>OX608050.1:13512051-14112051 GCA_951509405.1 Machimus rusticus
TGGAGGAAACCAAGAAAGCATCCGCCTGTTCTCCAACCCATCCCAGTAGGTATTGGGACGATTGGGCATGGGAACCAAAACCGGTTATGCCGGTGGCAGTTTTATTAAGTAATTAGTGTCATGATTGATGGGCTGCTGGCGCCGAGTGTGCACGTGTTTACGCATTTGCCAGAAGATGCAGGGGGCTGGAAGTTAGAGATTTTGTACTGTAAACAAACATGATTGTGTCTGCTGGAGGTGTTGCGAATTAAAAGTGCCTTGTGTAGCTCTTGTTACTTAATTAATGTGCGTTGAGCGGTCAAACTTAGGAATGAGCAAGTTCAGCAGCTCGTTTGTCTGAAGACAAGTTTAAAGTCATTGCAGATGCAATGAGCTGCGTCTTGGAGAATGTAAACTTGTTTATCAGTCGTCAAGTGTAGGGTCGCTCTTAATAGTGAATGTCCGTAGATGCAAGAAAATGTAAATTAGTTTGAAAAAGCTTTAACCTGTCTTCGGCAACTAATGAGAAATATGTTGTTTATGGGGAAGTAATTAAAGTGCAGATTACTTGTGTGACCTTTTATTTATTAAATGATTTTATTTAGTTTCAAACCGTGTACGTAACAGTCAAATCTTGTAAACTCATTTACGCCCACTTTACGCTAACCGATTGATCTGAAATTTTGCAGCCAGCTTTGGTTCCGGTGACAATGCAATATAGTGTACTCAGAATTGTGATATATTTAAAATGGCGGATGTTCCAAGATGGCGGATTATCTTTTCCTTTACAACCTTCAAGACATGGGTGTCAAATGAAAGGGTTTGACTAGCAGAATATGATAGGTCGGATGACGTCATTCTAAATTCCAAATGGCGGATACCTCAAGATTACAATTTGCTTCACAATCCCTTTGGCATGGGTATTGAATGAAAGGGTTCGACGAGAAAAATACGATAAGCTAAAGTTTAAATTATATAGTGATTTCTGTCCGAAACTAAAAAGTAAAAAAAAATAAATAAAAAAAATTTTTAAGTAAAACGATTTTATATATTATGGTCATAAAATCGTGGGCGCGATCAATTAGCGAATGGTTTTAATTAGAAACTAAGTAGAACACACTAAATCACATAATTAGTCAACTATTTTATGCGCCCACGATTTTATAACCATAATATATAAAATCGTTTTACTTAAAAAATTTTTTTATTATTTAAAATTACACTCAATTGTGAAATTCTATTTTTAAACCTAAAAGTATTTAATGCGCATGTTTCCCACGGTCCTTTTCTGCTCTCGCGGTATGCAAAACTCCATGCAATCATATATTTAACTTTTGGGTTATCGTTGAAACTTACTTTTTCTTCATAGCTTTTCATAAAAATAATAAATTTCACAACATAGTCCTAGTAACATGAAAGCGCCCATAAAAAATTTAAACATGTTGTAGGCATACGTTGAAAGATTTGAACGAGGTGGTCTGTTAAAAGGTCCACATACATCTTTACCATTCACGTAAAAGCAGTTCGGTGAGAGACGGATATGCTCTGCTTCAACATCTTCAGAACAATTCATTGCATATAATTCCAAGGAAAAAAAGTAACATCTGACTACACCTTTTAAATTTGTGTAAAAAAATCCACTTCTTGCAAGTTTTTGAGATTTCCTTTCATCTAAATGAAGATTATGAAACGTTTTCAATCTGTCGTATTCTCTCTTTAAAAGTAACATGGTAACTGCTTACATCAATCACAAAACATTTTTTTTATTAATCCAATTATTATGTTTTGTTGAAAAACCAAGCCATTTAACAAAAACTCTGTTTCCGCGTTTCTTCAAAATTTTTTCTACTAAATAAACATTGGGATTTTTAACTGGGGCTAGTTCTAGTTCATAAAATTTGCCTTGAATTACATTCCCCTGATAATCTTCAAGAATATAAGTTGTCGGGTAAACTGGCTTAACTTCTTTAATTTAAATATTTCGGCGGACCAATTAGGTCTATATCCCTTTTCAAATACGTGTTTATGTCTACTTATTCGAACAAAATCACTCACTTTAAATTTCGGTTTGGATTTTATTTTGGGGTATTTATACACAGCTAGTAATAACCGTTTTTCGTCTTCCAATCCAACGTCCACAGGTCGCATTTTAATAGTTCGGTGTTTTGTATTATTATATTTTTCTGTCAGCTTGTCCAGCATACTAATCCAGCGATAGTTACCATTCATGCTAAACTCTTTCCACATCATATTTTTTAATGTCTTATTAAATCTTTCTGCAATTGAAGCTTTTAAGGTACTGTAGCTAGAATAATGGTTCATATCGTATGTTTTCATTAGCTTTTGCAATGATTTATTAAAGAACTCCTTTCCATCATCAGTTTGTAAATTATTTGGAATGCGCCTTTGATGAAAAATAGACTGCATTGCATCAACAACTTCTGCTGCACTTTTATTTTTAATTGGTATGGCCCAAGCATATTTTGTAAAAGTGTCAAACACAGTCAAAAGAAAACGAAAATTCTGATTTTCTGAAGAGTAAGCACTCATATCAACCAAGTCTGCCTGCCATAAATCATCTATACCTTTAATTATAACACGTTGGCGTTTAAAATTTTTTCGAGCTGGTTTATGTAGCTCTTCAAAAATTTGTCTCCTGCTCATTTCTATAAAGTTATATATAGTTGAGAAACGTAGTATTTACACATTTATTTTTCATCTAAGAATTATTGTATTCAGACACCCATTTACAATGATCGTTGCAGGGCCTTTGGGCTGTGGCAAAACGACATTTATAAAAACCCTTCTTAATAATAATACATTATTCATACAACCACAAATTAAAAAAATGATATGGTGTAATGCAGAACACGATGCGCTACCACTGGACATTGATTTAAGAAACATTGAATATTTAAAGGCTATCCCAGATGAGTTTATAAATCACGCAAACGAACCAACGTTGATTGTTTTAGATGATATGATGCTTAATGCATTTAGTAAACAAGTTTGTGAACTTTTTACTAAAGGGTCTCATCATCGCAACTTTTCAGTAATTCTTGTGACCCAAAACGTTTTTCATCAAGGAAAATTCAGCCGTGATATATCGCTCAATTGTAAATACTTAGTCGTATTTAAAAACCCTAGAGATAAAACTCAATTTACTTATTTAGCCAGACAAATTTATCCTGAAAATAGTTTAGAACTTTTGAGAATATATAAAGAGATTACTCAAATACCTTACGGGTATTTATTAATTGATTTAACTCAAGACATTAACGACGTGTTAAGATTTCGAACTGATATATTTAATAAGAACTTTGCAACTTAGTCCAGTAAATCCGGCGTAAAAAAAAGGTCAACCGTGCATTTTGGGTAGGATGGTATTTTATTTTTTTATTATGTGGGGGGGTCCAACAGGAGCTTAAGTTGGAGTTTTCGGGGTCGGCGGTCCACCCATTTGGCCGCCATCTTCGAAATAAGGGTGAACATGTTTTTTTAATATATCTCGAAAACTACCACTCCCACAAAAATGTTGTGCAGAGATCTTTCGTAGACAATTATATTATCTACAACTTTTCCTAATAACTTTTTTTGTAACTTATACAATCAAAAAGTTATGAGCAAAAAGTAATGAAATTTTTGGAGGTAACTTACTGTTTTCGTTAATAACTTTTTTGGATTACTTTTTTAAGAAAATTACTCATGAGCTATTTTATAGAGCATTTTGCAACAAATAATTTGACAAAAAACTAATTGAATAGTAAAAATGGTGTCACGAATGAAACGATTAAAGGACAACAAGCATATGCTATATGTGCTTAAAAGGGCCAAATCAAATTTGAGAAAGGCTATCATTCAAAATGCTGACCCTGAGGTTATAAAAACTCTTTGTGAAATTACACTCAATACTTTAAAAGGTAACCATATGCCAAACGGAAAAATTTATAACTCGCTGTACAAGTATAAAAAGGACATGCGTAAATTAGTTGATGCCAAAAGATCTGTTTCAAAACAGCGTAAAATACTAATACAACGAGGATGTTTTCTACCCGTTTTATTAGGAAGTGTATTGTCAGGAGTTATCGGTTCATTAAGTGAGAAATATGCATAGAAATAACGGACTTAACAAAATGCTGCTTCTATCACCGGAAGTGTATAAAAATCTAAAGAGTTATATTGAACAATCCGCAAACTTGACATTGTTTGACAAATCAATGGATAAGATATTAAAAAGCAAAAATCTATCTGATGAAGAAAAATGGTACAATTATAGAAATGAATTAATACAATTTTTAAATGTAAAACGTAAAAGGGCGCAAGTTTCTGATACAAACAAAAAAATAAATCCCATACAAAAAAATGAACCAGTTAAACACAAAAGTTTGAAAGATAGTTTCACTCAGACAAAATTAATTTTTAAAGATGATAAAGCAATTCAGTCTTCGCCAGTAAAAGAAAATATACTGCCTCTATTATCAGAAGAAATTTTTGAAACAGGGGAAACTACGCCACCAGATGAAAGTTTTGAAATGGGGGAAATTACTCCACCAAGGCAATCTTTATCTCCTGGAGGCAAGCGACGTTTATCTGCTAGCGGAATAGGAAAAAGTCTTAAGCCACCTCCCAAAAGGAAGCTTACAGCCGAACGCAAAGTTGAAAATAAAGAATATAGAGTAGTAACTGCTGACGACGGTATAACTCAGTATACTATACCTGCAGATATGAGTGTCGATGAAGCTGCTAGTTTCATACAAGAAATGGACGAAGGGGAAGACAAAACAAAGAAGGCCTCTAAACAGTCTATATTAAGACCCTCAAAGCTGGATCCTAAACAATACGAGCTTGCATTTCCTATGAGAAAACCGGTTCGACAGAGTGAACGTTTAAGAAATAAAACAGAACGAGCCTCAAGCATATCTGATATTCCTTGGGAAAGATTATAGTACAAAAATATGCCTGTAGATATTCAAGAACATGATTTTTACATTTGTTTATTAAGTAACAATTCTTTACAGTATTATCCCGAAGACTCACTGTCCGAGTTCACAAATAAACTTACGCGCCCATGCAAACTTGACCAAAACTGGAGTGTTGGAATCACTGAAATTTCGATTTCTGAATATGAAAGACAAGAACGCAGCAGTAAAAGAATAAAGAGAGATAGCACAAAATTCCAATAAACACAGGATGTATTAGTTTAACCCCTGACGAACTTTGTAGGCTATATGATTTGTTAGATTTCATAAACATTGTTATGTTTCACAATAATAATGCATCAGAAAGTGTGAAATAATATTATAATAAATATTGTGAAAAATGTAAGGAGAAAAATGTTTTCGTTTTATCAAAAGATGAATTTTTTATACCACCTAGGACATCTTATGTACATACAAATTATTCAAGACTTTTTTACGAAATTCCTTTATACTGTTCTACCAATATTCTTTTTGACATTATGTGTTTGGAGTAATTTAAGTATTGTGTGGCAGGACAGATTATTTCCTAAATCAAAGTGACCTTTTAGAATTCTGACTTTTTGAAATGATTTAAAAAAAAGGGCTTTTGTTTTTACTTATTCCTGATTAATATTTCTCCCGGGAAGAAGTTATTTCTAGTTTTCCTTTTAAACTAGATAATAAATATCCTTTAAAAAAAAGTAAATAAATAAGATTGATAAATAATAAATATTAAATAATAACTAAACAATAAATAATAACAACTTAAACCTATATTTTATTAAAAATAAAAAAATAAAAAAAGATGGAATTTAATAACTTCCACATTGGTGACCCCGACGACCGGACAGCAACAACCTCATTTAGACCTTTAGGAAGAGGAAAACTTCCAACAGCACTCTACTCAAACCCCAGACTGCCGAATAAGGAATCATTCCTCTTCAAGCGTTTGTCCCCGGCAACCTCACCGCCGCAGCAGGACTATTCCCCGGCAACCCCCTCAATTAAAGTGGAAATATTCCCCACTACCTAATTATTACTTATTCTAACTATCTGAGTCCAACCTCCTGGCACATTTATCGTCCTCGTAACGAGAACTGGCAGGAGGGTATTGTGGCAGGACAGATTATTTCGTAAATCAAAGTGACCTTTTAGAATTCTGACTTTTTGAAATGATTTAAAAAAAAGGGCTTCTGTTTTTACTTATTTCTGATTAATATTTCTCCCGGGAAGAAGTTATTTCTAGTTTTCCTTTTAAACTAGATACTAAATATCCTTTAAAAAAAGTAAATAAATAAGATTGATAAATAATAAATATTAAATAATAACTAAACAATAAATAATAACAACTTAAACCTATATTTTATTAAAAATAAAAAAATAACAAAAGATGGAATTTAATAACTTCCACATTTATTGTGGCAGGACAGATTATTTCGTAAATCAAAGTGACCTTTTAGAATTCTGATTTTTTGAAATGATTTAAAAAAAAGGACTTTTGTTTTTACTTATTCCTGATTAATATTTCTCCCGGGAAGAAGTTATTTCTAGTTTTCCTTTTAAACTAGATACTAAATATCCTTTAAAAAAAAGTAAATAAATAAGATTGATAAATAATAAATATTAAATAATAACTAAACAATAAATAATAACAACTTAAACCTATATTTTATTAAAAATAAAAAATATAACAAAAGATTTAGATAATTTAATAACTTCCACAATTGGATGGATTTTAAATAAATTGAAAGAAAATAACGATGTTTTTTATTTGATAATTTTATTTATTAATAAATACAAATAAATATTTATACAATTTTGAACTGCGCAACGCAATTGTGGAGATTTCCCGTGTATTATACAACTGGTTTCAAACTGTTGAAGGCTACTCAATTTTGGTATTTTCAGCTGCTTAATGTTAGCCTCCGGTAGGTATTTCCTTAAAAATTCGTCTTTCGTTTCTCCTTTAACGTATATCAAAAAATCTTTGATGTTTGATAAAAAGTCTCCCAATCGGTTGTACTCAATATTGCCGCCGCACCAATCTAATCCGTTGATATTATTAAAGTTGAAATTGTTTTGATGTTGGGCCTTTAGAGAAAGCTCCTTACGTGGATACGGTGGTGCAAAATGATAGAGTGATGGGGTAATACAACCATGAAAAAGAATAACTAATTCCTTAACAAAATGTTGACCGTTGTTTCCGGTAACAAATTGAATATCGACAATTGCAGCACACATGTCGAACAACAGAAAGAGTTTAAATGAAAAACCTTTGGACCCGAAGTATTTAAATGTTCTACTAGATACGATATTACATTACCCACATTTATATTTAATTTGATTATAAGTAAAATATACATGATCTCTAGAAATATCACACATTTCCAAAATATTTGTCACCGATTAAGTTATTGTAAATTTCTGAATGTTTATAATCTCCAGCAATAACAAAGGCAATGGCTGGTTCATCGTATCTTTCAATAGAATAAAATATATTTCCTCGATAATATAGAGGTAAATTAAGAAAACGACTCATATAGAATGGTGATTTCCACAAACGTTGGTAGGCCAAATATTGAAGAGATGATGGTAGATATTCTTGTATTGTCCGTTGGTACCATCCGTCGGTTTTCTTGATCCATTTTGATTGAAGTCTTTGTTCATGTTGAATCCGGTAATAAGCACCACATTCGTCGGATACCCATGCAAATACCTCATGATGGTAATTCCAAGTTACAACCCTAGACTGATAATCTATCATTTCTAAAAGTTTACTCGGAAAGGCTCTAATTTTAAGCATCTTATATCTTATATTATGTTGTCGTATACTAAATATTTGCTTTCCATAATAATTGGTAATACCAAAAGCTTGTAATTTTTTCCAATTACCTCCAGGGCTGCAGCTGTTGTTGAAAGAAAAATAATTTTAGGGCACACCTTTTACACAAAATAAAACAAAAATCATCAATAAAATTTGTATAAAACAATTATTTTTTAATAATGTTAATTTTTAAGAAGCCGCCTTTGGTTTCATCTTTTCCCTCATATATCAAAATGTTGCTCATGGTGTTCAGATCGTCTTTGATGGGGTATTCTTTTTTTATTTCCAACGATGTCACAGAAATAAGCGTGTTTTCAGCTGCAGCCGAGCAGAGTAATTCGTAGGCACTCTAATTAAGGGAAAGAATTAATATTAATAAAAATATAAGTAAATTAATCAAATATACTCACCATTTTATAATTTATACATATGTGGAATATACTGAACTTTTATATTAAGACTTTTCACTGTTTGTTACCTGACTAAAAAGATCTCTAATTTATACTTTGAATTTGTACTCCCTCCACAATAATTACATCAAGAATTATTACTTTGTTTATAATTAAATAACGTGAAAGGCTTTAGGCCGCATTATTAAACCAGTCCAGTGATAACATTTGTATATACATACACCCATAGAAATAATTATACTTCCAAAGACAAAAATTAGTATATTTCACTGTTTTATATGTTTTGTGAATTCATTTATTTCTTTTTCTTAACACGTGATATATAATGTTTAAGATTAGGAGAATAACAAAGAAATAAACCAAATTTAAATTCACAAAATTAATAATTATAATAAATGTGCATAGGAAATAATTATACTTCCACTTCAAACAATTCAAATGAAATGCCCAAAAACTTATCTTTTCATAAGCAAAAAAGAAAATTAATAATGGGTGTGACTTCCGGAGGCTTGTATAACTTCTTCCATGCGTTGAGGCATTGAACTGATTAGATTTCTAAGTTCAGTAATAGATATTTCATTCCATATTTGGTTTATTGCTGTTCGAAGCTCTCTCAGACTTCCATATTGCCGACCATTGGAGTAAATCCGATTAGACATTATTCCCCATACGTTTTCGATCGGATTTAGATCGGGACTTAAGGCTGGCCAGTCCATTGTTTCGATATTTTTCTGTTGAAACCAATCTTGCACAGTGCGGGCTTTATGGATTGGTGCATTATCTTGTTGGAAAATATAATTTGAATCATTCAAATTATCCAAAAAATTGATAAGCACTTCATCTAGGAGGTTGATGTAACCAGCAGAATCCATTTTGTTGGTAATGAAGCATATTGGCGTAGTGGAGATCGCCAAGACGAGCAACTATCACGCCTGGGATCCACTTGTCCATTCGTGGATTTCCGGACAGAAAATAAACCCTCTGCGACGGCCCGAATGTACGAAACGTAGCCTCAAATCTAGTACGCTGCTTCTCCATTACCCTTGTTTGAACGTCATCAGGTCTCATCAAGTCGAATCGCGTTCTCAGATTTCGTCCCAGGAAAAGCTGTGATGGGGGTTGTCCTGTAGTAGAGTGCGGAGCCCTGCGGTACTGACGAAGAAACTCATTCAAATTCCCCTTCAATGAACCTGGTGTTGTTGACATCGCGTTGAGAGCGTCCTTGACTGTCTGCACATATCGTTCGGCCTGTCCATTTGTTGCTGGATGATAAGGGGCTGTGAACTTATGATACTTCACACCTACACCCTGTAGAAACTCCTTAAACTCAGCAGACGTGAACTGCGTGCCGTTGTCTGAAACAATCGTGACAGGCACCCCGTAAGCAGCGAAAAGCTCATCCAGCATTGCAATTGTAGAAACCGCTGTTGTGGAATTAGTCGTCTTCACTTCGATCCATTTGCTATATGCATCAACAACTATTAACAGCATACTTCCAGCAACAGGTCCCGCGTAATCTATATGAACTCTTTCCCAGGGAGCTTTAGGGTACTCCCAGTGATGTTCTCTAAATTTAGGTGGTGTGTGCGCATCCTTAGCACACTGATCGCATGATTTTGCAACTCGTTCTATATCTCCATCAATGTGTGGCCAAAAGACAAATGATCGCGCCATTCCCTTCATCTTCACTATGCCAACGTGTGCTGCATGTAAATCGTTCAGAACCATTTTTTGGAGTGATGGTGGAACGACAACTCTATGCTCAATCAGCAAGCAATTGGCTGCCAAGGTGTACTTAACCTCAGGCGCCCTAAAACCATGTCTTTTCAGATCTTGTCCTGCTTCCAGCAATTGGACGATTCTACCCAGATGTGGATCCTTTCTTGTCTCTCTAGCGATATCAGCCGCTCGAACAGGAAGCTGCCTGATCTGACACACAATGAATTTGTCGAATTCATCAAACTCAGCAATATCTTCTTCCTCTCGTACAATGAGTCGATTCACTGTGTCTGTTTCTGACATCGGAGCTCTCGAGCAGTAGTCTGCGTTTGCATTCTGTTTAGACGTTTTATATGCAATATCGTAATTAAAATGAGACAAATAGTCGGCATAATTTGCCATGCGACTAATGCAAAGAACTGGTAAAGGCCTCTCTGGGTGCAGTATTTGTGTCAATGGCTTATGATCAGTAATAAGCGTGAAATGCCGTGCATACAAATAGTAAAAAAACTTCTGTACTGCCCAAACAATTGCCAGTGCTTCCTTATCGATTTGTGGATAACGTTGTTCTGCTGCATTCATTGTTCGACTCGCATAAGCAATGGGACGTTCACGTCCATCCTCCAAGCGATGAGACAAAACAGCGCCCAAGCCCGTCCTGCTAGCGTCTGTTGCCAACAACAAAGGAAGTGCAGGGTTATATGGCGTAAGAACCTGTGGTGAAGTCAAAATTCCCTTAATATCTTCATAAGCTCTTTCAGCGCTAGGGGTCCATGCAAATGGTTCGACTCGTAGCATATCTCGCAGCGGTCTATCTCTAGTGGACAAATCTGGAACGAAAGAGCTATAATAGGTAGCCTTACCTAAGAACAGCTGTAGCTCCTCCGGTGTGGTCGGCCTTGGCGCCTTCTGTATCGCTTCCACATGTCTGCTTGACTTGTGTATGCCCTCTGCGTCGATCCTGTGACCCAAAAATTCAACGGAATGCGTAGCAAACACGCATTTCCCTCGATTAAGCTTCAATCCCCAAGACTTAATTCGCTCCAGGGCTATTTCCAAAGTTGACAAAAGAGCATCAAAGTCCTCCGCGAAGATGAGAATATCATCGTAAAAATTCAAGACATTAGGCAAATCCTGAAGCAGCTCCTCCATTCTTCGCTGCCAAATAGCGGGAATACTTGCTGCCCCATAAACAGCACGAGTAGGTCGTATCAACCCATGAGTAGGAGTATTAAGTGTAAGAGCTTCCGCAAACTCCTCGTCGACTGGAAATGCGTGTATGCATCGGTGACATCCAGATGGCAAAACAACTTGGCGCCCTTCATACGATTAAACAGATGCTCCGCCCGTGGAATTGGATGCTCGTCAATGACGATACGTGGATTCAACGTCGGCTTATAGTTGCCTGTAATGCGCAACTTCCCATTTCCCTTGACTACGACGTGTGTTGTTGAAGCCCACTCAGAATGTTCGACCTTCTTGTAAAACCCCGATGCAATCTTTGCGTCAATGACCTTAGAATATGCTTCTCTTAGTGCCAATGGTATTTCTCGGGCACGACAGAAAACAGGTGTACTTCCCGGTCTTAGGTGCACCTTAGCAGGTGGTCCAATTAATTTACCCGGTGTATCACTGAAGACATCATCGTATCGAACAAGAACATGTTCGAGCTGACTTGATTGTTCCGCAGTCAAACACGTTCCGCTCGTGGACACTGTTAGGATGCGTTCTGTTTCTGAAAACATTCTTGCAAAATCAATCTCGCTCACAAATTTGGCAATCCACTCTCGACCAAACAACGTTTCAAATTCTCCTTCAACGACGTAGAGGTCAAGATTCTCAGTCTTTCCCCCTAACGTGACGTTAACCGAAATGCGGCCAATACAGTGTATGCGGTGTCCTGTGTAGCTCGCGAAACGTCTATCTGTAGGGCATAAAACACAATTCGGTTTGATTTTATTAAGCGTTTTTCTGCTAATAATTCCACATGGAGCCCCAGTATCCAGTTCCATCTCAAGATTATGACCATCGATCTGCACACCAATCATCCGTTTGCGTGGTGATTTTATTGTGTGAGTATCATAAACTCTGCTGAGGCGCTGCACTTCCTGACAATGCTGAGCCGGTGATTCAGTCTGACGGATCTGATCTGCTGTCTGTGCTGCCTCCCTTGCCCTGCAGACCCTTGCAATGTGTCCCTTCCTGCGACAGAAATTACATAATGCATCGCGAAACTTACAGTTTTGACGTGAATGCAGTCCTCCGCATCCCAAACATGTTGATTGTTGAGTATGATTACTTTGCCTGTTTTCACCAGTTCCAGCCGAAAGATGAGCTGCAGGCTGACGATACACATGTTGTTTTCGTGCTTGAGAAGCTGATTTCCCTCGTAATGGTCGTTTCCCATTTTTCGTTTGGGGAATCGTATAACCCAACTTATTCGTTGATTCACCTGACAAGGATGGTACTTCCAGCGATTTAACCTCTCTCGCTGTATTATGTGTAACTTCGAGTGTGTGTGCGATCTCGTACGCCTGCGTAAATGTAGAAGGCTTCTTCGCGATAATTTCATCGCAAATATCACGAGATGTAAGCCCATGCAACATCTGTTCCGTTAACATACGATCCAGGAATTCCCCATAGTCACAATATGTTGCAGCCTGTCTCAATCTCAGAGCAAAATTCGCAATCGACTCGCCTTCACCCTGCTTTACCTTTCGAAACTTGATGCTCTCGGAGTACTTGTTCCTCACCCTGTCAAAATGATCAATAAGCGTTTTCTTTACCTTAGCGTACGTGAGGTCCTCCGGCAGCTGCGGGCTCACTAACACCTTCAAAGCACTGACGAGCTCCGTACCCATATAAACACGAGCGTAGTTTGCGTGTTCTTCTTCTGGAACTTTACTTAGCTGAAGAGCCCAATCGAAGCGCTTAAAGTAGTCCTGAATTGTCGATTTATCGGATAATCGGAATTCGGCCATAGAAAACGGTGGTGTTTTTGATGACATTCCAGCGGCGGCAGACACTCCGGCCTGGTCGCGAACATTTCCTCTGGCGGCGGTGGCGATACCTTCCACTGATGCCTGCATTGCATTGGCAAGTAAACATGTGAGTTCTTGCAATAACTCCGGTGACAACGCCATCTTGACTGGCCGTGTTTTTTTCCTTTTATTTGTTACGCTTTACTTGCGGGTGTAAATCCAAAAAACTTCTGACACCAAATGTTGTATATGCGGTTGCATCTACTCGGGATCAACCTTTTAATGTGGTTGAGCAGGGAAACTTATGAAAAGAAACTCTTATATCTTAGAACTCAGAACACGTCTTTATTTTCTCAAAACGGGGACACAAGTGACAGGCTTTTTTTTTATGATGTTGCAAGATGGCTGCTCGTTGAGAATCAGTACTGCCAGATGAATACACAACAATTTTAAAAAAATAAGAGGGGATATTGAAAAATTACAGACTAAGCGTACAACAGCGATGTTAAACGAATCTAAACTAGAGATACCGATTGCCGGCGCAGGAATTTCCGAACTTCAACAATTTCAAAATTATTTAAAAAATTACAAAATTGTTGTTTATCGGTATATGCAACAAAAGGGCGAGACATCATTTTTGAAGGCCAAAATGATGGGCCGGGACTAAATTTAATATTTCATGAAAATCACTACAATATTGTATTAGTGATGTTCAGATTTTGACGGAAGCCTGTTTAAAATTTAGTAATCTAATGATAGAAGAATGCAATGTAGATTCCTTTGTTGAAGCCACCACAATAGCTTCAGCATGCAATCTTGTTTTTCGCCGTAACTTCCTGCGGCCTAATACTATTGGAATAATTCCAAAAACCGGATATCGAAATGCAGATAATCAGTCAAGAAAAACAATTCAGTGGTTAATATGGGAAGGAGAACAGCGAAATATCAGTATTTTGCATGCCGCTAAACAAAGGGAGCAAATAATAAATGGGGTAAAAGCAGATGGATATTGTTCTGAATTAAAACAAATATTTGAATTCCACGGCTGTTACTATCACGGACATCCTACATGCTTATCTTACAATCGCGATGAGCCAATGCAGGGTAGCCCTAATGATACATTAAATATCAGATATGAAGAAACTATCAACAAAACTGAACGTCTACGCTCTTTTGATTATGAAGTAATTGAAATGTGGGAATGTGACTTCCAAAAACTGATTGAGCAAAACAAAAATATGGAGTACAGTAAAAGTTCCTTATTCACGGTTTCCTTATTCGCGTTTTCGTTATTCGCGGATGAAAAAATTGCAACCCAATTCCTGTATTCGCGGCTAAAAATTCTTTATTCGCGGATGCAATGTAAACAGAAAGGTGTCGTTTATTAACGTATCGGCATTCTTTGAGTACTGTTGGCACGTGCCGAAGCTGCTTTTATGAAAGATGTGACCAAGTGGACTAATGTCAAACTAAAACAAACCTTACTGTCACTATATAAAGACCATTGTCGAATGCCGCCGCCACTATATCGCTATGTCCTTTGATAAAAGCCGCCTTCGCCACGAACGGTGTTACCTTACCTATATTGTTTCAACTCATTCGGTGCAATTATTTTAATCGAATAGCACGTGTCACTTCTTCCATTCATGATCCATCTATGGAAAGGCGCCTTATTTTTTTTAAAAGGCAAATTACTATTACAGCTCAATATCAATCTGTTTAAAAGCGGCAAAACAAGAAAAAATTACTAAATTCTTTAAACCCTTTTCCTAAAGCTGACAATAACGATTGATTTTAGTTGCGAATTTCTCAATAAATTGATTTTAATTTCATACATATTGGTTTTATTTTGGAACCTTGGAACGTATCCCCTATGATTCCATACTAATTACCATTCCATATCCACGGTTTCTGTATTCGCGGCATATTTACGGAACATATACCCCGCGAATAAGGAGCTTTTACTGTATTTAAAAAACCAGCCGTTGTTAGCAAACACCCCACTAAATACTCGCGAAGCTTTTTACGGGGGTCGAACTGGAAACACATACAAATATTATGAATGCAAACCCGGAGAACAAATTAAGTACTTTGACGTATGCTCTCTCTATCCAAGGGTTTGTAAAACAGGCAAATTTCCAGTTGGGCATCCTCAACTGTACGTCGGAAATACTGAATGTTCTAAAGATAAATTGATGGAAACTGAAGGCTTAATCAAGTGTACTATTTTACCACCAGAAGGCTTACATCATCCTGTGCTACCTATTAAAAAAAATAGCAAATTAATGTTTCCATTGTGCCGATTATGTGGAGAGGAAAAGGATCAATCAATTGAAGAATGTCCAAATACAGATGACGAGAGAGCCTTGACGGAAACCTGGGTACTTGACGAAGTTAAAAAAGCCCTGTCCAAAGGTTATAAACTGTTAGAAGTGCATGAGATATGGAGTTATGGAATGGAACAATACGATAAACTAACGCATTCCGGCGGCTTATTTACAGAGATGATGAACAAGTTCATTAAAATGAAACAGCAAGCGTCTGGTTGGCCTTCTAAATGTTCCACTCATGAAAGCAAAGAAAAATACATCACAGACTTTTTTAAGAATGAAAATATCAGGCTAGAATTTACAAAAATTGAAAACAATCCCGGATTAAGATCACTAGCAAAACTAATGCTAAATTCGTTTTGGGGAAAATTTGGCCAGCGTGAAAATCAGCCAAAAACCAGTATAGTAAATAAACCATCTGAATTATTTACACTGTTGACAAATTCTGCTGTTGAAGTTTATCATCTTTTACCTATCAACGAAAAAACTATAATCGTCAATTGGGCATACAAAGAAGAGGCTGCAGATTCCTTATCAACCGTTAACGTATGTACGTTTAAAATTATACTCTTATTTGGAACAACTTAGTGATCGAGTATTATACTACGACACAGATTCTGTTATTTATGTAAGCAGAGACGGTGAATATGATCCACCAACAGGCGAATTTGTAGGTGATATGACGGATGAACTTGAAGCCTACGGTGTTGGGAGCTATATTACAGAATTTGTTAGTGGCGGTTCTAAAAACTACGCATATAAAGTATTTTCTACCAAAGACAACTCGGAAAAAGTCATGTGTAAAGTAAAAGGGATTTGTCTTAATTATGCAAATTCGCAATACGTTAATTTTGAATCAATTAAGGATATGATAATAAACTCCGAAAAATATGACTGCATCCCTATAATTTCACGTACGGAAAATTATAAGGTGATCACTGTTCCAGAAATAAAAAAATATAGCATGAAAGCCGAAAAACGAAGATTTTGTTTAGATTTCAGTTCTAAACCCTATGGTTTTAAAAGAAAACGTGTATTGTAAAATTGTTTATAATAATATCATCTTTTTCAACTTAGACAACTTTTTTACAGCCACATATGCTTTAAATACTTTTAGGTTTAAAAATAGAATTTCACAATTGAGTGTTATTTTAAATAATAAAATAAATAAAATGTCACACAAGTAATCTGCACTTTAATTACTTCCCCATAAACAACATATTTCTCATTAGTTGCCGAAGACAGGTTAAAGCTTTTTCAAACTAATTTACATTTTCTTGCATCTACGGACATTCACTATTAAGAGCGACCCTACACTTGACGACTGATAAACAAGTTTACATTCTCCAAGACGCAGCTCATTGCATCTGCAATGACTTTAAACTTGTCTTCAGACAAACGAGCTGCTGAACTTGCTCATTCCTAAGTTTGACCGCTCAACGCACATTAATTAAGTAACAAGAGCTACACAAGGCACTTTTAATTCGCAACACCTCCAGCAGACACAATCATGTTTGTTTACAGTACAAAATCTCTAACTTCCAGCCCCCCGCATCTTCTGGCAAGTGCGTAAACACGTGCGCACTCGGCGCCAGCAGCCCATCAATCATGACACTAATTACTTAATAAAACTGCCACCGGCATAACCGGTTTTGGTTCCCATGCCCAATCGTCCCAATACCTACTCATCCCTTAAAACGAACTACTCGACCTTGAGGTTCACGAGGGTCAATTATTGGGCGTGGACGACAGGAAACAAAACGATGGAGTCATCCATGCGGCCCCCGTCGCCCTCTCGTGATCGCGTCGAATGGCCGAGATGTAAGCGGTCGAGTGAACTTGTACACGAAAGCCCGCTATACGTAAGTAGGTAATGGGGCACCTTAGCCTGGGAACCAAAAACCATTAGGTAATTAGTGTCACCTGACAAATGATTTATGGGCGGCTGGAGTCGATTGCGTAACTGTTTACGCATCTTCCACGAGATGCTGAGGCGGGGGCGGGGGGCGGGGGGCGGTGGCGGGAGGCTAGAAGCTAGAGCTTAGCAAGAAGATTTTGCATTGAATCATCAGCCACTGGGCTACCAAAAGCTTTTAGCTCTTGTTATTTAAATTGAGCGAGAGTGATCTAAGAATAGCAGTGAAAGCTTTTGACGCATTGCAGCACACCTAGAGAATGTAAACAAACATTCAGATGATTTAATGGGTTGCGCGGAACAGTGGCGTATCTAAAGGGGGGCCTGGGGAGCCAGGCCCCCACGGCTTAGAAATACTCCTCTCCCTTTTCTTAGACCGAAGTCCTTTGCTAACTGACAGCTCCCGAAAGTGAAAGAGTACAGAGGTGTGAATGGTCACATCTTGGGAATATACTCTGAGTATATTCAAAATATTTCTGGAAAGAATTCATCGTTTCGAAATTTTATTAGATTTTTTTTTACAACTCCAGTCAACGGGGCGGGGAATTTGAAATCATGATTGGGGACTTGGTGAAATTTTGTTCTCGGGACTCTGAAAATTTCTCGGCTGTGCTCACTCAGAGAGATTCTTGACTATGACAAATAATAATAAACCTAATCTCTAACTGGCGCAATATTGTCTACTGATGAATTCCTGTTGAGTGAAATTTTTCTGAGTGCACACAAACGAACATTTTCTATGTCCACCCGAAGCAAAATTCATCAGAGTAAGACGAGGCAAGATTTTTTCAAGTCCCGAAACCCGAATTTTTTCTAAGTTTATAAGAGGAAAATCTATCACAGTCAGGTCAGTAAGTAAGCACACCCGAGAATTTTTCAGACCCCTAAAGGCCAAATTTCACAAAGTCCCCAATCATGACTTCAATCAAATCCCCCGCCCCGTTGAAAAATACGAGAATAATCTAGTACTAGTTCTAAAACTATCAAAAAACTATAGTTTTCTTAAATTTAAACGATAGTTTATATTTTTCTCTGTGTGTTTATTAGGAGGAAAGGAATGTTATTTTTTTCTGTTGTTACTCATAGCTATGGAAATTTACGTACAAAAATTGTATGAATATTTTTTATGTCAAGTTGTTCATGGAGTATAAAATATTGGAATAAAATGTTTGAACGTTGATAAGCTATGTGTCTTGAATTCAGATTTTCTATAGAAATGTAGCCAGTTATTTTTCGACTATCTTAGTCAATTGCCCTTCGACCGTCTACGATACGCTATATTTTTATTCAAGCGCAAAACTTCCCCTCTTCCCACATCTCCTCTTAACCATTACCATCATCCAAATTTGGAATTCCGGATAAATTTTGGCCCCCCCTTTCAAAATCCTAGATATGCTACTGGCGCGGAATGGACACCTGATTGCGCGCACTCGCTGCAAAGCTTAAGGTAGCTGAGGAACCAGCGGCTCAAGGCCAACAAGCCGAGTAAACATGTTTGTAAGTGCAGTGAGCTGCATCTTAGAGAATGTAAACAAGCATTCAAAGCAATGAGCAAGCTCAATAGAAGCTTTAACTTGTTTCTGACAGCAAATGTTACTCCGTTTCCTTTCTGGTAATAAATATTCGTTCAAGTTGCGTGAGTTCCGACTTCATTGCATCTTAGAAATATGTAAACTGTATACACATATGATTTCACTTAATTGCGAAATTCTACACAGATTGCTTTTGAAAAAGGCGGAAAAATTCAAAACTTTATCAGTGCATTCGTATCAGAATCATGGCGCGTTTCACTATTGAACGTGATTTTGTAAAAAATGTGAAGCGGTAGAATTTTAGTGGTCGACAAATTAATTTTAAAATTAATCCGTTGCCGAAAGTTGTTGATCCTGTTGAGTGGATAAAAAATGCCGTAGAGGATGCAGTGAAATACGTAATCAGAGATCTAGAGCCTACAGACAAGATGGGAGTGACATTTGTGGCTAAAGTTTTAAGGAGCGAAGTCTGGGATGGCTAAACTTTAGAGATGCCTCTGATGTTAGCGTGAATGACATCTGCGATATGATTTCAAGGATTTTCCAGATCAATTCTGAGGGAATGATTAAAATGAAGTCTTAAGTTTCATATGTTAATTACAACTACACATTTTATAACATTTTACAGTACCGACACATTTTGCCTGGGGATTACATCAGTAAGACTACCGCAAGGCAGAGGAAGAGCTCGGAGCAATAAATACAACAACTTCAACGAAGAATGTGCAATGCGGAAGGGAATTGTAGCAATAAAAAACAACGATGGACTCTGTTTACCCGCGTTAATCATGGCAAATGCATTTGTTGAAAAGGACCCGAATTATCAAAAAAGTAGGAAGGATACAACAAAATTACAGACTCAAAGAGCTGTAGAGTTGCTAAATCAGCTAAATATGAATATACCAAAAGATGGTTGTGGAATTCCAGAGTTTCAAGCTTTCCAAGAACATCTGAAGGATTACAAAATTGTGGTATACCAATATGCAATGAGAGGCAAAGACGTTATTTTCGAGGGATCGGGAACCGGAAAACGTCTCAATTTACTGTACCACAATGGCCATTATAACCTTATAACATCATTAACATCAGCATTCTGTTCCTCATATTATTGTGAAGATTGCCATGTGGAGTATAATAATAAAAATGATCATAGGTGTGGTGGAACATGTGTATGCTGTCAGAAATCTCCTGCGTGCTCTAAGTATGTTACCAATGTTTTATGAAAAGATTGTCATCGTTCTTTCAGAGGTCAACAGTGCTTCGAGAACCATAAGACCTCTGGATCTCTGAATATGAACGTTTGTGAACAAATTGAAAAATGCATACATTGTTTAAAAACGTTCAAGGCAAGGCGAAACCATATACATATGCGGGGAATTTTTCTGTAAAATTTGCGATGAACATGTACCCCAAGATCACGTGTGTTACATACAAGTTGATAAAAGGCAGCCAAAATTAAAAGATGTGCTATACATATATATTTTACGATTTAGAAACACGTCAAGAACAAGTCATTGGAGAAAATACTGTAAAAGAAGAAGTTATTGGTAATATTAAAAGACATGAACCGAATTTATACGTTTTTGAACAAAGACAGCAGTTACCGACTCGGAATTTTTGTAGTAAATTTGAATTATTTGTAAACGTTGTTCATTCGTTTACTTCACCATGATGAAAATGTTGTTTTTACTGAATGTTTTCACACTGACATTTTGGTTATTGGTTTAAGAGTGCGTTCACAGTAAAAGTTCAAAGTTGTCAAGTCCTTGTTGGAAAACCCTATACAACGACGCAGGCAAGATTGAAACTTTAGAGCTATTTGGAACAACTTGGTGACCGTGTTTTATATTATTATATTATTACTTTGAATGACTAAAAAATTCGATTTTAAATCCACGTGAAATAGACCATATCCCCGTACTTTCACACAATATACGCCGCACTAAAGACCACGAAATTATAACCGTCCCCGAAATTAAAAAATATAAACCCACGTCGGAAAAGCGCCGATTTATGGAAAACCACAGTTCAGTACCATATGGATACAAGAGAAGAGAATAGTGTTGTTAATCTTAAATTTATAAAAAATATATATCATATTAAAAATAAAACCGGGATTTATAAATTTTATTGTTTGTACACATTTATTTTGTATAAAATTAAATACACTTCATTTGTTTGCAACATCTCGCAATGGTGTTTGTAAATAATAATTTTTAATATTATTTAATTCCTGTATCTATATATATATATATATACCCTTCAAGGCATCAAATGTACTCAAGAAATGTTCTTCTCTAAACACAGAGGCCATACCTGAGGAGAAGAGACGCGCCAATATCACCTACCAGCTGGATCAAGGCTCTTAAATTTATTGTTGGTTTTATGCATAACATTCTTACCAACAGGAGAAACACAAACGAAACAGGAGAAAATAGAAGTTACGACATGGGAACACCGACCATTAATATTTTTTGAAGATGTTGCTCAAATGTCTATGTATGATCACCGACAAGTGGGATATTGTAGTTTATTATAATCTAAATGGATACTGGAAGTAGCGAAATTCATCATTTCAGATTCAGCTCTCTAAACTGAAGGAAATGTGCAGTCACCAGAAGCTTCTTAACTATGAGGAATACTGCAAGCAGATTCTGCTACAGTTCCAACGGCAGCTAGACGTTACTCAAACAAACAATGAAATATTGTTAGGAAGGGCTGGCCATAGTTCAAGGGAAAAGAGATCACCTTTAGACATTATTGGAACGACAACAAATAAACTCTTCGGAATTCTGGATCAAGAATATGCTGATAATATGGCAGACAATATCAACAAAATCAACGAAAATCAAAATCATTTACCACAGCTAATAAAAAATCAAACTTCGGTAATTAATTCTACTGCAAATATAATAAAGAAGGATCGGGAATTCACTGATAAACAATTAAATATTGTCAACAATCACTTGATTAAGCTTCAAAAGTTCCTAGAAGAAACAACCAAGGAACAAGATTTGCTACAAATTTCAAATATAATACATTATCTGTACATTTAACTCTTATGTTAATTGGTTATCAGCAAATACAATCATCACTGTTAGAAGTCATAACTGATTGCCACAGTGGAAAAATAAATCCTCTACTTCTCACGCCCGCTCAACTACGAAAAGAACTACATCTGATAAGGGAAAACATTCCATCCACTTTAAGTATTCCTGGAGGAGTGGATCACATCGATCTACTACAATTGTACAGTCTCATGACAGTACAAACAAGGGTTACAGAGGAATACGTACTATTTAACATCAACATGCCCTTACTCACTAAGGAGACGTTTCAGATCTTCAACGTGGTGGCCATTCCACAAAGAATTGGCAACAAAATTATGCAGATAAATACTCGTACACGTTTTCTCGCAGTAAGTCTTCATCGAGATTATTACTATCAAATGTCAGAAGAAGAAATCTCAAGATGCGTAAGAAATCCAAAGGGTAACTATATCTGCAACAAGAACCATAGAATATTTCACAAATCTGTTGGAGAGGCGGCCTGCGAATTAAATGTTTTAAATCATAATGTCATTGCAGCTGAGAATTGCACTATGGAACCAGCCCCCTCTGAATTTACGTGGATCCAGCTCTACAACCCGAACAATTGGTTATATCTTTTGGATCAAGACACTGTTCTCAACATAGATAGTCTGCGGTACTCAAACTGAACAACGGTCTGTGTCAGGCGCAGGGATACTAAGTTTCAAGGCTAGCTGCGTAATTAGACAAGATGCCATAAACATATCTGCTCATAATCATTACACAAATAGTATCGACAACTCGTTCATCCCGTCCAACATTCTTACCGGCAAACTTCTTCAAAGACAACTAGCTCTTCAAGACTTGGAAATTCAGACAGCTAATCTAAGTAGGACCAATAGGGGCGACATCGATGCCATCCAAGACGCACTTGCTATGATCAAGACACAAAAACAATTGCCTCAACATCCAACATCGATAAGTCATCCGCAGATCATCAGCTATGTAACCTTCACCTTGATTATAATTCTCATCATGTTCTATGTAATCAAAAAGGTATATCATTACCGACGGGCCACTGGAGTTGCTGCAACACCAGCGGAACCTACCCCAAGACAATCCAATTTTCAGCTAAGAAAACCTGAACCAGCATTTGAAAATAAACTTCTCAACAGGCGGGAGAATGTTCAATCATCGGTCACCAAATAATTCATTCACCCCGTGCACTGTGCATCGACCTAATTGCACTTGTTTACTTCTAAGTTACTTCAGCCGATTCAGCGAAGATCGCATTACGGACAGTTCATCGCACGTACACTGTAAACAATAATTTTGTGTGACAGCAGGGTGAATAACATGTACAGTACTAATAAGCATTTTTTTTTGTATAAATAGATGTAACGTAAGGTCAATAAATTATTCTTTGTATAACCGGGAATAAATCGTTTTATTCTTTACCTTAAACATAGCAAACGAGCTTGCTTCTTTTTTCACCTTAAAAGGCAACCATATGCCACACGGAAAAATGTATAACTCGCTGTGCAAGTATAAAAAGGACATGCGTAAATTAGTTTATGCCAAAAGATCTGTTTCAAAACAGCGTAAAATACTAGTACAATGAGGAGGTTTTCTACCTGTTTTATTAGGAAGTGTGTTGTCAGGAGTTATCGGTTCATTAATTGAAAAATATGCATAGAAATAACGCATTTAACAAAATGCTGCTTTTATCGCCGGAAGTGTATAAAACTCTAAAGAGTGATATCGAACAATCCACAAACTTGACATTGTTTGACAAATCAATGGATAAGATATTAAAAAGCAAAAATCTGTCCGATGAAGAAAAATGGTAGGGTAAAGTGGGGTGTTGTGAGACACGTCAATTTCTGCCATATTGGTGAAATCATAAGTGTTCACAATAAGTGTCAAATTGCCTTCTCGATGAGATCTGACTTTTTATGCGCAGTTATAGTATCAACACGTATTCCAAGTGTTGATTATTGATCGTGTTCTCAAAAGTTTTTCTGACAATTTGTGTTTGTGAAATTTCTATAAACATTCTGGAGGATACATGAACGGTAAATACATTTGATATTATCTATGTTCGATCACCTTTGAACCCACACAAATTATTTTGTAAAAATATTGTTTGCGATGGTGACGCGGTGGTATTTATGAAAATGTCGATTGTGGGGTGTCTTGAGACAGTAAATATGGGGTGTTGTGGGACACTCAGTTTTCACAATTTTACCACCAGAGCTCATATCTATCACACATATTACGTATTATTAACGCATTATATGATTTATTGAACAAAACTAACACAATTCATTGCAATGAATGCGATCGTTCTGGTCATCTAAAGTGTGCTAACATGCAAACCGGTTATTACACCTGTGCTCTCTGTGAATCTGCCAAATCAGATTAAGACGATTAATAGAGCGGCCGTATATATATATTAATATATATATATATTAATATATATTAATTTTTCAATAAAGATTAATTATCTAAAATGCCATTTATAGTCGTGTCTCACAACACCCCACAATTTTTGAAAATCCCAAAATGGTAACTTTTTTTCATGCTTCGAGAAAATTCTTAAAAATTTCAAATTTCAACAAAATGCTATTTGAAGTAGTTGGGCAACTAGATAAGCTACAAATAAAACGCCACAGTTAAAAAAAAAATTGATTTTTGACTAAGTTATGGTCCAAAAACAAAACCCGTCCCACAACACCACACTTTACCTTACAATTATAGAAATGAATTAATACAATTTTTAAATGTAAAACGTAAAAGAGCGCAAGTTTCTGATCCAAACAAAACAATAAAACCCATACAAGAAAAAACTTTTTAACAAAAAAATTAAACCGCCAAAAAAACCAAAAAGCAAAAAATAATAAATCTTTTTTATTTAACCTTAATAACTAAGTCTTTAAACTAATGTAAGTATACCTAAGTATATATTTTTGTAATTATTTTGAGTTTTTATTTAACCTTAATAACTAAGTTCTTAAACTAACGTAAGTATACCTAAGTAATTTTGAGTCGGCGCCAAACAAGCAAATTAATTAATTACGTAAAGCGTGATGCGCGGCGGAAGCGCGGCGTGACATGCCCCTTCGCCGGAAAGTGCCGAGCGTTCACGAAGTTCATGTCAGCGAGTCAGCAACCCGAATGGGCACACACGTGAGAGCACACGTCGTTGCGAGGGGTCGTGCGGAGAGCGCAATTTTTGGAATGTTAATGTTTATCGCTGGAGATTTCACGTTGCATTGTTAATTTGATTTGGTTATTTCTTTAAATTTAAGGTAGTTAGTGATCTTTGTTCATTGATTATTTGGCGCCGACTCAAAATTACTTAGGTATACTTACATTAGTTTAAGAACTTAGTTATTAAGGTTAAATAAAAACTCAAAATAATTACAAAAATATATACTTAGGTATACTTACATTAGTTTAAAGACTTAGTTATTAAGGTTAAATAAAAAAGGTTTATTATTTTTTGCTTTTTGGTTTTTTCGGTGGTTTAATTTTTTTGTTAAAAAGTTTTTATTTTATAATTTTTTGTGGCTATAATCTACTAATTACACACACAAGAGACTGACAGGTCTAAAGCTCATTCATCGTAAGGTTTTTTTTTGTAATACACAACTTAGCATTAAAATCTGTGAGTGAATAATAAATCACCCCTATTTTCCCGCCCTTAGGGTAGGAATTTGTTTTCCAAATTAATATGAGACCAACTTCGAGGTATACGCTATCCAATAAAAAAAGAATTATCAAAATCGGACTACTCTGTAAAATGTTATGCGTGGTCATACATTACAATCAATAAGTGAACAATCAATCATCCCCTGTTTTTCTACCCTTGGGGTTGGAATTTTTTTTCCAA
This sequence comes from Machimus rusticus, assembly GCA_951509405.1. Classification (NCBI taxonomy): domain Eukaryota; kingdom Metazoa; phylum Arthropoda; class Insecta; order Diptera; family Asilidae; genus Machimus; species Machimus rusticus. The sequence goes on from OX608050.1 coordinate 13,537,624, forward strand.
ATTTATATGGGACCAACTTCAGGGTATACCCTTTCAAATAAAAAAAGAATTATCAAAATCGGACTACTCTGTACACTACATAAAAAAAAAATATACGCGTCGACTTGAGAACCTCCTCCGTTTTTTTTCGTCGGTTAAAAATGAACCAGTTAAACACAAAAGTTTGAGAGATAGTTTCACTCAGACAAAATTAATTTTTAAAGATGAAAAAGCAATTCAGTCCTCGCCAGTAAAAGAAAATATACTGCCTCTATTACCAGAAGACATTTTTGAAACAGAGGAAAATTACTCCACCAAGACAATCTTTATCTCCTAGAGGCAGGCGACGTTTATCTGCTAGCGGAATAGGAAAAAGTCTTAAGCCACCTCCCAAAAGGAAGCTTACAGCCGAACGCAGAGTCGAAAATAAAGAATATAGAGTAGTAACTGCTGACGACCGGCGGCTTTTTGCTGCAGTTATTATTGTGAGCAATGCAAGAAACCATATAATACAAAAGGTGCGCATCGTTGTGGAGGAACTTGCCCTTGCTGTCAAAAATCTCTTGCATGTATAAAACAAAAGATTGAAGTGTCATGTGAGGATTGCAATCGAAGTTTTAGAGATCAACAATGCTACAATAATCATCTTGCTTCAGGATCTTCACACTCTTATAGTACCTGTAGTCAAATAAAACTTGCTTAAAATGCTTAAAAACTTACAACGTCAGACGTAATCATATATATATATTTTTTTGACATGAATATTTCTAATCCTTGGGGTCTATTTAAAAGAATGTATGTCACAAAAATTGTGCATTCCCTTCGTTTGTTTATATAAGAAGGCGGGAAGTGACAGAGGGGGCCCTTAGTGAATGAGAATGAGAGAATTCTCTTCGCACAGGACGACATGGATTTGTGTAAATTCGACGAACCCATAAAAGTTGCGCGCGCCGGCTGTTTTCATACATGCAATATTTCGACGTGGGTTTTGCTTTTTTTCGATAAAATACTCGGAATCAGCGCCGCGGATGACGCGCATCCAGGCCACGCACTGCCGGTTCCTAGAAATGGGAAGAGTTTCCATCCTTATAATAAAAAGGGGCTTTCACGGCGGGTTGCTACTCTCTAGATGACGGGTTCCAATCCGATAGAAAATCTTTCCTTTCATTTATTATATAAGACATATTCATGTCTACTGTGGCATCGAGAAGCCATGGCACTTTTTTTTTTTTTTTTTGTTACGAGGTACAATTAATTCTACCTTGCTTCTTGCTTTCGCGCACTCGGGAACTTAGCCCATATGGCGCTTTCTTGTGTATATGTTTTTATATTTTTGTTTTTTGGGAGATGAGATTTTTACTTTTTAACCAAGGTATTTCATGTGGGAATCGAACCCACAACCCCGGAATGACGTACTCAGCCGAACTGCCCAGCCAACTACGCCACCCGCGGCCCCTATATAATCATTATATGCGGAGAAATTTTATGCAAGGTATACCGTAAGAACGTGCAACAAAAACATTTGTGTATCATTCAAACGGACTGTAGAACACCACCTACGAAAGATATACTTTTTGTTTTTTATGACTTGGAAACATGGCAAGAAAAATTTATCACACAAAAAGAAGGAAAAATACATGACCCGAACTTATGTGTTTTTGTAAAACGTTGCGATATAGGGTAGGTGACCCGGTTCTGGCCACTGATCCAGTTTTGGCCACTGATCCAGTTTTGGCCATTTTCATCACTGAGATGATAGCAGCCATGGGTAAAATGTGGCCAAAAGTGGCTCTAACACCATTTCTGACTTTTGTTTTTTTTTTTTTTAAACATCTATAGCGAGTTTTGTAATTAAAAGGTTCTATAGGGTAAGATTAATATATTTTGGATGACTTGAGATGAACATGAAGTCCGAGATAACTAAAAAGATGAATCACCAAACGCATGAGTGGGTGAAAAACTCTTAAAATGGCCAGAACCGGGTCACCTGCCCTATGCATTGATGAGCAAAAGTTATACTTTTGTCAAAAGTGTGGCTACAGACTAGTGAGCTATAAGGCGGACGTAATTAACAACTTTATGAAATATTTATTACATGTTCTAAAAAAATTTAAAAAAGTGGTGGTGATAGCACATAATGGCCAATCATTTGATCATCAATTTATTCTGAATTATATACTTCATCGAACTGATTTAAAGCCTGAATTAATAATGCGTGGGACTAAAATAATAATGATGAAAATGAATAAAATAAAATTTCTTGATTCAATCAATTATTTTCCAATGGCATTATCTAATTTACCTAAGGCTTTTGACTTACCACCTGCGTATAGAAAGGGCTATTTTCCACATGTTTTCAAGACAACCGAAAATTCACACTATATTGGATTACTACCTGCAATAAAATATTATAGCCCCAATACAATGCAGACAGAAGAACGCGAAGCTTTCCTTAAATGGTATGAGGAACATAAAAATACTGAATTTAATATGCAGCGCGATTTGGAAGACTATTGTATTAGTGATGTTAACATTTTGACTGAGGCCTGTATGAAATTCCGAAAATAAATGATGGCAGAATGTAATGTCGATCCATTTGTTGAAGCCACAACTATAGCATTAGCATGCGATCTCGTGTATCGTCTTAAATTCTTGAAACCAGACACTATTGGAATTATTCCTAGAAATGGTTATCGTTGTGTCGATAAATCAATCAGAGCTACATAGCTATACAGTGGTTGATATGGGAAGAAGATCAGCGCAATATAAACATCTTACATGCTGCTAAACAAAGAGAAGTAATTCTGAATGGGATGAAAGTAGATGGATACTGTGCCAAAACTAATCAAGTATTCGAATTCCATGGTTGTTATTACCACGGACATCCTACTTGTTTAACATACGAACACGATACTCCTCTACATGAGAATGTAAACGATACCCTAAATCAAAGGTACGAAGCAACTGTAACAAAAACTGAGCGATTAAAATCTTTTACGTATGAGGTTTTTGAAATGTGGTCTTGTGATTTCAAACAGAAATTAAAAAACAATAAGGACATGAGCTATTTATCGACGCATTGATGTGTGCTCGCTCTATCCATGGGTATGCAAAAATGGTAAATTCCCTATTGGTCATCCTACATTGTACGTTGGAAACAATGAATGCAGATATGTAAACTTAAACACTACAGAAGGACTGATTAAAGCTAAAATTTTACCACCCGAAGGCCTACAACACCCAGTTCTTCCTATTAAACAAAACAATAAGCTGATGTTTTCCTTATGCCGCACATGCAGTCAGTGCAAAAGTCAACTTGATCAATGTGCGCATTCCGATGATGACAGAGTATTTGTAGGAACTTGGGTTATTGATGAAGTAAGGAAAGCGTTGCTCAAAAGATATCAGCTGATGGACATATTTGAAATATGGAGCTACAAAATTGAGCAGTACGACAAAGAAACACACACAGGTGGTTTATTTACAGGCATGATGAACCAGTTCATCAAAATGAAACAACAGGCATCAGGTTGGCCAAACAAATGCAGTACTGAAGAGGAAAAGAAGCAATATATTCAAGATTTCTTCAAAATTGAAGGTATAAAGCTAGATTTCACTGACGTCATATACAACTCTGGGCTAAGGTCACTTGCTAAACTTATGTTCAACTCCTTTTGGAGTAAGTTTGGCCAGCGAGAAAATCAACCTAGAACCTCAATTGTAAATAGACCGGCAGAATTATATGGTTTATTAACAAATCCAGCAAAAGAGGTACATCACCTTCTACCCATCAATGAAGAGAACCTTGTTGTGAACTGGTGCTATAAGGAAGAAGCTGCTGATACCTTACCAACCATCAATGTTTGTATAGCTGCATACACGACTACACAAGCACGCCTCAAACTATACAGCTATTTAGAGGAACTTGGTAATCGAGTTTTGTATTATGACACTGATTCCGTAATGTACAGTACCTGGCCAAAAAATTAGAAGCACCATAGAAAGGAGAATGGGCAACTTTGTATGGGCTCCGTCCCCAGGATGTATCAAGTTTTGGTAGTTGTCATATCAAAGGTCATATCACACCTTTATTTTATTGCATGACACCAACAATGAAACACGTGCAGGGAAAGAACTAAGACTTCTTTTATTTCTTATGTAAATATATGATATTTTTACTTTATATGCCTAACTGCTGGTACTCCACCGCCGATTTTTAGTTTATATGACTACCTTTCGCTATTCTACCGCCACTCGCACCCCACCGTACTATCTAGTCAAAATAATAAAAAGTGCCAAATGAAATAGAGATAGGAATTTAAAATAATCGTGAATATTCTATCCTATACTTTCTAGGCAGTTTTGTAACTACACAAATCATTAAAATATCAATAAAGAATGCAATGAAACTAGAACATTGAAAGTAATGATATTAAATATTATTATTCAAACGAACAAGTAAACAATAGTTAATAATAAATATCCAAAATTACCGCATCAAGAAAAGTTGCTGGCAATAAAATATTATTTTGATGCCTCGTCCAGCCCAAATACCACATTATGTTCATTACGTGAACACATGTACGGTGGCGTTCTAAAGATCGGCCGCTTGTAACAATAGTTTATATTCTCTATTTTAACAAGTAAACTAAACCGCTTTGGTTCCAGCCAAAATTACAGTAAAAAAAAAGAATCAAGTAAAAAAAATAATACCGATCCCAAAGTGCAAAAGGTGTATTCGAAGCAAGCCAATACGAAACCGGCAACAATACAAACAACAAATATGTACTACATTTATTTGAAGAAAAGACAATTATTCATAGCTCTTCTCCTGCACGACTGTCATTGTTGATTTCATATAATAAAAGAAAGCTATTATGATAACCTATAAAATGACATATACCTCAACTTGATACAGCACTGGGGACGAAACCGCCCATTCTCCTTTCATTAATTCTCAGTTCCGATATAAGCTAAGTCGTAGGAAATGCAAAGATATTACAAACATAGTTGTTATTTGGAAGATTTGTTTATTTGTGATGAATATTTAATTTCTAATACTTAGTGTTACTACCTTTCGCTTTAAAAACTGCCTGAATTCGTCTAGGCATGCTCTCTATGCAAGCTCTAATACAAATTTAATTTCAGGAGCTTCTTGCCATAATTCCTTATTATTTTGAATTAATACTTCGCGAGTGGGGTTTCGCCTTTCATAAACTAATTTTCAACACATGCCAAACATTTTCAATCGGATTGAGGTCAGGTGAATTACCTGGCCAAGGCAAAAGAGGGACATTTTTGCTTAAGAGAAAATTTGTTACAGCTTTTGCAGTGTGGCATGGAGCTCCATCTTGCATAAACTTAAAAGATGAAGAGTGGAATCCCATTTGATCCAAATAAGGCAGTAAAACTGTTTCCAAAAGTCTTAAGTACTGATCTTGCCTCATGGTACCTTCCCCTACGTTAAGAGGTCCAGGTCCTTCTGCAGTAATTGGACTCCAAATCATAACGGATGGGTGATGCTTTAATATCTGTTGTATGCAGGATTGGTGAAACCTTTCATTTGGACGTCTTCGAACAAAGGTGCCAGCTTCCGTCATTGCTTGCAACGTTTTTTCATCCGAAAATATGATCTATAAAAAAATTTGGAATTCACGAATTTTCATTCAAAGACTTTCTTACTAATTACAATTTTAAAACAGTATTACTTTTTTACTTTTACCTTTCCCCAGTCTTCAATTGTATATTTTGCATATTCCTTAGCGAAATTCAACCTCATTTTCTTCATCCTTTCCGTAAGCCGTGGTTGCTTAATTGTCTTCTTAAAGTGCGTTGGGACACATCCACTCCTGCTTCAATTACAACTCTTGCTAGTTCTCGCAATGGTAAATTACGATGCGCATTAACTGTAGCAACAATTTTTCACTCGTCTCTAGGCGTGGTTTTCCTTTTGTGCCCATAGTTTAGTCTCGTTGAAGGGGTAATTGCAGAATTTTCCCTCAACTGTTTAGAAATTCTGGACATCACGCAAAGGGAAACCTGCTGAAGTCGTCCAATTTCCCATATGGAATGATTGCCAGCCTTTAGAAGAGCAAATATAGCAACCTTTTTTTCGGTTAAAATATCTCCTTTTCTTCCCATAATGATTTTTGATAAAAATATTAAAATTTTAATCATTATCTTCGTAATTCAATTATAATATTATTAAAATGTTTGTTATTATTTTACTTACGTACACAAATATACTTATAAATTCACAATACTCAAAATACAAAACCATTAGATCGTTTTCTCTTCGATAATTTGAAGCGCGGTTGTAGTTCACTCAAAGAAGTCACTATCGCAAATGGTACCGTTTACGCCAAATTGACTTTATTATATAAAAGTCTACCTAAAACTGGGGTTTTCGTAAAATTTAATGTCGCCACAAAATTACACAGGGGTCAGTACTTGTTTAATTACCTTTAAAGTAGGTAGGAACGATTTTTGGCCGATCATAGCTCCGTACCTTACGGCTTCAAAAGGCAGCAGTTAGAATAAGACCATAGAATAAAGATAAGTTTTTAACTAAAATTTGTATTCAGTTTTATTTTCTAGAAATTGTTAATTTAAAATAAAATTATATAAAAATACAACAAGGATTTATGAATAAAAGAGACAACGTTTTATTCAATTTTATTTTTTAATTGTAAAAATTTAAACGTAAATACATCAAAATCTACATCATATTATATATAAAACAATAGAAACGTTTCATTTTTGAATAAAGCTAAATACAGTTAATTTTTTTGCAACATCTCGAGATGCTGCCTTTAAATAATAGTTCTTAATGCTATTTAACTCTTGTATCTACTCCTCTGTTTGTATTTTTTCTGAATATCGGTTTGGAAGATAAATATAAAATCCGTCTTCTATCCAAACCGGGTCTTCACGAGTTTAAAATAAGTTATTTTAAACTCCTTGTCTAAAGGTAGCTCCTCTACTTTACTAATCTCGTAGATGACTTATTAAAAGACTGTACAAATCACTTTACAAGTTAACCCTTTTTATACTTAAAATCTTTTCATGATAAAATGATTACAAAGTAAAACGTGTTTATTAAAACACATACTAACCAATTAGTTTTAATAACAGCATTTACATACAACAATGTATTAAGATTAAAGAACAAGTCTTTTAATGAAAAGTGAAGGCTTTCTGTTTTGCATGCAGTGAATTCTTTCACGTTTAAAATACACGTGACAATTGTTTTTAACTAAACTAGAAAATGCAGTGCAAACTACTTAATGCACAAGTTGAAAATTCATATTAATTATAAAACGTGAAAGGAATTACGTATTGACATTTAAGTACAATGATAGATAAAAAGTTAATTGTTAATTTATTGCAGCAACAAAGTTGCATTTTCTGATGTAATATCTTTAACAAAGTTTAGAAAAACAATAATTTTAAAGTTTTAAGTTATTGCTGCAATAAAACTACACCATCTGATGAAATGTATTACAAAATATATAACAACAATTAATTTTATAGTCTTAATTTTTGTTAAAATGCGTAAGAGTTTTTTATTTTTGTTGAACATCCCCACCTTGTTTTGGAAGCTTGTTATTAAACATTTAAAAACACACGGGACACTATAATTTTTATCATTTAAGGATTATCTATTAAAAAAGAAAAATGTCTATAATAATTTTAGATATGCAGTTTGTCTGCGGTAACAATGGGCAATATTTTGTCAAAGAATTGTCAGTTCTTGACCACAGATCCATTATTCCTTTGTCTTATATATCCTCGCGAGGAACTTTTGCCAAGGGCTTCTCAACAAAATGCTTACGATGTAAAGCACATAAATGGTCTGAACTGGTATGATGGCAGCGTTGAATACATTCAACTGCGGAATATTTTTTCAAATCTTTCAAACTCCATAATATATGTCAAAGGTGAAGAAAAGGAAAGATTTATAAGAAAATATCTTCCTGACAGCGATATAAAACCGTTAATAATACCAAAATTGAATAGCCTTCAGCAGTTTGAAACTTATTGTGAAATACACAGAAGACTTCCGCAATTACGTTGCTCAGTTCAAAATTGTGTCAATATTTACCAGTATTTATTAATGAATAAAATTATTAAATAAAAGAATTTGTTTTTATTTAAAATTATTCATTTAAACCCATACAATTTTTACAAACACATAAAGTTAAAAAAAATATTAGTAGAACAATATAAGGGTATCTCGTAGAAGAGTCTTGAATAGTTTGTATGTACATAAGAGGTCCTAGATGGTATAAAAAAGTCATCTTTTGATAATACAAATACATTTTTTTCTTTACACTTTTCACAATATTTATTATAGTATTCTTTTACACTTTCAGATGCATTATTATTGTGAAACATGACAATGTTAATGAACTCTAACAAATCATATAACCTACAAAGCTCGTCAAGGGTTAAACTAATGCTTCCCGCATCAACTGGGATTTTGTGCTCCTCTTTCAATGCCGCCTGGTTTGGTGGTATAAAGTCAAATTCGCTCTTCAAATTACAAAGATGTTTAAAAATTGCTACCCATCCAGCATATGTTATTGAAACTGGTTGTTGACCATGACGATGAAAAACGATTTTTGCCTCGAACGAATGCAGGTAGAATCCAAGTACAACTTTTTGATTTTGATATTCATCCAGATAGTACGTGTAGTTCAGCAATACGTTTTCACCCCGGATCTCTGGGCAACCTTTCTGCTTACGTTTTTGTTTTTTCGATACTTTATCCGTTATTTAAGAATTTGTATTTAATAATCTTTTTCTTTCCTGTTTTTTTGATTCCATTTTAACGCGAAGATTTTTACTACAGTACTAAAAGTGTACTATAGTATTGCGGAGTTCATATTGCAATTTTCCGTTGTACATGATTGATTACAGTAAATCCCACCATTTTTAAATAAATTTTGCAATACAAGTTCATAATTTTTTTATCATTCAATTCATAGTTTTTCAGCGAGAATCGTTTCAAAAACTTTTTTAAACTTTGTCCTTTACATCGAAAATACAGATATACGCAGCAATAATGTCCGCATACTTGTGAGAGTGTACCTTTCAATCGCTGCTTATTACACACAAACATGTTTGAATTAGCTAGTAGAAATTTTTGAAAAAAGGGAATTATTTGGGTATTTTCCATATGGATCAAAATACTCGGCTGGTCCTTTTCTTGGGAAATAAAATGCCACCCAATGAGTTCCTTTTTTGTGGGCAGGATCTGTATTAGCTATTATACATGCCGGTTTCTTGATTTTTCGCGGTAATTGATTGCATGGGAATACACCCTTAAAGAATCTACTTGTAATATGATGACTTTTTAACAGATTTACGAGTTCGATCGTGTTCATTCTTGTTCACAAGTTGTTGTTTCTACGTCAATAACCCTGGTATGAGATGTAACAGTTATTTATAAATTCTCTGGTTGATGCGTCGCGAACAAAAATTGTATTAAATTTTGCTAGGGTTTTTATAAGGGTTCATCTAAGCGTTTGAGTTCAAGATTACCAGATTTACCTGATTTTTCAATACATTCTGTACTAGCTAAAGGATATCTGAAGACAATTTCTTTTGTAAATAATTTATTTTGCGCTGTAAATCCAGCTAAAGAGACTTTTTTAAAAAATGTCAATTCACCGCCACAAATATATTCGACATTTATTAAACAGCTCATTGTTACCGTATTATAGCAAGTCTCTAACTAAGACTTGACACAAATTGTAACCACCTTATATAGATTTTTAAAAATTGGTGTATACATTTCGATCCTTATCGATTTCCACACTCCCGTCATATTCTGCATACACAATGCAAGTAACCGTTGTCGTTAAAGCCTCCTTAAATCTTCCTTCAATTCGCACAGTTCCTTGGTTTAATAGATTTCCACAAGTAGAATTATATGATCTGTGGTCAAATCAAAAGCCAGCAGAAAACAACCGTTATCAAGCAATTTCTTTGAGATTTGATGTCCTTTATCAAAGTAGTGTATACCAGTACCTTTACCGTACCGTACCTCCTCTAGTGCTGGCTGGATTTTCTTTCGAATAATCAAACTCTATGGGTTGATTAGGTATCTGAACACCATTCACCGATAAATTTAATCTAGTGATATTGTTGGTTCTGAAATTGTATGGATGTTTTGTACGTTTGCCCGTATATGCATCGTTGTCAACCATAGCAAATACTAATAAATTTGATAAATGCCCTATTAAAATATTGTCTAATGATAATATGTATGTGTTGGCAGGGATGGTATGTTTTTACTTCAACCCGCTTGTATGGATATACTGCATTTGAACGTTATAGAACCGTTTCGTGTGCCAACATGATACTTGGGTTAACGGTAACAAGGTTCATATGCATGGTGGCTTCTGAGATTTTAATTCGTGGAGAGTTGTTATCATCTTTTGACAAAATGTAAAACTCAGGTTTTTCAAGCAATAATACTACACGCAGATCCACGCCATTAATAAGTAATTTATCTTGATTGAACATGTCACCGTGTATTTTCCCCATTAGCTCCACAATGTTACTCTTATCAAAGAGCTTTTGTCTTGCTAGATATCCTATATTTTCCTCAGCACTTGCAACAACCTCCATATTATTTTGATCAAGGAACCATCCAACAAATTCTAAGTGAGTAGAAGCTGCATCTTTTCCATAGTTTAATAAATTTTCAATATATGCTCTAAAGTTGTAATTATTATCAGTTTGAGATATTGGCTTACCATTTAAGTAAATAGTGCATTGACGAAAAAGTGAATGAAGTACATTATTCACAAGACCTGGACCATTCTCACTTGCGGTATAAAGTTCTTCTTTTCTATCTTTAAACTTAATTAATTGTAATTTAAAACGAAGATATATGCTTGACAAATCTCGATATGTATCTCCATGCCCCAACGATACAAATTCCAAAACTGAAGAATTATCTAATGAGGCTATAGGTTTGTATGCTACGTCTTCAGTTTTTAAAATATTACTTTGAACAGCCGGGCTCGAGAATAGATCCAATTCAGATTTCATACACTCGCTATACGTGAGCATTTTTTATTTGTCAAAAATATCCAACACTCTTTTATGAAGACTACGTTTGCGTTTTATAGATTTTTTCTTCTTGTTTGATGTATTTTTCGTGGTTTGTTTTGAACGTTTTTTCCGTTTAGGGAAAACGAGGAGCGGTAAATGGATTAGGTCTTCTTATAGCCATGCGATTGTTTCTTCCTGCACCATCCATATGATCAAACAGCTTATTTATACCTTTTTGCGCAAGTTCTTGAGCAACAACTTTACCTTGTTCTTTTAAGATATCTTTAGTAGGCTTACTACCCCCGTCTTCTAAAATAGCTTTTCCTGTTTTAATTGCCTGTTGTTTTAAGACTTTGGCTCCAGAGCTAACTAAAGGCTGCAAATATCTTAGTAGACCGCTGAAAAAATTTCCAATTCCTCGTCCACGTTGATAGATTAGGGGCGACCGGTACAGTTCACCTATATCATTTAAATTACCACCACTTTGGATCAAATAATACCATGTGTAATAAGAATTCATATTTTTCTATAGTTTTAACAGAAAGTAACTCACTTTGTTTACTTCTTTTTATAACACTTGCACATGCTATTTATAGGTTTCATTGTCTTTTAAAATGAAGCATAATGTATGTAGGGATATAAGTCGCTTTAAAATAAATTAAATTACCTTGTCTATCAGTTACTTTTATTGAAATATTTTCAATTGCGGTTTTCTCTACAGGGCAATATTCCACATGGTTAAAACGTAGTGTTCTCTCATTATTACTTATAGGTACTACACGCAAATATCTTACTGATTTATCTCCTTTAATTCTTGGTTTAGTTATATCAGTGTAAATGTATATAATATCACGCTCGTAATAGTCATCACTAGGTTTAACATCACGAGGTAATCTTTTACTCAATTTATCAACTGTATCATTCACCTGGTCCAATTTCTTAATTATAGACAGGTGCTCTGTTTGTAGTCTAGCAGTATCGAAAGACTCCTTTAGTTCTGTCAAAAATACATTTGATTTTCGTTTGTCTGTTGGTGTATTAAGAAATATATCAGTCATACAATTTTTAAAATTATCTATATTTGTATCTAGAGGTACTGGTGTTATTTTATATAATCCTGAACTCTGTTTTCCATAAGGAACATTTAAAATATTACTTTTTTCTGTGATCTTTCTAGGATGTGGGGCTTTAACATTGATAGAATCGCCATGCAATTTATCCAGTATTGTAAGAATCACATCTTTAATACGCGCAATTTTCTTTTACTTTTCATCTTCAGGTATTGTTTCATCATCAAAATGTACATTATTGATAAAAAGCGTTATGAGATTCTTAACATTAAGATGCGGTGTTAGTGGCTTTTTTATTTTAATTGTTAATTCTAGCTCATCGATTCGTAATTCAAATGTGTCATCTTTAACTTTACCCTTTTTTCTTATGCTTTTAGGTGGATGGGCGTAATCGTCCAAAGCAGTTTTTAACTTATCGTGTTTCCTCTTTATTCTGGGAATTTGTGCAATTATATCATCAATAAAAGACAAAACATTATCAGATTTTTTTGCCTTGTAATATGTAATATAAAATCACCTTCTTCTTTTCCATAAGTAATTTCTGGAATTACTTCATTGAAAAAATCAGCATCTAAATGATTCCAAATTCGCTATTTGACAACATCCAAGTACATCGTGTACCAAGAAGGCGTAACGGCATTAAACCATGTTAACAGGAATGCGGAAAAATTTACTTGTCCTGCTCTGTAGCTTGAATGCGAAAGTATTTCCCTGGTCCATTCTAGTCTAACATTTTTATTTACCTTTATTGTAAGCAGTTTGTGTTCTTTCTGCGCGTCTTGTCGTAATGTTTTTAATTCTTCTGTATCTCTCTTTATTTTTTTACTGTTGCGTTCTTGTCTTTCATATTCAGAAATCGAAATTTCAGTGATTCCGACGCTCCAGTTTTGGTCAAGTTTGCATGGGCCCGATAGTTTATTTGTGAACTCGGACAGTGAGTTTTCGGGATAGTAGTATAAAGAATTGTTACTTAATAAACAAATGTAAAAATCATTTTCTTGAATATCTACAGGCATATTTTTAGAACGAAGTTCTTTATGGCGCACTATGCGTTGAGAAACTAGGCAGGTGAACATAGAGAAAACGACAGAGTAACGTTAAATTCCCCACAATCTTGCTTTGCTCTACGCAAGCCCAGTCGTTCCCCTTAGGGTCTTGGCCATCTGGGGTCTAGTCGGTTTATTCGAGAGCTACTATTAGTACTGTGAAGAGAGAGAGAGAGAAAAAGAGAAAGTTCGAAGTTCCCTGGCAGGCGCCAGCAGCGCATGTTTACTTTATTATACTTTCTTTGATGAAACTTATGATAGTTGTGTTTGCGTGACACATGTGTATGCTTCATATAGTGACGATTAAAAGTCGTGTTACGTGTATTCAAATTCACGTGGATTATTATATGATTCAACAAAGTCACGCGTGCGCGCGTGTTTACATGTGTATAACTTTTTCGTGATAGTGTTGCGTGTGCATATTTTGTACGAATAGAAGAATTTACGAATTCAGATGACGGACTGTCAAATTTTAAAGTTCATGTAATTTGAACCAAACTCATTACTTGTGGCTTTTCATGGTCGCTTATTTCAAAACAACTGTCAGAATTTACGAATTCAGGATGGCGGACTGGAAAATTTTGAAGTTAATGCGATTTGCACCAAATTTGGTACTGGGGGGTTTTCGAGGTCGGTTATTTCAAAACAAATGTTAGAATTTTCGAATTCGAGATGGCGGACTGTCAAATTTTACAGTCAGTGCGATTTGCACCAAACTTGGAAATTGCGGATTTTCGGAGTCGCTAATTTTAAAACAACTGTCAGAATTTACGAATTCAGGATGGCGGACTGTCAAATTTTAAAGTTAATGCGATTTGCACCAAACTTGGAACTTGGGAGTTTGCAGGGTGGCTTATTTCAAATCAACTGTCGGAATTTACGAATTCAAGATGGCGGACTGTCAAATTTTAAAGTTAATGCGATTTGCACCAAACTTGAAAATTGCGGGATTTTCGGGGTCGGTAATTTTAAAACAACTGTCAGAATTTACGAATTCAGGATGGCGGACTGTCAAATTTTAAAGTTCATTCGATTTGCACCAAACTCGGAACTCGGGGTTTTTCGAGGCCGGTTATTTCAAATCAACTGTCAGAATTTACGAATTCAAGATGGCGGACTGCCAAATTTTAAAGTTAACGCTATTTGCACCAAACTTGAAAATTGGGGGTTTTCAGGGTCGCTAATTTCATAACAACTGTCAAAATTTAAGAATTCAAGATGGCAGACTGTCAAATTTTAAAGTTACAGGATTTGAAACATTATAGGTAGGGAGAGGTAATATTTTTCATTTCCACACACTGTCAGCTGAACATAATTTGAAATACATCGAGAATTTCCTATGTATACCTGATATATGCTCAGCTGTGTGTACTCTGGAAAATGGCCTTAAAATAGTTATGGTTGTTATTTATGTTTCACCCAATCAGAAAATTGAAGACGTTATATTTCAAATTCATAGACAATTAAGTGAGTACAGTGAAGAGGGCGCCAGAAAATTATGTTGTGATCATGATAAGGTCCCACTCATTTTAGCTGGTGATTTTAACATTAATTTTGCAGATGCAAGATCTGATAAACTAAAAAAATGTCTGTTAGAAACATTTAATTTGTCAATAAATAATAATCCGAAACACTCAACAACAAAGTTTGGTACAACTATCGATGTTGTTTTTTCAAGATATTTACCCAAAATAGAGTCGCAGGCATATGTATCTTACTTTAGCTAACACAAGCCAATAATTTCCATGGTTGAATTTTAAAATAAAAATACTTAAATATGTCAAATGTTTTTACCTTTTTATTATTTATATATTATAGCAGAACTTCGTTCTTACCGGGGGTCCTGAGACCCGCACGTTTCTTTTTTGTATTATAATCTTTCCCAAGGAATATCAGATATGCCTGAGGCTCGCTCTGTTTTATTTCTTAAACGTTCACTCTGTCGAACCGGTTTTCTCATAGGAAATGCAAGCTCGTATTGTTTAGGATCCAGCTTTGAGGGTCTTAATATAGACTGTTTAGAGGCCTTCTTTTTTTGTCTTCCTCTTCGTCCATTTCTTGTATGAAACCAGCAGCTTCATCGACACTCATATCTGCAGGTATAGTATACTGAGTTATACCGTCCGCCGTAAGAGAAATTGTGACATTATAATGCCCTTTGTGGTAGAGTAAATTTAATCTGCGGCCATCATATCTGCCTTCAAAAATTACATCTCTTCCTTTATTGCCGTATTTATATACAACAATTTTATAATTTTTTAAATAGTCTTGGAATTTTTCTAATTCAGAAATACCACTGCCATCCATAGGCATATCAATTTTCGATTTGGTTAGAAGTTCTTCAGCTCGACGTGTTTGAAGTTTTCCAATATCACTTATAACTTTTTTATAATCTGGATCCTTTGTAACAGCGGCAATGGCAACAATTAACGCGCGAGGAAGGCATAAATTGTCTCAATTGGTAATTGTCACTATACCTTTCCTTTTAACACTTTCTTCATCAAATGAATTGTACTTTTTTCCACGATTATTTCCCTTCCCGTGCGGCAAACGTACTGACGTGACAGTCAAACAAAATGTGTCCGTATTAATTCCTTAATTAAAAAACGTAAGTAAAAACATGGGCGAATTATTCAAAAATATTAAACAATACCTTCCGAATTGCTTTAGAAAATTTTTGAAATCATTTCCCAAACATCGGATGATTTTAGTGAAGAAGCTTCTCTTAAATTTGTCCAACCCGGTCCTCTCTCCATAAAACTCTCTCCACAAAAAGTCAATCCAACTAGATCCTTTGCATCGAGCCCTGCCACAGCATATTGAACAATATCATCTATGGATGATTTAATCCAAGATGTTGGCTCCACATCGCCTGGTGGAGCAGCTATTTGAAACTCCACTTTCCGACGACGAATATTAAAACGTTTCACAAAAGTTAAATGATCTTTTAAACTAACGAATTTTCCCATTTCGTTTTATGCTTTTTTTAAAACGTTTGTGATATAGCAACTCGTACTGCACACTTTGATTATACACCACAAATAATGCACCATCTACGAGAATTGATCTTTTTATTCATACTTTTTAATAGCATGGAACTCGTTTCGTAAAATATTTCTGTAAAGCCACTTCACATTCTCAAAGATGCAACATGTGCAGCAGGCGAGCGCCAACAATGACCTTAAACTTGCCGGTAGATAAAGCTCTGCAAAAACTCGTTACTTGACTTTTTTCTAAGAACTAGAACGAAGCTAACATTCCTAACCACCGCTGCACCATGCGGATATTCTCGATTAGCAGCCGCCTTAAACTTGACGTCAGCTCATTTCTAAGTTTACATTCTATATGGTGCAAGCCTCAGCCCCAGATCCAGCCCAAGGTAATGACCGCTCAGTAGTTGGCCTTGCAAATCTCCAGGTGCGGAAAAGCTTTCAATGCACCAGATGCGCAAACAGGTGCGCGACCGGCGCGCGCCGCCCATAAATCATATATTAATTAAACAGGTGTTAAGTACTTGTCAATTAAACAGGTGTTAAGCACTTGTCAATTAAACAGGTGTTAATGCCACTTATCACCCAATTAATTTGCAAAATAACTGTCAATCAATTTAATTAATAACCCATTAATTAGCTAATGACCCAATTAATTTGCATAATTGCCCCGCCCCCACATTTGCATAACCGGTTTTGGTTCCCACGACAAGGTGCCCCAATACCTACTCATATAGAAATAATAAAGGAAAGGGGAGAACACTAAAAGAAAAAGAAAAGCTTTTTAAATAGTCACTTTATTGTCACAAAACAATTTCACAGGAAACACACACACAAGATTAGGCCCGGCGCCGCCAGGCCATCTCGGCGTCCCAGTCCTCATCACAGGAAACTTCCTCCTGGGCTTCCGGATACCGGGGCGGAGGCTGTTCCCAGGGGACCAGAGCAGCACCTCAGTTGAACGGCCGAACAATAAGCCGGTTGACCTCCCCGCCTGCAAAAAAAAAGAAATAAGAATATTTATAAATTTGCAAAAAGAAAAAACACAAAAAAAAAGAGAGAAAGGAGGAACTCACCCACGAAGCGGAATCGGCTATCCGCGGGGAACGACATTGTGGCGGGCCAGTATCCCACCCACGGAAAACGGTCCGTCCACACGCAGACACGTTCCCCATAGGATCCAACCCACAACAGGCGAGGTGCAAGCACCCGGCGGGGATGGACGTGGGTCACCACGATCGCGGTGACCTCGAAATCCTGGAACACTTGCCGATAAAAAGTACTGACGGTCAAGACGAATAACATTTTTAATATATGTAGGTACACCAAACGCTGCCAAATACGAAATGAAGTGCACCAGAAGATACTTACCGTGAAAACCTCCTTAACATTTTTTTTCCACAAAACGCAGAAAACTGATTCTCAAATTACACACGAAAAACAACATGCAAATTTTTTTATAAGCTAAAATACAACACAAAAAAAAGGGGAAGACGCATACAAAGCACAAATCAATAAAATCGATTAGTATAGCATTTAAAAAAAAAAAAAAACGCATGATCAGCAAGAGGGGGTGCACTCATCTTGTCAACCAGCGGTACCTTCTTAATAATACACAATTTTTTTGATGTCCTTGTGTTTCTAAGTAGTTAAGATAGGTCAGGGAAACTAACACACAACCGTAATTGAATCTTTTTCCTAAGATTTTCCTAAGATAAGAAACCAGCAACAAAAAAAAAAAAAATTTAGAAAAAAAAAAAAATATTTTTGTATATAAATACTAACTCTAGTACATGTATATAATACGAACCTTTTGTCTAAGAGCTAATAAACATAGGATAAGTACACAGAAGGTACGAAAAGATTCAAGAAAGTATTTATAAAACTAATATGTATGTGATAATAAACTATAAAAGCATTCTAATAATAGGTTAAGCAATTCTGTGACGGTCTCGCAACTCTCTCTACGACATTCAATTTTTTTTTACTCATTATTAATATATATAAATTTTTTTAATATAATCACCACCCCGAGAATTACTCCTCTTCAAAGAATAATTCTCTTTTTGAAAGGGCGAAGGAATGTTGTGTACCGAAATTCCGGTACATAGGTCCCAGTATAACATCCCGGCCAAAACACGATCAGCCGAACCTAGAAAGCGCAAAAGTACTTAAGTACTTTACAAAGATACTTAAGTGCGCACGCTTAGAAAGCACTTTATGCTCGCTAGAGTCAGATTGCATATTTGCCGGCGGCAAAATGTAAACAAACAGAGCAGCGTCTCACGACACATGCTAATGGGCACACACGGTACGGCACGGCGGCCAAGGCCAAGCCGACCCGTTGCAATTTCAGCCCGTGCCCAATTTATGCAATTGACCGACGTGCTTCCCATATGATGAAACGCGAGTCATGCACTTCTTATCTGTGCCATGACCGAGTTCTGCCTATCGCAACTAGGTAGGCCTTCCCCAACAGATGACTTCAGTAAGTAAATAACTAATTATTTACTGAACCCATCGAAAGCAGCGATTGGTGGAAGAATATTAACGATCGTGAATCGTGAGGAAGGGATGATAATATAAAAATAGACTCATACCTTCGAGGATCGGAGTTTGAGTTTTGGAGTTTGGAGTTAGTAGTCTGAGTTTTTGGAATCGGAGTTAGAGTCGAGAGTAGAGTCTTGCTAAGTAATTAAGTCAGTCGGGAAAGTAAAAGCGCGATCATAGCAAAGGGAGCTGCGAGTCCGAATAACGTTGTATAAATTATAGTTACCGCTGTATACAGTTAACAAGTGAAGAAAATACAAACTCTCAAAGTAATTAGTGCAGTTTATCTCTCGTCTACACACCTATATGGGAGTAAAGCGCTACCGCTGCTCCCCAACGTCTACCAAAGGAGCTAAGCATTTCTGCTGCTCCTACAGTCCGTGTCCAGAAGGAACCCTGGTTACCCCGGAGCGTCACCTACAATAAAGATCTATCCCCCAACTACCGGGAATAGATCTGGATAATAAGTTCTCGCAGGGACATATATGTATAACATCACCCCAATCCATAAGAAGGGTTGTAAGAGCGATATTACGAATTATCGTCCTATTACTAAACTTTCCTGTATTCCTAAACTCTTCGAAAGTTTCATCTACGACTTCATTTCATTCCACTCCAAGTCCATTTTATCATCAGCTCAGCACGGATTTTTTAAAGGCCGGTCTATATCTACCAACTTGACGACCTTCGTGTCACGCACCCTTTCAGCCATGGAAGACGTTGCCGAAGTTGATGCTATTGCCACCGATTTCAGTAAAGCTTTTGATAAAATTTCTCATAAAATTATAACCTTTAAACTAAACTACCTTGGCTTTCCTCCTCGCCTCATTTCATGGATTAACTCCTACCTTGATAACCGCCAGTACATGGTTCGCTTCGACTCTTCGATTTCTAACCCATTCGTGTCCCATTCCGGCGTGCCTCAGGGCAGGCACTTCGGTCCCCTACTTTTCATACTAGCCATCAACGATGTGATGAACGTTGTGAACCACTCTGACATCCTAATTTACGCTGATGACATGAAGGTCTCCAAACAAATCTCTAACACATCCGACTCCTTCCTTCTTCAAAGCGACCTGAACAACTTCTCTATCTGGTGTTTTAAAAACTTTCTCGACCTCAATGTTTCCAAATGCCAATCGATCACCTTTTCCCGTAAACGTTCCTCCATCCCTCCTAGATCCTATCTGCTTTCAGGAGAATCTATACCTTCGGTCAACTCCCTTCGCGATCTTGGCGTTATCTATGATAGTGAGCTGAACTTCCGATCGCATTTTGATCACATCATCAGTAGTGCCAATTCTACCCTAGGCTTCGTTAAGCGTTGGTCAAAGGAATTCTCCGACCCTTATGTAACTAAATCTCTCTACATCTTCTTCGTTAGACCCATTCTTGAGTACGCCGGTCAGGTCTGGTCACCTTCCCAATCTACCATCATCAACAGAATTGAATCAGTCCAACGCAGATTCATCCGTTTCGCGTTGCGTGACTTTCCTTGGACAGACCAACTCAACCACCCTCCACACGAAAGTCGCCTTCAACTTATCAACCTTCAGCCTCTTTCCCTTCGTCGTGATATCGCCGACATTATCTTCGTCCACCAAGTCCTCTCTGGTTCCATTGACTGTCCCGAGTTCCTCCACCGCATATACCTTAAGACTAACCCTCGGAACGTTAGATCTTTCCCCACATTTCGCCTCGAATGTCACCGTACTAATTACGGTCACTTCGAACCCTTTACCAGAAGGCTGCGTAAGCTAATAACTCTACTGTTTTCGACTTCCATGTTGACAAAACATCCCTGTTCACGCGTGAACAAAACAAATCAGCCGGCTAAGCTCAGCACCGCGCTGAGCTACTTATTGTAGCTACTAAGCACTTTTCAAGTGCATTGGCTCACAGCACGATCAGCACGCCGCGTTTGTTTACATCGTGTTATTAGGTCAGCAAGCCGCGCGCTGACGACTAAGCGGCATACTTTCCGGCTGTGAGGCAATGCACAAGAGACAATTAGGCTAAGAAAAATTGTATAAAATGTTATCGTAATTCAGAATAAAACCAGTTAGTAAGAGAATCTCAGTCTTTCTACTAGCCATTGCATTAATTAACACACGGTTAATTAATCAACCAGCAATCCTTAATTAACACACTGTTGATTAACATTGCGAACCTTAATTAACACATTGTTAATTAACATTGGTCCTTCGAGCCTTTTTTCAATAGCACAAAGGCAACTTTGGCGTTCCCACCAGCGGCATAACGTCTCACAGAGTGAACAGAAAGTTCACCATCTCTAAGCACCAGAAACACTGGCAAAGCGGATAATTGCCGTTGGCTCCATAGCAACGGCAGAAGAATTAGCGTACAGCTAAAACCTAACATCATTTCACTACAGCTTAAGCACCCATCGCTGCTACTCCTTTAATCGACACACAGTTGATTACTCTAGGAACAGAAAACATGGCTTCTAATACCACCATCGAGAGCATCATATCCGCCCAAAAGCAAGTAGCTGAGAAGATCAGTCGTCTTCTCAGAAATATAAAGAAGGGTGGAGCGGACAGGAAGACCACGAAATACGTGGCAAGAAAATCCAGAGAACTGGAGACCTTTTGGGGTAATTTCAATGAGCTCCATCGACAACTAAAGGCATTGATCGCAGAAGATCACATGTACTTCAAGGAGCAGATCTTTGAAAAGACCGAGAACATCTACAAAGATGTTCAAAGACAACTCACGCAGTACTTGCGAGATACATCTGAAGGGATGAGCAGCAAGGGGAACACACCTCGCCGTGAGACACCAACCAGGGCCGACTTTAGCTCAGCATCCTCCACAACCGGCCAATCGGGAAGTCTCTGCTTCAGCTGCTGGGCTCGACTCATTCAGGTATTTGATGCAAGGGGATTCCGACTCCTCCAAGCAAGCATCACCCAAAATACCAGATGCCAACGTAGAACAAGCGGAGGCAAGGCCTGGCCAGGAGATCAATATTCTTGAACAGATTCTCCGGCAATATAGGCAGCTCGAGTCGACCATAAGCCGAGCCACGGCGGCAGCGTCACTAACTGAAGAGGCAAGCATAGACTTTAACAGGATCGGTCAGCTGAGCAGGCTTAATAATTACCCCAAGCTGCCGCCCATGTAAATTCCCAAGTTTGATGGAGATTACAAGGGCTGGAAAACCTTCATTGACATTTTCATCAATGTCATTCACAACAATGCATGCTTGACAAATGTCGAACGCATGCAGTACCTGTTGTATCATTTGGAAGGCGAAGCACGGAGGGTCATCAGCCACCTTCAAATCAGCAACAACAACTATAATACCGCACTACAGCTGATTCAGGCCAGATATAACAACAACAGAAGGATCATTACCAGCTATATCAACACCATTATTGACTTCAAGAAAACAGAGCACAGATCGCAGGCAGATATAATCATGCTCTATGACACTATAAGAGAGTGCCTGGAAGCTCTCAAAAATCTCGACTGCAAAACAGTTGAATGGGGCCCAATGATTGTCTGCCTAGCGACTCGAAAGCTGGACATGGAGAATGTCCGGCTATTTGAAGAAAGCCTCTCTAATCCCCGAGAAATGCCAACTGTAGAAGAATTACTACAGTTCCTAGAAAAGCGCTATCAAGTCTTGGACTCCCTGAAAAGTTCCAAGCAAACTACTATGGACAATGTAATCAAGGGCAATAAAAGAGCGTTTCACACTACAATGAAAAAAAATTGCCCAGCCTGTAACAAGGCGCATAATATATACCAATGTGAGGCCTTCAAGAAGATGAACACCGAACAGCGGTGCGAATTAGTATCCCGCAAACGAATTTGCACGAACTGTCTGGCACACAGCAGCAAAGACAAGTGTAAATCGAGTAAATCTTGTACCATTTGTAACAAGAAACACCACAGTCTGCTCCATAGGCACAGTCCACTGGAAAAGGGGCCTATCGCAGCAGACTCAGGTAGAATGGCCCAAAGTCAAAGTACAAGAGCAGAGGATACAGTAGCCCTCCGCACAAATCATCTGAGATCTGGACAAGTGCTGTTGCCAACCGCCATTGTGAGAGTGAAAAATATATTCGGTCAGCTGGATCAGCTCAGGGCACTAATCGATCCAGGCTCACAAGTTAGCCTTATAACTGAAGAAGCGGTCCAGATCTTGAAATTGCACAAGCAAAAAAATAAAGGCGACGATTCTTGGAGTTGGAGACACTGAATCTGGGAAGGCTTCAAGCAAAGTAAGATTCAGCATGCAATTGAGAGATAATAATTCGTTCATTGCAATAGAGGCACGGGTGCTCAGCAAACTGAACTCTTACCTCCCTGAAGCGGAACTTCCGGGCGCAGTTCTCGGGCATCACCAGAATATAATGTTAGCAGATCCCAACTTTGATAAGCCAGGACCCATCGATTTGCTGCTAGGCGCCGACGTATATGCCAACATAATACGCGAAGGCTTTAAAAAAGGTCAGCCTGCAGCCCAAAACACCAAGCTAGGATGGATTATATTTGGTTCAGTTCCAAATTCCACCCAAACATCAACTCGGCTGACCAGTCTGCTTTCCATCGCGGAGCTAGAGGATAGGATGGAGAAATTCTGGGAGATTGATGGTCAAGAAAACAATAGCGCAGCGAATGAGACTGAAGCATGTGAGACTCATTTCAATAGTACACATGAAAGAGATACGGAAGGGAGATACATTGTGAGCCTGCCATTCAAGACATCCAGCTGTGACTTAGGAAAATCAAGAAACACAGCAATTGCTAGGTTGATATACATGGAGAAAAAGCTACAGAAAAGCGCCACAAACTTCAAGGCCTATCAAGAATTTCTAGAGGAATACTTAAGGCTTGGCCGCATGACTCCAGCAAGGCCATTTAAGGGAGACCCTAGAAACGTCTACTATCTCCCGCATCATGCTGTTTTCAAGAACGACAGTTCCACGACCAAGTTGCGGGTAGTGTTCGATGCCTCAGCTAAGTCAGAGTCTGGTGTCAGTTTAAATGATCTTCTCCACTCCGGGCCCAGAATTCAAGGCAAGCTGCATGACATACTCTTGTGCTGGAGGAAGCATCGCTATGTCTTTACAGCCGACATAGAGAAAATGTTCCGGCAAATATTAGTGGCGAAGGCCGACAGGGACTATCAGAGAATCCTTTGGCGCAAGGACCCGGATGGGCCGATCCAGGAGTACATGCTCAATACGGTAACTTACGGCACTGCACCTGCTACGTATTTATCGGTCAGAGTGCTCAAGCAGTTAGCAGATGATGAAGGTCAACGCTTTCCGATTGGAAGAAAAATTCTGACATCAGATTTTTATGTAGATGACATGATAACCGGAGCAGACACAAAATTTGAGGCCGAAGAGCTCTGCAATCAAACCATTAAGCTCTTGAAGGCCGGCGGTTTCAACTTACGGAAATGGACTTCAAATGAAAGTGAGTTACTTAAGGATATTTCGGAAGAAAATAGAGAAAAGGGAATATTGGAAATAGATGAGCATAATACAATCAAGGCTTTAGGACTACACTGGAGCCCGGTAAAGGATGAATTCAAATTCAAGCTCAAGTTTGACAAAACGGACACAGTTCCCACAAAAAGGGAGCTATTGTCGAAGATTGCATCTATCTTCGACCCCTTAGGATGGCTGGCCCCCGTAACCGTCTCAGCGAAATTACTAATGCAATCGCTTGCGGCCACAAAGGTAGAGTGGGACCAGGGAGTTCCAGCAGAAATACTAAGAGAGTGGTCAAAGCTTGAGGCAGAGCACTAGCAGAAGAAGAAGTAAGAATCCCACGATGGATTAATTATCGCAACGGCTACAGCCTTCAAATTCACGGCTTCTCCGATGCCTCAGAAAGGGCATATGCTGCTGCGGTTTACGCACGCGTGACGGATCCCCATGGCAGGGTTAGCGTAAGGCTACTCGCCGCTAAAACCAAAGTAGCACCTCTACGACAAAGAATTACCATTCCACGGCTAGAGTTGTGTGGTGCAGTACTCCTTGCTCAGCTCCTGAGCAACACCACGAAAACAATAGCAGTCAACTCGATTGAAAGCTTCGCATGGTGTGATTCGGAGATAACACTCGCGTGGATTGCAAAGAAGCCTTCGCAGTTAGAAGCTTTCCTGTCAAATCGTGTCACCGAAATCCACAGGCTTGTACCCACGGTCTCTTGGAAATACGTTCCCTCCAGCCATAACCCGGCCGACGTCGCCTCAAGAGGTACTAACCCGAAGAAGTTAGTGACTCAGGAAACATGGTGGAGAGGCCCCCTATGGCTAGCACATGGAGCTGAAGCCTGGCCTGCACAAAAGCTGCACAACGTTTTAAGCACCGAAAGTCTCGAAACTATTAAGGTAATGCAAACCTCGGCTTCATCTTCAGAGATTTTCAGATGCTCAACCTACACACGTCAAATAAGAGCAATAGCATATTCGTGGCGGTTCATAAGAAACTGTCGCCTAGCCATAGAGCAACGGAAACTCGATCAGCTCTCTGCAGAAGAAATAGAAGACGCAAAAATCTTTTGCATCAAACGTGCTCAACAGGATGATTTCAGGGAAGAAATAGCCGCTCTAAAAGCAAAAAGGAAATTGAATCACTCCAGCAAGATACTATCTCTACACCCCTTTTTAGATGACAAGCAAATTCTAAGAGTTGGAGGCAGGCTGCAAAACTCTAATTTACCAGAAGATGCCAAACATCAGATACTGCTGCCACAAAAGCATCATTTTACATCCCTAATAATAGACCACGCTCACAAGAAAACGCTACACGGCGGCACCCAGCTTACTTTGAATTTCATTAGAGCCCAATATTGGATTATTAACGCCAAAAGCACTGTGCAGAAAAGAATTCATAGATGCGTGACATGCTTCAGGCACAGCAAGAACGCAAGCCAGACTTTAATGGGAAATCTTCCCGCTATACGCATATGTCCCTCACCACCATTTTCATATTGTGGCGTCGACTATGCGGGACCTTTCCTAACGAAAATGTCAAAGGGAAGAGGAGCCAAACGACTCAAGGGATACATAGCCCTATTCATATGCATGACTACAAAGGTTGTACATCTCGAGCTCGTCAGCGATCTAACATCAGACGCCTTCTTAGCTTCATATAAGCGCTTTATTGGGCGCCGGGGCAATTGCAAAGAGATATACAGCGACAACGGGACGAATTTTGTAGGAGCTAGCAACAAGATTGAGAGGGACTTCCGCAACACTATACAGCAAGTCACTGAACAGGTTGCGGCACTGATAGCCAATGATGGAACTACTTGGAAATTTCTGCCACCAGCCAGCCCGCACCTAGGAGGCTTATGGGAAGCTGGGGTCAAATCCGTCAAGGGTCATCTCAAGAAGGTTTTGGCAGAGACACTCTTAACGTTCGAGGAGTTCACAACAGTACTGTGCCAAGTAGAAGCATGTCTAAATTCCAGACCAATCGGGCAATTATCAGCAGACCCTCGAGACTTAGAACCCCTCACGCCTGGTCATTTTCTAATCGGCAGACCCCTGCTGGCACCTCCAGAACCAGATTTAACTGAGAGCCATGTGTCTGTCACTCAAAGATGGAAGTTGGTTACTAAATTGCACCAAGACATCTGGAAAAGATGGGCAAGGGAGTATCTGGCTCTGCTGCAACAGCGCAGCAAATGGAAGACCGAAGGCAACACCCCGAGAATCGGCGAGCTTGTGTTAGTCAAGGAAGACCAGTTGCCGCCTCAAAAATGGGCACTCGGGAGAGTTGTGGAGCTACATCCCGGTGAAGATGGAGTTACACGCATAGCATCGGTCAGATTCAACAATGTGGTAAAGAAACGCCCCATAACAAAGCTCTGTCAGCTCCCAATAAGCCAGAGCAGCAATCCCGAAGAAGAGGTCCCCGTAAGGGTCAATGCCACCCGATTAAGGCGCAAGGAGCGGAACCGATCAAAGCGGGAAAGCAAGGAGAGCGAACTCTGGTCGAAACCAGAGCACTTTCACAACATCAGGAAGGAAGATGAGCACGAGCCACCCAGCAAAAAGCGGAAAGCCAAAATCGCCCCTTGCCTGTGGCCCTCAAGATTGTTGAACACAATAATACTGTTCTTTTACTGCCTCACTGGAGTCCCTTGCCAAGGACATCAAGTCTTCAGCCCCCAAACCGGGTTCTACATAGAAGAGCTTGGACGAACACAAATAAACAGAGGGAATCTGAGGCTACAAATAGCACTGGCTGCAGAAGACATACTTCGCGACAAGGAAAGAATAAACGCAACATGGGTGCAACTAAAGGATATCTGCGATAAGACAAAGGGGCTAACAAGTATCACTCATTGCGACACTCTTCTTTTGCATCTAACTACTAAAAAGCAAGCATTGGTAGCAACGACGGATGAAATACTGCAACAGATACTGCCACATCTCAGGAAAAGGCGAGGTATCTTCGGAAACTTGCTCACGTCGATCTTTGGCGTAAATGAAGAAGTATACAAGGACATAGAACATTTAGAGAAGAATCACAATACGCTAGTTCAATCAATGAATCAGCAGACATTGTTTCTAAACGCAAGAATCAACCAGAGCAGCCAAGCAAGGCAGATACAAGCACTGGCTAAATGCACTTCATGGGCACGGCCATATACTGGACCACATGAGCCCTCAAGACATCAAGAAAACGATTGAGAGCGTCTCCAGTAAACTCTCCTCAGAACTCACTATTCACAAAATTCCAAGCAGCAAAATCGAGATCAAGGCGGTCAACGGAAGCTTATTGCTATATGGCTACATGAGTATTGTGGAGCGGTACGAATACGAACTAATTCATGTGACACCGCTTCCTCAAATGGTCCAGAACGACTCATTCTTGATAGCGGATTTAGAGTTCTCCACGATAGCAGTTAATTTTGATATCCAAGCATACTTCATGAGCCGAGTCTAAAGGCCTGCATCTCCACTGAAGACTCCGTCTATATCTGCAGTCCAGGTATGATCCACAACATTGAAGAGGATCCTTGCTGTGTGATTGATGAGATTTACGAGCGCCATTCAAAGGCAAAATGCGAAATGCAACGCATGCACCTCACTGGTACAATTTGGAAGACGCTCATGATGAAAAATACATGGCTGTACATCACCCCCGAGCCAAAGGTTGTGGCCGTCATCTGCAAGGGCTCTAGAAGAGAGGTGTTGCTGAACACCACCGGAATCATTCATCTGGAAAGCGAGTGCCAGCTGAAGACCAAGAAGACGACGTTAAAAACGACGGTGGACGAGAAATTCAACGTAGTAACCGCCCACTTCAAGGAGATAATGCCAGAGCCACTGGCCATAGCGATACAGAAGACTCCAATACCAATTAAGGAAGGAGCCTTCATCGCGCCCAACGAGCACATCCTAGACCATAGGGAACCGAATCTGATCCCCAACCTTGCCACAGCTGTTCACAAGACAATAGCAATGCACTCCATGCTATACACATGCGCAACAGTAGGCACGGCTATTCTCATCCTGTGCTTAATAAAACACCGGATCCTTCTGCGAAGAATCTTTAGAGTGACCGATTCCAGGAATGACAGGGATGAGACGAACAGTGCCCGGACAACGCAATCAGCTCCAGGAGTCGCCCAGCATTTCGACCGAGTACTATCTTCGGTGGCCCCGCAACATGTTCACGCGTGAACAAAACAAATCAGCCGGCTAAGCTCAGCACCGCGCTGAGCTACTTATTGTAGCTACTAAGCACTTTTCAAGTGCATTGGCTCACAGCACGATCAGCACGCCGCGTTTGTTTACTTCGTGTTATTAGGTCAGCAAGCCGCGCGCTGACGACTAAGCGGCATACTTTCCGGCTGTGAGGCAATGCACAAGAGACAATTAGGCTAAGAAAAATTGTATAAAATGTTATCGTAATTCAGAATAAAACCAGTTAGTAAGAGAATCTCAGTCTTTCTACTAGCCATTGCATTAATTAACACACGGTTAATTAATCAACCAGCAATCCTTAATTAACACACTGTTGATTAACATTGCGAACCTTAATTAACACATTGTTAAGCATGCTCTTTACTTGCCGAACCCACCCTCACACTAACCTTCCCTCAATCCCCCTCAATATTTGTTTAGTTTAGTCTAGCTTTCGTCACATATTGTAGCTTGTATTAAGCGAACTGAGTAAATAAATAAATTAAATTCCAAATAAATAAATAAAACTCCAAAAAAAGTGTTTCACTGAAACGAGCTTAGGATAACATAAACGGCACATCAATAAAAGAGCAACTCGAGTTAGAAAAGCAAGCGAAGGAACGAGAATCAACCGCTGAAGTTAATGAAGACGAACAGGAATTACCGCCAGTGGAAGAGTTTGTAAACATGGCTAATGAAATCGCGGGATGTTCGGAGTGTGATGTCGCTGATATGGAAGAGTGGTTGCACTGTGATAAGAACGATCAAGGGTTCCAGATACAGACAGACGATGAAACCGCAGGGAGTGCCATGGACGAACAGGATAATTAAGAGGACGACAATGAGACCGAAGGGGAAGAGGCACAAGACCAAAGTGTACCATCTCACAGAGAGGCGTTTATGTGCTTCGATAACGCCCTCAAGTGGATGGAGCGGCAACCCGAATGCGACGGTGTACAACTTCTTGCCGTCCGGCGCCTGCGTGACCTTGCCGCACGGAAACGAGCTTCAACGTCGAGGCAACTTACTCTGATCGAGATGTTCAAGTGAGCGCACGGGGTTTCGTATATTATCTGCCGCGGCGCTGATGCTCTCACTCTCTCTCTCTCTCTAGTGCACTACTTACGTAATTCCTTGTATCTTACTGTTCTTATTTTTGTTTTTGTTTTTTTTTTTTTTGCTACTATGTACCTCTATTATTGTTGTGAACTTTTATACTTTGT
This sequence comes from Machimus rusticus, assembly GCA_951509405.1. Lineage (NCBI taxonomy): Eukaryota > Metazoa > Arthropoda > Insecta > Diptera > Asilidae > Machimus > Machimus rusticus. Next base: position 13,567,240 of record OX608050.1, read on the forward strand.
ATTTTTGTTAAGGCCTGATGGGGTTGCAACTTACTCGCTGATCGATATGTTGAAGTGAGCGTTATTGTAGAACTGTGTTTGTTAAACTTAATATAGAGATAACCCACTTCGAACAAGCAAAACGCGACCAAAAATTCTGAGAGCTCCACAGCGATGCCTCCACATGTGCGATGGCATCCGACGAGTTCGGCGAAGGAGAAGTCGCATATGTTCGGCGCGCGATGCTTTTCTTGTGGGCATGCGATGCTGTGTACGGCGAATACCGAGAAAGGAGCAGAAAAGCAAGGCAACTGAGTCTGCGTACGATTGCATCAAAGCCTGCTGCGGCGGCGCTGGCCCTGCGATGGGCTTGTTTACTTCGCTGCTGTTCTGCGCAAGGGGCTTGTGGGTTTGTTCTACCGTGAAGCGCGAGGGGATTGAATTTTTCTAGGAATCGTCGGAGTTGCGGGCTCTGCTCATCAAGGAATGAAATTCCCGCGGGCAGAAGGCATACGGACATATTCATAAGTTTGAATTATCTAACGAAATTCAGATTTTTTCGTTCGGTGTTTTTCATTGCCTTAAGGAATTATTAAAACAATATTCATATATTGACTTTGATTGTGCATGCTGCATGCACCGGTCCTAATATGTGATGGTGCAAGTAGAGAAAAATTGTAGTGCTCGTGCAGATGAGCGTCAATTAACGTTGCGAAACCGACTGCTTTTTATATAAATTTAGTTGTTCATATCTTCTTTACATTTTTCACACCTTAATCGTGTACATATGCATAAAGATTTCTCTACTTTTCTTTAAGCTGACAATTATATGAAAAAACACCTAAAACAAAAAAATCTGAATTTCATTAGATAATTCAAACTTATGAATCTGTCCCTATGCCTTTTTCTCTTGAAGATTTCATTCCTTGATTGAGCAGAGCCCGCAACTCCGAGGATTCTTAGAAAAATTCAATCCCCTAGCGCTTCACGGTAGAACATTTCCACATTACGAAGTTTCACTTCTTCCGCGCGGAGGGACTCCACGCACTATTTTTCTATGTGTGAGTTCGTTTTTCTTTATTACCAGTCTTTGTCCGATTATCCAAATTTTCGATTATCCGAATCGACCCCGGTCCCTATTAATTCGGATAATCGGCGTTCTACTGTACAGCGAACTCATCAGACGAGCAAAGAAAGAGCTCAATAAGATTAAGAGGAAAAATAGAAATGTACCTAAATAATAAGTTAAATAGGTAGCAAAGTTTCTGCCATTTCAATATAAATATAAAAATAATTTAGTGTCAAGAATTAATAATTAAATAATTTTATATTGTAGTAGTGCAGAGCGAATTAGTAAATATGTAACTGCATTGGGTCAGTCTCTCGTCAGCCGTGAATAAAGAAGGTCACAATAGTAGCTGCCTGTGGTTTTAATCTGTCTGACCCGCCGTGAACTTATTCCCTAATTCATCGAGCCGCCCGACAAATTTGATATTAGTCCCCTACAAATCTCAGAAGTGGGATCGAACGTTAATTTGCTCGGAAACCCGCAGGTGATGGCAAAGGTACGTGCGCTCAGTTTCGCAGAGACCGCTACGGTAAGCTTCCTGAAGGATAAATTGGAAGAGTTGGGATTATCCGGTAGTGGTGTTAAGGCAACGTTGAAATCGAGACTCCTTGACGAAATAAATAAGCGCTCAGAGGACGAACTAGCTACGTTTTTTCCTGAAGATATTGTGCCACCTTCTTTGAATATCGCCGCACCTTTCATGGACAGCGATCAAGGTCAAAGCGGACATTCTGATGATGACGACATCGACCGAGAGTTGACGAGGCTTCGAGAGCAAGTCAGAAAGTCGAAGGAGATAGCGGAACTGCGCAACCAGCTAGCGGTACTTACGGAGGAAAGTGATAGAGCAAGCGTTCGGAGTATATTCAATTTTCGAGATATAGAAGAGTCCCTTCCGAAATTTAGCGGTGACGACCACTATTGTATCAGAAAGTGGATTCGTAGTTTGGAAGAATCTGCACATGTGTTTGATTGGGACGACAAAACTTGCCTAATTTACGCCAAGCGCCTTTTAAGTGGAACCGCAAAATTGTATCTTCGATCAAATTCTTGTCGATCGTGGAAAGATCTGAAAGAAGCCCTCATCAGTGAGTTTTCACGGAAAATAACTAGTGCGGAGATACACGCGAAATTAAGAAGCCGGAAAAAGGAAAAGTCTGAATCTCTTCTACGATACGTTTTGAGTATGCAGGAAATCGCATCTGTTGCTGGCATTAACATCGAAGAAACAGACTTAATCAACTATATCATCGATGGAATTCCAGGTCTAGAACAACAAAAGGTTTTGTTGCACAATGCAAATACCATATGTGAGCTAAAGGCAACCCTGCACAAGTTTGAGAGATTGACCGCGCAAATCAGCAACAACATGAAGACGAAACCGCATCGACAGCCATCATCAGAAAACAAACAGTGTCAGCCAAACAAGGTGAAGTGTTTTAATTGCAACGGTGTTGGGCATATGAGTAAAGCCTGCAGTAAGCCCAAACGAATGCCTGGATCCTGCTACGTTTGTGGGAAGGTGGATCACCGTGCTCAGAACTGTCCAGAGAAGGAGAAAACTGTGATGACATTAGACAACACGACGACAGCGTTGGAAGTAGCGTTTAACGAGGCTAGACAACATGGACAAATAAGTTTGTCCCATGACTTCGAATTCAAGGTTAGGTACCTATTTGGAAACGACGGAGCCTCGAAGATTAATTTTACGTGCGACCTGCTTACGCTTCTGGATTCGGGAAGCCCCATAAGCTTCGTGCAGCAGCAATATGTCCCGTCCTGTTTGGTGTCTCCTGTGGAACCCGGTAAATTTAAATATAGCAGTTTAAATGATAGCATGCTTAATGTGGTAGGTTCGACAAATTCAATTATTTATTTTGATGGCCATAATATTTCATTAGACTTTCTTGTTGTAAAAAATAACTCAATGAAATATCCAATTATTTTAGGTAGAAATTTTATGACGTACGGCAATTTAAAATTAAAAACGGAAACCGGAAAATTTGAAGAAATTAATGAGGTTAGAGACTGCGTAAATAATAAGGAAGAAAAATCCTGTCCCGACTATGCATCTGAATGAGGTATGTACGGTAGTATTTCTAACGAGACCAAAGAATTTCTATCACAAATTTTAAATATTGACACCGGAGATGATCGTTTTCAGTTAGCTGTAGAAATTAATGAAAAATTGCCTTTTGGTATAAAAGAAAAGTGTCTCAACATTATTAGGCCAGCTCTCGATATCAAAAATTCTCAAAACCTCAATTCAATTGATAATTTCAAGATGTCAATAAGATTAACTAAACAAGATCCCTTTTATTGTGTCCCGCGGAGGCTCCCCTATGCTCATAAAATCCAGTTGCGTAAAATTTTAGACGACTTGTTAGAGAGAGGGATCATCCGTGAGAGTAGTTCTCCTTTTGCTTCACCGATCGTTTTAGTACGGAAAAAAAATGACGAAATGCGATTATGCGTCGATTATAGAGAACTTAATAAGGTTACGGTCAGAGATAATTTCCCTCTTCCGCTTATTGAAGACCATCTGGATCACCTTAGAGGTAAAAAGTTCTTTACTACCCTCGATTTGAAAAACGGTTTCCACCACGTGAAGCTTGAGGAAGATTCAATCAAGTACACGTCATTTGTAACACCCCTTGGCCAATTTGAGTACACTAGAATGCCCTTTGGGCTTAAGAATGCCCCTTCTGTTTTCGAAAGATATATGAAACATATTTTTGGAAAGCTAATTTCAAATGGTAAGATTGTAACATATATTGACGATATTCTTATACCTACAGAAACAGTCGAGGAAAATCTAGACATACTTGAGCAGGTTATTAGCATCGCTAGAGAAAACAATTTGCAGCTTAGGTTCGATAAATGTAAGTTTTTACAGGAAGATATTGTGTACTTGGGGTACAAACAGGGCCGGATTAACAGTCTGTGAGGCTCTAAGCAGTGAATGATATGGGGCCCCATATTTTTTTTGTTACTTAATTTTTTTGTCAATAATTTTTTTCGTTTATAAATGTATAAATGTTCTTTTATGATGCATATTTATTAAAAAAGCAATAATTAAACAAATTTTATTTTTACATTTATATAAAATTACATAAAAACAATCGCTTAAAAGTTAAACCTTCTTTTTCCTGCACTTTTGACGAGCAAACTCTTCGATTAAATTGTCAAAATTCATGCGACGCGTAACATCTGATTCAATTGACAGAAGAGCCAACGAACTTAGTCGATCTTGTCGCATCGTCGATCTCAGAGGATTTTTTATCTTTTTCAACTGCGAAAAAGATCGTTCTCCCGAACAGTTTGTTATCATTAATGATAAAAATGTTCTGAAGCAGATTTCCAAGTTAGGAAAGACTGTTTGAAGTTGGTCATTCACAATGATGTTATAAAAATCAGTGAAATTTGCACTAATATTTTTATCTTTTTCCATTTTCAAACGAACGTACTGGTGAAATTGTTGTAATTCATCAGAGAGATTTGAATTTAAATTCTCAGGATATGATGCGACAAGCGACTTAACTTTTGAATGTACCTCATCGTTGGTTAAATCCATCCCTATATCCCTATATATATATAAAATCGAAAGTTCGTTTGTTTGTTTGTTTGTTTGTTTGTTTGTTTGTTTGTATGTTTGTTTGTTGCTCAATCACGCCTAAACGCTCGGTCCGATCATTTTCATTTTTTGAGTGAAGACACTACATATTCCGGCCTAACATATAGGCTATTATTATTCGCGGATTTCAAAATGGCGGATCCAAGATGGCGGCCAAAAATTTTAAATATCACAGAGATTGCCGTGAAAATTTGCATTTGGGGGTTTTCGGAGCTTCTGATTGCGAATCTACGCTCGAAATTTGGAAATTCAAGATGGCGGATCCAATATGGCGACTAATAATTTTCGAACTTCAACGAATTTAATTGAAAATTGGTAGGGGAGACCGGGTACAAAAGTAACGGCGGGTCGAAAGTAACAAAGGCTCTGTAGGTCTATCCAATAGTCAAAATACCGCTTCGCTGCCATTAGGTGATGGCCGGTGGCGCCCCCCTCTCTTGCATTCAGTAGCCGCGCGCATCACGCGCTGCTAGGTTTTGTGAGAGGAAAATAAGTGATTTCACAAGTCAAAACTAAGTTTTTTGACATTCACTTATTTTATGTTTACTAATACTACTAAGGATGATATTGATCTGAAAATTTGCATATAAATTCTAGATTAAATTTATTGCACAGTGTTTTAATTCATTTTTGTCTAGCACGTTCCGTTTTCAGGTTATCGTCCATGTTTTAACAAAAATGTGGTAGGGTACAAAAGTAACATAGCCCTATGGGTAGACAAGTAACATGTTACTTTTGTCTTCGGATTGATTTACTGATTGCGAGTCTGAATAGAAGACTGATACTGAATAGTGTGATTAGAAAAAATTATTATCATACAATAATTTATGTCATTAATTACTAAACACAGTTTCTAAGGACGAGTTAATAATATTGAATTTTTTTGCGTAAAATATATATTTTTTTAGCATTTAAAATGAAAGTGCTTATTTGTGTTATTAATAAAAAAGGTTTCTAATAAATAATTTGTCGATTTAATATGTAATATCATAATTATTACAAACCATTTTGTCCTGTTACTTTCGACCTGCCAACGTGGTCGAAAGTAACAACGGACGAATTTTTTTAAAGTCTCTGTGATTCATACAAAATACACAATAATCAGGCAAATCAAGATACTAATGTAAAGAACATGAACGGAATTTTTATATGGCTATATTAATTTCATCAAAATAATAACACCTAACTAGAAATCAAGGCAAAAGTAAAAATTGTTACTTTTGTACCCGGTCTCCCCTACTATAGGAATCTTGAGGCCGCAAATTTCTAATCTACTAACAAAATTTGGAAATTCAAAATGGCGGGCCAACTATGTTTGTTGCTCAATCACACCTTAACGCTTGGTCCAATCATTTCCATGTTTGAAGTGAAGGTACTACATATTGCGACCTAAGACGTAGCCTACTTTTTATTCACGGGGTTCAAAATGGCGGGCCCAAGATGGCGGCCAAAAATTGTAAATTTCAAGGAATTCCGATGAAAATTGGTATCTGGGGATTTTTGAAGGTCCTGATTGCGAATTTGCATACTTTCGAAATTAAAAAAAAAAAAAATGGCGGATCAAATATGGCAACCCAAAATTTCCAAATTCAAGGAGTTTAAGTGAAAATTTGTACCAAGGGTACTTTGAGGACATTAAATTCGAATCAATTATCAGAATTTAGAAATTCAAAATGGCGGACCTAATGAGGTGACTGATTTTTTAGGAATCAAAAGAACTTTCATGCAGAAGAAAATCAGTAGCACTAACTTCGAATCTGCTAACAAAATTTGGAAGTTCAAATTGGTCGAGCTAATATGTTTGTTGCTCAATCACGCCTGAACGTTTGGTCCGATTATTTTCGTTTTTTTAATGAAGACATTACATATTCTTATCTAAGTCATAGACTACTTTATACTCACGGGACCCAGAATGGCGCGCCCAAGATGGCGGATGAAAATTGTAAATTTCAAGGGATTGCCACGAAAAGTGGTGTCTACGGATTTTTGAAGGTCCTGATTTCGAATATACTTTTGAAACTTAAAAATTCAAGATGGTGGATCAAATATAACAACCAAAATTTCCGAATTTCAACGAATTTAAGTGAAAATTAATATCAAGGGTACTTTGAGGCTACTAAATTCGAATCTATCATCAGAATTTCGAAATTCAAAATGTCGGACCCAATATGAACCAATAATTTATTAAATATTTACAAGTGTAACAAAACATATAGGCAAACTATAAATTTTATAAGGAATAGGCAATCAACGTAAGATTTGCAGCTTTAATGTTTTCAATACGGCTACGATGAAATAGCGAACAAAATTTAATACCCTTAATCATTTATTTAACACTTAATATATATGTAAGTATACAATAGATTATGAGCCCTTCTGATATGGACCGTGGTACAAAATGCGTTTTGGGTGAATCACATCCAAAGATTTTAGTACTACTAAACTTTATTATCTGAATACTGAGCATTTTTAAGTATTTAAACTAAGTAGTGTTTATGATACACCGGGTGAAACCGGGTTACTCAGCTAGTGTTCAATAAAAATGAAAACTTGTCTGCCAGATTCTGATAAACGTCGCCTCTTGTTGTAGAAAGTAAAGGCCTACGACAAAAGGGTGTCGGTGAACAATGTAGGTAAAACATTTCAGGTAGTAAAAAGTCATAAGCACAACTTCTTCTAACTGGCAACGAAAGACTCATTTCATAGAAATTAAGATTTTGTTTTGTTTAAAAAATTTTTTTAAAACTTAGAAAAAATTATACGCCTGATCTTGGGGGCCCCAATTTGTCGGGGGCCCTAAGCAGCTGCTTAGTTTGCTTATGGGTTAATCCGGCCCTGGGTACAAAATAAATTCTGAGGGCATACGACCAAACGAGGACAATCTGAGTGCAATTAGAGATTTTCCTATTCCTAGATGCACAAGAGAGGTTCATGCTTTTCTTGGACTCTGTTCGTATTTTCTGAAATTTATTCGGGATTTTGCCAATTTGGCCCGACCCCTCTATGATTTGCTCAAAAAGGATGCTACTTTCAAATTTGGCCAATTAGAACATGAGATATTTGTAAATTTAAAACGGCTCTTGATGGAATCTCCAGTATTGGCTATTTACAATTCGTGCAGTGAGACCGAACTGCACTGTGACGCTAGCGGTGTTGGCTATGGAGCAGTTTTGTTGCAGAAACAGAGCGATAATAAATTTCATCCTATATTTTACTTTTCTAAACGGGCAACAGAAACTGAGGCTAGATACCACAGCTTTGAGTTGGAACCTCTAGCAATAATATACGCTTTGCGAAGATTCCATGTTCACCTCATAGGTATAAACTTCAAGATCGTCACTGATTGCCAATCACTCACTTTAACTTTGAGCAAGAAACTTCTAAACCCTAGAATTTCGCGATGGGCCTTAGAGCTACAAAATTATAACTATAAAGTCGAACACCGTAAGGGTGATAAAATGCCCCATGCAGATGCCTTAAGTAGGTCTATTAACCTCTTAGAGCCAAACGATGAGTCGTTTGAATTCATCTTAGCAGCCGCACAACGACTAGATCCGAATATAGTACGGGTAGCTCAGGAGCTCGAAAAAGGGGAAAGCTCATGTTATGAGATGGTCGATGGGCTGATCTATCGCAAGTTTAATGATAAAATCCTTTTTTGGGTACCAGCTCACATGGAAGTCCAGGTTATCCGCACTCATCACGAGGCATTGTGCCATTTGGGGCTCGATAAATGCTATGAACACCTTAGCCGAAGTTACTGGTTCCCTAAAATGAAAACAAAAATTAAAGAATATATAAAGACGTGTCTTAAATGCATTTTTTTCTCCCCAACATCGGGAAAGAGTGAGGGTACCCTCCATAACATCCCTAAGGGTGATAAGCCCTTCGATACGTTACATATCGACCATTGGGGTCCTTTGGCTAATTCCCGAAATAAGAAACAACACGTATTCCTGGTTATTGATGGCTTCACCAAATTTGTTAAATTATATCCGGTTAGAACTACGAGGAGCAAAGAAGCGATACATTGCCTAAAGTCATTTTTTGATAACTATTCAAGACCAACTAGAATAGTCTCCGACCGAGGATCCTGTTTTACATCTAAGGAATTTTCCGATTTTTTAGAAGCAAATGATGTCCAACACGTAAAAATAGCTTCCCAATGTCCCCAAGCTAATGGGCAGATAGAAAGGATAAATCGAATTCTTACGCCTATGCTGGCCAAGGAGTGCGACTCCAACACTACTGCTGATTGGGATAGGCACCTTGTTAAAATTGAATACGCTATAAATAATACGGTAAATAGAGGTACAGGTTTTACACCTAGTATGTTAATGTTCGGAATTAATCAAAAGGGACAAATATGTGACCGGGTCAGGGAGTATCTTGAAAAATCTTTGGGTTTTGAGCAGGGAGAACTTAAAAAATTGAGAGAGCAAGCTAGTCTAAATATCCAAGAAAGTCAAAATTACAATAAGCTAAATTATGACAAACAACATAAGAGGCCTACTAAATATAAAACGGGAGATTTTGTCATGATTAAAAATTATGCGAGCACACTTGGTGTCAATAAAAAACTTTTTGCTTAATATCGCAGCCCGTATGTTATTGATCGCGTTTTACCGAATGATAGGTATGTGATAAAGGACATAGACGGGATGGAATTGACGCGAATACCATATAAGGGAATATGTAGCCCTTGTAACATGAGGCCGTTTTTAGTAAAAAATTGACGATGATGCATAAATACGGAATAGGATCTTTCTTAAGAATAAATAAAAACAAAAAGCCAAAGTGAAAGCAAGTTCATGTATACAGGCATATTTGAAAAATATTGTCGTTCAGGTATAATCGGAAAGATATTTTTTGTGTTTAATGTGATTCTGCCTAATTATAGTTTATGAATCTGCTATATGTATTCTTTCGTTTTGTAAATAAGAATAGGATCTGTTCTATTATAACGGAAAAGTTACCAAATTAAAATTAAGTGATAAAAAAAAAATGAAGAGGAAAACGAAAATATATTCTTTTTAGATGGAAGATAATCCTATCGAATGTTAATTAGGTACTTCAAATCTGCGTTAATCTATAAACTTTAAGCTTATTAATAAAGGCAGGCATTTATTATTGCAGATATTAGTAATTAAGTACTATCGGAAAATGCATTAGAAAGAAGAGTAAAAGAGAAAATTGTTCATCGGATTTAATATAGTCCAATCGATGATTTATTTATGTAGCAAATAAATATGCATTCTTTAAGATTTATGAGTAAGTGTATAACTTTATGCAAATTCTGTATTTATGGTAATTATATTGCTTTATGATTGTAATTTAGAATGTAATCGGGTCGATTACCATGTCAGGATCGCCGAATTGTAGTAGTGCAGAGCGAATTAGTAAATATGTAACTGCATTGGGTCAGTCTCTCGTCAGCCGTGAATAAAGAAGGTCACAATAGTAGCTGCCTGTGGTTTTAATCTGTCTGACCCGCCATGAACTTATTCCCTAATTCATCGAGCCGCCCGACAAATTTGATATTAATCTCCTACAATATGTATATAGTATTGTATTTACAAAGAAAAGCAGCTGTAGCTTGGAAAAAATTAGGCGAACAAATTTTGCATGGCGCTCTTTGGTTCGGAGTAATTATGTTAGTAATTCTACTATTGTTAGCGATCTACCATATTATTACAAAAAGTAAATAAATTATCAATATTACAGCATAAATATTTAAAATTAGCATTATACATTTTACAACATTATAATGCGTAAGACGCAATCAAAGAACGCCGATAACAACGGGGAAATTGTTAATAACGTTCTTATTTAGGATACAGTAAATGTAGACAATACACAAATTGTAATCTTGCTCACAATAATAGCAGCAGTCAAAATCGCAGAATTTCTTTACGCGCTATACAAAGACCACAAACGTGGTTTAAAAAAGAAGTATTTGAGCGAACCCGCAGTAATTAAAGTTTAGATTAGCGAAAGAATGGACAGGTTAAGCGAAATTGAAGAAGAATTAAAAGAATTTTAGTTAATTTCAATAAAAGCAAAAATAGACAATACACGGATAAAACTCTGCAGGAAGAAGAATATTTAATAACTCAGCTCCACGAGAAGGCCAAGGAAATTGTACCTAATTACACCAGCAGACGCCGACAGCTTACATAAAAATCAGGGAACTGGTAAAAAGTATTTCAGGGTTAATAAATAATCAAAGAAGCTACAACATGGCATTCGATATTAAAACCGCAACATCTCTTCTACAAGTCTATGACGGGAAGCAAGAACAAACTGAAGCTTTCATCGAATCATAATGGAATTACAAAGCTATTATGATTAAAAAAAAACAACAGAATAACAGGAAAGGCTAAACTAACAATAACAGAGGGCATCAACTCAGTAACAGCAATTAAAGCAAAGCTGAGGCAAAAATTCTCAGGAAAACTCTCGTCCGACGCAATACTAGCGCAATTTCGATCATGCCAACAGGGGAACCGTAAGTTAGCAGACTTTGCCACCCAAATAAAAAACTTAGCAAGACAGCTAGCGCAGGCATTCGTCTCCGAGAATGTCACTACAGGAGAAGCTGCGGAGAGGTTAGCAGAAAAATTTTCTATACAGGTATTCAAGGATAATATCTCAAATCCGCAGACGACACTCATACTTAGGGCAGGCAACTTTAAATCACTGTCTGAAGTAACCACGAAGGCAATAGCAGAGGACAAGCCACAAGGAAGTAATGTACCCTTTTACAATACAAGAGTAACTGGAAACAGCAGAGGCAACAGAAAACAAAATAATCAAAACTGCAACAGCAGATACAACAATAACACCAGATATAATAACAACAACAGGTACAATAACAATAATAGATACAACATCAACAACAGGCAAAACTATAACAACAGGCGAACCTACGACAACAACGGTAGCTACAACAGGAACTACCGGCCGACGCAAATGCAACAAGGGAATAGGAATAATAATAGTAACAATAACAATCAATCTAATTCACAAAACAGAAGGGTAAATTATTACGATGCGGAGGAATACCAGGCCCCCCAGCCAAATGCAACAGCAACTCGGTTGGGGGAAACGACCCAGGCAAACCCCGATTGTACCACATAAATTTATCTTTATCAAACTATATAAAGGCCTATGTTGAAACATGCAACCGGATGTGCACTCTCATCATGGAAACTGGAGCAGACATTTCAATTTTCAAACGGGGAAAAATTAGTAACGACCAACTATACTATCCTAGTGACACTTGTACTATACAAGGTGTCACAAGCTCTCAAACACAGACTATGGGAGCAACTTTCACTAAACTCAAATTCAATGAACAGTTGAAAACTCATTCTAAATTGTAAACGATGGTAGCTAAAGAACCAGACGCAATTCTGGGTTTAGATTTGCTCACTAAATTTAAGGCCCCTATCGACTACGATACGTGGACCTTGAACATCAGTGCTAATGATATTTCGGTAACCTTACCAATTTTAAGTGGTCGAACAACTAATATTATTTCGATACCTCCACGGTGCGAGGTTATCCGTAGAATTAATATCCTTCACGGAAATACTACAGACGATTTAGTCATTTCTAGCAAATAAATCGAGCCAGGCATTTTTATCTCTGGAGCTTTGGTTTCAAAAAATAATCCAGTAGTAAAAATATTAAATACCACAGGCAAAGCGGTAACAATTAAGGAACCGCAAGTCGCGGCAGAGCCGTTAACAGATTTCCACGTCTTGGAAACCAGTTCCAGCGACACTGAAAGAAGTTACAATGTTTTATGTTTTTTTTATTAAAATTTGACGACATTCCCACCTATGCCAGGGCACAGGTAGAAAGGTATGTCGCCAATATCAAGATATATTCGCATTAGACTCAGAAGCATTATCCACAAACAATTTCTATGAACAGCACATAGAATTGGCAGACAATAGACCGGTATACACTAAAAACTACAGAATTCCCGAAGTCCATAAGCACGAAATCAACCAACAGGTAGAGAAAATGCTAAAGGACGGTATCATAGAAAATTCTGTATCACATTTCAATTCACCTATATTATTGGTACCAAAGAAGTCTAGTAATGGCAACAAGAAAAGGCGATTGGTTGTTGATTTCCGCAACTTGAATAAAAAAGTTCTTGCGGACAAATTCCCACTTCCACGATTAGAAGACAAACTTGACCAAATGGGTCGAGCAAAATATTTTTCCACGTTGGATCTCATGTCAGGTTTCCACCAAGTTTCGCTAGAAGAAAATTCCAGAAAATTCACCGCCTTTTCCACAAACCAAGGACATTTTCAGTATCCGCGTTTACCTTTCGGACTCAATATAAGTCCAAACAGTTTCCAAAAGATGATAAACATCGCAATGGCAGGACTTACTCCAGAAATAGCTTTCTTATATATCGATGATACAAGGTGGCGCAAAATTAATCATCCAGTTTTATTCTTGCATAACTTTTTTAATAAATAAAAAAATGATTTTGAGTGATGGAAATCTTTATTAGGACCTTTAGAATTTTTTCTGTTAAGTGGAAAAGATGATATCCGTCAAGTGGCCAAAATTAATCACACAATCGGAAGATGTTATAATTTTTGCAAATAGCGTCGTACGTCAATCATATTTTACATTTGTGAACTAGACAGCTTACAAACAGACAAGGAATGGAGCGCTATACTCCGCAAGAGCGTGGAATAATTGTGTCGATTTTTTTGAACAATAATCGCGTAATCTCCCGTTTTGGCGATTTGGCATGGCCAGCAAGATCGCCCGATTTAACCGCTCCAGACTTCTTTCTTTGGGGCTACTTGAAGTCGCGGGTTTATGCCAACAAGCCTCAGACCTCAAGCCTCAATCGCTGCCCTTAAAGAGAATATTCGACAGAAATGCCAACAGTTATCACCGGAAATCTTGCGGAAAATCATGGAAAATGCGATAAAACGGGCACAAATGTGTATCAACACTGGCGGTAGCCACTTGACGGATATCATCTTTTCCATTTAACAGAAAAAATTCTAAAGGTCCTAATAAAGATTTCCATCACTCAAAATCATTTTTTTTTATTTAGTAAAAAAGTTATACAAAAATAAAATTGGATGATTAATTTTGCGCCACCTTGTATAATTGTAATAGGATGTTCACAAGCCCATCACTTGAAAAATTTGAAAGCAGTATTTCAAAGATTACGAGACAACAATTTGAAACTCAATCCCGAAAAATGTAAATTTTTTCAAACTGAAGTCACATATTTGGGACACCGAATTTCGGCACAAGGTGTTAAGCCTGATAGTTCAAAATATGAGGCTATAAAAAATTACCCCATCCCTAAAAATTCCGACGACGTACGAAGGTTCGTCGCCTTTTGTAACTTCTACAGACGTTTCGTTCCAAATTTCGCTACTATCGCATTACTTCTCAATAAACATCTGCGTAAAAATGCTAAATTTGAATGTTTAGATAACCATCAAAAAGCATTCGATGCCCTTAAGAACATATTGATGTCACCAACAATTTTACAACATCCAGCCTTTACTGAAGAATTCATAATTTCGACCGACGCTTCTAACGAAGCATGCAGGGCGATATTACCTCAAAACATTGATGGAAAAGAACTACCTATTGCTTGTGCAAGCAAAACATTCACCCCTGGAGAAAAGAATAAGTCCACAATCGAAAAAGAATTAGCAGCCATACACTGGGCAATTACATATTTTAGACCCTATATTTACGGCAGAAGATTTCGAGTAAAAACAGAAAAAACAGCCTATCTGTTCAGAATGAAGAATCCCTTGTCGAAGTTAACTCGTATGAGGCTAGACCTGGAAGAATTTGATTTTGTAATCGAATACATAAAAGGAAAGCAAAACGCTGGACCAGACGCATTATCAAGAATATATATCGACATAAATGATTTGAAGGAAATTAATATACTACGAGTGCAAACTCGTGCAATGAGTAAACAAGCCAGCAAAGACTCAGCAAACGCGCAAAACTAGGAGATAAGCACCACACCACCGATCGAGGTTGTTTAACAAACTCAAAGACCTATATAAATGGCGTAAAATGAGGAAGACAATAGCAAATTATGTAAGCAAATGCGAGCTATGTGCTAAAAATAAACACCAAAAGCACAATAAAGAAATTATACAAGTTACAACGACACCGGTAAAAGCATTTGATGTAGTATCCATAGATACGGTAGGGCCATTCACTAAAACAACTAACGGTAATAGATACGCTGTAACGATGTAATGTGATCTAAGCAAGTATGTCGTAATAGTCCCAACGAAGGATAAGGAAGCAAATACCATCGCTCAAGCTCTAGTCAACGGGTTCATACTAACATACGGACCGATGAGCAAAGTCAAATCGGACTTAGGAACAGAGTACAAGAATCAGATCTTCACTGAAATATGTAGCATCCTAAGAATTAAGCCTTACTACGCATTCTATTACAACACCACACCAAATACGGTGCACAGATACACCATTGGAGCTAATTTTTGCTAAAATATCTGCATTCCCTCAGAACTTTCAATTAATCAACCTGAACCAGTCTACAATTATGACTTATATAGTAAAGAAATGAAGTTTAGACTGCAAAAGACACTAAGTAAAGCAAGACAATACTTAGAAAATTCTGAAAACTTGCGTAATGAGGCAAGTAAAATTACCAGTAACCTATCAAAATTAAAGATAGGAGATAAGGTATTACTTGAAAATACAAATAGAAAAAAATTAGATCCACTGTATAAGGGTCCATATACAATAATAGCTATAGATAATGTTAATTGTGTAATAGAAGATGAAGACAGAAAGACACAAAATATACATAAGAATAGATTAAGATTAATAGACAGTTAAGAAGTACAAAAATATGTAAATTACAATATAAGATAATTAGCCTAACAATTAAGAGAAAATACGTAAACTATAAAATATAAGAGAAATAGAGTAATAATGTTAGCAATTAGAAACTAAATTTACGAAAAAAACAAAAACAAATCAAAAATATTAGTAATAATAACATTTTCTTACAATACAATTAATAATTAAAAATAGAATAACATCTTCATAAATAAGCAAAACATGTAAGACTATGCTCATGGTTGTTCCAAGACAAAGCTGAAATGCAAAAATTCATACATTATACATGCAACCTACAAAAAAAAATTTTTTTAAGACTTCATTTCTTGTGTCTGAAAAAATTTTTGTCGTGACAACGTCTTATAATTCGATTGAGCCGGCTGCACGCACGAAAAAACATGACTCATGCGGCGTTACCTCGCTCTGAGGCGTTACGTCGCTCTGAGGCGTTCCATTTAAGGCTTGAAGTGCAAGCGAGAGCGCGGAACGAGCGACAAAGCACAATCACACAATAACAATCACAGAGCACAATCGGCCTCCGCGTTCGGCAGCGTTCGACATCTGTCTCTCTCCTACTTGAGTGAGCGATGCGTCCGCGTGGCCAGCTGCTATACAATAATACATTTACATATTTTCGTCAAGTATGAAGTGCAGTGAAAAGTGAATGTGGTGTCAATTGTTTATAGCAACGATAATTGCGGCGATAAAGGTAATGATTCTTTCGATATTAAATATATGTTCAGTGATAAATAAAATAAATAGCATCGGTCCGCTAGTGCAGCGATTGTAGGTTATGCTAAACATCTTTAGCCGAGGGTAAAACTGATTGTTGGCGTGGCGACTGGCGACTGGACTGCTGGGGGCCTATTCCTGAAACCATTCGAATCGAATCCGATTCAAATGAAAAGAGCTAGCAAAAGCCCTTTTTGGATAAATATTCCTTAATAAAGCCGCTTATTTCAAATCAACTGTCAGAATTTACGAATTCAAGATGGCGGACTGTAAAATTTTAAAGTTAATGCGATTTGCACCAAACGTGGAACTTTGGGGTTTTCGGGGTCGCTTATTTCAAATCAACTGTCAGAATTTACGAATTCAAGGTGGCGGACTTTCAAATTTTAAAGTTAATGCGATTTGCACCAAACTTGGAACTTGGGGGTTTTCTGGGTCGCTTATTTCAAATCAACTGTCAGAATTAACGAATTCAAAATGGCGGACTGCCAAATTTTAAAGTTAATGCGATTTGCACCAAACTTGGAACTTGGGGGTTTTCGGGGTCGCTTATTTCAAATCAACTGTCAGAATTAACGAATTCGAGATGGCGGACTGTCAAATTTTAAAGTTAATATTATTTGCACCAAACTTGGAACTTGGGGATTTTCGGGGTCGCTTATTTCAAATCAACTGTCAGAAATTACGAATTCAAGATGGCGGACTGTCAAATTTTAAAGTTAATGCGATTTGCACCAAACTTGGAACTTGGGGGTTTTCGGGGTCGCTTATTTCAAATCAACTGTCATAATTAACGAATTCAAGATGGCGGACTGCCAAATTTTAAAGTTAATGCGATTTGCACCAAACTTGGAACTTGGGGGTTTTCGGGGTCGCTTATTTCAAATCAACTGTCAGAATTTACGAATTCAAGATGGCGAACTGTCAAATTTTAAAGTTAATGCGATTTGCACCAAACTTGGAACTTGGGAATTTGCGGGTGTTCACGACACGCGTGAATTAATCGCCGCCTGGCTTACGCCGAAGTTCATCGCACGCGTGAACCACTTGCCGGCGAAGTTATTCACCCCGGCAAAATGCATCGATCAGCCGAATCAAAGTTCAATCGATTGCACACCTGCATATCCGTTGATTTTGCTGATCGATGCCACGAGCGCTGACCACCCGAAATTGGAGACGCCGGAGCTGAGGGCAATAACATCGACCAATGGATCAATAGGATTCGGACGGAATCCTATGGGCAGTCTTTCAGCAGTGTTCATCGCGCGGGGTCTACCGGTCTCTACTTCATCGCTCAATCAATAAATCAAAGTATAAGTCTTATAAATTATTTAGAAGCTCATTTTGTATTTGTGTAGTATTGTTAATCTATTGTAAATTTATATTGTGTGTGTATTAATGTCCAAATTGTGAATTTTGTCCTATTTACTGTGTTAAATATAAATCACTATTTATTGAGATACATCTATTCTGTTTTTTGTGGTTCCATTTCCCAGTGTGAGTGCGAGGGATTGATTTAGTGGTGCTTTATGCGTTACAGGTGCTAAAAGGAAACGCGGACATTATTTTCATTGGTCCTTCGAGCCGGATCCAGCATCCAGCAGCATCCTTTTTATCTATCACGTAAGTCCCAATTTCCTATCTAAGTGAAGGTGAACTGTAGATTATCGAAAATGGAAAATCTATCATCGATTATCCAAGCTCAAGAGGCTCTCATCGAGCAAATGAGTAAATTCGTCTCGAATACGAAGAAAACCCCGCATGCCAGACGCACCCATGGGTTTTACGTTGCGCGTATCAACGGCTGGCATGATCTTTGGCAAAGTTTTTTGGCCAACGAAGCTAAATTAAGCCAACTCAAAACTGCGGAAGACTCTGAGTTGAAGTACTTCAAAGAAGACTTCTTCGGAGCTCAAGAAGCAATTTTCTATGAATTCAAAGGTGAACTCATAGAAAATGCGGAAATTTTAGAGAGGGTTGCACGAGTGAATGACCCAACAGTTCCACGGGCAGCTTCTCAAATTGCATCTGCCAGTTCAGAGTCCAAATCATTAGGGCAGTCAAATCTGCCCAGAATCTCGTTACCAAAATTTTCCGGTAACTATAGTGAGTGGATCAGCTTTCGAGATTTATATCTCGCAGTGATTCACCAAAATCCTAATTTGGAAGATGTGCAGAAGTTTCACTATTTAAAAACTTCAGTGGTCGGTGAGGCTTCAAATGTCATAAAGCAATTTGCAATGACTCAAGCAAATTACGCATCCGCGTGGAAATCGCTGACGGAAAGATACGAAAACAAACGTATTCTAGTATCATCGTTGCTTAAGACATTCACCTCTCAACCAAAAATTTCTGTTGAGACTGCATGTTCCCTCAAAGGTCTTCTGGACGTAACTAGTGATTGCATTACCTCAGTAAACAACGTGCAAATTAGTACGTTGAACTGGGATCCCATTATCGTTCACCTGGTTGTACAAAAGCTTCCTGCAGAAACGCATAAAGAATGGGAATTATCTATAGGCGACACAACCGATGTGCCTCAATGGGCAGAGCTCAAAAAATTCTTAGAGCTCAGATTTCGCACCTTGGAAGCGATATCAGGCGCGAAGCCAAAATCTAACGAAATTAAAAAGGGGGATGAAAACAGCAAGATGAACTGTAAAAATTTTCATACGGCTCAGGCAGCATGTAAACTCTGTCATGAGTCTCACTCCGTTCGTTCATGCCCAAAATTTTTGAAATTTGAGCCGCTTCAGCGGCTAAAGTTTGCCAAAGCAAATGGGTACTGTATCAATTGTTTAGGCAGATATCACACACATAATAAATGCTTAAGTACTTCACGATGCACTCAATGCCGAGGAAAGCACCACACGCTGTTGCATGCATCGTCTGATAAATCCAGCGAGCCGTCTGCGTCAAAATATACTAAAAAATGTCAAGTAGCCCGTAATGACCTGCCCCAACAATCCAAAGCACAAACAGCAGCTACCAGTGTCTCAACACTTTTTTTGTCGGAAAATAGACATGTGCTGCTGGCTACGGCTTTATTGTACGTTGAAACGCCGGAGGGGTTTCAAATTGCACGAGCTTTGATAGACCCCGGATCTCAAGTCACCTTTGTGACTAATTCTCTCTGCCGACGTTTAAAACTCAAAATGAGTCACACCTTCGTTAAAGTCACGGGGCTCGCAAACAGTGAAGCAGCTAGCTCAAGGAAAATGGTAAACATTACCCTAAAATCAAGATATGAAGAGCGAAGCGTGAAAGCAGACGCCGTAGCTCTCGACACGCTGACGGACTTATTGCCATCTAGGGCATTGGTACAAGGTAAATGGGAGCATATCGAAAATTTACCTTTAGCCGATCCTACATATCATATACCAAATAAAATAGATATTTTAATCGGAGCAGATATTTACCCGTTAATTCTGAAAGACGGAGTAAGAATCGGACCCAATGGCACTCCCTTGGGTCAAAATACTATTTTCGGCTGGGTTTTGTCCAGACAAATTCACAATAACGTACCGAAAAATAAGATTGAATTCGTTTCATTGATCAACACAATTGAACTAAATTTTGACCTTCAGAGATTTTGGGAGCTTGAAGAGCCTTCGATTATCCACGTCGAAAACCCTGAAGACAAATTATGCGAGGAAATCTATAGGACGACACATCGCCGGAAACCCGATGGATCGTATGTTGTTCGGTTACCATTTAAATCTAACTTAGAAGTAGGATTAGGTTCCTCTCGCAATATCGCTATGAGACGTCTGTTAAGTACAGAAAAAATGATTCAGAATAAAGGGCTGTTTAAAGATTATAACGAAGTCCTCAGAGAATATCTTCTTTCGCACCAAATGGAAGAAGTCTCCCCTCTGGAAAAAACAAACCAGTCTTGGGCAAATAATGAAGCTATAGCAACATTTAAAACCAATTATCTTCCCCATCACGGCGTTATTAAGGAAGCTCTACAACTAAGTTAAGAGTAGTGTTTGATGCCTCTTGCAAAACGGCGTCCGGGAAATCATTGAACGAGCTGTTAATGACCGGCCCGCCCGCCGCTGCAACAAGACCTTACGATGTTGTTATTAAATTGGCGGTTTCCTAAATTTGTTTTTTCGGCAGATATAGAGAAAATGTATCGTCGAATTTGGGTACACCCGGAGGATACTGAATATCAAAGAATATTGTGGAGATCAGATCTAAATCATGCGGTAAAAGATTATCGACTTTTAACAGTTACCTTTGGAATCTCTTGCGCTCCGTACTTAGCTATAAGGACTCTCCAGCAATTAGCTACCGATGAAGCAAAATTTTTTCCAGAAGCATCAGAATGCTTATCGAACGATTTCTATGTCGACGATGTTTTGACCGGGCGCGACAGCATCAACGAGACCGTAAAGTTACGGAAAGATTTAACTTCGCTACTTAAACAAGGTGGTTTCCACTTGCGTAAATTTTCTGCAAATCATCCTGAAGTCTTACAGGATCTAGGTCCTGAAGATGTAGTCAAAGAAACTGTTCTTCTGTTTGATGGAACATCTACTATCAAAGCTTTAGGAATAAGCTGGAATCCCAAGGAAGACAATTTCTGTTACAAATTAAATATAGATATGAGCGGAACACCAACCAAACGCAGTATACTTTTAAAAATCGCAAAATTGTTCGACCCCGCCGGATGGCTAAGTCCGGTAATTATTTGCGGGAAAATTCTAATGCAGAAGCTGTGGCTTTTAGGCGTCGTTTGGGATACTGATCTCCCCGAAAACATATCTCAGGAACGGCTTGCGTTCAGTTCTGATCTAAAAGCCCTTGAACAAATAAAAATTCCGAGGTGGCTAGGCTATATGAAAGCTGCGCAAATTGAGTACCATGGCTTTTGTGACAGTTCGGAACGTGCATACGCTGCTGCGATCTATGCACGCGTCCTGGGTCCAGACGGAAATGTTTCGGCTCGATTAATCATTTCTAAAACCAAAATCGCTCCCGTTAAAACAATTTCGCTCCCCCGGCTAGAGTTGTGTGGAGCGCATCTCCTGTCGAAAGTAGTAACACAACTGCGAAAGCACTTAAAACAGGTAGAAAGAGTACATCTTTGGACAGACTCCACAGTGGTCCTCGCCTGGCTTGGCAGTCATCCAAATAAATGGAAAACATTTGTCGCCAATCGGGTCTCTGAGATCCATAACAACACAGTGGAGTGCCGTTGGCGACACGTACCTTCCGAACTAAAACCCCCGGATCTGGCTTCGAGAGGAGTTCGCGCATCTGAGCTTGTTAATAACATCTTGTGGTGGAGAGGCCCACAATGGCTGACAAAGAGTCCTGAAGAATGGCCAACACTTCCTGTAGATCTGGACTATGACATTTCGTCCAAGGAAATAAAAAGGGTCAAATCTCTTCACATTAAACCAGGCACAGAAGAGCTCATAGAGCGATTTTCTGACTTTGTTAGAGCTTGCAGAGTTGTCGCGTTCTGTCGCCGGTTCTTTAACAAGCGTGCTAGGAACAATAGTGCAACTAGCAAAACTTATCTCAATGCAACGAAATTACAGGAGGCGAAACATACCCTCATTCGGGAAAGCCAACGTTATGCATACTTTCAAGAACTGGAAGCCTTACAGAAAAGGCTACCTATCTCAGCTAAGAGTTCTCTAAGTTCTTTAAATCCCTTTTTGGATGACAACAAAATTTTACGCGTCGGCGGCCGCCTCGAGAACTCAAACCTAACCTATGAAGGAAAACACCCTATAATACTATCCCGTACATCGAAGTTGACCTCTTTAATTATCACACACGTCCATAAAACAACTTTGCACGGAGGTCCAACACTTGTAATAGCTACTTTACGACAAAATTATTGGATACCCGGCGTCAAAAGTGCAGTGAATAAAATACTTCATCAATGTATCGCGTGTTTTCGCTGGAAGAGAGAAACTTCAAGTCAAATCATGGGTAATCTACCCACATCTCGGGTAAGCTTGGAACGGCCCTTTTATGCCACAGGCATTGATTTTGCGGGTCCTATCAACATTAAACTTAGCAAAGTACGCAATGCAAAAACATCCAAGGCGTATATAGCTATATTTGTGTGCTTCGCGACGAAAGCTATTCATATTGAACTGGTGAGTCACCTTACTTCCGAAGCCTTCGTTGCGGCATTACGCAGATTTTTCTCGAGAAGAGGAGTGTGTAAGGAAATCTACAGCGATAATGGAACAAATTTCGTCGGTGCAGCTAAAATACTTGAGAAGGAAATCGACCAAGCGATCCGAAGAAGCATCCGAGAAGCCCGTGAAACTTTAAGTGTGCAAAATGTGGCCTGGCACTTTATTCCTCCGGCTGCGCCCCATTTTGGAGGATTATGGGAGGCAGGAGTCAAGTCCATCAAATACCATCTTCGAAGAATAGTTGGACAAACATTACTGACGTTTGAGGAACTTTGTACTGTGCTCACACAAATTGAAGCCGTACTAAATTCGCGCCCTCTGTGTGCAATGTCAGCGGACCCAGACGATCTGGCCCCGCTTACCCCCGGGAATTTCCTCATTGGGAATGCTCCGGTAGCATTACCTGAGTCTGACTGGGACCATGGAAAAATATCTGTATTATCTCGTTGGCAGCATCTGCAAAAACTCAAAAATGACTTTTGGCAAAGATGGTCCTCGGAATACCTCTCTCGTCTGCAGCAACGACAAAAATGGAAATGTGAGAAGCCATCGGTAAATGTAGATCTTGTAATTTTAAAGGACGAGAATCTCCCTCCGTCAGCATGGAAGTTTGCGAGAATCGTCGAATTACATAAAGGTAAAGATGATCGAACTCGAGTGGTCACACTTAAAACATCGAACACTCAATTAGTAAGACCCATTACTAAAATCTGTGTCTTACCATTTCAGCAAGCACAATTCCAGTAATATTCATCTCCCTATTGTTAGCTCTTATTATTATTTAATTCAACTACCAACATTTACTTCGACATATATACATATTCATATTTTTATCATATTCGAACCCTTTCACAGGAATTTAATTATCATCATGTGGAAAGTCGTCTTAATTTTAACAAGCCTTTCTGGAAGTCTCGCACTGATCGCATACGACTGCGGCCACGAAAAAATCAATCGAACCAGAATTTCGGTTCTGGGGGTAGAAAAATGCAACTTCGAAGCACCAAACATCCTTCAAGAGTATGAAGATATTCAAGTATTGGAGTTAAGGGACGTTGCGTCGATTCACGTCTATCAATGTAAGATCAATGTACTCCAGACGGTATATTTTTGCGGCATGTTCAGTCACCTCTCCTTGGCTGCGGGAGGCCTCAGCACTTTCATCGCTGACGTATCGCATGAAGAATGCATGAAAATTCATAAACTCGGCATCTATCGACTCCCAAATAATAAATTGCTAGAGAATATTGCACGCAATGCCACGTCCCGGTATACAGAAACCGTAGCAGGATCCGTAGGAAAGGAAACTGTGCAGGAACATCATATTCCTACGGCACCAATGTTTGGGATAATGTTATCGTCATCCATGCCATGGAATTGACAATCACGGACTATACTAGCACTGTCCGGTTGGAAGATAACCAAGTTATCTTACGCAGTAGTATATTATGTCCATATCTCAAAGGCAAATGTGTAGATCCTGAATACGGCATGAGTTTTTGGGACATGATTCCGGACACCTCTTGCGAATCACTAGCATATACCGTTTTGTACGAAGGTAATGCTACGAAAATTCAATCTTTAAACATAGTTGAACAACAAACACAAACTATGTATACAGTCGACACGGGAGACGTTGTTTTCGCATTGAAGACAGTCAAATCCATGTCGATTTGTGACCATCCAGGCTTTCAGACAGAACATCCCAGGCTTGTGATCGTCAAAAGAACTACTGGCGATTACGTGTTCAAAACGAAATCTACGGCAAATCTGGACCTCTTCACATATATCAACACCAAATTTGTGTATGTCGAGAGGCACATTAAGCAACAAATTGAAAACTTATATACGCATTTGTTACTTAAAAAATGTTAAGTGGAGCGAGAGGTCTTAGAGACCCAATTAGCTGTAGCTCATCACCACCCCTCAGAGTTTGCTTTCATGAAAATGAAAGAACCCGGATACACCGCCGTAGCACGAGGGGAAGTGATATATCTCATCAGATGTCAAGCAGTAGAGGTCACAGTCAGGAGAACCGATCGTTGTTATAATGAACTAGCTGTAACGTACAACAATCAGAGCTATTTCATGGCTCCCACGAACCATCTACTACAGGAATATGGTACTGAAATCCCATGCTCTAATATGTTGGCCTCAGCATATTTGCTTCATGGGGCATGGTATAGCTTCACCCCTGCAGGTCATAAGTTGGAGGATCCCGAACTTTTAAATCCGACCAAGGATATTCCATGGAAATATGAGGACACCCGCGACCTCATCAAATCAGGCATCTATACCTTCGAAGCCACCGAGGAATTGAGAAGGCAAATCATGTATCCGTCGGAAAGGAAAGCTATTGAAAATGTCCTTACTAAAACCATAATTGGACACAATACTGACCGACAAAATATTAACGTACTGCATTTACTGCCCACCGAGCATCTAAAGCGAGTACAACATTATCTCCAGGGAACTTGGTCCCTTTTCGCCATGTTCGGGAATCTAACATCGGTTTTCCTAGGCATTTGGTCTGTCTTTCGTGCACTAAAATTCACCGTTAGTTTCATAATCAACTTACGAATAATTCGAAGCATTTATGGAACAAGTTGGTGGTTATTAGCGGCAATTGGCAACTCGTTCACCACCTATGCACTGCACAGGCGACCACAATCGCCGCCCGCTGAAGCGAACGTTCAACTTACTTCTATTGCAGTTGGCCAAGATCAAGTGAGCACCGAGAACTCTTCTAATGTGGCTACAGCATCCACGAAGCAAGAGATTGACACAACATCAATCAATCTAGAATCTTTGAGACGCCAGACCAAAATTTACCCATCATTAAGAACCGAATGCACTTCACTTTCCGCTTAGACTATCCTTCCTTTTAAATATTTACTACCCTTAATACCCACTCCCTTTAAATCGGGCGAGTCGGAGCGCCCTTTAAGTAACTCCATTTTTTCTATTATCTTATGCTGGGAGGAAATGCCCCATAAGCATTATAAATAAACAATATCATCATTGAAACCATGGGGTTTCAAGGCCCGCCGAGATGTTCACGACACGTGTGAATTAATCGCCGCCTGGCTTACGCCGATGTTCATCGCACGCGTGAACCACTTGCCGGCGAAGTTATTCAGCCCGGCAAAATGCATCGATCAGCCGAATCAAAGTTCAATCGATTGCACACCTGCATATCCGTTGATTTTGCTGATCGATGCCACGAGCGCTGACCACCTGAAATTGGAGACGCCGGAGCTGAGGGCAATAACATCGACCAATGGATCAATAGGATTCGGACGGAATCCTATGGGCAGTCTTTCAGCAGTGTTCATCGCGCGGGGTCTACCGGTCTCTACTTCATCGTTCAATCAATAAATCAAAGTATAAGTCTTATATATTATTTAGAAGCTCTTTTTGTATTTGTGTAGTATTGTTAATCTATTGTAAATTTATATTGTGTGTGTATTAATGTCCAAATTGTGCATTTTGTCCTATTTACTGTGTTAAATATAAATCACTATTTATTGAGATACATCTATTCTGTTTTTTGTGGTTCCATTTCCCAGTGTGAGTGCGAGGGATTGATTTAGTGGTGCTTTGTGCGTTACAGGTGCTAAAAGGAAACGCGGACATCATTTTCAGCGGGGTCGCTTATTTCAAATCAACTGTCAGAATTTACGAATTCAAGATGGCGGATTGTCAAATTT
This sequence comes from Machimus rusticus, assembly GCA_951509405.1. Taxonomy (NCBI): domain Eukaryota; kingdom Metazoa; phylum Arthropoda; class Insecta; order Diptera; family Asilidae; genus Machimus; species Machimus rusticus. The sequence continues at coordinate 13,593,433 of OX608050.1, forward strand.
TAAAGTTAATGCGATTTGCACCAAACTTGGAACTTGGGGGTTTTCGGGGTCGCTTATTTCAAATCAACTGTCAGAATTTACGAATTCAAGATGGCGGAATGCCAAATTTTAAAGTTATTGCGATTTGCACCAAACTTGGAACTTGGGGTTTTCTGGGTCGCTTATTTCAAATCAACTGTCAGAACTTTCGAATTCAAGATGGCGGACTGTCAAATATTAAAGTTAATGCGATTTGCACCAAATTTGGAACTTGGGGGTTTTCGGGGTCGCTTATTTCACATCAACTGTCAGAATTTACGAATTCAAGATGGCGGACTGCCAAATTTTAAAGTTAATGCGATTTGCACCAAACTTGGAACTTGGGGGTTTTCGGGGTCGCTTATTTCAAATCAACTGTCAGAATTAACGAATTCAAGATGGCGGACTGTCAAATTTTAAAGTTAATGCGATTTGCACCAAACTTGGAACTTGGGGGTTTTCGGGGTCGCTTATTTCAAATCAACTGTCAGGATTAACGAATTCAATATGGCGGACTGCCTAATTTTAAAGTTGTGAAACTGTAATCTGAATTAAATACATACACACATGTGACCTGAACTAAATAAATCAGTCTCGAACTGCACTCCGAATCAACCAGACGTGTTGCTTTTATTTGAGTCTGAAATAACCCTGTCCTGCACACTTTGCAACAGGTTATGGGCCCAGTGCAAGGTTGTTAATTAAAGAAACAAAATACTTGCGGAAAATTTAAAAGAAAAGGAAAAAAGTTTCTGTGCCTAGCGTGAAATATATTTTTTCGGTAAGCTAAGACAGAGAGGTACAGGAAAGGATCTTCTATTTGCGAAAGTGCCAACACGTGGTGATAGTCGGAGGTAAATTTATCGAGGTCTCAGTCAAGCTTCAGCATACTGGATATCACAATGGACATGGATATACCCAGGATTGAAAAGCTGATGGATGCAAGTCAATATTCCATGTGGAAATTCCAGGTAAGGATTATGTTCTGTGCGGCCGAGCTTCTGGATATAGTTGAAGGGAGTTGTCCGAAGCCAGTAAAACTTGAAAGGCAAACTGAAGAGGATTTCAATAAAGAGTTGAGCATGTGGACTAAACGCGATGGCAAAGCCCAAAGAATTATAGCCACTTCAATAGGACCTGGACCGCTCATACACATAATGAATTGCCAATCAGCAAAAGAAATGTGGGAGAAGTTGCAGATTATATATGAGCTCAAATCCAAAACGAACGTGCATATGTTGCAACAACGGTTCTATAGCTTCTCGAAGGATCCAAATGATAATCTTGCATCGCATATCTCCAAATTAGAAAGTCTAGCAAAGCAGCTGAAAGATATCGGCGAGGAAGTATCGCAATCGATGCTTATGCAAAGTGCTCATGACTCTACCAGACAGTTATAGTCATTTTTACTCAGCGTGGGAGTCAACGGATCCCAAAGAGCAGACAATGGATAATCTCACAGCCCGGTTGGTGATGGAAGAAGCTCGTTTGCTGTCACGCAGTCAGGACGGTGGTAGTAGTCAAACCAACGGGAGTAATGCTCTTGTTGCGAAAGGAAAGGTTCAAAAATCTCTTAAGCCCAAGCAAACCAATAAGCCAGGAAAGTGCTTTCATTGCCATAAGCGTGGACACTGGAAACGAGATTGCCCGTTACGATCTCAAATAGCTCCAAGCGCGGGCTGCAGTTACAACAGCCAAAGGGAGATGCCTTAATATCTCAGTTATTTTTGGTGAATAATTTGGCAAAGGCTGACGAGTGGTATTTGGATTCCGGTGCCAGCCACCATATGACTTTCCGACGTGAGCTTTTGATAAATGTCAAAGATTTTGCTGACCCAATGACTGTGCGACTAGGTAATGGCGATAATATTGTTGCACTGGGAAAGGGAGATGTGAATATTCTTGCCTTTGATGAAAATAGGTGGCGTGAAAAATATTTGAAGGATGTTCTTTTTGTGCCCAAAATTCGGTTAAATTTGTTCTCTTCTAATCGTGCGCTAGATAAAGGCCTGAAAATGGAATCGGACAATAAAACGTGCAGGTTTGTTAAAAAGGCAGATAACTCTATTGTTGCAGTGGGAGTACGAGAGCAGCAGTTGTTCAAAATGTTGTTTAGGTTGAACACTTCAGGGACTGCAAATGTAGCATGGCAAGAAAAACTTTTGCTGCTAGATTGGCATGAACGTTTTGGCCACCAGAATATTGCTCATGTTAAAAATGTTCTAAAATCTAAAGAAATTGAATTTTTTGATAGCGATAAATTTTTCTGTGATGCTTGTGTTCTAGGTAAACAACATCGCCTCTCATTTGACATTTCCGAAAGCAGAGCTACGCGATTAGGTGAATTAGTGCATTCGGACGTTTGTGGACCTATGCAAGAGACATCGCTAGGCGGTTCAAGGTATTTCGTGTTATTCAAAGATGACTATTCAAATTTTAGATGTCTTTATTTCATTAAAAACAAGACAGAAGTTCAAGATGTTATCGAAAAATTTCTGAGTCGCGTGAAATCTGATACAGGACTTGACGTAAAAGTGCTTCGTACAGACAATGGTCTGGAATATGTCAATAAAGGTGTTAAATCCCTGCTACAAAAATTCTGCGTGCGCCATGAAACAACTGTGCCGTATACTCCAGAGCAAAATGGTCGTGCGGAGAGGGAAATGCGTACAATAGTTGAAGCAGCGCGCACAATGATATATTCGCGTGATTTGGGCTTAAAATTGTGGGCAGAGGCAGTGAATACCGTCGTGTATTTGTTGAACATATCAGGTTCCAGCAACGTTAGAGGGAAAAGTCCGCATGAACTCTGGTATGGAAAAGTGCCAAATTTAGCAAATTTAAAAATTTTCGGCTCTGAGGTATACGTTCACATACCGGACCAAAAACGCCGTAAATGGGATGCTAAAGCTCAAAAAGGAATATTCGTTGGCTACGGAGAGACTACGAAGGGATACCGGATTTGGCTACATGGTACTAAAAGGGTTGAAACTTTTAGAGATGTTGTCTTCAAGCAGAGTTCTCAACCTTTCACCTGCTTCCCTGATGCTGCTGATGACGAGGAAACTTGTTGTGCTGAAAATGGAGGTCTAATACACCGCTCAGAGAATACCGGAAATGCTTTGAAAACTCCAACAAGGAACAGCTATGAAAAAAATAATACCTATTTATTTACAGAAAAGGAAGTATCTTCAGATGAGGAGTTTCTATCGCCGGAGAAGAGTCCTGCCTGTAAATCTGATCAGGAAAAGCACGAAAATGCGTATTCACCCATTCGAACACGTTTACGTAGTGCAAAATCAAGAACTGAAGCGGCATCAAATATCTCAGTTCTATCTGAAGGACACGCTTTTGTAACGCAGGCTGAACCTACATGTTTCGAAGAAGCTATAAACTGCTCAGAATCAGAAAAATGGAAACGTGCCATGGATGAGGAGATTGAATCGCTTCAAAGGAATAAGACTTGGGATCTTGTAAGTTTACCTGAAAATAGAAAATTAATCGACAACAAGTGGGTATACAAAGTTAAGCCAAGTAACGGAAATCAGGATCAACGCTTTAAGGCAAGATTAGTAATACGAGGATTTACACAGGAGTATGGAGTAGACTACAAGGAAACCTTTAGCCCAGTGGCAAAATTTACATCAATCAGGACCATTTTGGCAATCTCAGCAGGACGTCTAAAACTTAAGCAATTCGATGTTAAAACGGCCTTCTTAAACGGGGAATTAGAAGAAGAAATTTACATGTTGCAGCCGAAGGGGTATGAAGATGGAAGTAATAAAGTGTGTCGTCTGCGAAAAAGCCTATATGGCTTAAAACAAGCGTCCCGTTGCTGGAATCAGCGTTTCACAAGCTTACTTTCCGATTTCGAATTTAAAGCTTGTTTATCAGATCCTTGTGTTTTTGTCAGCAGTCGTCAGAACAGGAGGATGATCCTTGCAATTTATATCGACGACGGTCTCGTTGCAGCCACGGATGAGCAAGACATCGATCATTTCATGGGATACCTAAAGCAGCAGTTTGAAGTAAAGGTGATGGACGCGAATCATTTTCTTGGTTTGGAAATACGCCAGTTATCCAGTGGATCTATTCATGTCAGTCAGAGTGCATATGCTGAAAAAGTATTACAACGGTTTAACATGGTTGATGCTAAAGCAGTGGCAACTCCAGCAGACAGCAGTTGTGTATCCACAGAGAATGATGGATCAGAGGAATTTCGTTTTCCGTATCGGGAAGCAGTAGGCAGCCTTATGTTTTTAGCTATAGTGTCTCGACCAGATATAGCCTTCGCCTTAAGTGTTGCCAGTCGTCATCTTCAAAATCCTTCTCCTACGGATGTTAAGGCCGTCAAAAGAATCTTGAGATACATAAATGGAACCAGGAAGTTTGGTATTTTGTTTGAGCATAACGTTAACTATGATTTAAATATTTTCAGTGATGCCGATTATGCTCGCGACGTTGATTCCAGGCGATCAACTAGTGGTTTTGTTTGTCTTATGGGATCCGCTCCTATTTCATGGTCTTCTCAAAGGCAAAAGTGTGTTGCTTTATCCACAGCCGAGGCTGAGGCTGAGTACGTGGCGGCTTCCTCAGCAGCTCAGGAAATTGTCTGGATCAAGCAACTCGTATCAGAGCTTTTGCCAGGTGTTCCAGTCCGTATACTACTCTACACATCGACAATCAAAGTGCCATAAAGATGATCAAGAACCCAGAATACCACAACAGAACAAAACATATCGATATTAGGGTGCATTTCATTAGGGAAAAACTCAATGACAAACTGTTTGAATTATTATATGTACCAACTGCAGAACAAAACGCAGATATTTTCACTAAACCTTTGACAAAGCAAAGATTTCAGAATTTTAGAAACCAAATGAATATTGTAATCTTTAAAGGTTGAATTGTATAAAATTGATTCATTTAATTAAGATTAAGTGGGAGTGTGAAACTGTAATCTGAATTAAATACATACACACATGTGACCTGAACTAAATAAATCAGTCTCGAACTGCACTCCGAATCAACCAGACGTGTTACTTTTATTTGAGTCTGAAATAACCCTGTCCTGCACACTTTGCAACAAAAGTTAATGCGATTTGCACCAAACTTGGATCTTGGGGGTTTTCGGGGTCGCTTATTTCAAATCAACTGTCAGAATTTAAGAATTCAAGATGGCGGACTGTCAAATTTTAAAGTTAATGCGATTTGCACCAAACTTGGAACTTGGGGGTTTTCGGGGTCGCTTATTTCAAATAAACTGTCAGAATTTACGAATTCAAGATGGCGGATTGTCAATTTTTATAGTTAATGGGATTTACACCATACTTGGTACTTGGGGGTTTTCAGGGTCGCTCATTTCAAATCAACTGTCAGAATTTACGAATTCAAGATGGCGGACTGTCAAATTTTAAAGTTAATGCAATTTGCACCAAATTTGGAACTTGGGGATTTTCGGGATTGGTTTTTTAAACTTTTGTTACTTAAATATGTCAAATGTTTTAAGCAACATTTTTGTCTCACCCCTGTTCAGTTACCCCTCACCCTATATCTCGGCGAATTCTCAACAAATTCTAAAATATAGCCATTACCTTGATCTTCAGCAACTTCTGAACACGGAATTTGGAAAGCGTGAAATGGTCAATGTAACCTGCGACTTTTGAAAAGAAATCACACAAAGCTGAGATAGTTTCATGTTCGGAACTGTCGTGATACAGCTCAAAGTGCTTCAAAATATCGAAGGTACTCTGTAGGTAAGATTCAAAGATATTACATAAAAAGTGTTCCCATATGTAAAGTTAAGATTGCAGATAATTATTGCCAAGTAATTAGCGCAATATTTCATAATGGGGAATATGAAAGAGGACACTACACAAGTATGCAGCGAGGAAAGAACAGTTGGCATAATGCCGACGATTATTGTATAAGTTTGGTGTAATAGAGCCAAAGGAATATATACAAAGTTATATTGTTTCTTCAAAAGCAGTAAATAATTTTGAATGGAAAGTAATTAGCAGTATACTCGTACGGGTTGATTTTCAAATATTAGCGGGATGGAAAGGGACTAGTCACTGCACGTTAATAATAGAAAAAACGGTAACAAAAAAAAAAACTGATATCCAAAAAAAGAAAATTTTTGACGTGACAACGTCTTATAATTCGATTGAGCCGGCTGCACGCACGAAAAAACATGACTCATGCGGCGTTACCTCGCTCTGAGGCGTTCCATTTAAGGCTTGAAGTGCAAGCGAGAGCGCGGAACGAGCGACAAAGCACAATCACACAATAACAATCACAGAGCACAATCGGCCTCCGCGTTCGGCAGCGTTCGACATCTGTCTCTCTCCTACTTGAGTGAGCGATGCGTCCGCGTGGACAGCTGCTATACAATAATTCATTTACATATTTTCGTCAAGTATGAAGTGCAGTGAAAAGTGAATGTGGTGTCAATTGTTTATAGCAACGATAATTGCGGCTTCTTATGACGTTGTCACTTTCAACTATCGTCAGTAAACCGACTTTACAGACAACCGATTTTTTTTACATTGGAGTGGACAATATCAAGTTGGGTCGTCAATCCAACAACCCATCCAGGTTGAATGCATCCCTCACAGTTGCAGTACATAGGATTTTCTCCTCAATTTTGATGTGTGCATGAATTTGGTTCCACCCCCACTTTATATCCATAAAATCGGAAAAGTTAACTATATGTTACTTGAACTTGAAGTAAATAAATTCCTTAGCAAATATCAAATAATCAGTCTAGCTGTAAAGCTCCATAGTGCAATAACTGGGAATAAAATTGTTTGACAGTATTTTGAATATTCTATAAAAATAAAATTATACCATTACAAATTTCAATTTTATCAAATCGAAAAAAGATGATGTTTAAAATGTGCTTTGGAAAATTTAAAAATGAGGTATATGTGATTGTGGTATTAAAATTATATTCTTAATTAATTTTATTAAATTATCGCTTAGCCTAATGCACAGCCGGACGAGTTAGACATGAATTTTGATATTTTCATGAAATATCTTTCTGCAGTTACTTTATTTTTCTATTACACATTGTGTATTTTCATATTGTTTATGTTATAGGAGAGAAGGAGGAGATTTAATTAAATTAATTTTATACAATTAAAAAAAAAAAAATTATCAGGAATGCTTTCGTATTGAGGAGACTGATTAAAGGACTTGAAAAATGGACTGGAATGGATCTAATTGATCTCGATGTTGTGAAAAAAATATAATAATATTTAATATATATCTATATATGTATTATGTTATAATTGTTTCAGTGTATAAAAAAAAATAAATTGATTCTATTCTGAAATTCTCAATTGTTTAACTCAGATAATTAGAGAAAATGTACCCATTTTCAAAATCTGTTGGGTTTGGAATTTGGATGTGGGAAAATAATTCCCTACTTCACGTTCATGTGATGATAATACGAAGGTGGCTTTACTCCCTTACGTGCTTCATGCACAAATAATTTACACCCTTTACTCGAGATTACAAAATAAAGTCACAAAATGTTGTCTAACTGAATCTTTATTATTACCTCCAAAAAATATTTTAACTCCACCAACAAAATTCCATGAAGTCTTTAACACTAATTGAATTTATTCCTGTCAATTAAACTGACAAATTGTCTTCCTTCCCTCTTTAAATTCATGTATATTCGTAAAGGAATTTTAGTTGAAAATTTTAAAGAAACATGATCTTTAAATTCGAAATACATATTCACGAATTTTGATTATATCCTTTTCTTTACTAAAATTATTATTCACAACGTTTTCCCGAAACGTACTTTATCGAAAAAGAGGAAAATGGTTTATTTCGTTGAAATTAAAACTTTTTTTAAAATGTGCCCAGCAACCATATAGGTACAGAAAAAAAAACAAAAAGAGTAAAAGATTTCTCTCAATATATGCTTTCCAGATTTTATTGAAAATACATCATTAAATTTAAAAATAAATGTATCTACGTACTTTAAATCCCATCCAATTAGTTTAAATTGCCTAGAAACATAAAAATACAAATAAGTATCATGTAAAAATATAATCTTTAAGATCTGCGCGCCTTTACACAACAGGTGGAAATAAAAGGACAATCAAAAAAGAAAAAAATATAAATAAATCAATTGATTTTCTCCAACACCTTTTTCACCTGGTAACGAATTCTGTGTTAAGCATGTCAATTCAATTCATCCGTAAATTTTCACTTTTGTGACAAACACGAGAGAGACACAATTCCTCCCTGAAAAAAGTGTCTTTCATTTTCGATTCATATGAAGATGCCACAAGGAGAATTACGTCACAGGATAAATTTCGGCTGTTGCGATGTCTTTCCGATGAGTGCTCTTCTTTTGAAATGTTTTTCTCCTTTCATCGAAGATCTCAGAATTAAATAAATATCTTTTAATTAACCTTTGCAATTCCCTGATAAACGGGGGATAAATTTAAAAAACTATTTCCTAGAAATTTGATAGTTACAGATTTTTTTTTCCCAGAGGAGGAAGGTGTAATAAGCCTGAAAGGAGGCATGTACAACTCATATCATAAATCAATCAAGAAAAGTGCTTAATCTTAAACAAGATACACTGACCGCACACAAAGTGCAACACACAAATACCTGGTACGGTCAGTGACACTCAAAGGTTGTTTATGAGAAACAGATGAGTCAACGGGCAAAGTACTTACAGCTAGCCCGAGTCAAGTGCATTCGGTTTTGCCTGAGCAAGCACCAAAACGTAAACAAAGCAGAACGTGAAGTGCAAGCGGCGCGCGTTCGGCGCGGGTGCAAGCCTGGCACCTATAATCGATTAAATTGGGTCATCGATGACCGTAACCAGAAACCCTCTTGGGATCTGTTGCATCGCTTGGCATTTCGCACCAATACGGAGGCAATCAGGAGTATAATCGTAGTAACCTTTGGCTGCTCCCAGGTTTATCTTTTAGCAGACCCAATCAACACTCTAAGGAGCTACAGCCGGGTGGCTGCTCCCTAACTTGGATCTCTTCTTCCCCCCACACCACAGTGAATAGTAAGGAACAACGAACAAACAAATGCGAACAATCAATACGACAGTATGGTGCAAATTCTGATCACATTGACGAACAACTTCAATCAGCTTACGCAAACCATGCAACATACATATGCAGAACATGCTTAACATGCAAACTGAAATAGTGTGTTGTGGCGAGTCAATTTAAGCATTTACAACAATCAAGTTAACATTGAATTTTAAAAAATAAAAAAATAGTTTTGTTTTAGTCAGTCGGAAATCACCTCTCGAGAGTTCACCTCAAATTGTATATTAAAAAAATAAATAAATCGTTTGATAATTAAAAATAAATAAATAAAAGGATATTTAAAATAATAAAGAATGGAAGCAACATCTACTTCCATAACTGGTGACCCCAACAAGCCGGAACAGGAAACCCCAGCAACGGATTTAACAAGACCACAGAAGATATTAAACTTAATAAACGACCCTAAAAATCGTTTCCTACATCTAGAGAATGGAAGAATAATCGTAGGATTTTACCAAGCAATAAATCAATATCCCATTTAAAAAAAATCGTATAAAAAGACCGGACATCTACTCAATCCTACCAAATCGTACACTCAAAAAAGGAGTGAAAGATTTGTAGTAGGTATTCATAATACATTTCATAATTTTCAGCATAGCTACAGATCAACTAAGCTCAACAACGTCGTAAACCGACAGCGCCAGCCATACAATGACCTCAACAACCAATTAGCTGCAAATCAGCCACAATCAACTTCATCGCAAATCGATGAAATTCAGAACAATAACAATTACTCCAACATCCAATTAGCTGCAAATCAGCTACATTCAACGTCATCGCAAATCGATGAAATTCAAATCGACAGCATTCCAAGACGCCATCCTCATCCAGCTCAAGTATCGTTCCCGCAAGCGAGAACTGGCAGGAGGGTAATATGGCGAGTCAATTTAAGCATTTACAACAATCAAGTTAACATTGACTTTTAAAAAATAACAAAATAGTTTTGTTTTAGTCTGTCGGAAATAACCTCTCGAGAGTTCACCTCAAATTGTATATTAAAAAATAAATAAAAGGATATTTAAAATAATAAAGAATGGAAGCAACATCTACTTCCATATGAGTAAACAAGTAAAATTAAAGAAATCAAAATAGCACACTGGAACGCCAAAGGTCTTTCCAAACACAAACTAGAAATAGAAAATTTCTTAAACCTCAACAAAATCGAAGTGATGCTAATTGCTGAGACACACCTCACAGATAAAAATAGCTTCAAATTTTTCGGATACACATTATACAGAATTGACCACCCCAACAACAAGGCCTGCGGAGGTACGGCAATACTGAACAGTCATTTACTGATCCTAAAGATGTAATAATGTGCACAATTTGCAATAATTATTTCCATTCCGCGTGCTGTAATTTAAAAAATGTGGAGAATATTCGAAAACTAGGACAAAAACGCAGTCAATGGAAGTGTGATACGTGCAAGTCTGATAAAAGTGGTAATTTATTAAGTGCCTCTCATGTAGAAACAATCATCAACGATATGTTTGATAAATTTAAAAGTGATATCTGTGGTACATTAAAGGATACAGCGAACGAAGTGAATGAAATGAAAAAGTCGTTACAATTTATGTCTGATAAATTTGATGAATCGAACTCAATGGTGAACGAACTGCTAAAAGAATTAAAAGCCCTTAAAGAAGAAAACGATAAATATAAATTACAAATCCAAAATATAAACAAAGAAAATGAGAAATTAAAACAAGAATTAAGGAAAGAATCCATAACAATTAGTGGAGTGAAAGTGACGCCCAATGAGAATCTGGTAAACGTTATGAAAGTCGTAGCTAGGGTCACCGACGCCGACCTCGACTTCGATGAGAGAGATCTGTCCTATGCGCATCGATTCAGCAAGCCGGTGTCAGCGGTGGCGGCAGAGACATCAGCTGGGCCTCCGAAAATTGTGGCAAAATTCACCCGCAGGACCATTAAAGCCGCTTGGATTAGCACCTACAAAGCGGGAGTGAGAAGGTTAAACGATGGACCGGGTATCCACGCGCGAGATGTAAACAAATCTTAGGGTGCAGGTCGGATATACATACATCGGATATCACCTAACGGCCCAAACTGCAGAACTCTTGAGGCAAGCAAAATTAGTATTGAGGGGGAAAAACTATACAAATTCATATGGATTAAAGACAATAAAGTTTACGCTAGGAAAGAGGAAAAATCAAAGTCTATCTTAATAAGAGATATTGCTGAATTGACATATTTAAGTGAAGGATAAATAGCTTAATGCTTAGCTACTTGAATGTATATTAGCCTATATGTAGATACTTAGGTTTAGCTATTTAAATGGATGAAATATTAAACTATTTAGAAACTCGAAGAAATAATGAAACTGTTGAATTAGAATCTGAAGAAGAATGCAGGGACTTTTTTACAAATTGTAATAATGGCTTTAAAGTATTACATATGAACATACGAAGTCTTTCGAAGCATATAGAAGAATTAATTGTGCTACTTCAAGATCTGCGTGTTGAATTTGATATAATTGCTTTGACAGAAACTTGGCTTGTTGATACTGATTGTTTTATATTGGATGGTTACACTATGTATAGCTCACCAAATCTTATAAACAGATGCGATGGAGTAGCTGTTTACGTTAATAATAAATATTCCGTCATTGTCGCCGACTGCAACATTGTTGAAGCTAACGCGTTAAATTTAAAGTTGAAAACATCCTTACAGGAAGAGCTTAACTTAACAGTGATATATAGATCACCCAGTTTGATTCCCACCAATTTTGTCTTCTCCTTAGATGACTACTTGAATACGAAATCTTCTGAGAACAATCACCTATTTATTGGTGATATGAATATAAACATCTTAGTAGATAATGTATCAATTTCTGCAAATGATTACCTTGACACCCTTTCCAAATACGGTTTTGACAAGCATTTAAAATGTATAACAAGAATTGGACTCCATAATTCATCTTGCATAGACCATATATTTTTTAAAGGGAACAATGAGACTAAGTTCTCATCGGCTATATTTAAAACTTCTATTACAGATCACTTTAGTACGTTGGCTAAAATTAATGTTGACAGTTCATGTACCAAAGATGGCAAAACATAGTCCAATCGCACTTATATAGACTACTCTCGTCTCCATTAAATTATAAAAAATAATTCCTGGTTGGATCTATACAGCATTCAATCGGCCGAAGGCGCCATAAATAAATTCTACGAAATCCTAGATAAGGCCATAAAAATTTGTAGCTATAGAAAGAAAGTGAATAATACAGCAAAATATAAAACGAAAAAACCATGGATTACTAGGGGTATTTTAACATCTATACGCAAAAGAAATCAACTTGCAAAAACAGCTAGAAGCCAGCCTTTTAGTGACAGCGCCGACTTGCAGTTTAGGTTATATAGAAACAAACTTAATAGGATAATTAGGAAAGCAAGAGAACTCTATTACGAATCGAAAATAAAAAACTATCAAGTGATCCTAAAAAACTGTGGGGGAAAATTAACGAGCTAGCTTATAACGCAAAAGCAGATAACTATATTAAAGAAATAAAAACACCTGATGGAAATGTAACAACTAATCAATTATCAATAGCATCAATTATTAATGAATATTTCAATAATATAGGTGAGGATATATCACGCTCGGTTGAAGAATGCCAAGACTATTCTTTCCAGTAGTTTATAACAACGCAACCGGAATGCATGAATTCCCTGTTAGACCCACCTATCAGTGAGGAAGAGATACTGGAGCATATAAACGGATCAAAATTATGGCTTTAAAAGTAAGTGCAGTACTAGTGAAGCCATTTTTGATGTAACGGAATTTATAACTTCGGCTACTGATAACAATGAAAATGTGCTTGCAATATTTCTGGACTTGAAAAAGGCCTTTGACACAGTAAATAAATAAAATAAGCTGCTACTCCAAAAACTGTCATTCTTGGGAATAATTGGGAAAGCTCTGACCCTGTTCCAATCGTATTTGTGCGATTGAAGGCAGTCGGTGAAAATAGGGGAGATATTAACTTCGCCGCAAATTGTTAAATGTGGTATACCTCAAGGAACAGTTCTTGGACCAATACTATTCCTTATATACATTAACGACCTATGCAAATTAAAACAAGGTATAATTGATGGGCATGCGGTAGCTTTTGCTGATGATACAGTTTTACTGTTAAAAAAAAGGCTTAACAGACTTATTATCTACTGCCAGTAAAGATATGAATATTGTGATGAAATGGTTGATTAGACATAAACTTGTACTGAACCTACATAAATCCAATTATATGTTTTTTGGACCTAAATCTAATAACATTTGCCGACAAAATAAAATAACATTAGAGGGGAGGGATTTTCAAATTTTGGATAGAATTAAATTTCTAGGTCTAATTATTGATGACAAACTAAAATGGGAAAAAACATAGCACATGTATGTAAACAAGTAAGAAAAACTCTCCACAAAATATTAATAATAAGAAGCAGTCTGACTTTAGCCTACATGAGAATGGTGTACTTCGCAATTGTGCAGTCGGTGATACAATATGGAATCATAGCTTGAGGTTCAACATACACAATCACAATTCAGCCGCTAATTAATCTACAAAGTAAAATTATAAAAATTTGCTTATCTAAATCTAAATTCTACTCCACAACCCAAGCCTTTACAGATTTCAAAGTAATGTCCATACATCAAATTTATATATTTACTCTGCTTAAATTTATGTACACAAACATAAATAATTTTCCACTTCATCTATCGAGTCACTTCACGCGATCTCAAGTTGCCCAACAATTAAAAGTAAGGTACTACAATAAAACATGTAGCGCAAGGCATGGTAGTGTTCTTGGTCCAAAATTGTATAATAATTTGCCTTTAACCATAAGACAGCAAGTAACTGATGTAAACTATAAAAATATTTTTAAAGTTTATGTAGCAGAGAACGCATATATTTTTGATGAAATTATAAACCATTGAAATTGTGATCATTATTATAATATTTAGAGTAGGTATATATTAGTAATGGAAATATACTTTCTGATTTTGTATATTAACTATAATTAGTTACAGATAGGCTGTCACAACGCTCACGCCCAAGCTATGCTTTTGTGAGTGTTAGCTTAGTTATTTATTATATAAATTTTGTATTAAATGAAACAAAGCTGGTTAATTACAAAAAAAAAAAAAAATACATATTTAAAGTGGAATCATATAGACCATAACAAGATAAAAGATGCTATACTATAATACTGCATCGGGTTATTCCTGGACATTTTGCTCAAGCATTTAATAAGGTAAATCACAACCAAAATCAAGAGTCTTCTCCCGGGAAAATTTCAAACATATTACATAGCTACCTAACAAATAGAAGCAGGAGTCCCACAAGGAAGTGTTTTGGGCCCGGTCCTATACCTATTATACACAGCAGATCTCCCAGTGGACAGAGAAGTTATGACCACGACGTTTGCAGACGACACAGCGCTAATATTTGCGCACAAAAACCCAACAACAGCAACCAGGGTCATACAAGAACACACGAACAAAATTATAGACTGGACCAACAAGTGGGGCATCACCCTCAACGAAAATAAAAAAGAACAAATAACCTTTACTCTTAGGAAAAAGACCTGCAAACCCGTCGAAATAAATGGCAAAAATGTTAAACTTGTCAACACAGTTAAATATCTGGGTGCATCTGGACCGCAGGCTAACTTGGAAAACGCACCTGCAAAAAAAGAAAGAGGAAGTAAACCTGACCTTCAAGAAAATGTACTGGCTGCTAAATAAAAAGCCAAAACTAAATCTAGATAAGAAAATAGCAGTATATAAGAGCATCATCAGACCAATCTGTACCTACGGCATCCAACTCTGAGGGGCAGCGAAGGCATCAAATTTCGACATCATCAAAAGAGTTCAATCAAAGATATTCAGGGCAATAACCGGCGCAGCGCGCTATATGCGCAACAAATCTCTGCTGAGAGACGCAAAAGTGAATGAGGTAGAAAACTTAATAGCAAAGCTAAGCAATACTTACCTAAACAGGTTAAAGCAATACCCGAACAAAACTGCCAGAGCCATTCTGACAGCAAAAAGTTCTCTCGCCTAAAGAAAAATGACCCAATAAATTGTGCAAAACGCAATGCATAAACAAAATCGTCCATATATAAAAATAAGACGGAAAACAAACTGGTAGTAATCGCTTACAGTCAACAAGCAATCACGATGGGAACAACTAATTCAAAGAAGGTGGACAACGCAGGACAAACTATAGAAGGGGACTCAAAAAAAGGTACACCAGCAACGTCGCCCACGTTTAAGCTGCTATACCATCCAGGCCAGAGACGACCGGCAGGAAGACCGGGCATTATGGATAGCATACGAACTACAGGAAGCAATTGTCTAGGCAAAGAGCTTAGCAATATAATTTTACCTTTGATGAAGATTTTGAAATATTGTAAGCTAGAGGTAGGTAAAAAAAAATTATTTTTTGATTGTAAAATCAAGACGTTTGTCTAAAAAAATTACGTGTATTAGTTTTATTCAAAAGTAAATTTTATAAAGATTTTCACCTTGTTTTATTTTATTAATTTTACTACATTGAACTTGTCGCAACCGGCCGCTAAAGAACACAGAATCTTCATCCACAATGTGTGCACAGCATTTGCAATTTGTTTTATTATCTCTATAAACGGCAACTTATTTCTGCATAATTAAAATCATTAACTGCTTCTAAGACAGATTAAAGCTTTCATTAAATCACTTCACATTTTCAAAGATGAAACATATGCAGGAGGCGATCGCCAACAATGACCTTAAACTTGGCGGTATTTAAAGCTCTGCAAAAAATCCGTTGCAAAGCAGCAGCAATAATAATCTTAAACTTGACGTCAGACAAACAAGTTGAAGCTTCATGCACAATCAGGTGCGCATTCTGCGTAACCCATATCAATTAACTTTGACACGATCATTTAAATCGTCTAAGATGCAACTCCACCAGTCTTGGAAGCAAACAATTAAGCTCCCGATCACAGTACAGGCCTCAGCACGGGGCTCAGCTCCAGCCCAAGCCCCAGCCCCAGCCCCAGCCCCAGCCCCGGCTCCAGCCCCAGTCCTAGTCACGGCCCCAGTCCCAATGATAATGACATTGAACTCGACGCCGCTAATGATCAAAGCTGTCAATGCACCTCAGGTGCGCAAACATACATTACGGCGTGTGACATAAATTACATGCAATTAAAAAGGTGTTGATTGTCAACAAATTTAAATAAAAACCTATTAATTGGCTAATCACTCAGTAAATTTGCATAAAACCTGTCAATCAATTTAATTAATGTCCCAATTGACCCATAATTGCCCCGCTCCCGCATTTGCATAACCGGTTTTGGTTCCCACGGCCAACTACCCCAATACCTACTGACATCACGCTCATTTCCGAGACTCATTTAACCAGTAAGAATAACCTTAAGGGGTAATATCACCTTGTGTTCACTAAATTTCACTTGATTTTCTGAGACGCATCACGGACGATAGGAACTACATAGAGATATGAGATTTAATGCATATGAAAGTACTAGTCTTAGTCTAGTTTTCAACATTTTCTATTTTAATTTTGCGATACAAAATGGTGGCACAGCAAGGAAAACAAAAAATGTCGGACTTTCGACATGGGCGTACCGCTACAGGTCACAAGTTTTAATCTGGGACAAAAAACCAAAAAGTTTCCACATTAAACGCCGGTTGCATTTTCAACATTTGAAGTCTAAACGCCGGCCCCATTAATCTGTTTAAAACAATGAGTAGGTAAACATGCGATAAAAAATTATACAGGGTGTCCCACGCAACCTGTACCAGCGAAGGTCTGTGGTTTGGGGACACCAATACCTATCAATTGGACCCCATTTATGTTCCGCGATTTTTTGTAGTTTTCGAGTTATTTTTTTTTTTTATTTTCATTTTTTTTTTTAATTTTGAATGGTTTTAACTTTTTCTGTGAAGTGATTCTTTCAGATTTTCTTTGTTAGTATTATGGCTAGCATGTGTGTTCGTCTGTAAAAACACTGAACACCCAAATTCTAACTACTAGTAGCTCAGATTTTGATCACAAAATTGAAATCTCGGTTGGGTACCCTGAATATTCTCTAAAATGTCATATAACAATCGTATACGTTTTATTTTGAAACTTATACCAGCGTCACACAAATCGAAATTTGGAATTTCGAGTGTTATCAATTTCAGAAATATATCATATTATCTCTGAATTTCTTAAAAAAGTTTCAGGCAAATATTCTGTAAAAACGAGATTTTGACAAAAATTTGACTTTAATTTCAAAGCAATACAATAATATTGAGAGATTGAGAACGCTCGAAATTCTAAATTTCAGTTGGTATGTCGCTGGACGCTGGTATTAGCAAATTCAGACCGGCTGAGAATTCCGAATTTTTGCCCGACTACCACCCAAGCAATAGACACAGAAACCCGCGTTTTCGCGGGGCCGGGCGGCGCTCAATGTGTAAATATAGTCCAAAATCTAATGAACGTCGTAGGATTTTTTCGAAAATTGATTTTTAAAAAAATTGCGTTAATTTGAACTTTGTTTTCTTGTTTTCTCGAAAAAAATTTACCCAAAATCGCTAATAAAATCTATAAAAATCAATTTATCAAAAAAATCCTCCGATGTTCATTAGATTTTCGACTATATTTTAAGAAATTTTTTAGTTTTTTGTTTCAGATTAAAAATTGTGACCTGTAGCGGTACGCCCATGTCGAAAGTCCGAAACTTTTTATTTTCTTTGCTGCCCCCAACTAACAATTTGTAAGAGTCTATTCCTTGACAAATTTGAAATAGCCTTATAAAGCTCTTATTAGTTTTTTCATAAAGAAATATTCCGTTTAAAAGGTTTATAAGAGATTTTCATAAAATTCATTTCTAATAGCGGATTTATATTTTACTTGTTCAAGAAGTTGCACTTACGTTACATTTAAAGGCATTCGCGAAGAATTCAATCTTGATAGAAAGTCTTAAAAGCAAAATTGACTTTTCAAAAAAAAAATTCTTTTAAGAGTTTAACTTAAAGCTTTTTTCAAAACAATGTTTGGAATATGTGATTTACAATCTTATAAGATCCTTATACGAATCAAAACCAGAGATCCTGTGTAAAAGTTTTAAAAGTTAATGACTTTATATTAAGTTTAAATAAGACCTTTATAAGAACTGCATATACTACCGCGCTTGGTATTATAACTTTAGTCAGAAATATCTTGTATCTGAATAGTACTTTTTGGTAATAGTTTTAAAGAAGAACAATACTGTAGCAAGTTCTTATAAATGAAAGAGAGAAGAATTGTTTATTATAGTAGTCTTAAAAAATTATTTAATAAAAACGTGCTCTTTTATTTCTCTAATAACAGCAATTTATACGAGAAACTTCATAAAGCATTCCTAAAAGCACTTTTAAAAAGACAACAACAACCGGCCATTTTTAGTTGTCGTTGAAAAAAATTCAGAAAGGGCAAATGCATTCATTATCAATTAGATTTGAAAATAAAATATTTAGTGTTAAATTTCAAACTGTTTTATATTTAATTTATAAGTATTATGTAGCAATAACACTATTTTGGGCAAATTTTTGTATTATTTAAGGAAATTAATTTTAAAAAAATTTTTTGTCTTCCATATCATATTGATTAAATTGCAAAATTTTGATGGCGATGAGTATTTTTTGGAAATAGACAAAATTTCATCAAAATAATTTTATTCGCGGTAATAAGTACATATGTATCACCATACCATTGCCTAATCGAAATTATGATTTTATTCATTATGTGTAAATACAAACATGTTTAAGATTAATTATTGCCTTAATTTTCATAAAGTCTTCTTACAGGTTTTTGCAAGGAGATCTAACTATGTATTATTATATATGACAAGAATATATTAAAGTTGAAGAGTAAAACACACAATCTTATTTGGAGTTTCTCATGTAAATAGTACTATAGGTATTAATACTTATACCTGCTTTAAAAGAATTCTTCTTTGTTAGTGATTTGAAGACCTCTTTACGAAACCTATTAACGCTTTATCAGGCTCATTTGGATAGTAACGCTCTTCAAGAAGTTTTAAGGAGTAATTTTATAAAGTAATTGGCTTAGTTAAAGTCTATTTTAATTCTCATATAACGCTTGAAGAGTTTTATATGAAAAATATTGCTTATTGGGCCGCCATTTTGTATCGTAAAATTAAAATAAAACATGTACAGGCATCCCTCGAATAACACAGCTAATTGGTTCCGTGTTATTTTATACTCATACAATTTTGGAGAAGAGAGAACTAACTATTGCGTTGTTCAAATGCCACCATCAAAAAGAGCGCGTAACTAGGAACACCACACACTGATAAAAACACCCGGATAGAACACCCAACTTTTTAAACAAAAATATACTGGACCTCTTTAAGACTAAAAGAAAAGCTAAAGCAAGATGGCAAAAAAAAAGATCACCCGAAAACAAAGCGGCTCTTATCGGAGCCACCAAAAACCTCAAGGCTGAGATGAAGTTTATTGTTATTTAGAGTTTCTTTGGTATAACCCACGGTATACAGAATCCAAGGTATGATCACCAGAAACGAGGGTCCGCCATCTTGCGCGTCACATTGGACAAGTCTTTTGATTTTTTTTTGATTTTGTAGTGCCAATATTTTTGTGTTTTTCTGGAGATTTGTGAATGAAAGTTTATAGTTTTACGAACCAATATGGTTAATTGTGCCGTTATTAACTGTAAAAACTATAGCGGGAAGAAACATTTTGTGAAAATAGTGAGGTTTTTTTCTTTTCCCAAAGACCCGAAATTGCGTCGGGCGTGGGTTAAAGCTTGTGGAGGAAAAGAAAATATAAATCCAAAAAGTGATAGAATTTGTTCGGAACACTTCCAGGAATGTGATTATAGATTGCAAGATATTTTACTCGGCGAACCTCTTCTCAAAAGACGCTTGAAAAAAGGTGCAGTGCCATCATTAAACATTCCTCTCAGCGAAACAAAGGAGGATGATGATGAATCTCATCGGGAAGCTTTAATTGAAGAGGCTATGAGTTCTTATGAAAAGCTAAGATATTTATTACAAAAATTTCCAAACTTAGTTAAAATAAATTTAAAAATAGATCAAAGGAACAAGAAAGTGCCTCCGAAGTTACAGGGGAACGGTCAGCAGAAACAGAAGAACCAACGCAGTCCAGCCAGATACTATTAAATAAGGAAGTGCAGACTGAGTAAATACTTGATTTATTTGTTTAAATAGTTATTAATAGTGCACTTTTATAGGGTAGAAATTGAATGTGCCCGAGAATTGAAGATTATGAGTCTAGAAGCTGAAGTCCGCAGGCTAAAGGCGGCGCACAAAAAGGAATTGAAACGATGCCAGAATAAGAAGTCCGAGCAACAGCAAATAAGGAAAATATTCACCCCAGGACAAATTAAAAGGCTGAGAGCACCAAACAAAAGGTCAACGTGGAACACCGACGACATCGCTTCTGCTATTTCATTATATTCTGCAGGCTCGCGGTGCTACCGACTACTGAGAAAAAGGAATTTTCCTTTACCAAGTGCATCGACACTAAGGAAGTGGGCGTCGAGATTAAATCTTAAACCAGGTATAATATTTTGTGTACTTCGTCTATTAGAAAAAGCCAACTACAGCCCGGTAGAAAAGGTTTGTGTACTTTCGTTTGACGAAATGAAAGTAAAGTATTGTTATGAATATGATAAGAAAAACGATATGGTTATTGGTCCAAAAAAATATGCTCAGGTAGCTATGCTTAGAGGTTTATTTAAAAGTTGGAAGCAAATAATATATTATGATTACGACTCTCCAATGACTTCCACTATTTTTAAAACTATTATTGAAGAAGTTAGGAAAATTTCATATGATTTAGTAGCTGTAGTTTCGGATATGGGATCAACTAATATAGCATTTTGGAGAGAACTTAACATAAGTGAAAAACAACCATTCTATGCGGGTATGGATAATGAAACTGAAAAGATATTTTTCTTTGCTGATGTTCCTCATTTAATTAAGTTATTTCGTAACCATTTCCTAGATACGGATTTATTTTAGACAATAAAGTTATTGATGCTGAACCACTAAGGGAAATGTTACTTCTGGAAGATAGTGATTTAAGAATTTGTCACAAGCTTACCCAGGAACATCTTACTGTAACACAAGCAGGACGCCAAAAAGTAAAATTAGCAACGCAGTTGTTTTCACATTCTGTTTCAAAAGCCATTAGGAGATGTATGTCGTTAGGAAAAACTAAATCTCCAAATTGTCTAGAATGTAGTGATTTTTTAAAATGTGTTAATGATTGGTTCGACGTTTATAATTCAAAATGTCCGGCAAGTGATTCAAGAGATAGAGTTAAGGCTTTTGGGTTAGCTTTAGATGAGCAAAGTAAGATTATTTCTACGATGAGCGATACTATTAGAAAATTAAGAACACCAAAAAGAAGGACGCACTTACCCTTCCAAAAGGGTGTTTTACTGAACAACGAATCCCTACCACAATTATTTAAATACCTCCAAGAAAATTACAACATCAAATATATCATAACAAGTCGACTAAACCAAGATGAATTGGAACATTTCTTCGGAGTTATACGATCTAAAGGCGGTCTTCACGACCACCCAACATGTTTAGAATTTAAAAACAGACTACGTTCATGCATATTAGGTAATGTTTACTTTTTTATTTATAATGTAGCATCTTGTACTAATAAAATTATATTGTATTATAGTACTAATCCAATACATGTTTGTGTCGTCCGAAAACATTAAAACTGGTAAATTAAATGTTTTATGATAGTTGATTTTTATATTTTGTTAAGTACAATCTAACATTTAATTATTTTTTACTATAAAGGACGATCGGATATCTCGCAGCAAGTAAGCAGTTACAGCAATGTTGAAGAGAACTTTGAGCATTTCGATGGCTTTGCAACCTCGGACTTGCTTGGGAGAATCTCCAGACACCCATCTCCAGAAAAAAATGAAGAAACAACAGAGGACGATCTGCAACTACAGGATGTACAATTCGAGGAATTGCAAGAAGATTCCCTGGAGAAATTGGCGGGATATATTATTAACAAATGTAAACTTCCTGATGCTGTGGACGAGCCAGGCACCTCTTCGAGTCATACGTGGATGGATGAACTTTCAGAAGGCGGATTAAAGAAACCAAAGAAAGAATTCCTAAATAAGATAAGAGAATTAGAAAAAATTTTTCAAACAATTAATGGAAATAGTTTATTATCAAGTGATAAATTTATAAATACTTTTTTAAATAAGTCAACAAATGTGCAATTAGAAGATAAGATAAAAAAACTGTTCTTTAGGTCTAGGATGTATTTTAGAATTAAGCATTTAAATCAGAGTTTGTGTGATATTAATGTTAAGAAAAGATTAAGAAAAAAAGTAAAAACAGTAACATAAAATTATTGTGTTGTTTTTATTTGCTTAAAGAAAAACAGTTATTTTCAGAGTGCTTTCTCGCAAAGGAAATGTTGGATTATCCGCAAAATGTACAGTGCTTGTATCATTCCAGATTTCCTTAGCTTTTGTTTCTTCTTAAATCCGCTTAGCCATATTTCAGTACTGAAATGTTTATTATTGCAATTAAAAACTTTCTAGGGACAACTACTAAAATCTTTGAAGTCTACGAATAGACAAACAATACTAAAGTATCTGGATTTTCTTTTAGCTAAAACTAGGCTTCGTTGGTTTAAATTACGTCATTTTACAGGGCAACAACAGCCGTATGAAAAATCCACACATTTAAAGTTTTTAATATTCACAAATTTTAAAATATTATTGAAATATATATGCTAAGCAGTTAGAACAATAAACAAGCACAGAAAAATTGTACCTTTAAGTCAAAAAATTACAATTCTGCAGTACTTTGCACGTACTATATTGCTGCCTATGGGGAGTTATAGTTTTTCTTTGTTTCTGTGAAGTTTTCCCATATTAAAAACCTCTTAAAAAATTAAAATAATTTTTCTTGACAAAACTGTTTTCACGAATTACAAAAAAATTGCCTAATAGCTTAGTAATAATAGATTTTCTGAGTCTCCATACATTTTTCCCAAAGTGACATCACACTGAGCTGTCAATTCTCGGAGTAACATACCTTGGTTTCTGTATACCGTGGGTATAACCAAAGAACTTCTAAATAACAAGAAGCTCCATTTCAGCCCAAAAATTGTGCATTCCCTTCGTTTGTTTATAAAAGAAGGCGGGAAGTGACAGAGGGGGTTCTTAGTGAATGAGAATGAGAGAATTCTCTTCGCACAGGACGACATGGATTTGTGTAAATTCGACGAACCCATAAAAGTTGCGCGCGCCGGCTGTTTTTATACATGCAATATTTCGACGTGGGTTTTGCTTTTTTTCGATAAAATACTCGGAATCAGCGCCGCGGATGACACGCATCCAGGCCACGCACTGCCGGTTCCTAGAAATGGGAAGAGTTTCCATCCTTATAATAAAAGGGGGCTCTCACGGCGGGTTGCTACGCTCTAGATGACGGGTTCCAATCTGATAGAAAAGATTTTGTAAGAGAGTCAAAGTTGTACGTATAAGAAATTTCTCATTGTATGAGATGAGGCTTCTTGTTACTTAGAAGTTCTTTGGTATAACCATAGACAAATAAAAATATAGATAACCCACTTCGAACAAGCAAAACGCGACCAAAAATTCTGAGAGCTCCACAGCGATGCCTCCACATGTGCGATGGCATCCGACGAGTTCGGCGAAGGAGAAGTCGCATTTGTTCGGTGCGCGATGCTTTCCTTGTGGGCATGCGATGCTGTGCACGGCCTGCTGCGGCGGCGCTGGCCCTGCGGTGGGTTTGTTTACTTCGCTGCTGTTCTGCGCAAGGGGCTTGTGGGTCTGTTCTACCGTGAAGCGCGAGGGGATTGAATTTTTCTAGGAATCCTCGGAGTTGCGGGCTCCGCTCCATCAAGGAATGAAATTCCCACGGGCAGAAGGCATAAGGACAGATCATGAGTTTGAATTATCTAACGAAATTCAGATTTCTCGTTCGGTGTTTTTCATTGCCTTAAGGAATTATTAAAACAATATTCATATATTGACTTTGATTGTGCATGCTGCATGCACCGGTCCTAATACGTGATGGTGCAAGTAGAGAAAAATTGTAGGGCTCGTTCAGATGAGCGTCAATTAACGTTGCGAAACCGACAGCTTTTTATATAAATTTAGTTGTTCATATCTTTTTTACATTTTTTCGCACCTTATTCGTGTATGCATAAAGATTTCTCTACTTTTCTTTAAGCTAACAACTATATGAATTTAATTAACTCTTTCTAATCCATCAAAAATAAATCTTTATCAAATCAAAATTTTGAAAGAATACCTAACATTATTGTTTTAATAATTCCTTAAGGCAATGAAAAACACCGAACGAGAAATCTGAATTTCGTTAGATAATTCAAACTCATGATCTGTCCTTATGCCTTCTGCCCGTGGGAATTTCATTCCTTGATGGAGCGGAGCCCGCAACTCCGAGGATTCCTAGAAAAATTCAATCCCCTCGCGCTTCACGGTAGAACAGACCCACAAGCCCCTTGCGCAGAACAGCAGCGAAGTAAACAAACCCACCGCAGGGCCAGCGCCGCCGCAGCAGGCCGTGCACAGCATCGCATGCCCACAAGGAAAGCATCGCGCGCCGAACAAATGCGACTTCTCCTTCGCCGAACTCGTCGGATGCCATCGCACATGTGGAGGCATCGCTGTGGAGCTCTCAGAATTTTTGGTCGCGTTTTGCTTGTTCGAAGTGGGTTATCTATATTTTTATTTGTCTATGGTATAACCCATATCTTCAACGCTATATTGCACCTCAACTACTTTCCATTGACATGAAAACTTTCAACAATAATAATCATCACTAAGCCCGACAAGGATAAAACAAGAATAGATTCCTGTAGGCCAATTTTACCCATCCTCTCAAAACTGTTCGAGAAGGTTCTTCTAGTGAAAATGCAAGCGGCTATCAAAACTAACAACATAATCCCAGACCACCAATTTGGCTTCCGTAGCGAGTGTAATAATTGTTGTTAGAGCTGTAAGGACTAAGTAAAAGAGGTTTACATAAGGATAAGTGACTTCATCTTCATAGAGGATCACAGGTTAAGTATTCGTAGTAATCTAAAACGTTATCTAGTCTGAGGGATATCACGTGGATCAGTCACCAGAGTCAGTCAGTGCTTAGAGAATAGCGAATAAAGAAGTGCTTAAACCACAAGTCCCGACCTTTTTATTTAATAAAAAACACATGGCGCAGCCGTTTATGGACCTAGTGCGACACTGAGCCAAAAGAAGGCGGCTATAAATTAAAGTCAAAGTGCGGTTAAATCAAAGAATTAGCTGAAACAGAAGCAGAAATACGGCCGACAAGAAACTCAAAAAATAACCTTACAACCTGAAATCAAACCAATTATCCTGGTGTTAAAGTTACTAAGGCTGTGTGCTAAACCAAACTTTTCTTTTCAAAAGTTCGTTAAAAATGTCTTAGATTAATTTGCCTGTGCTAAACAAGGGGAGTCTTTTCAAGGGACTCTTGTATCGACATATAAGCACACGTAATACTTTGATATTAAATAAAGTCGGGAAATGGACGAACAAGGTACCGAAGCTATAATTTTATTTCTTGAAATACTAATAAACTACTATTTTAAATACATAAAGGGGAAGAGGAGAAATTAAGTATTGCATGCAAAATAGGATAATCAATATGCGATATGCTCACAGCCTTCTATAAGGAAAAAGTACTGATTTGTCATTGAAAAGTCTACTCGCCAGCATGCTTTTCGTTGAAAAGTCGACTTTTGAAAAGAAAAGTCTGGTTTGGCACACAGCGTAAATAAAAATACATTGATAAAGAGCACTAAGGATGCAACAAAAAGAAAAATAATTTGATTTAAATAAAATTAAACACGTGCCTAAGTACTCACATGAGAACATAGCATAGCAGTTAGGTTATGTTCATGTACGCCACACATGTGGTGAAAGAGTTAAAGCCTTATGGAAAAAGCGGAAAATAAGCATAACTCTAAACTTGAATATTTATTTAATAAACCGAAAGGAGGACCACCTAAGAACGTCAAGTGCTTGATAAAGAAAGTACCCATGGATTACGAAAATTAGAACCTCTGATCTTGGAGGGAAGCCATATTGGCGATAACTGGAGGAATTGTTGGCAAAATTTCCAAATATTTATCACTGCAGCCGTTGTAGACAGTAAATCAGAATCGGTGAAGATCACTGTATTTCTAAATGCAATAGGGCCGGAAGCAGTAGAAATACCTATTCAACTCGTTCAATTTGACTGAAGCCCAGAGGAAGTGCTATAATGTTGTTATAAAATCATTCGAAAATTTCTGCTAGCCGAAGAAGAATGAAGTCTATGAGAGCTTCGTCTTCCATAGCCGGAAACAACAACCAGGAAAACCGTTTGACATTTAACCAATAGATATCAAGAAATAAGTGCGTACTTGCGGATTTGGAGACCAAGCGGATCGAATGCTGAGGGACCGCATCAAAATAACATGAATATGCAAACTGTCCAGCATATGGCTCAACATGAATATGGAAATTGTCCAGCATATGGCTCAGGAAATGCGGTAGAAGAAATAACTATGCAATTACATGCAAGACAACCATAAAATAGGTACGTGAACTAAAGAAAGCAGTACACGACATGTAAAAAGCTACATTCGCATGTGGCTCTGACGTTATTTTTACGTCATCACTTGGTCACATTGGTTACATGCCGTGTACTAGCACTTTTTGTGACACTCATATGCGGTACACATTCGCATGTGTACCACTTTTAGTTGTCATGACACATGGAAACATGTGACTTTTTTACATGCCGTGTACTACCCACCACATGTAAGTCGACATGTGCTACATTTTTACATTCGCATGTGACAGTCAAAAATTATGTGCCTGCGCGAAATTAGGACATTACATGTATGGACCACATGTAGCCATCGAACATTACTTTTCAGTATTTTTTGTGTTTGGTTCAGTTTGTTTTGGGTCGTACTTTATTTACCGTATTTCAATGAAAATTAAAATCTATCATTTCGGCTATTAATTTCCTTAAACAATACAAAAATTTGTTCAAAATACATGGTGTTATTGCTGCATAATATTTATAAATGAAATATAAAACAGTTTAAAATTTCAAACTTAATATTTTATTTTCAAATCTGATTGCTCGCGTTCCTGGCTTCTCTGAATTTTTTTTAATGACAACCAAAATAGGCTGATTATTGTTGTCTTCTTAAAAGTGTTTCAAAGGATACTTTATGAAATTTCTCTTATAAACTGCTGTTATTACTGAAATAAAAGAGCACATTCTTACTGGTATTGTTCTTCTTTAATACTATTACCAAAAAGTACTACCCAAATTAACTACAAATTGCTTATAGCTTGCGATTATAATAAGTGCCTGATTGAAATACATATATTCTTGCCTAAAGGTGTTACAGGACAATAGCAGTACACTTTCTTTTTTAACTTTTATTTAATTACTTTTCAACACAGCGACGATGAAGACAACTGAGATTGATCCATGAACAGCAATGTTTGCTCTCTACAATACGAATGGTTACATGTCGCATGTCGTGTACTAGGAAGCCACATGAATATGTGAAATCGCTCATGCACACATGTGAAATGCGTACATGCCTTGCATGCCGTGTACTAGCGACATAATACATGTAGCCATTCGCATGTGTACACATGTACTATCCCTTCAAATGTGTTCACCTCTGTCATGTGCACATTTGGATTTTGGGACAAAACACACATTTCGTGTATTATCAAATTTTTACCGCATGTAACCACTACGCTACATGCGAAAAATGTAACCAACATGCTACACATTCTCATGACGTCAGAGCTACATGCGAATGTGGCTTTTTACATGTCGTGTACTGCGGCCTTAAGAGACATGAATAATGAGTCTGACAGGTCTGAACATTTTTTATATAAACTCAATGAATTCCAATAAACAAAGTAGAGTCGTGGTGTGAGATTATTAAGAAAGAGGACAAAATCATTAATAAATACGGGAGCGGAAATTAATGTTTTGCTGTACGAGGTAAAGAAATTAATAAACAATCCAAATATTAAACTATGCAACCAATCCATAGCAATACAAGTCTATGGCGGTACAAATTTAAAAGTAATGGCCATGCTTGCATCATAATGAATTTAAAACTGTTCAGGCTATTATAAATAAAAATCGCTTTCATATCGTGCGCATGCGTCGCACGCCTTGGCTAACCTTATATCCACCCGCTCATATACTATTCGTGTCCACGCATATAATATACATACTATTTTCATTTCTTGTACTTTACACCAAAAGGGCACATTTCCAAATGTTTTTTTACTTTTTCCAATAAATAGGTACAAATATGTTAGAGTAAAAGTTTTAAGCAAAAACTATGTTACTATGTATGTACATATATATATTTATATAAATAGTCTCTGCTTTAAGCGAATTAGAATATTAGACCAACACACTATAATACTGGAGACATAAAAAAAGTTACTGTACTGTATTGTTCTTGAAGGTTTTTTTCTCATTACTGAAATTTTGTTTAACATGGAAATAAGCACCTTTAAAAAATCAGTCCTCAACTCATATGCATAGAGTGTACGTCGCGCATTCGCCCTTTTTCATAGTGCATAGAGTGTGGATAAAAAGTCCTGGAAAGGTTAAAGATCTCGAGAAATACGCATCGGATTGATATTTGCTCAATATGTAAAAATACCTATTCAATGATACCAAACACAAATTTACCCTCACCCCCTGGAGTTGGAGTAAGAGTAACTTTAAAATGTTAAATAGGAACCTGTATTTTTTATTGCAAATTCGGATTCAGCGATACAAAATAGGAAAATGTTATCCGAAACACTTTTTCATATTAATTGATGTTGTCCAGTGTAAAAATAATTTCCGGGATGATGATCGAGTATATCGAGAAATATGCATCGGATCGAAAAAAGGAGAAAACACGTGTCAAATATTTTTTTATAAAG
Organism: Machimus rusticus; assembly: GCA_951509405.1. Lineage (NCBI taxonomy): Eukaryota > Metazoa > Arthropoda > Insecta > Diptera > Asilidae > Machimus > Machimus rusticus. Next base: position 13,622,653 of record OX608050.1, read on the forward strand.
CTATCCAATGACACCAAATTTTACCTGCTATCCTGACCTGGGAGTTGGGCAGGGGAAACAAGGATGCGGTATGGGGTTGAGTTTAGTGTCATTGGACTTCAAAGAAGATTTGATATATTTTTTTCTTTTTATCAATCTGATACTTTTCTCGAGATATTTGACCGTTCCGGGATTTTTTATCCACTCTTTATATTAATCAAGGTAATTAAAAGGATAAAACCCATATTTGAACTCCAATATGAGGGTCACGTACTGAACCGCCATCGTCGATAGTTGACGACATTCTGGGCGATAGTTTCATAGATAATTGCGTGAATTTTACCACGAAATTGGTTTCGGGTACATTGAAGTTGTGGTTTTCAATAAACTCACATGTTTCGCAAAAAGGATCATATATGATTGTGCGGAAAGCCTAATTCACATTATCATGAATTCCCGGAATACCGAAATACATGGCGGCAGATCGCGCTAAAAATTTTGTCGAAAAGGCTACAGTCAATGAACTCAAAGAAAAGTTGATTCAGTTGGGATACCCCAGTACAGGCTCTCCAAGCTGCCCTAAAATTGCGGCTCGACGAAATAATACAAAATCTTTCCGAGTGGGAGTTTGAAGAGATTTTTGCATGGCCCTAGTGATCCAAATGCTGATTTGCAATTGCCGAATTGTGAGGAGGAAGACGAGGACCTGGACGCGCGCATTAAGACAGAAGTTATCAAAAGAGCAGGAGATCGTCAATTTAAAAAGAAAGTCGCCCGAGTTAACAGTACCTGAAGATAACGATACTTCAAAACCGTTCTTCTCGTTCTCTTCCCGTTCTCGTGATGTGGAGGAGTCCTTTAGCCAATTTAATGGCGAAGACAACTATTGTGTGAAAAACGGTTTGCTAATTTCGAAAAATCTGCTGAGATTCTAGGATTGGATTCGCGGATGCGTTTTGCCTACGCAAAGCGGTTAATGAAAGGTACTGAGCTGAAAAGTGTCCTACTTGCGGAATTCTCCAAAAAAGTTAGTAGTGCCGATATTCATAATGAATTAAGAAATCTTAAAAAGAAATGAAAGTTATCAGTAGTACGTGTTTAGTATGCAGGAAATCGCTCCGCTGGCGTACGTGGAGGAAGATGATATAATCCACTACATTGTCAATGGAATACCTGACTCAAGCGTCAATAAAATGCTGCTATATAGTGCGAATACCCTAGAAGATCTGAAACGGGTCTTAAAGAAATACGAAAAAATCAGAACAATGGTGTATACCAAGGATCATGCCAAGTCCGGTGAAGCGGGAACAACGTCTTCTTAGCGCCAAGATTCTCCAAGGATAAAATGTTTTATCTGCGATGAGCACGGTCACATCAGCACCAAATGTCCAAAACCAAGAAGAACCAAAGGATCCTGTCCTCAACAAAAATCTGTTCTGAACGTGGATGAATACTTGGAGAGATGTGAAGAGCCCCAACTTCACAATAAATATGTTTTCCCCGCTAATTATAATTTCGGATTTTCTATTAGGAACATGTACAAAAAAGCTGACGATTCCGAGCAGTTTACAAGCAACTTGCGGACTCTTCTGAATGCCGGTAGTTCCATCAGTTTTATCCAAGAAAACTTCTTGCGTCCTTATGTTATAAGGGAAGTGGACCCCAACCTATACAAATTTTGTGGAATAAACGACAGCAAACTCCAAATTGTAGGCTATGCAATTTGTGAGCTTGAATTTAAAAACAAATTTGAAATTATTCGTCGTAGATTCCAGTTGTACCTTTCTGTTATTTTAGGCCGAACTTTTCTGGCCGTGACTACAAAGCAGAGAACGTTTCGAAGTAAAGACGGCTTATCTTAATGGGGTTGTGGAAGAGGAAATCTTTGTGAGGTAACCACCGGTTATGAGGTTCTTGGAAAGGAAGATTTGGTTTGTCATCTAAATAAAATAATTTATGAACTCAAGCAGTTTGTTCCTGCTTGTTTACGTTGACGATTGGCTGCACCGATGAAGATGAAATTGGTAAAGTATATGATAGGTTTGCCATTGAGTTTGAAATGACCTGCTTCGGAGAGATTAACCATTTCTTGGGAATGGAGATAAGGTGAGAAGATTGTGTTTTCCAAATTCGAATGAAGAATTATATTGATAAGCTTGTGGCGGAGTTGGACTGGATAAGGCTAAGCCATCTGGCTCACCGATGGATTCTGTGTATGAATGGTGAGGTCGAATTGAAGTTGTGACGGTGGATCAGAGCTTAGAACTAACGACTGCCAAATATTTAGGGGAAAGTTCCCCTGAAAAGTATTGTCAAACCAACGACATGGTCGCGGACACGTTCACCAAACCTTTAGGTCTGATAAAGAAGAGGCGATTCTCCGAGATGCTGGGTGTGGAAGAAAGACTTTGGGTCAAAATAAGCCATAAAAAACATAACTTGTAAAAAAAACCAAGTCTCGCAACTCAGTTCTTCTACCGTAAAAAGTTGTGAGATCCATGTAATACCAAGTCGGTTAATTTATTCAGTCCTTACTTAAGGGACCTTCTGTCTTATGTTATTACGTAATTAGCTAACCTAACAACATCTTATAGTGACTATATCAATATTAAAAATCTTTTATGTTTTAAATAAATAGATTGACTTGGCAATCGCACTAAACAATCTAATTTAATATAATATGTATTACTTGTGAGATACATAGTGTTTTCATGCGATGGCCAATTAGGAACATGTACAAAAAAGCTGACGATTCCGAGCAGTTTACAAGCACCTTGCGGACTCTTCTGAATGCCGGTAGTTCCATCAGTTTTATCCAAGAAAACTACTTGCGTCCTTATGTTATAAAGGAAGTGGACCCCAACCTATACAAATTTTGTGGAATAAACGACAGCAAACTCCAAATTGTAGGCTATGCAATTTGTGAGCTTGAATTTAAAAACAAATTTGAAATTATTCGTCGTAGATTCCAGTTGTACCTTTCTGTTATTTTAGGCCGAACTTTTCTGGCCGTGACTACAAAGCAGAGAACGTTTCGAAGTAAAGACGGCTTATCTTAATGGGGTTGTGGAAGAGGAAATCTTTGTGAGGTAACCACCGGTTATGAGGTTCTTGGAAAGGAAGATTTGGTTTGTCATCTAAATAAAATAATTTATGAACTCAAGCAGTTTGTTCCTGCTTGTTTACGTTGACGATTGGCTGCACCGATGAAGATGAAATTGGTAAAGTATATGATAGGTTTGCCATTGAGTTTGAAATGACCTGCTTCGGAGAGATTAACCATTTCTTGGGAATGGAGATAAGGTGAGAAGATTGTGTTTTCCAAATTCGGATGAAGAATTATATTGATAAGTTTGTGGCGGAGTTGGACTGGATAAGGCTAAGCCATCTGGCTCACCGATGGATTCTGTGTATGAATGGTGAGGTCGAGTTGAAGTTGTGACGGTGGATCAGAGCTTAGAACTAACGACTGCCAAATATTTAGGGGAAAGTTCCCCTGAAAAGTATTGTCAAACCAACGACATGGTCGCGGACACGTTCACCAAACCTTTAGGTCTGATAAAGAAGAGGCGATTCTCCGAGATGCTGGGTGTGGAAGAAAGACTTTGGGTCAAAATAAGCCATAAAAAACATAACTTGTAAAAAAAACCAAGTCTCGCAACTCAGTTCTTCTACCGTAAAAAGTTGTGAGATCCATGTAATACCAAGTCGGTTAATTTATTCAGTCCTTACTTAAGGGACCTTCTGTCTTATGTTATTACGTAATTAGCTAACCTAACAACATCTTATAGTGACCATATAAATATTAAAAATCTTTTATGTTTTAAATAAATAGATTGACTTGGCAATCGCACTTAACAATCTAATTTAATATAATATGTATTGCTTGTGAGATACATAGTGTTTTCATGCGTTCGTTTTCATTCATTGTATTCTAAAAGCTTCTATGTCTGCTAGAAGTGCCTTAGAGTTTTGATGATCGGTCAGTGAGTGAGTGAGTGAGTGAGTGAGTGAGTGAGTGACAAAATTAAGAAATTTGACTAGTTATAATTCTTAAACTACTGGTTCAAATTGAATGAAATTTGAAATATACCGTGTTTATGCAATGCCTAATTGGTAACTGAAAATTCAGTCTTCTAGTTTTATCCACAACGAAGTTATAGGGGGGTCGAAAATGGCCTGAACTGTTTCGAGAAAAGGATGGTACGGCCGTGCCACTTTTTTGCTCGACTTGGCGGGGGCACTACCGTGCCCCCAGATATAAAACGAACACAGGGCCTAATATTCCCACCCCTCATTCAAAAATGCGCTGTGAAGGAACGCACAACTTAGTTTTTGACGTTTAGTTGTATCATTTTGAGTTTTTTGTATTCCGAGTTAAGAACCGAGTTAAAGAAATATATTTTGTGAAATAAATAAAGTTTGAACTACATAAACAAGTGACTTGAGTTTTTGATGTTTTTCCTATATTCAGTAAGATCAGATCACTAAGCATCCTACACTGGGATTTGTTAGGATTGTCAGAAATTGAGCGGGCTGCTCATTAAGGAGGAGTGTTGCAATATGTATACATATGAATGAGTACCCTTTTGAATGCAAGCGTAGCAAACTTAACGCTGCACCATTCTCTCTCCTGTCAACGGCCTAATGTGGTGGACGTGCTTTTGTTAAGCTGCTTTAATTGAACTCTCATAAATTTATTTGTTATTTCCTGAAACCTACTGTGTTTAATTTACTATTAACAGTCCTCACGACCTCCCAACATCTTTAGAATTTAGGAACAAACTACGTTTATTCATATTAGGCAATTTTTAAATTTTTATTTATAATTTAACATCTTGTACTAATAACATTATATTGTATTATATTACTAATCCAGTACATTCTTTTGTCGTCCAAAAAGATTAAAACTGGTAAATTAAACGTTTTATGATAGTGTACTTTTATATTTGGTTAAGTACAATCTAACATGTAATCATTTTTTACTATAAAGGTCGATCGAATATCTCGTAGCAAGCAATCAGTTATACATAGTAATGTTCAAAAGAATTTTAAGTATTTCAATGACTTTACAAGCTCAAACGTTGTTGGGAGAATCTCCAGATACCCATCTCCAGCAAAAGATGATGAAACAACAGAGGACGATCTGCAACTACATGATGTGAAATTCGAGGAATCGTAAAAAGATTCCCTGGACAATTTTACGGGCTATATAATTAAAAAATGTAAACTTCGTGATGCTATGGGCGTGCCAGGCACCTCTTTGAGTCATACGTAGGTAGATGAACTCTCAGAAGGAGTATTAAAAATAAACCATAAAAAGAATTCCTCAATATAAAAATATTTTCAAAAAAATAATGGAAATAATTTGTTATTGTAATGTATCGATGCGGCAACACTACATGTAAAGTTTTCGGGCAATGTTCAGATCTTCACAAAAATTATAAATAACTCGTTTTAATACCTCAAAAATTGGCGACGAGTAGGAAATTTGATTAAAAGTAGTGAAATCGGGCCTACAAGAGCAAAATTGATAGTGCAATAAAACGATAAAAGTGGTGTACCCAAAAGGCCTTTCCGTTATGTATTAGATGGTATAAGCAGAGATAACTGACAAGTAGATGTGAACTCGCAATGTAAAACAGCGCGAACGAAACTTTTGTTAATAACGAGCTGATGGCCCCCTGATAAAAAGCTCTTTGTCAGCAACATTGCCAGAATCTCTGAGGCACATTCAGTTTACGTTTAGCTTCATAAATTTGTTTAGAGCTAAGATCTGAAGGAGCGAAAGAAATGGAAATATACAGTTATAGGACCGTTAGAGCAGTTAGAGAATCTATGAGGGAGATCATAAGTTAAATAGAACTTTTTTAATACGGTCCAAGAAGAAGAAGAGTAGTGTCGGGGTTAGCAGACTTGCTTATCACGCAAGGCGCTCGGGTTCAATCCTTCCTCGGAACCTAGATTTCGATGCTACTTTTTTATTTTTCTATATATTTTTCAGCCTGTTTTTGTGGAGTTTTAAAACTCAGATGTGCTCCTTGCAAAATAAGCAAATTTCAAGTCAATTATAAATATCGGAAATGCTCCAACAATAAAATCTCGCAAGTCGCAGTCCAAGAAGGGAAAAAGTCGTGTTCTGCGGATTGATCAATACCAGCGAACCACTGTATTTTTCCCTCGTTCGCTTCGCTACTTTTTCTAGTATGCGTGAATAATCCCCTTGCGCATTCTCTTTCCCTTTTTCTGCATCAGTGTATATTGATACAGAATAGGATGGAACCATTGCAACATTGAAATTCCCTCACGCCTCAATTTCATTCAAGTCGGCGTCCACGAACACTTCGCTACTCTCGTGTCCTGACGTTCGACCAAGTGGGCAAGTGCAGAGGCTTCAACTTCGATTTATATTGCTGAAACGTTTTCACCGGGACTTCTTTATTAACGAAAGGAACAGAAAATCGAGCTTTGCAACAAAACTTTAACTTGGGCACATTTGGCCCATTTGGGCTCTCCGGTAGAGCTTTAAAATCTTGTGCCGCACTAAGATGCGCTGCTTCATATCTACTTGTAAGTTATCTCTGGTATAAGTAAACTTGAGCAATTCTTCATCGAAGTCAGCCAGTAGGAAGAAGGCGAATTTTATTGTTAATATCCTTACACGAGCAGACATCAAAGTTGCTGACAGACTTAGTGCACCAAAAAAAAAAGAAACGTGCGGGTCTCAGGACCCCCGGTAAGAACGAAGTTCTGCTATAATATATAAATAATAAAAAGGTAAAAACATTTGACATATTTAAGTATTTTTATTTTAAAATTCAACCATGGAAATTATTGGCTTGTGTTAGCTAAAGTAAGATACATATGCCTGCGACTCTATTTTGGGTAAATATCTTGAAAAAACAACATCGATAGTTGTACCAAACTTTGTTGTTGAGTGTTTCGGATTATTATTTATTGACAAATTAAATGTTTCTAACAGACATTTTTTTAGTTTATCAGATCTTGCATCTGCAAAATTAATGTTAAAATCACCAGCCAAAATGAGTGGGACCTTATCATGATCACAACATAATTTTCTGGCGCCCTCTTCACTGCACTCACTTAATTGTCTATGAATTTGAAATATAACGTCTTCAATTTTCTGATTGGGTGAAACATAAATAACAACCATAACTATTTTAAGGCCATTTTCCAGAGTACACACAGCTGAGCATATATCAGGTATACATAGGAAATTCTCGATGTATTTCAAATTATGTTCAGCTGACAGTGTGTGGAAATGAAAAATATTACCTCCCCCTACCTATAATGTTTCAAATCCTGTAACTTTAAAATTTGACAGTCTGCCATCTTGAATTCTTAAATTTTGACAGTTGTTATGAAATTAGCGACCCCGAAAACCCCTAATTTTCAAGTTTGGTGCAAATCGCGTTAACTTTAAAATTTGGCAGTCCGCCATCTTGAATTCGTAAATTCTGACAGTTGATTTGAAATAACCGGCCTCGAAAACCCCCAAGTTCCGAGTTTGGTGCAAATCGCATTAACTTTAAAATTTGACAGTCCGCCATCTTGAATTCGTAAATTCCGACAGTTGATTTGAAATAAGCCACCCTGCAAACTCCCAAGTTCCAAGTTTGGTGCAAATCGCATTAACTTTAAAATTTGACAGTCCGCCATCCTGAATTCGTAAATTCTGACAGTTGTTTTAAAATTAGCGACTCCGAAAATCCGCAATTTCCAAGTTTGGTGCAAATCGCACTAACTGTAAAATTTGACAGTCCGCCATCTCGAATTCTAAAATTCTAAAATTTGTTTTGAAATAACCGACCTCGAAAACCCCCCAGTACCAAATTTGGTGCAAATCGCATTAACTTCAAAATTTTCCAGTCCGCCATCCTGAATTCGTAAATTCTGACAGTTGTTTTGAAATAAGCGACCATGAAAAGCCACAAGTAATGAGTTTGGTTCAAATTACATTAACTTTAAAATTTGACAGTCCGTCATCTGAATTCGTAAATTCTTCTATTCGTACAAAATATGCACACGCAACACTATCACGAAAAAGTTATACACATGTAAACACGCGCGCACGCGTGACTTTGTTGAATCATATAATAATCCACGTGAATTTGAATACACGTAACACGACTTTTAATCGTCACTATATGAAGCATACACATGCGTCATGCAAACATAACTATCATAAGTTTCATCAAAGAAAGTATAATAAAGTAAACATGCGCTGCTGCCGCCTGCCAGGGAACTTCGAATTTTCTCTTTTTCTCTCTCTCTCTCTTCACAGTACTAATAGTAGCTCTCGAATAAACCGACTAGACCCCAGATGGCCAAGACCCTAAGGGGAACGACTGGACTTGCGTAGAGCAAAGCAAGATTGAGGGGAATTTAACGTTACTCTGTCGTTTTCTCTATGTTCACCTGCCTAGTTTTTCAACGCATAGTGCGCCATAAAGAACTTCGTTCTAAAAAAAAAACCAACAGACACCATATACGCGGAACTAGTTAAGCATTTGGAAAATCATTTCCATTCGAAAATATCAGCGTTTACTGAGAGGCTCAAATTTTACGAGACGCAAAAACAGCAGAAGACGACAATGGGTAATGGGCAGCAAGACTTAGATCTTTAGCTTCAGGCTGTAAGTTCGAAAGGTGTCTTGATTTTGCATTAAGAGACAAAGGACAATGGGCAAATTTCATACAAAAAAGAACCCAGCACCAACAAAAACAAAACCTGTCCTCAATTAGAACACATGTTAAACTTATTATTTTTAATTATTTGTTTGTGTTAAAGTTATGGAGAATAATAGATATAAGGTAGTTTTATCTGCCCTATAACAGTAGTTAAGAAAACAACATTGATGTGTTTTAACGTGTGTTTAATGTTAATTAACCATCTATACCGACAATTACTGAGTCCATAAGAGCTGCAGGCTGTTCTATGCCTGCATGTCTAGCATGAGCTAAGTAATATACATATATATAACACTTATTATATGAGAACAGCCGTTGGAAAGAGATGATTAGAGAAGCTGCTATTTTGAAATCAATAATCATTCTTTTCAAGCTCTGTTCAAATTCACCTGCCAGCCAGCCTGCCACCTGTTAACTGCTTCTATGACCCATCTGCATAGTGTCACCAATCTAGACTTACCTGCGTCTTCAGTTGATAATTGTTCTCCTGATCTTCTTGATGGCATGTGTGAGACATACCCAAAATATTCTAAATCTCCTAGTACGTTTCCAAATTCTCTATCTAATATAAAACAGTCTTCTTCTTCAAAGAACTAGTGCAAGGCTCTTTCTTTCAAAGGACCATTTTCATTTTCCAATATTGCTTTCAATATCACAGCGTCCAATGTTTGTGCAACATATGATCCTGTCACATCAATGACGTATCTGTCACCACAAACCTACATGAAAGGTTTCAATCGATTTTTAAACTTATGGAATAAAAGTTTGAACTTCTTTGAATGGATAAGTAACCTCGGTCAGAAATAGCGATTACTTTAGTTACTTACCACACCCAGAAAATTTTTTTGGTAAAATCAACTATTTTTGATAGTTAAACTCCAAATAATCAGAAAAACAAACACAATTGATAAAATAGTTAAAATAGTTACAGTATAGTAATTTAATAGTTATCTAAACACCTTAACTAAAATATAGTTAATTTTTTAGTAAAATACGAAAATAGTTATCATAACCAAAAAATTGTAAATTCTCCATCTACCTACAATAAAATAGTTGATATTAATTTTTTTTTTTTATTTTATATATGCGGAAATAAAAGCCTACCAGAAAATAGTAACTCGTGGCAACTTTTTCGTAAATTTAAACAATTTATAGTTGGTAACCCTAAAATACCGAAAGTGTTTTTGTCATACGCATACTGAATCATTCAGTCATAATGTCAGACGAAGAAAGACGTGAGTTCTGGCGCGGAGCACTTAATGTGCCTTTAAGCGACGTCATTACTTTTGAGTATGAAGCAAGTGAAGATGTTTTACTGGTGGGACAAAGTGAAACTATAAGTGAAAACATTGAACCCGGACAAAGTGCTATCGCTGAAAAGGACGTTGTGGAAAACAGTTTAGAAAAAATTTTAATTTCTTGGGAGCTGGGACATCTCTTTGAAAGATTTTTGGGTAAGTGTGTCGATTTTTACTTAATGCATTCGCTACCAATGCTTTAGGAAAACATCCCCCCAAAACAATCTAGAATAATAAATTTAATATGACGAGTATTATGCATTTGTAATATTTGAAAAAATAAATTTACAAATTTACGCACATATGTGACGCTGAACTCAAGCAAGAGAATCGAGACGTCACGTGTGACGTTGGTAGCGAGCGGATTAAGTGCCTTATATCTAGTATTTTCCTTTCTTCCAGAACTAGGATTAGACTTCAACAGTTTAAAATATCTTGACCTATCAGATATAAAAGAAATAGTTGGAACTTCAAAAGGATCTTATGGTTCTTTCGTAAAACTTAAAGGCCACTTGCGGGAATGGAGAAACACTCACGTAAAACAAAGCCTTTCTCTAGTTATGTAATAAATACATGCTTTTATTTGTAGAATTATTTAGAGCCTATTCCCCAATTTCCATCAGAAAGCACCTTGTCAGTGCCTTCCCGGGTTTCTTCATGGTTGCGTGATTGCCACAGCTCAGAAGCTTCAGAAACTAGAAGTGAAATTGTGAGTGTTTAAAAAAAAACTTGAGTTTACAAGAATATGTATTTAGATTCAGAAGTAACGAATATGCAAAGCATTCTGTAGATTTCTAAAATATAAACACATTATTTGTTACCTTTAATTAAATATCTTATTATATCTTCCCTCGAGGCTAAGAGATCTCCCTAAAAACAATGTTTTGATATTGATTTCATTTAGAATTTAAAAGATATCTTAAATTCCAAAAGCGGACAAGGGGTGAAAGAATTTTATTCTGTAAACAATAAATTAGATGAACTAAATAAGACCATTTTAATAAATGCAATAATTGAAGAAATTTTTCGAACAACGAGTACAATTTCAAACAAATCAATTGAAAATATAGTAGACCAGATTTTAAATGTGTTCCCACAAGAAAATAAGGTATAATGATCTATTCAAAGGTTTCCCCTGTTTAATACCCTATTTTCAAAGTCTATATATTATAGTTATACCACGATCTGGAAAGTCTTCGGCCCGTGGAAAATTATATGATAAATATCATAATCGACTAAAATGTCTACGACAAAAAAAACTGTTTCCTGAATCAACTTTTATGAAAAACAAAAGCAGAAGTTACCAAAGCGGCCAAATTAACATTCCATCGAGTAACGTGCATGAAGTATTGGATGGTGAGTTTTTTCTTAATTGTTATGTTACTTAATTTATATTTGAAAATTGTTTTAGAGTCTCAAATAGAATCCGATAAAAATTTCCTTAAATACAATCAAGGCGACTGGATTACTTGCACTCAAAAGTGGGATAAATTATTTGAGTTTGAGCTTTTTCTAAACCAGACTGTCCACTTAAAACACTTTTAGTGGACTGGCCTATACTTACACATTCACAAGGATATACTTTGGTAACGTAAGCAATTTTATTTCTAAAGTCAAACTTTACAAATTGTATATGAATAGATATGTAACGACTTTTTAAAGATACATGGTGAAGATGCATCGATGGGTCTGCTGAATAATTGGTCAAATTTTGTATCTAAATTCCATCTCTTAGTACCGCAAATTAAGGATAAATATAATAAGGAGCTTTACGATTCATTAGATGAAAATACATCAGAAGGTACTTTGATATTTTTGGTATAAAAATTGAAAACTATTTATTTTCATTCTTAGATTCTCGGGATGCAATAATTGGTCTGCTGCTGCATTGTATTATACAACCTACAAAAAAGATTGCAATTAAAGGGGGAGGTAAAAGCAACTATTGGCGACCCAGCATATCAGCTTCACAGGAGAGTTTTTTGCACCACGTTCAAACAGAAAATGATGTCCTACGGATTATGGAACAAAAGGCAAACATGTATTGTAACATGGATCTAGGATGTCAACCATATGTCATAACAGTCGGTAATTCTTTAAAATAGCTTAAACTATTTTATGTTATAGTTGAAAATGTCATTTACAAATTCCAAAACTTTCTTAAAGCTTTAGATACTTGCTTTAAAATATATACTGTCTTCAATTTGAAATACGCCGCAGAATCGGAATCTGTATGGATATTTATTGAGAATTATTTTTATAAAATAAGTACTACCCAAGTTAAGATATCTCCATCCGTATCAAGTATTTTGTCAACACTATCTTAGAGCTGTTTAATTTTTTCTTCAAAAAGCATTCAATATGTTTAGATGTTTCCTTTGCGAAAATTATTTTAGTCACATAGAAAGTTTAATTTCACATCTAAAATTAATTCACTGTCTAAAACCTTGCAGCAAATTTTCTTGCAAGCAGAATGATTGCCCACAAACATTCTTTAATATTAATTCCTATAAAAGGCACCTCCAAATTCATGAATCCGCATATGCTGAATTTTCCATCGACACGAATACTTCAGGAGTTAATTCGCTAGCAAGTGTTGCTTCTTTAAATCCTGTTGAAGAAGTTTCTGCCGTTTGTATTGAGCAAGCACAGGAAAACAGTCAGAATTCAAATTTTAATACAGAAATATTTCGGAATCGGCTCAGTGAATCTGCTCTTGCTTTTGTATGTAAATTGCATTCTAACAACAAACTTCCTCGAAATATTGTGCACCAAATTTCCACTAATATTGTTGATTATCTTTCAAGTTTAATTAGTGAGGTTTTTTAGGAAATAGCTACGAGTATTCAAGAAGGCCAGCTTCAATCTGACGTAAAAGTGCTTGTAGATCTTATTAAAAATCCTTTTAAGGATTTTCAATCCGAATATAAACTTTTCAAGCTTTTGAAAAAACGAAATTTGATAGTGCAACCGAAACAATTTGCTTTGCATAACGAGGTAGATATCGTAATTCATCACATTGATTCAGAGTTGGATACCAAGATTGCCAAAGGAGTTTTAATCCCTATGGAATTTCAGTTGAAGCAGTTTTTTGAATTACCTCATGTTTTTTCCCGAACAGTAGAAAATATAAATATATTAAAAAAAAGTAAATACTTGGAAAATTTTACAAACGGAGAACTTTGGAAGGATAAAATTAGAAATAATTCATCAAAAATAACTATTCCGTATTTCTTATTTATTGATGATTTTGAAATCAATAATCCTCTAGGCTCCCATCGTGGTACACACAAACTGACTGCTGTATATTATTCTGTTCCTGTAATTCCTAAAGAATACTTATTAGCTCTAGAAAATATATTCATTGCAACAATTTTTAAATCCTCAGATAACAAAAATTATGGAAATGAACAGTGTTTCAATTTTTTAGTAAATGAAATTCGTCATTTAGCGGATAATGGCATACTTCTGAATATAGGTAATAAAGAAATTAGAGTATATTTCGTGCTAGGCCTCATACTTGGAGATAATTTAGGGCTAAATTGCGCCCTGGGGTTTACGAGTTCTTTTAATGCGAATCACTATTGCCGATTTTGTAGAAGACATAAAGAAGATATGGCTAAAGATTTAGTAGAACATGAAAATTTTTTTCGTGTTACAAATTATGACAGTGATTTGCTTGTAAATGATTCTAAGCGTACAGGCATTATTGAAAATTCAATATTTAACAAATCGTAAATTCGCCGCAGATATAATGCACGATCTTTTCGAAGGAGTGTGTCATTATAATTTATCCAAAATTCTTTTGTATTTTATAAATGAAGCAAAATTTTTCACCCTTGAAACATTAAACTCACGTATGCTGTTATTTTCTTAAGGGTATACAGAAGTAGGAAATATTCCACCTGCAATATCATTCGAAAATTTAAAGAATAATCATTTCATAATGTCTGCCAGTGAAATGAAATGTTTCGTACATCATTTTCCTTTATTTATTGGGGACCTTGTACCACTTGACAACGAAGTTTGGGTTTTTTTCTTGAAAATTTTAAAGATTATTGATTTACTTTATATGCCCTTTTTTGACAAAGATTCCGTTATTTTACTTAAAAGTTTGGTTTCCGAAATGAATAAATTATATATTCAATTATTTAATGATAAACTCAAACCAAAACATCATTTTCTGACCCATTACGGCACTATTCTCGAAAAAAGTGGTCCCCTAAAATATTTGTTGTTTTTGATATGGGGATCGTGTGAAATAAAATGAGAACACCTTTTTGACTCGAACACAAAACAATATATTTTTAACTTTTAATAATTATACACAAGAAAGCAAAAATGTTCTGACAAAGGTTGTATCGCAAACGTCAAGATAAAGATGAAGTTGGCCGCAGCTGACAACCGGCACTCTGGCGGCAAGCGGGAGAATTATAAATTCAACACTCTCCCTTAATGCGACGATTGGCGGTGGAGTCGTCGGGAAGAATTCCAAGTCCTCGGCGGCAAAACTCGTGCTTGGAGGTAGGAAGTCTCTTGGTGAGGAAATCGGCGAGCATGAAATCGGTTGAAAGGTGGGAAAGAGATAATGGTTCGTTTTCCAGGATGTGACGGATGTAATGATGACGGATGTCAATATGTTTGGTTCGGGAATGGAAAACGGGATTTTCGGCGAGTTTGATGGCTCCAGAATTGTCGCTGAACAGGCCGACTTTGGCGATCGAAGGGAAGCCGAGTTCCTTCAGGAATCTACTCAGGTAGACGGCCTCTTGTCCAGCAGCAGAGAGACCAAGGTATTCAGCCTCGGTGCTTGAAATAGCGACTGTGCGCTGTTTTCGTGACTCCCAGGTCACGGCTGCTCCGGAGAGCAAGAAACAATAGCCGGTGTATGATCTGCGGTCCCTGGTGCAGTTGGCCCAGTCAGCGTCGACGAAGCCACGCAGCCCGAGGTCATCCGGTTTGTATGTGAGTCCCAAGTCCATGGTTCCTCGGAGATACCGCAGAACACGCTTTGCAGCGATCCAATGTGCGTTGGAGTGTTTCTCGTTGAATTGACTGAGCACACTGACCGCGTTGGCAATGTCGGGACGGGTTGCGACGGCCAGGTACATCAGTGCTCCGATGAGTTCTCGGTAAGGCCACTTCTCGTTGGTGTTGTCCACGTCGAAAACAGGATCATGGAGGCTCACGCCGGCGGCGAGAGGGGTAGACGCAGGGTTGCAATTGCTCATCTCGAATCTGGCCAGGATATCTCGAACGTAGTTGGATTGCGAGATGTGGATACTCTCCCTCGTTCTATTGATTTGGATACCCAGACAATAGCTGGCTGGGCCTAGGTTCTTGAGTTTGAAGCTCTTGGAGAGGGCGTCGATGAGCCGCTTCTCTCTGCGTTGGTCCTTGCTGACGACGATCAAATCGTCGACATAGATGAGGACAAAGGTCTGCTTGTCCCGGTCCACGAAGAGGCAAGGATCCGAGTGGGTAGGTGTGAACTCGTTCTTTTTCATCTCGGAGGAGAGTTTCGAGTGCCACTGTCGTCCGGCTTGTTTGAGTCCGTAGATGGCGCGGTCCAGCTGGCACACCTGGTTTCCCTCGCGGATCCTGGATAACATCTTGGAGGCCTTTTCTCTCATGAGAGGGTCCCTGTCCAGCTTGGAGATGGTCTCCAGGGACCGCTCGAGGACCTCGGGCAGCTCCATGAAAATGTCCGTGTCGATATCTCCGTAGAGATATGCCGTTGTCACGTCGTGCTGAGTCACGTGCATCCTGTACTTTGCGGCGAGAGCCAGCAGAAGTCTGAGCGAGCCCAGTCGAGCGACGGGAGAGTAAGAGTCGTGGTAGTCGACCCCTGGGATCTGGCTGTACCCCTTTGCGACGATCCTGGCTTTGCGGCGTTCCAGAGTACCGTCACTCTTGTATTTGTTCCTGAGTACGGTTCTGGAGCCGATGACTTTACGGTTCGTGGGTCGGTCGACCACGTGCCAGGCGTTGTTTTCCAGCAGGCTCCGAGTTTCGGTGTTGATGGCCTCCATCCATTTTTCCTTTTCAGGACCAGAGATCGCATCAGAAAGAGGAATTTCGGAGCAGGACATGGCGAATTCAACATCCGACTGGTCGGCATCCTCCTCGGAGCACATGGTGAGACAGCTTGGTCCGTCACTTCCGGAGCCCTCAGGTTGATTGAAACCGAGAAACGGTTCCTGTTCCTCGTCGTCCAGATCACGGGATTCAGGCGATTGCTCGTCGTCCTCCCGTCGCTCTGCTTCCGAGTGTTCCCCGTCGTGTCTCGTCGAGGAGTTTTTCTCGATGTAGTGATACTTTTTAGCTGGTCTGCCTCGTTTACTTGTCTTGACTTTGGATGGACGCCCTGGTCCTCGCTTCGGTGGAACGATGCCGTCCTTGGCCGAGGCATTGAAGTCAGGTGGCGGATCAACATGTCGCCGGTTGTCAATTCCCGCCTGCTGCTGCACCGGAGTAGGAAGTGCAGCTTGAGGCGTGAAGTTATCGCCCGGCGCGCTGTGTCCGATGTCCGAGACGCCGCCAGGGTTGTCGGGATCGAGGAGCCGAGTTCGTCCGGAGAGAGTGTTCTCGTTGATGATGTCGGATGATCTGCTGGTGGGTGAGCCAAATTCCTCCAGGAATTTGATGTCTCGAGTGATTCGGATTTGGTGCTCACTCGGGATCCACACTCGGAAGGCTTTTGAGTCGTCAGAATATCCGACGAGTTTGCCTTCGATGCCTCTGGCGTCGAACTTGCCTTTTCCTGGTTGTTTGTCCAGGACAAAGACTTTGCATCCGAATGGCTTCAGGTAGGCAAGGTTGGTTCTGCGACCGGTGAGTTTCTCGTACGGGATGTTCTTGTCGAGACTTCTTGTTGGACATCTGTTCCGCACGTGGTTAGCAGCGGCGATGGCCTCAGCCCAAAAAGACGGAGACATGCCCGATTGCATGAGCATGCAACGAGCCATCTCCACCAAGGTTCTGTTTTTTCTCTCGGCGATGCCGTTTTGCTGCGGCGTGTGCGTACAGGTGAGTCTTCTCTGGATCCCGGCTTCCCTGAGGATGATGTCCATACGGGAGTTGCAGTACTCGGTTCCGTTGTCAGATTGCAAGGCCTTAATCTTGTAGCCAGTCTGGTTCTCGATTTTGGCCTTGTATTCCAGGAAGACATCCGGTACCTGATCCTTGCTGCGAAGGAAGTAGACGTCGGTCCATCGGCTGAATTCGTCAGTAAAAGTAACGAAGTATTGGGCGCCCCGTTGTGATGCGGTGCGCATTTTTCCACAAAGGTCGGTGTGCACGATTTCGAGAGGTCGAGTCGCTGTCGTCGTCCGTTTGGGGAAGGGCAAGCGAGTCAACTTGCCTGAGATGCACGTATCACACGGCGCAGGATGTTCCACGTTGATGTCCTTGTCCGGGATGTAGCCAGCGTTCACCAACTCCTTGATGTCGGTGTAGTTGAGATAGCCAAGGCGTTGATGCCACTTGACAGCTGCAGAGGAGCTGGTGTCAGCGGCGTGGACACGTTGCGTATCCTGGTCCAGGTAGTAGAGGTTACCTTCTCGATGTGCCATGAGCCTGACGTTGTCCTGGTTGTCCTTGATGACAGCGCTCCCCGCGGTGAAGACCACGGTGTTGCCCTTCTCGACCAGCTTCGAGACGGAGAGCAAGTTGGTTCTCAGATCTGGAACCAGGTAGGCATCTTGAAGAACGATTGATTTTTCTTGTTTGCCCACCTGTGTTGAGATCCGGACGTTGCCCCTGGCGTTGATCGCTGTGGTAGCGCTGCTGGCGAGACGAAGTCGGGATTGCACCGCTCGAGCGCTGACGAAGAGTGACTTGTCGTTGCACAAGTGTGATGTCGCTCCGCTGTCCAAACACCATCTGTCGGCAACGACAGAGGATTCAGCGCTGTGCGCGAAGTTGCGAGCATCGGCAAAATAGACGTCATCCACGGAGGACATTTGGCCTTTCTGGCTGTCGGCCTTTTTCTTCTTTCGGCATTGTTCGATGACGTGTCCTCTGTTTTTGCAATACTTACACCGCTCCTTGCTTTTTCCGGATTGTACGGGTTTTTGAGCGTTTGACGGGTTGCTGGGCTTGTTGAACCTCTGTCCAGACTGCTGGTGTTTGACGAAGAAGGCGCCGTTGTCGTTGGTTCTTTGCTTTTGTTTCCTGGCTTCGTCTTCCTCTAGGATTTTCACTCGAAGCGAATCAGCTGTCGGTAGTGAGTCCCAGTTCTCCATTGCAACCCGAAAGTACTCGAAAGAGTCTGGAAGGGTGTTGAGAAGCATGATGGCGAGCAAGTCCCCGTCTATGTCTACGTTCATGGCCCGCAGCTTGCTCACCGTGTAGAAAAACGAATTCAGATGCTCCCGCATGTCGTCCCCATCGCCGACCCTTCTGTGAAAAAGTTGCTTGAGGAGGGTTGCCTTTCGAGCCGGTCCCTTGGAGGCGAAGGCATTGGTGAGCACGTCCCAAATGCCTTTGGACGTTAGGACGTCGTTTGATTCGAGTGTCGGTTGAAGGCGCGCACAAGAAGTGAGGTTAGATTACCACTCGGCACCGGTGTGTTCTTATTTCGTTCCGATCTGGGCCCATAACCTGTTGTTTTTGATGTGGGGATCGTGTGAAATAAAATGAGAACACCTTTTTGACTCGAACACAAAACAATATATTTTTAACTTTTAATAATTATACACAAGAAAGCAAAAATGTTCTGACAAAGGTTGTATCGCAAACGTCAAGATAAAGATGAAGTTGGCCGCAGCTGACAACCGGCACTCTGGCGGCAAGCGGGAGAATGCTGTTTCCGCTTTGAGGCAAAGCATAGGTCTATTAAACATATAATACAGTAATAACATAACTAGCAGAAGAAATGTGTGTTGGTCAATAGCAATAAAATTTCAGTTTATGAATGTTTTACGAATATTAGAAAGAAAAGGCTTTGAAGAACAAGTTAATTGCTCCAAATTTGAACAGAACTATATGAAGTCCTTAAGTTACTTTGATCATATTATAAAAACTGATTTGCCATTGGATGAGAATACTTTAGTGTATACTGCTAATGAAATCGAGCTTAAGGGCACTTTATTTAACAAAGACAGTTTTTTGTTTTTCAGTGAAAATGAAATTTTCCAAATGTTTCAGTTAGACTCTTTTATTTTTATAAATAATGTAGAAGGCCAATATTTTGTCTGCATTGAGTACGAAATTGATTATTTTGACGAGCATTTCGCATCCTATGTTCTCGGAAATAAATTAAACAGTGTGTATATTTTAAATGCTAAAAAATTTATCTGTCCACCTTTGCATAGTCATAGAATTAATAATATGAATTTAATAAGGCTAAAATACTTTTAGAGTTTTAGGGCCCTACTGCGAGTATTGTCATTTCTGCGACGAAAAAAGCTTATGAAAGCCCTTTGTAGGTAAAATTTCCATAATTAGGTTTCAAAATTCTCATAAATTCATTTCAGTAAACTTTGACTTCAATTAATGTTTTAGTTCCAAGTGGTTAGAATAAGTCGATTAGAAAAATTCACGTTCAATCGACTTATTTTAACCACTTTGAACGAAAAAATTAATTGAAGTCAAAGTTTACTGAAATTATTTTATAAAAATTTTGAAACTTTATTAAGAAATGTTTACCACAAAGGGCTTTCCTAAACTGTTTTCGATTCGTACGATCGACTTTTAATCGCAGAAATGACTATATTCGCAATAGGGTTCTTAATTTAAAATTCTCTGATATATGTATGTATATATAATTTTCATAAAAATAAAAATAATGATTTAACTGTGAATTTGTTTTTATTACTCTACAAAATATATTACATTTCAGGACGTAAAAAAACACACAATTTTTCTCGTTTAAATAAATCTCTTCCAATTAAACAAAACCAGAAAAAAACCTATGTTCCTTTAATTAAGAGTGTTCTAACTATTTGAGTATTAGTTTCAAATAAATGGATTTCATTGTTTATACTCATTATTATTTCATTAATATAATAAATTTTAATACATTTGAATAAAGATTTATTGTAACGAATAAAGTTTAACATTGTTTGAAAATGATGTTAAATTAATTTAAGTAAAATTGAGAAAAGTGCTCAGAAAATACATATATTACAGTACAAAACAAAAAACTAGTTGAAAAAGAAATTAATGGAAAGATTTTATATATACCTATAAAAAAAAAAACAACTTTCTTAAATTCAACCATAAAGTAGTAAATTACAATACTATTTTATAGTTGAATTTTACTAATTCAACCAAAAATTAGTTAATTGCAGTACTATTTTATAGTTGCATTCGGCATAAAAATAGTTACTAAAATGTATTCAATTCACCAATATTTTTGTGATATTCACTAAAAACTAGTTGGTTCTCACTTTATAAAAACAACTGAAAGATAGTAACTACTACGTTTTTTTTTGGTAAATCTCTGAACTATTTTTTGTTGTTAAAATAACTATTTTTACACTATTTTTTTGTAAGCTCTATTTCAACCAACAAAATAGTTGAAAATTTGTTAAAATCAACCATTTTTTTCTTTCGTCTTTCATACCGATTAACCCCTGACATTTTCAGTAAGTTCAAGTCACAGATCAGAATCACGCAGGTTTTTTTTTCATTCTCATTCGAGATTGATATAAGAAAACGAAAGGAAGGAGCGAAAAAGACAATAGAACATTGCGCCCATCGGTTGGTTTTATAGAAACAAATAAATAATGTAGCTACCCGTTATAATTATGTACCTATTTATTTATTGGTTTATTAGTGTTACGAATAGTTTTGTTTGTATTTTTTTTTTCTTTTCTTTATTTGATTTTACCTGATTCCCATTACTTACAGAAAAAATATAGGTATATAATTGTATCTTATATCAAGCCTAATAAACCTACACTTAAATTATTTCTGTTGGTTCTGGCTCATTTTTGCCCATTCGCCTTTATTATGGGCTTGCCTAAATGCCCCGAGAAAGACAAATTGTTCTTGGAGAATGTCGAAGCTCTAACCTTCTCGAAAGCCATGCAAATAGCACGAGCTAAGGAGTGCGTACGGAACCAGTACACAATTATTGTAATTTTATAAGTTTATATTTATATCAGGAATAACCTATACTTTATTTCAGAAACGAAAACAAATTAAAACCGATAAAAGTATGTATTGCTATGAATGGATTTGAGCAGGAAAAAGAGTTAGACGCTTCGATTTCTGCGATTTCAAAACAAGTTTTCGAAAAATATTTCGGGAATTGCCAATGTCAGTGTTAATTCAAATCTCGCGCCTTTCGGGCATTGAGCGTGGACTAACACATCGAGGCCAACTTCGTGTTATGGACGCTTAATAAAGTTTCTTTTATATGGAGTTTCTTTTCGTTGTTGATCTAATTCCTAATCCCTTCCTCTAAAAGGTTATGGGCCCAGAACACACTGAGGAGATCAAGGATTAGCAAAAAGAAAAACAAATGGCGGCGTGTGTTGTGAGAATCGACACATTAACCAAGGAGACTTATGACACCTGGAAAATGCAAATGAAGGCTATCTTTATCAAGGTGGATGCCTGAGATTTCGTAAACGGCAAGAAGTTAAAACCGAAGCTCGAGAAGGGAGACGTCACACAGGAGGCGATGAACGCCTGCAAGCTGGATGACTCAAAAGGCTAGGTCCGACATCATTCTGTCAATCAGTGTATGGTAAGATCCGATAGACGGTTCGGCTCCCGAAAATTCGTAAAATGTTATCGGACATAAGGCATCTGAGTGCCGACAGAAGAACGTAAATTAACGGTATTTGTTTTATGGCCAAGGTTGTTCATACGGTGCGAGCGATTTGTGTGACATTTTACAGGCTGATCCTCAGCTGTGGTGGCTTGACAGAGACTTCTCGTCACATCTTTGTAAGAATTTAAATAGTTTTTTGGAGGCCGAGGTAAGTGAAATCGGAGAGGTGAGACTGGCAAACAGTTCATCGACTCTAATAACGGGAAGCGGAAAGGTCTCATTTAAAGTGCAAACTGACGGTAACATTAAAAATATAGACTTATGTGACACCCTGTCTGTGCCGAATCTGCGCATGAATTTGCTGTCCGTCGGGAGAAGTACTGACGGCGGGTACAGTGTGCTGTTCTAAAAGGACCCGGCTAAAATTCTTGATGGCAGAGGGGATGAGAAGCTGATCACTTATAGCAAAAACGAGCTTTACTATATGCAATCCGATGGTGAACAGGAATTTATGGTCGGGGAGGACTCGAATAATTCGGGGCAGAGTCTACTGCGCGTTTGGCATCGCAGACTGGAACATTTGAATGAGAGCGAACTTGTTGGCGCGGTGCGTGCGGGCGCGTATTAGGGTTTGGATATCGAAAGGTCTGGTGATCTCGACATCGAGCGCGAAATCTGTGCACAGTTGTTGCGCAAGGTTTCTCGCAGCGCCCCGGGATCAAATTTCGAGAAACATTTTCTCCGTGACACGTCCTAATTCTATTCGCTTAATTGCTGCCCTCTCTTCGCAGTGTGGAATGACGATACATAAGTTGGATGTTGCGACAGCATATTTAAACGGTTCATTGGAGGAGAACATTTTTATGGTGGTACCCAATCTAACTGATAAAGTTTTGGACTTAATTCTTTAAACAGAAAAACTGGATTGTGAATTCTGCAACTAATATGGTCGTATGGTCGATGATCTCCAAAGGGCGACAAGGTGTGTAGATTAAAGAAGACCTTGTAGGAGCTTCGTCAGGCCAGTCGTCAGTGGTGTGAAAGGCTGGATCTGGAGTCTACTACAAAGGTCGATCTGATATTAATTACTATTATGTGAATGATTTGCTTTTGGCTTCCGGTTTGTCTGAGATCACTCAATTCAAGTTTGACCTGGGAAATTGTTTTGCCATCAACGACTTGGGCGAGGTGCGTTTTTGTCTTGGGCTGGCCTTACAAAGACGGGTACTTCATTCAGAAGAGGTACATATGTGGATGACATACTTGAGCGATTTCATATGAGCGATTGTGTCTACGCCGATGAGTTTAGGCTGCCGATCGTCAGATTCGGGAAGCGAAGTTCACTCGGAATATGGAATCACGGAATTTTCCCTATCGAGAACTTGTTGGTGCCCTGATGTATCCGGCGTCCGGAACCAGACCTGATATTGCGTATGTGGTCAGTTGGTTCAGCAGTTTTAATGATTGTCACGATTCACAGCACTTGATGGCGGCGAAGCGTGTGCTTCGATACCTGAAGAGGATTTGTGAAATCGAACTCCACTATGGGTCGGCTGATGATTCTATTGTATTACCGGGCACGTTAACGCAGATTAGGATAACTATCCTGTGGACAGACGATCGTACACCGGATTTGCCTTCATACTATTAAGTGGCGCAGTATCTTGGGAGTCGCGCAAGTCGTTAACGGTGGCCGAGTACATGGGCCTCTCGTAAGTAGTCGAGGAGGCAATATATTTGCGACGGTTTTTGTTGGAGCGCAGCTTCAACGATTTGGCCGACATCATAGTATTCTGTGACAACATGGGTGCTCACAAGTTTGCATCGAATCCTGTTTTCCACAGCCGTACAAAACATATCGACGTGAGGAATTATTTTACCAGGGATGCCGTTAAGGATCATTGTATTGACATGCAATACCTGCCTACTGAGGAGATGGTCGCGGGTGTTCTCACAAAGGGCCTTCCTGGACCTAAGTGTGGCATCGATATAGTAACGTCACTTTAATATTTTATTCATTTGAATAACTATTGTGAATTTTTTGAATTAACACTTTGATAAAATATAATTTTTTAATAGTATGCGAGGTACCTTGCAAATAAAAAATAAGTTGTAGGATCTACACTGTAAAAAGAATTGAATGTTAAAAATAAAAAGTTAGTCAAGGCGAGATTTACAAGCTATACGATTGTATTGTAAAAAAATAAATAATTTAAAAATAATATTTTAAATGTTTCAATTGCGATAACATAAACATCGCAAATACAAATATTAACATCTACGAAATAAGTTTAATTGGGGAGTAGAACAAAATGAACCCTTAAAACAAAGCAAAAGGGATCTTGGGTTCTGAAGTTGTCCTTTCTCATTTCGATCAAACTGTACTTTGCAAATTAATCGTAGATGCAAGCCCGGTAGGGTTAGGCGCTGTTTTAGTACACGTTTATAAAAATAGACAAGAAAGGCCAATAGCATTTGCTTCAAAACGTATATCCCAAACTGAAATGAGATATTCTCAGCTGGAAAAGGAGACTTCGAAAATTGTTTTTGGAGTAAATTTTCACCAATAACTTATTACCAAATGTTCACTCTCGTTTCGGATATGGGTTTATTATCCATTGTTTTTGGAGAAAAGAAAGGAAAAGAAAGGAAAAGAAGTGCGTGATCCAGTGCAGAATAAAATAATCGGTGGGGACGCAGTGATCGGGAGAAGCAAAAATCAAGCACATATAAAAAATCAGTGTACAGTAGTCAAAAGAAGCAATTATGCAAAGAGGGTGATACAAAAATGTTGCAATGCATATTTGGATAAGCGGGCAGTTTTATTTCGCTCTGTCTGAACGCTGTGGTTGGAAGAAGCGAAGTTGCGAAGATATGGTAAAAATAAAAATTTTCCGTGGGTATGTGCGAGTGATTTTGTTTTGGTTTTGCCTATGCCTCTGGCGGATAGCACGTGTGGTGCCTATATGCAGTTGCGTAACAATTGATCTTGAAATTGAAGAAGAACCTGCCGATGAACTTGAAGGCTGGGGTGAGGAACGATGAGTTATTGAAATAAAAGACGAGCTCGATCGAGTTGTTTCTATTGTAGTTTTTTTTACATTTTTTTAAGAAAATAAAAATAGAGTACAGATATTGATGTTGTGTTTGTTTGTAATTCATTCTGTCCTTCAAAAATAAGCGAATGATCGTCCTGCTGATTTAACTCTTCCAGTTATCGTTGGATCTTCAACTTTTCGGTAAATCTAGAAGGAAAAAAGATGTAGGTGTTATCCGTGAAATGGACCGTGAGACGTAGTCCGTATTTAGTCTTCACGAGACGAAAATATTTTACGTTGTATTCTTTCCCGATCTCCAGCGGCGCTTTTGACACTAAATTGTCCTACGCAGCTTCAGCAATTGTTTGTAATAATTCGAACGCAGTCTGTATAGTAAAAATTATTAATTTTTATATAATTTAATTTAGTAAAATATGTAATGTAGCATCACTTACCATTGTTTCCCAACTTGTCGCAATAATCCGTCTGCAGCTTTTCAAAGATGTTTCTGAGGGATAGCATGACCCTTATATACAATGTCTGATTTCCATTTTCACGCCACACACTTCTGATTGCAACTTTTCGTAGAGGAACAGTATTGGTTTAATATTTATTAACCGAATGAGTCTAAAATTAATTTTTCTGATTGATTTAAGCGCAGGAGGATGCATTTTAAATTGCAATTTGTCGTAGAGCAAAGATCTGAAATTGATTGTTGTGATTGATTTGACCGTATGCGGAAGCATTTTAAATATTGCAATTTATCGTGCAACAAAGGTCCGGAATTGACTGTTTTGATAGACTTGGCCATACGTTTAAACATTTTAAATTTCAGTTTGTCGTAGGACAAAGGTCTTATTTGATAAACTTAAGAGCCTTAAGAGACGTGGTTAATAGGTGTGTTATGCCCGTTCTCCAATGCGCCGACCAACCAACCACGAACCAACCAACGAAAACGCTGAATTGCCTGAATTCGCGTGTAAAATACAAGCTCCTGCCTGTAGTAGTGCCTGCCGGCTGTCACAACATTCTCGGGCAAATATTTTATCTGGAAGAGTTTTTATCACTATTTGAGCGAAAAAACTACTCACTTTTACTTTTAGTGCTGGGCTGGAATTACCGCGCACATTTTTATAAGCACTTTATGTTAAAATTAGCGCACTGAGTTTCTGGCAACCGGTGGGACAGCTGTCTCACTGACAGATATTCTAGTACAACACAACCGCTGAATGGGCGACTAGTACTATGTGGTTAAAATGCACACATGAAAAAGTTAGCCAGGTTGACCAAAACACGAGCGAGAGGGAATATGAGGCCAACATAATGTGTGACGCGATGGCGCGATTTCGTTTCGTTCTTGGTTGGGTGGTCGCTGCATTGGAGAACGGCCTTTACTCGCAGAGCTAATTCACTGATAAAGAAGGGATTTTGTTTATTTGTGGGTTTTGTGGGTAGTTTAAACCACGTAGCCTCTGTTTTGCTTTTCTTTTTTCAATAAATTTGTTGGAGAAGATTGTATAAAAGGCGAGAGTTAAATTGTGCGGAGACAGATTTCGGTGGATTTTTGACAGTGACTTAGTTTAGTGAAAAGTTTTTTTATAATTTTTTTCAAGCCAGTGAAGCGGCAAGTAATGTGTGTTTAAGTTCCAAACCAAAAAAAGGGAAGTACAAACAATTTTGTACTGCTGGAAAAGAAGTAGAAATCGAGGCGGAGGTGCCGGCCCTTCCTACAAGTACTAAAGCAGCGAGGGATTTCGAACTCGAGGAAGAGGCTAAAACCGTAGACTTTTGGGAGTGGTACCGAAATAAAAGAATAGTTTTATGTAAGTCTAAGAAATAAATGTAAAAATTAACTCTAGAAATTACATCTAACGAAATAATTAACCATTCAAAGAGCGCGGTAAACTTAAATCCGGATATATTTTTGTCCGCCTTAAATATATGTATAGAAAGTGTTGGATCGCGCGGGACTCAGCAATTTTAAGCTCAGTCCCGGGCGGGCCAACGACACAAAAAAGCGCATCGGGTGCATCACATTCCTAAATGCACAGCGCGCTGCTTACGTCGCGTCAGCAATTTTGAGGTACTCGGTGATTGCACTCGCCGGCCCGTGGGTGCACGGCCACCCAAGGGCCGGTCTAATTACTGCGGAGTCTGGTGCTCACCCGATGCGCTTGCAATATCAGCGCAATTGTTCTAGACTTAAGTTGAATTATAAGTTGGCTGAAATAAATTATTCATTCGGCATTTGGACAGCAATCAGACAAGTCTTTCATTCTATAACCTGGGATTTTTGGTCATCTGAAGGAAGTCATAGCCGTTTCATCTTTGAATCAGCAGCAGAGAAGCATCATCATTGTAAAAGGTTGCATTGGTACAAAGAACCAACTGCAACGCATTTTCCCGAGCGTGTTAAGTGAAACGCTTAGCGCATTAGGGCTTAAAGTCAAAAGAGACTGAACATTTGGTGACCCCAACGTGATTTGCAATTTAATTTGAGTGAAGAAAATTAAAGTGAATTAAGTTTGAGATAAAGAAGATTTCCAGCGCAAATCAGGAAGATGGATGCTCTCGCTGCTCAACAGGAGGCCACAGGAAAGGCAATTCAGCAACTGATCAGCAATTTTAATAAGGATTCGGCTGATCGGAAATCTACAGCGTCTTACTTTCAAAGACGATTAACAGAGTTACAAGAACTCTGGAACGAGTTCGATGCTCGACAGAAATCTTGTGAAGCTGCGGACCCTGATCGAGAGAATCGGTATTTCACGTCAAGGTATTACACCGCGATTTCGCATTTGGTGCTCAAATATGAGAGCATTTTTAAATC
Organism: Machimus rusticus; assembly: GCA_951509405.1. NCBI lineage: Eukaryota > Metazoa > Arthropoda > Insecta > Diptera > Asilidae > Machimus > Machimus rusticus. Next base: position 13,650,238 of record OX608050.1, read on the forward strand.
AAAAATCGACGATTTCATTCGCAAGGAAGCAAGCACTTCCAAGGCGGGATCGTCAGCTCAGCCAAGTCAGGACGTGAGCACAGCAATCCGGGAGCCGCAAACAGCGACCGCAGAGGACTCCAACCATACCAATATTTCGGACAAACCGGTCTTTTTAGTGCCTGGCATCGCGGAATCATCGTATCGAGAGGATAGCTTAGGTGTCACACCCAGTGAATTAACCAAGGCTATCAGAAGGCAGCATGGGAGCCTAGCAGCTCTAGCTCGGATATTGGAAGGGATCAGCCAAGCTACACCTTCCATGTCCAAACACCACATTCAGGTGAAGCTGGAATCAATAAATCGGCAGTGGGCCAAATTGGAGGAGGGCCACTCCCAAATAATAGAACTTTGTGAGGAGCCCACGACAGTGGGATACAGAGTGGAAGAATACATCAGCTTGGACGATCAAGTTCAAGATATCAAAATTCTTCTTTATCAGAAATTGGAAGAATTAGTAGCCGCGCCACCAGGACCACCACATCTGAGCGCTAACACAGTCGTTCAGAATGCAGGAGCAGTCGCAACTTCTCAAATGAAGCTCCCAAGGATATCTCTACCCGTTTTTAACGGTGATTACTTGCAGTGGCGTCAGTTCCACGACCTATTCACCCAGATGGTTCATAACCAAAATATGGGAAGGTGCCAGAAAATGTGGTACCTGAAAACAAATTTGACGGGCGAGCCAGAAAAACTCATCCGTCACTATTCCATATCAGAGGAAAATTATACCGCGGCTTGGGACACATTGGTGAACCGCTACAATAATATGCGAATAATTGTTACGGCTATGTTGAACAAGTTAATTGCCCAGCCAAGTATCCAACAGGAAGGTGCAGCGGCAATCAAAACTCTGCATGACACCACAAAGGAGTGTCTCAGAGGTTTAAACAATTTGGGCATCCCCACAGAAAATTGGGACCCACTTGTCGTTCACTTGTTGATGAAAAGGCTCGACAAGAATACACATGTGTTGTTTGAACAATCTCTCGACAATCCACGGGAAGTTCAGACATTAGAGAAATTATTGAATTTTCTCGAAACCAGATTCCAGTCCTTGGAGGCCCTGGGGACTAAAGGAAAATACATAGAAGAGGTGAATCGAAAACCTCCAACAGCAAGAGCACTTGCAGTTACAACAAACAAGGCGACCAAGTGTTCGTCATGTAAAGCAAATCACTCATTGTTTGCTTGTCCTCAATTTCTGAAACTCTTGCCGAAGAGTCGACTAGAATTGGTGAGGAACAACAAGCTGTGCATCAATTGTCTTAGACCAGGACACAATGCTTCAAGTTGCACATCAAGATCATGTACAAGATGGAAGAAGCACAACACGTTGCTGCACCTGGAACAAGGGCCTCAAGGTCAGCAGCAACAATCATCAAACAACAATTCTCAAGTCTGTCAAACTCCAGTCACTCAATCGCACAATACAGGGCTGCAGCAAGCTGCTTTATCAGCACAGACTCCTGGCATGCAAAGGAGTTTGGTTTTATTGAGCACAGTAATGATTCAACTCACTGCAGATGATGGACGAAGCGTTCAATGCAGAGCGATACTGGACTCAGGGTCGCAACTCAACTTCATTACGCAGCGAATGACAAAGGAATTGAACCTAGCCAAGATTCCTGACGCCATGGGCATCCAGGGAACCGGTGGAGCTGCTCAGCGTGCACAGCACAGAGTAAACGTCAAGCTTGTATCCAACGCTACAGGCTTTTCAACAAGATTAGAGGCATTTGTATTGCCAAAAATCATATCAAATCATCCAACCGCAAATTTGAACATAGAGGATTGGTCAATTCCTCACAATATCAAGCTGGCAGACCCAGACTTCAATCGGGCCAACCGAGTCGACTTCCTAATTGGAGCTGAAATATATCATCAACTCCTTTCCGTTGGCCAAATTAAATTGGGTGAAAAGTTACCAATTATTCAGAACACTTTGCTGGGTTGGATTGTATGCGGAAAGGTAGGCGATTCTTCGCAGCACGAAGCTCCTCTTTGTGGCATCTGTAGTGAGGATCAGGAGCTTAGTCAACAGTTGGAGAAATTCTGGAAATTGGAGCAGGAAGAAAGCCCGCGCAAGACGCTCAGCTCGTCGGAGCAAAAATGCGAAGACTTCTTTGAACAGACCACACGCCGAGATGGTCAGGGTAGATTTATAGTTAGTCTGCCATTTAAAGAAAATCAAATCAACTTGGGAGAATCGAAGGATATAGCGTTACAGAGGTACCTGTCCTTGGAGAGGAAATTCATTCGAGATCCGAGCCTGAAACAAAGGTATTCCGATTTCATGAAGGAGTATATTGATCTGGGACACATGCAGCTTGCTGACGTTGGATCAGTCAAAGCTCCGTATTACTTCTTACCGCATCATGCGGTAATAAAGCCTGATAGCACCACCACCAAGCTGAGAGTCGTATTCGACGCGTCAGCCAAAACATCCACTAATGTGTCGCTGAATGAGCTGTTGCACGTGGGACCAGTTATTCAAGAAGAACTGTTCACTACACTTATTCGGTTCAGAATGCCAAGATACGTTTTCACGGCGGACATCGAAAAGATGTACCGACAAATCCGCCTGAGAGAAGAAGACCAGAAGTATCACTTGATCTGGTGGAGACAAGATCCCAAGGAGCCATTAAAGTGCTATCGGCTCTGCACAGTGACGTATGGGACAACATCAGCCCCATACCTTGCAATAAAGTGCCTACAAACGTTGGCGGAATCAGGCAAAGACTCATACCCACTTGGCGCAGAAGTATTAAGGACCAATTTCTACGTGGACGACGTCATGACCGGCTCGGACAGCATAACCACGGCACTAAGCATGCAAGGGCAATTAAAGGAACTGTTGCAGACAGCAGGCTTCAAATTGAGGAAATGGTGCGCGAATCATCCGAAGTTGCTGCAAAACCTCCCAAAGGAGGACATGGAAGTTCAACTTGATTTCCAGGACAAGGACCAACCTCACGTAAAAACTCTTGGTCTCACGTGGCTGCCGAAGTCTGACTCATTTAAAATAAAGACAACTTGGAATGAACGGCATAGGATCACTAAGAGAACTGTCTGTTCTGATGCGGCTCATCTATTTGATCCGCTCGGCTTAGTAGGGCCTGCCACGGTAATTGCGAAGATGTTCTTGCAAAAGTTGTGGCGCCTGAAGTTGGATTGGGACGCATCACTTCCAGCCGAGCTCCATACAGAGTGGACACACTTTCGGGAAGAGTTGAAGACGCTGGACAGCATCAGTATTGTTAGGCATGCAAGCCTTCACAAGGAAGCTAAGTTAATGCAGCTGCACGTTTTTGCAGACGCATCCGAAAAGGCCTACGATGCTGCTGTATACATTCGCATAATTGATAAAGGGAATCATATCACCGCGCAGCTGTTATGCTCTAGATCGCGTGTAGCTCCCCTAAAGACACTCACGATCCCTAGGCTGGAGCTGTGTGCTGCAAGGCTGGCGGTGGACTTAGCGCAGCGAGTGCGAAAGGATTTGTCTGGTACCATACTCGTAGGACAAACATTTTACTGGACGGACTCTGAGATTGTTTTATGTTGGATCAACTCATCATCGTCATCATTACACACTTTCGTCGCCAACAGAGTGGCTGCTATTCAAGAGCACACTACTCCACAACAGTGGCGTCACGTCAAATCCAAGGAGAATCCAGCGGACGTGTTGTCAAGAGGCATGAGTCCGAGAAAACTGAAGGATTGTGGCCTTTGGTTCTACGGACCAACATTTCTTCATGGTCAGGAATCAATCTGGCCACCTGTACAGCTGCCGAAGGTGGAACACATCCCCGAATCACGGGTTGTACTGGCATCAATGTCCGAGCAGCACTCACAAAACGTGCTGGCCGGGATCAATCACGGAAACTCATTCCGCAAACTTCAACGAATTGTGGCGTACATAAAGCGATTCTCAAACGAGTTGAGGCGCCGGAGGACCACTGGAGCAGCTGCATCGGGTAAGGTGGTGTCTGATATTCCTCCGATTAGTGCTGAGGAATTGGAGCGTTCGTTAATCTGTATCATAAAACAGATGCAACAATCCGACTTCAAGGATGAGCTCGATCAGCTGGGAAGAAGAGGAGAGACACACAAAAGTAGCAAACTCTCCTCTCTGACACCGTTCATCGATGAACAGGGTGTCATTCGAGTTGGCGGAAGGCTGGAGGCATCGGATTTGTCATATGATGCCAAGCATCAAATAGTAGTGTCCAACACACATCCATTAACGAAGCTCTTAATGAAATCTATACATGAAGAGAATAAGCATCCCGGGCCACAGGCATTGCTGGCAATCACACGGCAGAAGTTCTGGCCTCTCAGGGGAAAAACCATTGCGCGGTCAGTGGTGCAGCACCGCATAAGATGTTTCAAGGCGAAACCTCAACTTATGTCCCAGTTGATGGGAAATCTTCCTGCTCAACGCATTCAGCCTACGAGACCCTTTGTTAACTCAGGGGTCGACTTCTGCGGTCCGGTGTGGACCCATTACAAGATTCGAGGGAAACGACCTCACAAATCATACATCGCCGTGTTTTGCTGTTTTTCCACAAAGGCAGTACACTTGGAGTTAGTCACAGAACTGACTACAGACGCATTTATTGGGGCATTGAAGAGATTTATAGGAAGGCGTGGACATTGCAGGCATCTTCATTGCGATAATGCCACCAACTTCACAGGCGCGCAAGCTAAGTTGGGTGAATTGAAGAATGCGGTACATTCAGAGGAGGCGAAGAAGAGAATTTCGTCATTATGCAGCACACGTGGTATTGATTTCCATTTCATACCACCCAGAGCACCGCACTTTGGGGGGCTCTGGGAAGCAGCGGTCAAGTCTGCAAAGGGATTACTCTTGAGATCTGTCACTTCGGCATCCTTGACTTATGAGGAATTGGAAACGGTGGTCATCGAGGTGGAAGCAGTGTTGAATTCACGACCGTTAACACCCATGTCAGCTGACCCAAACGATCTCAGTGCACTCACTCCAGGACACTTTATCATTGGAGAACCACTTGTAAGCACAATACATCCTGAGGCTACTCCAGCGAAACACTCCCTCCTCACACGGTGGAAATTGGTATCGCACATTAAGAACGAATTTTGGAAGCGTTGGTCTGCCGAGTATTTGAACGAACTTCAGCAGCGATACAAATGGCAAACCAAGCAAGAGAACATCAAGCCCGGGACCATGGTGATACTGAAGGAGGACAATTTACCTCCCATGAAGTGGCCTTTGGCACGTGTGGTCAAGATTTACAACGGAGATGATAACCTGACCAGAGCAGTAGACGTACGCACAGCTAGGGGAACCTTTCGAAGAAGCATCTCCAGGATAGCTCCCTTACCGGTTGACGAGCCTATTGAGGCATCGCTGACGGAAACATCAACACCAATTGAGGCGTCATGGGCGGAGGCTGCAGCAGAAACAAGCTCAGCTATCCCCACGGAGGATGCAGCAGCATCTCGACCGATGTCTCGACCAGCAGAAGCACGGGAAGATGGCGCCACTTCAACAAAGCGAGTTCGGTTCTCACCAATGTCCACAATTGCGACAGTTCTCCTCACATGCCTATGTTACCAGTAACTCATAGTACTCCAGTGGAGGTGACTTCATTCACGACTCCACCTGGGATATACTTCGAAAACCTGGGGGCAGCAAGAATAATATCAAATGAGTGGAACATCATAGCATACTACGACATGGCGGGATATTGGATGGAATTCGAAGGATTGATGAAAGGGCAAAGGTCTTTGGCTAACATATGCGCTCAGCTGGATGGTGGAGATCCATGTGCAACTACCTTAGCGCAAATTCAGCACTTGGTCAGGGACATAGAGGAAAATAATGAGTTACTGGCCACGGACAGAACAAATGCTCGAAGAAGGAGAGGGGCATTAAATATAATCGGTAACATCGCCAACAGCCTATTTGGGGTCTTGGACTCTGAGTATGCTGACAAGATGTCAAAAACCATTGACGACACGAAACGGAATGAAGACTACCTGTTGCAGCTGATACGAAACCAGACTACAATTATTGATTCAAGTGTTAACATCATGAAGAAAACACAAGAGGAAGTTAACATGCAGTTTGGAGCAATGCAAGCTCAGGTTAATGAACTTTCGAATGGAATCCATAAGATCCAAGAAGAGCTCCGTCGGCAGAGATTATCAACGCTGTTCACTACACTAACCACACAAATATTGTTAGTGTCATCAAATATACAACGAATGCAAGCATCATTAATTGATGTCTTCAGTTACTCTCACCATGGACGGATAAGTCCGAAATTAATTACGCCTCACCAACTGAAACAATAGCTAGGGATCATCAAGGCCCATCTTCGGCCATCGTTGAAGCTACCTCAAGTTGAGGACAACATACTACAGTTGTACACGCTAATGGACGTGGCTGCAAGAGCAGTGAAGCAACGCATTATCTTCAAAATAAGCGTCCCACTACTGAACACGGAGGAATTTGAACTGTTGAAGGTGTTACCGGTTCCGTTTTTGGTCAACGGGACTTTCGTCAATGTAGTGCCATCATCTCCCTTTCTGGTGGTGAATCTACACAGAGATCAGTACTATCCGATCACTGATCAAGAATTGCAGGCTTGTGTATCTGCGTGAAGATGACCATATGTGCAGGCAAAACCATCCAATCTATCAGCGCGGCTCAAACCAAAGCTCTTGCGAGATGGACCTGATTAATGATAAGCTGGTTCCATCAGTGTGCAAGGTTGAAGTATTCTCAAAAGAATCGCAGTGGATACAACTAAACAATCCTAACGAATGGTTGTTCTCGGTAAAGGAGCCGGAGATGGTCAAAATCGCATGTGGCAGTAACGTCACTTCAAAAACACTTACAGGAGCTGGGATCTTGAGGATGCATGGAAGCTGCATCGTTAAGCAGAGGCGAGTAATACTTCAGGGACATAATATATATCCCACTGTATTGAGAAGTTCCAACGTACCGTCTGGAAACATCACTCAGGTGGTGATTCCGGAGCAATTGAGTCGGCTCACCACTCACCGGCCTGCATATCGGGTCCACTTAGCGGAATTGGAGGAACTGAAGAAGCAGATACGCCAACAGATGGACTCTAGTTACCTGCCATCCAGTTTGCCAGCCCATGATGCGCATCAATACGCCATCGCATACATTGGTTCAGCCATTTCCATTGGTGTACTCATCTACGTGGTGTGGAGACTGCGCAGCTACACGTATTCACCGCCAAGGGTGCCAACTACGTCGGGAGGAATGGCGGAAACCAGACGACCGGACCTAGCTGTGACTACCCCTTCCTCAGGATCATCACCTGCACCTATGTTCACTATACAAGTAGAGCAATAAGGGGTGTAAGGTTGAAGCATTGCTTCAACGGGGGGGAGAATGTTGGATCGCGCGGGACTCAGCAATTTTAAGCTCAGTCCCGGGCGGGCCAACGACACAAAAAAGCGCATCGGGTGCATCACATTCCTAAATGCACAGCGCGCTGCTTACGTCGCGTCAGCAATTTTGAGGTACTCGGTGATTGCACTCGCCGGCCCGTGGGTGCACGGCCACCCAAGGGCCGGTCGAATTACTGCGGAGTCTGGTGCTCACCCGATGCGCTTGCAATATCAGCGCAATTGTTCTAGACTTAAGTTGAATTATAAGTTGGCTGAAATAAATTATTCATTCGGCATTTGGACAGCAATCAGACAAGTCTTTCATTCTATAACCTGGGATTTTTGGTCATCTGAAGGAAGTCATAGCCGTTTCATCTTTGAATCAGCAGCAGAGAAGCATCATCATTGTAAAAGGTTGCATTGGTACAAAGAACCAACTGCAACGCATTTTCCCGAGCGTGTTAAGTGAAACGCTTAGCGCATTAGGGCTTAAAGTCAAAAGAGACTGAACAGAAAGAGTGAAGAAAAATAACGTGATATTTTCGGATCGCGAAAAGTTTTGACGTGACAACGTCTTATAATTCGAAGGAGCCGGCTGCACGCACGAAAAAACATGACTCATGCGTCGTTACCTCGCTCTGAGGCGTTCCATTTAAGGCTTGAAATGCAAGCGAGAGCGCGGAACGAGCGACAAAGAGGCACAATCGGCCTCCGCGTTCTTATGAGGAAATCTTATTAGAAATTAAAAAGACAATAGGAAATCTTATTAGAAATTAAAAATTCAATATGAAAATTCATTATAAATTCTAAGGAGTGGGAACTAGAAGAATTTCCTCTTACATCAACGAAACAATTAGCCTATCCAATAAATTAGAAATTTAATAAGGAACCTATTTGAAATTAAAAAGACTTCTTATTCCTTTCAATAGGATGTTGTTGTTAATTAAAAGAAAATTGTAAGATCCCCTCTTAAGAAATGCATGTTTAAACTTTTTCAGTTAAATGCGCAAAATGTGCTGTAAAGTGAGGTGGAGCGCAGTCGTAATGAGTGGCTTATTTAAATTTCTCATTATTTTAATGTTCGGATTTCATTAAAAAGTGCTTAGTGTGACTTGTTAAGTGCGAAATGGCGGAAAATATTGAAAATAACCCCATAACCATTGTTTTTTAATAAACTTACACAACAAATAATACGTCGTCACGTAAACATCGATCGTAAACCGACTTTACAGACAACCAACTTTTTTTGTTGTGTTCATTGATTACAAAAAACTCGATTTTACATAATGTGCTCCTAGTCAATATTGTGTTGAAAAATGTATTAGTTTCCTTAATTGTTTGTGAAACTGCTGAAAATATTCCTTTATAGAAAAGACGTGATGCAGTTCAAATAATTGAGTGTAGTAGTGGTCTAAACAAGGGCTTTAAATTACTTTCAATGCAGACGTCGTTTTACAGAAGGTTTAATACGGAGGGTGTTAAACTTTTTTTTCAGTTACAAAGTTTTGGTAACGCCAGTCAAAACCCTGTCGAGACATTAAAACATGCGTTTGATAATGTGCTTAAAAAAGTGCTGTCAAATTCTGTGGAAGGCAGTTAAATTGGTTTTCAATTGCACTACCTGATTCGCCACACGTAAAACCCATATGGTCTAGTCTTAAGCCTATTGCACATTTATCGGGGGAATATATTATTGGATTAATTTCTGATGTGAACCAATCCAATGCAATCTTCCTTTCTGACGATGTCATGCAGTTAAATGTAGACGTAATTAATTTCCCTTTAGGGGGTAAAATAAACCCTAAATGTGTAGAGGAGAGCGTACATTTAGCTAAAAAAATGTGATAGACGAGGGAAAGGAAAATGATATAAATTATCTTCCGCGAAGCATATGCTATGCTGTTGAAATGCCTCTCGGATAACTTCAGTAAACAAAACAGTTATGCAGAACTTCAAAGGTCGCACGATTGGCGAAAAGGGGTGTGTTGAGGAAACACAGTACTCAACTCTTCCACCCATACATCCTGCTATATTGCTGAATTTCACTCATCTCTCTTCATATTCCTATTGCTATATAATTACATTGTCATGTCACCTACATTCAATTGCTAACTGTTTTGCCTTAACTTCAGTTTTTGCTGAGTACCGAACCGGAATTTTAGTCTTGTTGTAGACGTTGTTCCTGGAATTTTTCTGCGCTTCGATATCTCGGAATCGGGGTGTATTTTAATAGTCCTCTATGAATTTCAAAAATGTTTAACTGATTATCAAATCATTGTGTTTGACGATTTGAAAAACCTAAGCTCAATCTTATTCAAGCTGACAAATGAAAGCGGGTCTGGGAAAAAAAATTTGTCTACATTTTTCGCAAAAATTTAAACATTTTTATGTTATTAAATCATTGACAGGTTTTTTTAACAAAAACTATGACTGTCCTTTTTGTGATAGATTAATTATCAGACGTGAAGTTACACAAATGCAAAGTAAAATGTCCCAGTAGGAAATGTAGCTAGAGCTTGCCCTAAGAAGGCCTGATATAACTACTTCGAAGAATTTTCAACATTGCCCCTACACACAGAAAAATTTGGGGGTAATATTCTAAGCCTCATTCTGGATTAAAATTAATTTTAATATATTTCGGTATTAAATGTTACTCTTTTAAAAAGATTACAACAATTTTAATAAAAAATAAGATTAATATTTAATGTATACAGGCATTATTTAATGCTTTTAAGGAGTAAAAAATACTCCACTTAAGTATTAAAATCGTCTTTACAATTTACTCCAGGTAAAATTAAAATCTATTCCAAATAAGAGGTAAATCCATTAGCAAATGCGCATTTTCGTTATTTCGACATTCTGCACAGAGGTTTTTGTGCAAAGACGCGTTCTTGCGGTTTCCAAAAACACACTTCTCTTGCTCTTGTTAAATGTTTGATTCTTGAGGAGTTTTATCAAGTTTTCATACTTATTTACGTACATAAAAGTGCTTGGTGCAGTATTAAAAGTGTTTTGTCTAATAATATAAATACAAATTTAATAAAAAACATAACATACAAGCATACGTATGGGACGTCTATAGACGTCATTTACGTCAACGTGTCAATATGACAACATATTTTGCCAGAATTTCAGCGAAAAATGAAAAAAAATACGTTCTTGTAAAAGGTGACCAAGCTAGATTGGCTTATTCTAACTTTGTTGAAGCAGGTAACTTATTGAGCTAGTGTACAGTTAAATATTCAAACATATACTATAGTAGCCCTTATCTACTTGCTTCCTGAGAATCGAGCGGGTAATGAGTAAATGAGTTTTTAGCCAGGACCAGCAGTCCAGTTTCTATATGCCAGTGATTCACTCTGAAAGAGAAAGTGCGCATGACATGTGTTTGAATTTTTGGTGAGTTTTGTTAAAAAAAATTGAATTAATTAAGAGGAATCAGTGATAACAATAATAATAAAATGAATTGTGAAGATATGTGTGCTTTGAGAGTCGTGTACGAGGTGTGTTCAAAAAGTAACGAGAATTTTTAAATTTCGCGGGTTCGGAGAGTCCGCCTGTATAAAAATTTTTTTTATTATGTTGGTACATATGCCCCTGAAGTACGATAAAATTTTCAGCAATATTCATTGCTTACTTTTTAAGTGGCAGCCGGTAACGTTAGACGTGTTTTTCGAGCTCGGCAATTTTCGTTTGTGAAAAAAAAATGGATCAAAGAATTTGTATTAAATTTTGCGTAAAAAATGATATAAAGTGTAGTAAAGTTTGTGAAATGTTAACAAAGGCATATGGTGAGTCTGCTATGAGTAAAGCAATGATTTACGAGTGGTATAAGCGTTTCCAAGATGGCCGCGAAAACGTTGAAGATGACGAACGACCCGGACGCCCAAGCACATCAACAACCGATGAAAACGTGAAAAAAGTGCAAGAAATGGTTATGAACGATCGCCGAATCACAATCAGAGAAGTCGCTGATGATGTTGGCATATCAGTTGGCTCATGCCATGAAATTTTTTCGGATGTTTTGGGTATGAAACGTGTGGCAGCAAAATTCGTTCCAAAATTGTTGAATTTCGAACAAAAACAGCGGCGAATGGAAGTTGCTCAGGAGTCGCTAAATGAACTGTAACGATGCCTCAGCCTCCATATTCGCCAGATATGGCTCTATGTGGCTTTTTTCTATTTCCAAAAATAAAGAGAACATTAAAAGGCCGTCGTTTTGCAAGCATAGATGACATTAAAAGCGAATCGCTGAAAGAGCTAAAAGCTATTACAAAGATCGAGTTTCAAAAGTGTTTCGAGGATTGGAAAAAGCGTTGGCACAAGTGTATTATATCCGAGGGGGATTACTTTGAAGGGGACAAAATATATATTGATGAATAAATAAATATTTTATTCATAAAACAAAAATTCTCGTTATTTTTTTAACACACCTCGTATATTTTTAACGAAGAGAGCGCCACTGCTGATGCGACGCCACTTTGCGGCGACTCAAGTGTTTTACTTCACTTGTCAAGGAACTCTTGGAGAAGCAGCATCCCAAGTTTTTATTTTGTGTGTATTTCAGAAGTGAATAAATTTCATAATAGTCAAGACAATAAGTTTGGTGCTTTTATTATTGCCTAAAACCATAAAACTGATATATATTTAAAGGAAAATTCCATCAGGTTATTGGTCACACCACGCTGAAGAAAAAACAAGCTGAAGTAACAGCACCGGCAATAAAAGTGCAATTTGCAAAAAAAGGAGAACCATTGCGTCATCCTTGCTTTTTTTGAAAAAGTAATAATCAGGAAAATAATACAGGTACGTACCTAAATGACACAAGCCGTTGAGTTTTTCAAATGGCGTCTTCTTGGAACTCGAGGCACGCCTTTGTGATCGGGGGGAGAAGAAAATTCCGTTTTTTTCTTTCTTTCAAGCATATGGATAGTTCTAGAGGAGAATAAAAGAATTACTATTGAATCGAGTAAGATTCTATCAATTGAGGTTAGAGGTTGTATTTGATAATACCAGGAAATTGCAGTGCTTTCTTGAAAACATTTGTTTCTTAATTGGGTTACCGTTTTTTTTAAATTGGTTAAAGTGAAAAAAATCACTGAGATTGTTCAAAGAAATGGCAGTGCTTTCTTTGATAAAAAATATCGAAGCGTTGGACGGTTGTGCTCTCCATACTGCTCGGAAGCTACACATTTGCAAAGCCAATCCTACCATACTTATTAGTCCGGCTGCAGTGCTAACGTGATCACCATGGGAGGAAGCACATGTATAGTGACCGGTTGTGTTGGGAGTGCGGCTGCTTGATATTTATTTTAAGTTTTTGTTCGGGATTCTGAATTTGCAGTGCAATTGAGAATTCTTAGGGAAACTAATAGAAATTTTTTTTTATGTTGCAATATCTTACAATGTCAAATAACGGTTTAGACAAATCTGAAGCAGTAGATTCTGGGCAATACATTGAAACCCCAGGAGATAGACAACAAAAAGATCAATCTCAAGCAATTGAAAGCCAACAAGAGCAGAATATCTCGTTTGACGAGATATACACTCTTCCATCTAAAGAATATGTGGTAAATCTTTTTAAAACTTTTACTCAGGCAGAAGCCACTTTACATGCTCAAACTGCCCTATTGAATGCCCAAAAACAATTAGCTAAACAACAAAAAGAGATTGAGTTTCTAAAACTAAAAAATTTAGAAGTTCAAAATAAATTGCGTAAAAATAATACTGGAAACTCTGAAAGCATTTCGGCACATCCGAAAGCAAATATATCTAACATAAATAAAACAAATACTGAGGTTGACTTGAATAACACTATGAGAAGTAATGAAGCTCTCATTGATGCATCTCAAAACAATGAATCTATGGCTATCACTGATGGCATAAATCAGACGTTTGAGAGTATAAAAAAATCAATTGAGTCAAATCCCAAAACAAACATTACTAACAATAAGAGGGAGTACAGACTTACAAGTAAAACACAATTGAATTTGTGGTTAGATTATCTAACATCTGAACTGGAAACAAATGATCTATTAGACGTAATTGATGATTCAATCGAAACCCCAAAACATGTCACTCCTGAACAGACAGGAAAGAGAAACGGCTTAGTTCGTGATATTATAATAAATCGTTTAGACAGACATTATCATAATAAAGTCAAACATTAGATGCAGTAAAGAAATAATTAAAAAACTTAAAGAGTGCAAAAAAATTGAGATGAACGTAACTGAGGCAACTGTTAGAGTGGAACTGTATAATTTAAGAAAAGGCAAAAATGAAAAAATTGAAGATTTTAACGATAGATTTGAAGCTATAGTTAGAAAATACGAGTCTTGTGACTCGGGAGTACCTTTAACAGACATAGAAAAACGATCTGCATTTTATAATGCCGTTTCTAATTCAAGCCCTGAGTTGAACACTGTCTCTCTGTTTAAGAGACAACATGACAAAACCGATTTAACATTAGACGAGATAAAATCATTTATGATACAATTAGAAGCAGAAAAATCACAAGAGCAGGCAAAAACAAAGACGACAGCTAATTTTAGTTATTTTCACAACAAGGGCAACGAAATGAAATCAACACCAAAATGGCAGAAAGGCCCTCATGCTAATTGTTTTAACTGTGGAAAAGTGGGCCATTTTAGAGATGATTGTGAATATTTGAAGAAAGGCTTTAGGAAATGCTATCAATGTCAGAAAATCACCAATCACACTGGAGAAGTGTGCACAATGGCAAAAGAAAATAAAAAAGCAAAGGGTAGTAATCGGGGCACTGATAATAATCGAGGCATCGTTAGAGGAAGAGTTTACAAAAACCCAAATAAATCATACAGGCCTACAGAAGCCAAATCCGTCAAAACCAGTATAAATATGTAAATGCCCGTGTAGCACCTCTGGCCGTGAAGGATATGAAGATGCGAGCACGTCAAATCAAGCTAACGTACAAGGTAAGAGTACAAATAGATTTTCCAATAGCATAGACGATATTTCCTTCATAGCTGACTCAGGTGCAACTGTGCATATTATTTCTAATAAAGGGTTTATACTAGAAAGCTTTAAGAAATGCTCAGGGGGATTTATTAAAAGTGCAAACAAAAAAACGAGCGCTGATATAAAAATAGATGGAAAGGGAAAATTAATACTTTACTCAAACGTTAATGACAACAAAATGATTTACCTATCAAATGTTGTAGCAGCTAAAGATATCTCAAGTAACTTAATTTCGTTGAGACGTTTTGCTGAAGCAGGTTACGGTATATACTTGACTCAAAATTACAAATATTTGATAAAATAACTGGTGAAAACTATTTGATGGGTAAATACGTGAAACCAAATTGGATTATAACCTTAAATGTTAAAAATAATATATCTAATAGTAGTGACTTCTATGATTCATATTCTTGTCAAGCTCGTTTGGTGTCCTTAGATGAGCTCTTGGAACAATCACAGACGAATATTCAAGTTGAAAATAACAATGAAACTAGCAAACGACTAACTGATCCGTCTGAAATTGGGAGGGAGAAATTACAGGAGCTTGTCAAGAGTAAGTTGAGTTCAGATAACACCCAATTTAAAGATGAGCTGGACAATAACTTTTTAAAAAGAAAAATCTTGAATCTCGAAGACAAGAATTCAACTAGAGAAATAAAAAAATTATCTACAATCAATAAACCCAAAATAGAGGAAAACAAAATTCAAAAGTTAGATGAAGGTCTATTGTGGCATTATAGGCTAGGTCATCCATCACCTCAATATCTTTATCAGCTACAAAAAAATAACAATAAACTTAAAGGGGTTAAATTCGATGCAGAAACAATTAAGAATTGTGAAGTTTGTATACTAGCTAAAATGAAAAGCTTACCGTTTGAAGTAAATCGATCCAGAGCTTCTAATGCTCTCCAATTAATACATATAATGGGGCCAATAAAACCCCTCTCATACCCCGGTAATAATAAATATATACTAGTAATTATAGATGACGCGACTAGATATGCCAAATCATATTATTTAAACAATAAAAGTGAAGCTGGAGAAGGATTGGAAAAATTTATTAATCATGTAAGAAATTTAATTAGATTTAATGCTAAAATGTGTTGCGTTAGAGCTGACAAGAATTTACTGGTGGAAAATTCTATGAAATAATCATAAAAGAAAAGGCTGATACAAATTTCTCACCACCTTATACCCCACAACTGAATGGTACAGCTGAACGTTATAACGACACAATTCAAAATAAAATTAGATCGTTGTTAAGGTATTCCAGGTTCAGGTATTCCTCCGAATATGTGGATTCTTGCGGCAGAAGCAGCCACGTATGTTTATAATTTGACACCCCACAAATCAAATAACTTCAAAAGTCCTCTAGATAAATTAGCTCCAAATGCTGGAAAAAAATTAGAAGCAATTAAAAGATTTGGCTGCATAACATACGCAAAAATTCTATCTCCAGATAATAAGTTTTCAGATAGAGCATTAAAAACAATCTTAACGGGATTTACAAAAACAGGGTACATTCTGTGGCACCCACAATCTCGCAGGTTTATGATTTCCAGACATGTGAGATTTATGGAAAAAATAGTTTACAAAGATGAGTTTAAAAGCCAAACCAAAGAGCAGTTCGAAATTTTAGAAGAAAACCCAAATTTAATTTCACAAAAAGAAAACATTGAAGCGTCTAGTGAAATTGAAACCAAATCAGTAGAACCTCCAATACAAGCAAAATCCAAAAATAATCAAAAAGTCAGACCTGGAAAAAGAAAGATCGTAGTCGCAGAATCACCAGGAGAAAACCCAAAGAGTCCCGCTAGAAAACAACCACGAAGAGAAGCAAAAGCTAATCATAAAGTCAGCCCAGTGACCTATGTCTCCCAACCTATTAAAGATATAAGTTTCGCCATGCTGATTGAAACCCCAACTTTAGCTATTAACGAAGAAAACCTCTTTAACTCAAGACTGATAGAAGACGAAGTTAAATATGCTTTTCTAGCAAACATTAACAAAGATCCTACAACTTATAAACAAGCTTTGCAATCAGAAAACAAAAATATTTGGTTAAAGACAATTAAAGAAGAACTAGAATCTATGGATGAGAATAATGTGTGGGAAATTGTAAACAGACATGTAATAATATCAAAGGAGGGAAAAAGACATAATATTATTGACTCAAGATGGGTATTTAAAACAAAAACTGATGAGAAAGGGCAAATCGTAGGAAAAGCTAGATTAGTTATTAGAGGATTTAAAGACATTCAAGAGTACGAACTTAAAGAAACATGTGCTCCAGTTTCTAGATTGCCCCTAATAAGAGCTGTTTTTGCTGTAGCAAATAAATACAATATGGACATTTATCAAATGGACGTGAAGACTGCTTTTCTCTATGGTGTCATAAATGAAGAAATCTACATAGAAATACCAGATGGTCTAGAATGTGGTAAAGAAGATAGAAAAACAAAAGTATGTAAACTTAAGAAATCTATGTATGGTCTTAAGACAAGCCCTAAGAAGTGGAATCAAAAATTTACTGAGGAAGCTACAAAATTGGGATTAGAAAAAGATATTAATGAGCCTTGCTTATTCACCTGGAGGAAAAATGGGAAAGTAGTAATTTTGGTTCTATACGTAGATGATATAATATTGACAGGAAATGACTTGAGAAAACTTGAAGACATAAAAACCAAATTAAGTAATACATTCAAAATGAAAGACCTAGGTGAGCCAGATATTTATCTAGGAATAAAAGTGATTAGAGACAGAAAAGCACAAACTTTGAAGTTAAACCAGAGTGAATATATCGAAAAAATACTAGCTCGATTTAATATGGGAAATTGCAATCCAAAGGATACCCCTATGGTTACAAGACAAGCAGTAAAGAAAAGACCATTAGAAAACAAGACAAACATTCTAAAAACAAGACCAACCAATGCACCATATAGAGCAGCTATAGGCAGTCTGTTGTATCTGGCCGGTGCAACCAGACCAGATATTGCTTATGCTGTTAATAAAATGGCAAGACAGCAGATGAACCCCACAGAAGATGATTGGGAAAATGTTAAAAGGATTTTTAGATACTTGAAGGGGACTATAAATCTGTGCTTAACATTTAGAGGAAAAACAGATACTATGAAAACTATCAAGACGCAAGTTTTTGAGACTGTGAAGACTCAAAATCAACTGGAGAATATATAATTAAATTATATGACGACAACATAGCTTGGAGGAGCCACAAACAATCTACTGTATCAAAATCAACTTGTGAGGCTAAATATGTGGCAATGAGCGAAGCTTGCCAAGAAGTCATCTCCTTGGACAAAGCTATTAGAGATATGACGGGTAAAACTTTATATCCTGTAACAGTTTGGACGGATAATCAATCAGCCAAAAAGTGTACTCAAATGGATGGTAGCCACAAACTTAGAAGCTTTGACTACAGTATACCTGAAATTTTATCAAGATTAATAGAAAGAGAAAGTTCAGGAAAGAAAAGAAGCATGTCAAAAACTCACGGTGATTATGTTAAGACTTGTGAATTAGAAGGAAAGGTAAAAATTGAATGGGTATATATATGTATATATATATATATATATATATATATATATATATATATATATATATATATATATATATACATATACAGTTGCGAGCAAAATAAAAGCAGTGCAACTTATAAATTTAGAATTTCCTTAATACTTTTATGATCTTGCCTTTTTTTCTGGCTTCTACTGTAAAACTGTAATCCTTCGCAATGTGTTGATCGTTTCGTCGGAATAAGGTAACGGTAAAATCTCCATTCTGCTTTGAAATATCAAGTAGTGGTACGCAGTGTAAATTCTGATGCGAGCAAATTAATAGCAGTTTTTACACTTTTAGAGATAGCAAAGTTATTTTGTCCTGGATTTTGAGTTTAATTCATACAAAAGTAAGTTTAGAGCTTTTATTTTATGTTCTTAGTCGATTCTTAGTTATACATTTTTTTTTCTATAAAAGTGGGCCGTGGGAAGCACTGTACTTCAGAAAGGCGAGATTTAATTCAGACCCTCATAAATAGCGGCAAGACGTACAAAGAGGTGCAGGAACTTATCGGGTGTTCTGCTAAATTAATAAGAAATGCAATCACCTATAACAGAAAGGACGAAACACGTGGTCGCAAGAAAATTTTGGCGCCATCTCTTGTAAAGCGCGTAGTAAGGTACTCCAATTCTCACCCTACCTACCTAACTTGCCATGTGGTGTTCATACGGTAAGAAGGCTTTTAAGGGAACACAATTTATATGCTCGTAGTCCACGGAAGGTTCCACTTCTTAAGAAAATACACATAACAGAAAGGCTTCAGTTTGCCAGAGAGCATTTGGCGTGGCCGCTTCAGAAGTGGAGGAATATATTATGGTCAGATGAAAGTAAAGTTGTTCTATACGGTGGCAAGGGATCTCGGCAGTACGTAAGGTGTCCACCTAATACCGAATATGATCCTAGATTCACCACAAAGACCTTAAAACATGTTGGTTCTAGTATTATGATTTGGGGATGTTTCTCCTACTATGGTGTTGGTCCGATATACTGGATTAAAACTATAATGGACCAGCATTTATACGTGGATATACTACAAAACACCATGCTACCATACGCCGAGTACGAAATGCCTCTTAAATGGGTCTTTCAACAGGACAATGACCCGAAACATACTAGCTACAGGGGTGGCCAACTTGATTAGGCCCAAGATCTACTGTTTACTAACGAAACCCTGTGCGATCTACCAATTACATACTTCTTGAAATTTCAAATGAAACGGTATAGTTAACTAAGTATCGTTTGCAATAGTAATGCCAGATTTCACAGTGCGAGTTTAAATTCTAATCGTCGCTATACTTAAGTCGCCAAAATTAGCCACTTAAGTCTCACTTAAGGCCCAACCATAATCGACATGACTTAACATAGAAACTTAGCGAATGTTAAATATTAACATAAACAAACCATAATAACATATTGACATGAATTTCAAAAATGTCAAAACGGAGCAAAATGAGTGCCTATCTATAATTCTGAACACTACATATTTATTAATATTTCTTGTTTGTTTGTTTGTTTGTTTGTTTGTTTTTCCGTCACAATAGTGACATTAAATGGCTTCCGGCAGCTAGGCCATATTAGCCATCAAACTCCAAGATCAGCTCCAGTAATCCAGTAGACAATGTTTAAGAGACTCTCCAGCCCGATTCACCGCAGACTCCAAAGGCTCCCCCAAACAGCAGGCACAGGGCAACCGCAAAACTCCAGAATCGAGAGCACAGCAAGGTCACAGCAGCAGCTCAAACTCTCCTTAGCACAGCAAAAGAGGACACCACAAAATGCAATGAGACAAAAATATGGAACACAGTGTACAATACATTAAGAAACAAAAAATTGTGAGCCCAGCTTTACATATATTCAATCGCACTAAAAATATCGTAAAATCAAATTTATTATAGTTCTTATAACTAAGAGCAAAACTGACCGGGGAGGCCCTCGAAAACCCAGACCAAAGTAAAACAATACAAGAGAGAACAAGAAGCGTGGGGATCGTCATCATAAATCAATTCCAGTCTCAATCAAGAAATGACCCAACATGTCCAGTTTCTCAGCGCAGAAAGGTGCCAGTACCAACAGCGGAAAATTCTCTCTGACAGCATTAAACTTTGAACATCTAAGCACCAGATGCTCAGCGTCTTCAACAGCATCGCAAACCTCGCAAACCGCACTGTCCACCAATCTCCAACTCAACAATCTTACTCTATCATATGTATGCCCAGATAATATTCTGTTAAGCATTCTCACAATTCTAGTAGGCAAACCAGACTGAACAAACCAAGGTTTACGCATAGGTGCCTGAACAATGGAATAAAAGAATCTCCCCTTGTTAGCAGAGGCCTCAGAAAACTCCCTGCTCCACTCACGATTAATTTTAACTCTTATGTTCAATGCAACATCATCAGCTAAAAGATAGTGGCACAAGGGTTCACCCCTAATCCTGCCCAAATTGGCCAACTCATCCGCTCTTTCATTTTCAAGAATGCCTCTATGCGAGGGAACCCAAACAAACCTAACCGAATCAAACTCAGCAATCAGTACCAGAAAATCAAAGACAAGGTGATTCCCTACCCGCTTCCTAAGTGAGTTGCAGCCGTTCAGGCTATCCGTCAATATGATAATTTTTTTCAATTCTTTGTCAATGGCTGCCTTAAGGGCCAATTTAATAGCTATTAGTTCAGCTGACAGCGTCGAGAGTCCCCAAGGGAACAGGAAGGATTTCTCATCCCCATCAATGGAAAAAAATACACCCAAACCCACTCTATCCTCAAGCACCGAAGCATCAGTAGCAATAATCACCTCATCCTGAGAAAAGGAAGATCTCTTCTCCAACATCAAACGGGCCACCATCTCCTGACTTATCCGACTCTTGACGCCTATACCGGAGAGAAAGCTAGTGTCGACATCGGGCTCAGGAAAGCTGGTAAGGGATATCGGGTCACTTCAGACCAGGTCAAAAATCTCCTTAAACTTAAAGAAACACTTCTCAAAGGGAGTAGAGGGACTGGTACAATTTATCATTTCCAAAAAGGAAGGAACAACTTTCTGAATTCTAAGGATTTCTCTGGAAGTAATAATTTCAGCTCTCAAGTGAGGAGGCAACTCACCAGCCAATGCATATAAAATCTGAACTGGAGTTGAACGAGCAAGCCCCAGACCCTTCCTAATAAACTTATTGATGGTAATACCAATCTTTTTTTCAAGGGTTTTGGATTCGTCATAGGACAAAGATCGTGAGTACTCAATTTTAGATCTAATAAGAGCCCTGTAAAGAATTAAAGCCGTTTTAGGCCTAACGCCAAACTTGGTACCACTCAAGATGGAAACAACCCTCTGGTTTTTTTCTAACGTAGTAATAGCATTTCTATAATGGGCTCCACTTTTCTGATTTTTACTGAAGGTCCAACCCAAGAACTTGATGTTATTAGAAACAGATATCGCCGTACCATTTATAAAGAGAGACAGACCACTCGTCGCCCCCACACACATGACTCTAGACTTCGAGGCACCAGTTTTGATACCTAGACTATGCGCACAAGCCGCAAAACTGTCCAAATTCCTCTGCAACACCCCCTCAATTTCCATCTTGCTATCTCCAGCCACTAAAAGGCAAAAATCATCCGCAAACTGGTAAAGCTCTACTTCCTCTGTAACAGATTCATGAAGGGGAGCAGTATAGACGTTATATAAAACCGGACTCAGAACACAACCCTGCGGTATACCACCAACAGCATTAACACATTTTTTCCCCAACCTCAATCTCCTGGCCTTAAAGAAATTGACAATTCAATTAATAAACACCAATGAAATCTCAACAGACAAAAGTGCGGTATAAAGTTTCCCCAGATCGACTCTATCAAAAGCACTATCAAGATCAATGGTGATCATGGCAACATACCTCTTGGTCTTCTTAAGGCTAGCAACTCTTTGTCTAATAAGGCCTAGACATGCCGTGGCAGATCTACCTCTTCTAAAAGCAACAGAAGACGAGGGCAGTCCTGCCTCCTCCTCTCAAGCAAGTCAACAATGTGAGATTTTATCAGGCAATTTACAACCTTAAGCGGCACACATATCAGCGAAATAGGTCTATAGCTATTGACCTCGTTAGGGTCTTTACCTGGTTTAAGGATTGGAGCTATTTTAATATCAAGCCATTTTTCAGGAACAGAACCCGACTCAACAATATTTTCAAATACAGAACTAGGGCATTTTTACCATCAACTGAAAGGTCCTTCAGCATAGAAAAAGTTAAACCATCCACACCAGGAGCAGACTTACCACACTTCTCCCTCAGAACATTCTCCAAATCACACAGAGACCAGCTTACAGGTGAGCTACGCTCAGCATCAGTAAGCACAGGAATGACTGAAGATGCCACCGCCTTATCATTTAGCATATTCAAAAATTGACCCGCAAAAATCTCATCCTCAAAATTGTCATACCTCCTCCTAGCTCCCTTGATTTTCTTTACCATACTCCAGAGTTTCATAACTTTACCCTTAGAGCCCAACTCCTAAATCAATTCCAGCCAAGCCTTCCTCTTAGCCTCCTTTTTCATCCTTTTAAAAATGGCATCAAGTCTATTATGCTCTACTAAATGCTTTGTTAGGCCATACTTATTAAATTTAGACAACTCCACAGATTTCTTCCTAAAAATCATTTTCAGATCTTCGGACCACCATCCCTTGGGTTTGTAATTAGAAACATTCTTCTCAACTCTAACAGTTGCGCTCTTCACAGCATTATGAATTCTGTCCATAATCACCCCAGAATCACATACATCAAGACAAAGAGAGGCCAGAGAATCCTTGAGTTTTTTCGTGGCGATATAAAATTTAGAGACATCAACTTTATTAGTTGAGAGTTCCACAACTATTGGCACATGTGGACTACCACATAAAGACACATCGATCGTATTCCAATTAATATTAATGTTATTAATGTTCGAAAAGGTCAAGTCGATAGCACTAGAAGTCCTCCGGGTATCCCTAGAGAGACAAGTGCGAGCACCATTATTACATATGAAAAGACCATAGTCCGAGGCTAATTGATAAAGTATTTCACCTTTCCTATTGGTGACACAATCACCCCAAATCGAATTCCTTGCGTTAAAATCTCCAGCAAGGATGACATTTCTATGTTTAATCACTTCATTACAGAGCCTATCAACAGATCTTTTGAATTCATTATTAGAGCAATTTACTGGAGCGTAGACAACAAAAATATACAGGTTCACTTGAAGATTGATAGTTTCAATCGCGCAAACATCAAAGATGTTAGGTACTTTAATACTCTTGACCTTTATACTGTTATTAACAGCAATGGCAGTACCACCGTAGCCATCAAGTCTATCATTTCTATAGATATTAAAGATAGCAATCGAGACGTGGTCGGACGGAAGAAGCCACGTCTCACTTGCAATCATCAGATCGAAATTGTTGTCATTAAGAAAGTGCTCCAATAAATCTACATTGGGTCTCAAGCTCTGCACATTAAGCTGTAGAAGTTTCATGTGCTTCGTTTAGAACCGTATATCTCTAAGTTTCCGCCCAGTCTTGATATGACTTTAGTTACTACTTTGCTTATTAAATCAACGATAAGTTCAATACAATAACCAGTATTATCATTAGCCTTTTCTTTTATAATGGAGACCAGTTTCCCAATCCGAGCAGAATGACCAACCACCTCCTTCAAAACATCATCACTCCTCACCGCACGAGAGTAACTCACACCCCCAACACCCTCACCAATCCCCCCATTCACTCCCCCAGTCACACTCAAATTCACCGGCTCCACAGAAACATCACCCCTCCCCCCCAAAACAACACGATTCTCACCACCAAAGACCTCGCCACTTTCTCCACCCCTAACAGTATCCATTTCTCTTCTTACCTCCCTCCTAGATCTAGCTTCCATCGTCATTTTAAATAAAATTCTTTTTTCTCTCATCAGGACCGGACAGCTTCTGTCAAAAGCCTTGTGAGGACCACCACAATTTGCACATTTAATGTTCCCCTTACAGGACTCACTCAACTCCGAGTGCGAATCCCCACAAGCCACACACGCACTTACTTCTTTTGCACTCCCTAACCACATGTCCAAACCTTTGACACCGAAAACACCTTAGCGGGGGAGGAACAAATTTATGAACTCTGTAACTCGTAAATTGAAGTTTCAATCTTTCCGGAACAAAGTTACCACCAATAAAGACTTTGATTCTATTCGTCGGAGCAAAAATTATATTTTCACCTTCAACCACTCTCTTTTTTTCCCTGAAGACACGCTTAAAACAAAACTCCCGATTAAATCTCCTAAGCAAAAGTAGCAACTCAGCCTCACTCAAACCCACATCCACATCATACAAAAGGACCGGTGTAGCAACTTTACCTAGCGGTATAAAGACTCTATAACTTCGGTCCAAGGGGCAATCTTTTACGAACATATTGGCCTCAAAAGCCTTATAAAACACAATCTTGCATTTATCCTGAGCGATCTTTTTAATAGATTTAATTTCCGCCTCTCTTCCTTCCAATTTTCTACCCAAGGCTAAAGGATTTATGCCTACAGTCACTCCCTCCCCCACACTCACCTTAATCACTGTAACCTCAAAAGGGCCCGCATCGTCATCACCATAAAAACAATCCTCCTTCTCCACCGGCGTCTCCAGATTCACCCCAGACACTCCCAAGCCCGCCTCCAATGACGCACCGGCACCCCCCGACTGGTCCACCTTCCCAGGCCCCAAATCCACCCTATCAACAATTCCCACACTTCCCGCTCTCATAACGGGTCTTCCCACGGGTGTCTCCTCAATCACCTTCACTGAATCAGGCTTTTTAGCCCCTTGTCTGGTCAGCGGTTTCTCCGCCTTACCTAAAACAAACCTTAGAGGTAATTTTATTACCTGACGTCTTTCTAACTTCTTCATTAGCCATAAGGCACAAAAAGATTAAAGTACAACAAAAGTCTACCAAAAAGAAAAATCCTAAATAATAAAACAAAAAAGACAAAATTAAAAGTAAAAAACTTAATAGAAGAGCAATAAAAAGAAAATAATCAAATAACGGAATAAAATCAACAACAAAATATAAAAAACACTAATCTATCAAAAGCTGTAAATTTAGATCCGCCATGTGGCAACAAAATAATCTTAAAAATCCAGCAAATGGATAAAGCATCCAGAAAAAATTTAGCTGGACTCACAAACCTCGCTACAAAAGCACTTCACTAAAAAACTTATTTTAAACAAATCACAAAAAATAACTTGAATAAAAAATTTAAAACTCAAAAAAAAAGCACTTGTGGAGCCTCTGAAGAGCACAACTTGCCTCGTCGAAAGTCGGAGAGAGAGTGTTAATATTTCTTCAAATTGCTCCATTTTTTATCAAAGGCAATCTAAGCAAACAAAATTAATTTGAAAGTCCTTATACGTCAGGTACGTTTTCAATCGTAGGAGAAATGTTTAACGAAAGTTGAACGAAAAATCTCATGTTGATGTTATGTCATGTCAATTATGGGTTAGTTTATAAACTAAGCTAAGATCGCACCACTTAAGTGACGTCACTTATGTTAAGTTATGTCGATTATGGTTGGGCCTTTAGAAATATTTTTTGACATTTCATGTGGAAAATTCAACAAATAAACACGTTATTTAAAAAAAATTGTATTTTTAGTTTAAAAGTGAATAGTGATACGGAAGATTTAATTGATTTAAGTGATGAAGAATGTTATGAAGTCATTGTTCGATTTACACGCACCGAAGGATTCCATACCTTAAAATATATTGACTATAAAACTTCTTCATAAACTTATTTTAGTTACCTTTGACTTTAATAACCTCAAAATAATTAGTTTATTATGAGAGGGCTCCTCCTGAAACAAACTGTTGGCAATACTGTTATAAGTATAAGTATACACTTTGCGCCCTCTGCATTTCGCTTTTTGAAGTTCTGTCATTTTGTTACTTTTGTCTAACTTTTGTTCACGTGTTTGGATACGAATAATAAATCCGTTTTCAGTTCTGTATAAAACTAAATAAGTTTGTTTTGTTTTGCTGCCCCTGCTAAGAGGTTATGGGCCCAGAGGCTGTAAGTGAGAACTGAAAAGAAGACTATTTATTTTGTAAGAATACGCATATAATAATGGCGAGTGCGGTTAAAATCGAGATGCTATCCAAGTACAACTTCGAGACCTGGAGAATACAGGTGGAGGCCATTATGGTGAAAAACGAAACATGGTCCTACGTTACTGGTGAACGACCGAAGCCCGAATTGGCTGTAGAAGGCAATGAACGAGTGGCAGCGGAGGCGGCTCGCATCAATTGGCTGGCGCAAGACAGGAAGGCAAAAGCAGACTTAATCCTGGCAATAAGTCCGTCGGAGCTGAGTCATGTGAGGGGATGTGAAACGTCGAGCGACGTATGGCAGAAATTGGAAAGCGTGTACGCGTCCAAAGGCCCCCCACGGAAGGTGACATTACTAAAGCGCCTAACACAGAGCAAAATGCCCGATGGAGCGGATGTAAGGGAGTATTTAACTAATTTCTTTGATGTCGTTGACAGGTTGCAAAACATGGAGGTAACCATCAATGGCGATTTACTAACCATCATATTCTTAAATAGCCTACCGGAATCCTACGAAAATTTCCGATGTGCAATGGAGTCGCGCGATAGGCTTCCTGATATAGAAGGATTAAAAATCAAAATTATTGACGAATACGATGCTAGAATTCAAAAGGCAAACGATGGGTCTGGTGCAATGTTTGTTAAACACAGTGTCGGTAAAAAGAGACCTCCCAAAGATAACAGCTTTAAGTTTAACTGCAACTACTGTGGCAAACGAGGCCATAAGGCCGCCGATTGTTTTAAAAAGAAGCAGCAGGGCAAGGAGCAAGCGGGCACGACATATTTCGCTGGTCTAGCGGATGCACAAGTCCCGGAGAACAAATGGTGTCTGGATAGTGGGTTCACAACCCACCTATGTAAGGACAAGGCAATGTTCATAAAAGCAGAAACAGCGAGAGCTTAGTTAAGGCTCGCTACAAATGTGACTTCTAGTTCGGTGCTCAAGGGAGACATAGCAATATCAACATGGAATGGCAACAGTAACATGCCAGTAAAACTCACCAATGCTTTGCATGTTCCGGATTTGCGGGCGAATCTCATTTCTGTGGCGAAAATAGTTGACAAAGGAGACGAGGTACTTTTTACGAAGAACAAGGCTGTTCTCAAGGATGACAAGGGAGCTGTCAAAATTGTCGCTGATCGTGAAGGAGATTTGTTTTTCGTGCGCAAGGAGCTTCAGCAGGGCTGTGTGGCTTCGAGTGCAAACTTGGGAGATGTTCATCGGTGGCATCGCAACCTGGGACATCTTAATGCTCAGGATTTATCAATTATGGCCAAGAGGAATTTGATACCTCCTATGACGGTTGAGTTGGAGACATGCAAGACATGGATTGAAGGTAAGCTCACACGTGTTCCGTTTCGGACTTGGCATGAACGGTCAAGGGGATTGCTCGATATCGTGCATAGCGACGTATGTGGCCCCATGAAGGCGGAGTCAAAGGGCGGAGCCCGATATTTCGTGACCTTTACCGATGATTGTAGTCGTTGGGGTATGGTTTATTTCATGAAAAACAAAAATGAAGTATTATCTAAATTTGAAGAATTTAAAGAATTTGCAGAGACACAAACTGGCCGAAAAATAAAAGCGTTACAGTCTGATAACGGAACGGAATTCTGTAATAGGAAAATGGATGAAATTTTGAAGAAATCTGGGTGTTATGTACGCTGGTAGTGCGCGTACAATAACAATTGAGATCTTATTCTGGACGCGAATAAGATCTCTTTTAATTTTAGGCTCCGGGTAATAGCGGAGGTACTGGCAGCCGATCTCGGAAGTAGTGCTCAGTCCTAAGCTCCTCGAGATCGGAATAGTACTGGAACCGAAGGTACTTCAGACTGGGAATCTCAGAAGCAGCACGAATGCTTTAACTTCTCGAGATAGCCCTGGAGTTATATTCGGGTTCTTGGATTAAAGATGGGGGAGTAGCAGAAATGCATTCGCTCCCCGAAATAAACACAGTTAAAACGCTGCACTTCACTATTAAAAGTCTTTATTTAGTTTCACTAGGCGGCACTCGGCACAATGTTCACTTAAACTGCTTTTCAACTTGCCGGACTCGCGACTCCCTGATATAAATATGACTTAAGTACTTTCGATTGTACTTAAGTCTTCGCTCTCAAACTTCCGCGTTCGCGCCGGTTTCTACTCACTGACTCTATTTCACTGACTCGATCAAGAAGACTCAACTAGGCTTCGACCGATCGAGTACTTATAGTCCCTCGATCAGTTATTGGAACTTTCCAATGTTCCAATTGCCGAAAATGTGCGCGTCGCCACTTGTGCGGTGCACATGTCTCGTGTCATCATAAATTGCCCGGGTCGATGCACGCGCGGGCGGTCGCCTCAACGTGAGCTTGGGTCGATGCGCCCGCGGGTGGTCGCAGCATAATTCGAGAAGTCGCATTATTGATTCTGCGACTTTTCGATTCTATTGAACCGCTTCAGATATCAAGCCTGTTGTGTCTTGAATTCTGAAGGGCCCTTGAACCTAGGCAATTTATGTGACTTTCTATTATTTTAAGATGTACCCAAAATCTAGATGAGATTTTGGTAGATAACAATTCCTTCCCCCTTGGAAAAAGAAGAAGAGGAATAATTCTCGGGGTTGAAGGGTTAAAGAAAGAGAAAAAAGAATATTAAAAGAAATGCATATTTTGCAAGAAAGAAAAAAAAATTATTGGAAATTTTTAAATATCGAGGCGGTGATTGCGTTTTCCTTCCTCCTTTTGAAAAAGAGAATTATTCTTTGAAGAGGAATAATTCTTGGAGGCGTATGTAAAGAAAAAAAAAATATTGGAAAATATTTTCAAATATCGCGGCGGTGATCGCGTTTCCTTCCCCCTTTTGAAAAGTAGAATTATTCTTTGGAGAGGAATAATTCTTGGGGTTGAAGGCTGAGAAGAAGAAAAAAAAAATATTGGAAAATATTTTTAAATATCGCGGCGGTGATCGAACAATCGCGATTTGTTGAGGGAGTTGCGAATGCGTTTACATGGTTCCTTAGTATTTAATACATCTTATCTTCTATTTTTGTAATTACAATATGTAGGTATTATGTTTTCCAATTTTTTTTTTTTTGATCTTGTTTTCCGTACCCTCTTTACTACATATTAATCATTTTTATCATTTATCATTTATTATTATTATTATTATTATTATTTTAATTTTTTTTTTTTATTATTTATCTATTTATATTATTTTTTTTTTATATTGTCCCAAAATGCTTATACTATTCGTATATGAATAAATTTTTTTTTTTTGATGTATGTGGTACCTATATAATTTAGAAATATTTATATATAATTTTATTATTATTAATATTTATTTATTAATTTTTTTTTTTTGTTAACTTCATAGATTTATATTAATTTCCCTATTTTTATTGTACGATATAAAATATTTTCTAGCTTGGCCTATTTGTTATTAACAGATTAAGCAATATATTTTTTGTATACATTTTAGCTAAGGAATTGCTTAAAATGCATTTGCTTCTTAGTTTACCTACTCTGCACTACGAATTTCCTGACCTATCCTAAGATTACTTATGCTCAGTATTTACAAGGCCAAGGTTACCTATCTAGACTTGCTAGTATCTTATTACCTAAGAGGGCGTTTATGGTTCGGAAAACATTGGCGGGCGAGTGAATCTTCGGTTTTTTATTTTTAATTTCTTGTTTTGTTATTGCGGATCGGTTTGCGGTTTTTTTTTTCGTGTTTATTACGGGAATTTTTTATTTGGGAAAGTTTGGCAGGGTCAAATGGGTTATTGCTTGTACGTATTTGTTGCTTACAGGAATTGTGCATTTCCGTTGCACTTTTTCTGGGAAATTACTTTTATTCTGTCTATTGAAAAGTTATTTTGCGAAATGGCAATTTTTGGGTGTTAATTGTGAAGGTGGTGGTGAAGTGCACCGTTAAATAGCCCGTGTTTTGAGGGGGGTTTTGTCAGTTTGTTGTGAAATTTCAAAGTGCCAAAAAGTAGTTGCATTAAAAATGAGTTTTACGGTGATCAATTTGCCCAAAGAGCCCATGACTTTGGGATTCAAAGCCATGAGGGCGCCCGTGCCCTAGCCGTTTGGACTGAGTCGTATGCCCGGGAGGGCTACTGGTTAGTTAATCTAAATTTCCCTGCTGGTGGGAGGTTGAAATTTTTGGGTAAGTTGTTATTGTGATAACGAGAAATAATTTTTTTTTGTTTTTTTTTTTTTTTTTACTAAATCTTGTTTTTCTTTTCCTAATTTAGGCGGACGTTGTAACTTAATCGGGATGGTCAGTTATCCGGAACCCGAGCCCTGGGATTGGGAGCCCGAGGGAAACCCTACCCCGTGGATGGTCGATGCTCCCCCGTGTGAGGAGTGGTCCGTTGACGGCGATGGTGCCGGACCCGATGTGGGCGATCCCGAGTCGGAGGCCGAAACCGAGGAGTTCGTTTTGGAGCGTCGTCGCGGGTAACGCCTTAGATTTAGTTAGTAAGGCGAAATTGTAAAAAGAGAAAAAAAAAAGAAATAAAATGTTGGTTTTTACTTACAAAAAAAAACTGTTTTTATTTTACACAACATTTATTCGCTTTTCAGCTCGGGGCAATGTCTGCCTTAGGGGTATTTGGGGATTTTTCGTTTCCTCGGATTTCTTTTCAGTGGGCTCTGGCTTAGGTGCGGCAATTTCTTCCCTTGATTTAGTGGCCATGAATCTAAATTGAAATATTCTTATTAGCGCGGCGGCTAATAGAATAAATACTACGGTGCCTGTTAGTCCCAATGAAGTGGTGACTAATTGACGATTTTTTATTATTTTAGGATGAGAATTTAATTTTGAAATATCGTTTTCTAAACTTTCCAGGGATTTTGCGTTATCTTTAAAAAAACTGTTTACGTCGTATTGTATTTTTAATTCGTTAGGCAATTCATTACTGCCCGCAACGGGGGTTGCTTGAGAAATCTTTACTAATCGCTCGTAGGTTTCGTTAGTTTTTGGAAAATATTTAGCCTGATGGAATGTGAAGGGGTGGATCTCTTCCATTTCGTAATGTATAATTTTGGACCCTATTTGCATATTACAGGGTTTATTGAGTGTTATAATTCCCTGGTCTTGTATTGTAAGTGTGGTATGTTGATCTTCGCATATGATCCTCACAGTTACCGGATGCGTCACGGAGTAAAGCCATGCGTTCGGTTGCTGGAGTTTGGTAAACACGTCCTGCGGCGGGATCTGGGCTCGCAGCTCGCAGGTGGAATTACTTATTAACGGTTCGAGAAACAGTTGTATTATACAATTGTTCGCTAAGGAAATTTTTGATATTGGAGATTTAGGCTTCATGACGTAAGTTGTTTTATTTAAGCCTCTAGTAATTTTCCTTAGGTCTTTTGCTTCCTCGGTATTCAGCAAGAGGAATTCTTGCGTTGACAGCCGTGTTGCAAGATACTTCTATTCTATTACTGGAACTAATGATTTATTTAATTCCATGTGTATCGGGAAATTATGTATTATTTTCAGATTCATCGCTGGTATATTTAGAATGGGAAGGCTGATTTTTTAATTAATTTGTTTTGTAGGACGTGCGTTTGCACTTTCGATGTCTGATATATTAATGATAGACAATCGTCTGAACGGGCACATTTTGTTTGGCTTTTTTGGTAAATGTTTAGCAAATGTTCCGGAGATATACATAACGGATGAATCTGATTATTTCTACTTGTAGTGATTATATCGAGTAGGGCTTGTTACCTGAATTCGATTTCAATCACTTGAAATAGAATTCCTAGAATTATATCGTGTTGTATTTGCCTTTGCTTGGTATCGTTAGCAGAGGCTTCAATACGACTAATTTGTTGCGTTAGATTTCGCTGTTTCTCAACAATAGCGGAAAACGGGTTTTGCACTTTTTCGAAAGTGGTTTTCATAATGCTTATTTGCTGTTTCTCTAATTTGGCTAGCGTCTGTGTATCAGACTCTAGCTGGTCTAATCGACTATAAATTTCGTTTTCGTTATTATTGTCCATTGTGCCAAATAGGGAATGTAGTGCGTTCCCTACCCCGTCGAATAGGGAACGGGTGATTCTGGTTTTTCCTAGAGATTCCCGTATGGCTTCTGTTCTACGTTTTAAATTAACTATTAGGGAATGGATGTGCACTCTGTGTGCGAGGCAGGGATTGTAACTTATGTTTGGTCTGTCACAAACCTGACCTAACAAAATTTCGGCTTTTTCGGCTAATTTTGTATGTTGATCCAGTTCCTCTATATCTAATTCGGTAAAAATCGTCCAAGTCCTATGATATACCATTAATGTGCCGATGTCCTCGAACATAATGCCCGAGTTTTTTAGCGGAGTGATAGTATAGGCTCCATTAGTCGGATCCCCTTTCGTTGTTCCCAGTACCAGGTATGCGAGAATTAAGGTCCACATTTCCTGGAAATGGGATTTAAAATTGTCAGTGACGTTTTTCAAAAATTTGTGTTTTCTTAAGTTACTTAATTTTTTGAGACGCGGGAAGGAAAGGAAGGGAGGAAAATGAATAGGGCGTTTTTGAAGAAACATTTGATTGAGGCTGGGTTTACTCGAAATAAGGCTTTAAGCGATTATTATGTATTATTTTAATTCGCTTGCCAATTTTTATTTCTGTGTTCACTGGCGAAGGGGTACCTGTTACTATGTAGGGTCCTACCCAGATTTCAGAGAGCTTATGTTTTTTATTCTCGCTCTTCAGGAGGACCCTATCGCCTACATGGAATGTTATTGGTTTCGCATTCTTGTCATAATATTCTTTAGACTTTTGCTTACCGGCTAAGAGGTTTTTCCTTGCGGTAGCATATGATTTCTGTAATCTATATCGGAGCTGATGATAATAGGCTTAATTATTATAAAGGGGTTCTGGTTCCCTTTTTAAGTTTGATGGGACATCCGCTGTAAAACCATATACACAGTCCATGGGCGTGAGTTTTGTCCCTTCGTGTACACTATTATTGTACACGAACGCAGATGTTCGTAGGAATTGATCCCAGCTCCGGGAATTTTCGTCTACGAAGGTGCGTAAATATTCAATTAGGGGTCTATGTGCTCTTTCTAGTGCCCCGTTAGATTGTGGATGGTAGGCTGAAGTCTGTAATTTTTTCACTTTCAGTAGCTTGCAGACTTGTTTGAATAGATCGCTTAGGAAATTCGTTCCTTGATCTGTAACAATTTTCTGGGGAATGCGGTAGCGCGTGTCGATTTCGTCGAAGAAAATTCGCGCAATTGTTTCCGCTTCCGCGTCAGGTATCGCGTACCAGTCCACGAATTTTGTTAGATTATCCTGGAAGGTCAGGATGTATTTATTCCCTGACGTGGACTCTTGTAGTGGTCCAACAATATCAAGGTAAACCTTGTCGAAAGGCTTTTCGGCTATATCAGTGATAACCATGGGCATCTTATATTGCGGAGATGCGAGATTTCTTTGCGTTTGCATCTGTTGTGTGATGAATTTGGGCCTTTACCGTGCAGGTGTGGCTTTCATCTTCACTATTTTCTTCCCTAGGAATGCGACTTAGTGCGTCTGCATTCGTATTATATTTTCCGGGTTTATATTCGATTGTATAATCGAATTCGGAAAGTTTATGGTGAAATCTCACTAGACGAGAAGTGGGGTCTTTTACATTGAATGCCCCTTTTAGAGGTTTATGGCCTGTATAGACCGTGAATTTTCTACCTTGAAGGTAGCACCTAAAATTTCGTGTCGCCCAGACAATGGCCAGTAACTCCTTTTCGATTGTGGAGTAATTGCGTTCGGCTTTATTCAGAGTGCGGCTTGCATAGGCTATGGGCTGATTTTTTCCTGGCTCTCCTTGGGAGAGAACTGCTCCTATAGCCTCATTGCTCGCATCTGTTGTTAGATTAAAAGGTTTATTAAAGTCTGGGTAAATAAGAAGTGGAGGTGAAATTAAAGAATTTTTAATATTTAGGAATGCTTGCTGGCATTTTTCTGTCCAGTTAAACTTTACGTCTTTGCGTAGTAAATTTGTTATTGGGCGTACAATTTTAGAAAAATTTGGAATAAATTTTCTGTAATAATTTGCAAGTCCCAAAAATGATTGGACTTGTCTTACCGTTCGGGGAACGGGAAAATTTTGAACACAGGCCGTTTTACTGGGGTCAGGCAGTGCTCCTTCGCTGGAACATTTATGTCCCAGGTAGATTACCTCTTTGCGGAGAAATTGGCATTTCTCCGGTTGTAATTTCAGGTTGTTTTCACGTAACCTGGTAAATACATTTCGCAATTTTTTATTATGATCATTTAAATTTTTCCCGTAGATGACGATATCATCCAGGTATACAAAACATTCGAGTCCCTGCAGGCCTGTTAGAACGTAAAGCAGCGTTTCCAATACAACGTGGAGCTCGGCGTCAAAGTAGGTCCTGTTCCAAATAGGATCGCAGAGTATGTTCGAGAGATTCAGATTTTTCGAAATCATATGGTTGGCTGTAATTTTCTTGTCATATGTGCCGATTGACAATTTGTTTGTAACTGTGATTTTCTATAATTTTGTGACTTGTGTTTTTTGTTAATTATTCTGCTAAAGTGGAAAGACACAAGATTTAAAACAAATTAAACTGCCAAACAATTTTCGACAGGATAATTTTCGAAAATTTAGGATCCATCTGTTGAAGATTTAGTGCAACTCTTTCGAAAATAAAATTTTTAAGAACTAATTTTTGCTAAAATAATTAACAATTTTGCAGAATATTATATTCTGCAGTTCTGTAGTCAAATAATAAATGTGTTTAATATATAAAAAGAAATATTTGTGCTAATTTTTCATTCCAAGAAATAAACTTTGCAGCAGCGCCATCTCGAATAAAATTAAGTTCGAAAGCTTTCGACGATTCCAACGCGAGAGTAGGAGTAGGATCCACTTTTGCGCTGACTTTCAGCTGCAGAGTGAGATTTTTAAAGAGACAAAAAATACAACTCTGTCGTGTGGAGTGTGGAGATAGAAAATAATCTGAATCTCCACGCTGTATTGGAAACGCGCCTTAATTCATTAGGCGCTGAAAAGTGGCAGGGCCTCCTTTTAATCCAAAGGGCATACGTTTAAATTCGTAGTGCCCGTAATTTGTACTAAATGCCGTCTTTGGGCGATCCTGTAGCTCGACCAGTACTTGGTGATAACCACCAGCGAGATCGAGGGTAGAAAAATACCTCGAGTGGCCTAATTGGTCCAGTATATCCTCGATTCGAGGCAGGGGAAAAGCATCGCCAATTGTTTTTTCATTTAATTTGCGGAAATCGACGACTACTCTCCATTTTTTCTCAACGTTTGGTCCCGGCTTTTTGGGGACTACTAGAAGAGGTGAGTTCCATGGACTCTTGCTAGGCTGTACTATATCATTTTCGAGCATTTCTTGTAAT
The DNA here is from genome assembly GCA_951509405.1 of Machimus rusticus. NCBI lineage: Eukaryota > Metazoa > Arthropoda > Insecta > Diptera > Asilidae > Machimus > Machimus rusticus. Next base: position 13,685,763 of record OX608050.1, read on the forward strand.
TGCTCGTTTATGATGCTACGCTGTATCTCAGGTAGCTTATACATTTTTTTATTTATAGGTGCTTGATCCTGCACTACTGGGATTAGATGTGCAATAGCATCTGTATGAGTGAGGTAGTCACCTTTTAAGTGGAATATGTCGTTATATTCTCGGCATAGTTCCAAAATTTCCTTTTTCTCTGTTTTATTGAGAATGGGGCTCAGGTTCTTCCTCTAACCTGGCTATGCGCTCTTTAGCGGCTATATTAGTGTGTACGGTGTTTCCGGGCCAGGGCTGAATTATTTGTGCCGCTTGGGCCCGGGGATTTTTCCCGTGCATTCTCTTTTGGCTTTTCTGCATTTTGTTGGGGATACAATGGGACTAATGTGTAGTCATTCACCGGAGCCAATTGTAAATTAAGAGCGCTACCTTGGAGTCCTTCGCGTTGAGAATCCCAATCAGAACTTCTTTTTCTTCTCTAGAGGAAATTATACTGTTTGCCAAGAAGACTCCGTCGTCTACCTCCTGAGATAGACAAAGCATATCTTCCGGCAAATTCAGCGGAATTCTAGCCACTACCTGTGATCTCGCAGGTACGCATATGGGCTTGATCAGGGCCACGCTATGCCGCCTGACTTGTGAGATCGCGGATGTTTTCGCTAGAATTGCCTTCTCGTCCTCCCGTGGCTTAACTTTAGCCAAACATCCCCCATCATATGATGGCTCGAGAACATGGCAAGTGGAAAGCTTAACCCCTTCGGGTTCCATCCTTTTTGCCTCGTTCCCGGATTCGGATGTTTTTCGGGCGCTATTTTTCTCGGTCTCGAGAAAAATAGGGTACGAGAATTCCTCTAAATTAGTTTCCGTGCGCGGAAACCGAAGTTCTTGATTTGGGCCCTCAACATTGCAATTTTGGGCAAGAAAATCGTTACCTAACAGGCCGTCATAGGAGAGGCCTTAAGTGTTTTCTATTACCTGGAAAGTGCAGGGTGTTTTAATTACCTTGTGTTCGTTTAATTTCGTAACAAGGTTTCCCTGACAGCTTCCCAGTGTGTATCCCGTGCCAAAAGGAGTTTGCAGGGTAAGAATCTTCTCGGCATTTATTAGCTCGGAAGATTTCAAAGCTTGTTTTTTAATCAAGCTTATCTCAGCGCCCGTGTCCACCACTAGTTGAGTCTTTTCTTTCAGACCAAAATCTAGGGGGAGCTCCACTACTGGAGTACTTGGTTTGGGCGGCTGAGAGTACCCTGTATTTTTGCTATTATTATTTATTGCCGAGCCGGGGATTTCGGGCTCGACTCGTCGCCGTTTCCCGAATTCCGACTTTGATATTCTTTTTTCCGTTAGCATGCGTTTTCTTCATGCCCACGGCGGCCACACCAATCGCATTTTACTCGCACATTATTTACGCGGCGCGTTCCATTGTTATTTGCGGGGGCCGATTGTACATTTCTGCGTGGTGGACCGTTATAATTACTGCGACATGACTTAATGTCATGCCCCATTTTGTTACACTTTACACAAACTGGGTTATTTTTTCTTTTGAAACACTCGTCATATATATGCCCCCGTTTGGAGCAAAAACTGCACACGATATTGGCTGGAGGTCGTGATGTTCCTCCAGCGCCCGAATTTTGAGGCTTAGGTAACGCATTCGGTTGATTCGTGGGGTAATTTGTCGCGGGCTGAGCGTAATTCGGCCTCTGTCCGGTGGCTGCGTGAGGATACCCAAATACCGCATTTGAATATGCAGCTGCCGTGGTGGCATTAATCGGATATCCCCTCGGATCGCCGTAACCCGAAGGTACCGGAAGGTGCGAATTGCTCGAAAAATTTTCGTGTGGGGGCGCGACTGAATTGTTGGGGTAGTGAAAAGCTCCCTGCTGGAGTTTCTCCATATCCAGCGGTTTTTTAGCTAATTCCTCCAGGTCAGGCTCATTTAATGTCAGTAAATACTGACGGAGATAAGGACTGACGGCACCGTTTCGCAAAGTATTTTTCGCGAAATCTTCAAGTTGGCAATTCACTACTGCTGCTGCTGCAGCACCATATTTCGATTCTGCCGCTTCTTTACACTGCGACAGGGCCTTCCTGATGCGCGATATGAACCGTGTGAGATCTTCATACGGTGTTTGGCGCATTGCTATTAATTTATTCACCAATTCCTGATGACATTCGCGTGGTAGGAACGCTGCATTCAATTTATCTTCAATTTCTTTGAAGGTAGCAGGTTCCTCTGAGGCTAAGAGCTGATAAGCTTCGCCTCGGAGTCTCGTCGGAATCATTTTTAGGAAGAGGGGCTTGTCTGCATCTGATAGGCATTCTAAACATCGCCTGCAGCAGCCCAGGAAAGTTTGGAGCTCATTGCTCAAATTGGGGCCTGGCTCCCCGGCAAAGATTGGCACTATCTGAGTCAAATTTCTCGTGACTTCAGTGTAGTTGGCCATTTTTGTTTTTAATTTAACGTGGAGGTCTTTAGGGCAAATCGCAGAAATATTTAAGTTTCCCGAATTATTTGAGCTTGAAAATGAAGCGCTCAACCAATTTAACGCGATCGCGGTAGCCTCAGATTCACTCACACTTGCACTGCTTAATTCTAAATCACTTTCACGACTTAAGTCTAATTCACTGCTTAACTCTAATTTGGGCTCGGATTTGCTTTGCCCTTTATTTAGGAAAGAGCACGAATATCCCTTGAAATCTTTTAGGGATTCTTGAAATCTCTCGTGTGGGGGCGCGAAGGGGAGTAGCAGAAATGCATTCGCTCCCCGAAATAAACACAGTTAAAACGCTGCACTTCACTATTAAAGGTCTTTATTTAGTTTCACTAGGCGGCACTCGGCACAATGTTCACTTAAACTGCTTTTCAACTTGCCGGACTCGCCACTCCCTGATATAAATATGACTTAAGTACTTTCGATTGTACTTAAGTCTTTGCTCTCAAAATTCCGCGTTCGCGCCGGTTTCTACTCACTGACTCTATTTCACTGACTCGATCAAGAAGACTCAACTAGGCTTCGACTGATCGAGTACTTATAGTCCCTCGATCAGTTTTTGGAACTTTCCAATGTTCCAATTGCCGAAAATGTGCGCGTCGCCACTTGTGCGGTGCACATGTCTCGTGTCATTGATTTATTAATTCGCTTAATACAAGCTACATATCATAAGTACAATATTAAACTTAAAGTTAAGATTGAACTTAAAAGCTAAGGGAACAGAGAGAGGGGAAGGCAGTCTTAAATTAAGCTAAACTAAGGAAACTCAGGAAAGGAAAAGGGGTCTAAACTTATGAATGTTAATAAATTCAAGTGGGACGATGATGGAATTCATTCCTGAGAGCTAATTTGCTCAGATGGAAGTCGAAGGGAAGAGAGTTGGCCTTCCGAAGCATTCGGGTGAGAGGCTCTGCAAGTCCGTAGTTCGTGCGGTGGTAAGCAGGGCGAAAGAGATGGGCCGACCTGACGGAACGGGGGTTGGTGTAGAAAGAAATCCGCTGAAGCAGAGAAGGGCAATCAATATCTCCAGAAAGCAGCTGGTGGATGAAGGTAATATCAGCGAGGTCGCGCCGCTTCCACAAGGGCTGCAAGTCAATCAGCATCAGTCGGTTTTCATAAGGGGGAAGACACAAACGGTCAGACCAAGGTAGCTCACGTAAAGCAAAGCGAAGGAATCTGCGCTGGACTGCCTCAATCCTGTTAATGCTTGTAGATTGACATGGAGACCAAACCTGGCAAGCGTATTCGAGGAGGCCGGACGCAGGAGACATAGAGGGATTTGGCAACATAGGGATTAAGGAACTCCTTAGACCAGCGCTTCACAAAGCCAAGTGTAGAGTTGGCTCTGGCAACCACACTATCAATGTGATCACGAAAATTGAGTTCGCTGTCACAAATGACACCAAGGTCGCGAAGAGAGGATACACAGGGGATAGTTTCATCGGATATCTGATAAACTCTGGGGGGAGAGGGAGGGCGTCTGCGGGAGAAAGTAATGGATTGGCATTTGGAGACATTGAGCTCGAGAGAGTTTTTTTGGCACCAAATACTAAAATTATCGAGGTCGTCTTGAAGGAGTCGCGAGTCCGTGGGAGAGGATATAGGTTTGGAGATTTTCATGTCGTCGGCGTAGATAAAGAGATCCGAGTGCTTAATAATACACTCAACATCATTAATAGCCAGAATGAAAAGCAACGGACCCAAATGACTTCCCTGGGGAACACCTGAATTGGCCACGAAAGGCTTAGAAGTCGAGGAACAGAAAAGGACCTTGTACTGGCGTTGATCTAGATATGACTTCATCCAGGAGAGAAAAAGCTGGTTGAAGCCAAGGTAGTTGAGTTTAAAAAGAATTAATTTATGTGAAATTTTATCGAACGCCTTGCTGAAGTCCGTAGCGATGACGTCGACCTCCTCGCCTTTTTCCAAGGCACATAGTGTACTAGAGACGAAGTCGGTAAGGTTAGTGGTAGTGGATCTGCCTTTAAGGAAACCGTGTTGTGATGGGGAAAATATGGATTTACAATGAAAGAACAAACAATCGTAAACGATGCTTTCAAAGAGTTTCGGTATGCAGGAGAGTTTGGCTATGGGACGGTAGTTGGAAATATCACTCTTACAGCCCTTCTTATGAATGGGGATGATAAATGAGTCTTTCCACCTAGAGGGAAAAGTTCCTTGGGTGATTGAAAGTTGAAAGATAGAAGTAAGAGGTCCGATCAAGTGTTGAGCGCACTTTTTCAGGACAATGGCAGGGACCCCGTCAGGACCAGGGTTGTGATCATCAGCAAGAGTGTTGATGGAGGCAGCAACCACTGAAGGATCAATGTTGATAGAAGCAAGGGTGGTCTGAGGACAGGAGCGCATGAAATGGAAGTAGTTAGCATCAGGCTCGGAAGAATGCTCACTGAAGGATTTACTGAAGTGTTGTGCAAAAAGATCGGCTATTACACGAGGGTCAGAAGAAGAAGTGTCGGCAAGATTAAGTGTTGAGGGATAGCCTCTGGATTTTCTTTTGATGTTAATGAATTGGTAAAAGCGTTTAGGATCAGAGAGGAGAGTTGATTGCATACGTTCCAAATATTCTAGATAAGAGGATTGGCTGCGTTCAGAGAAGAGGGAGGCAGCAGAGAGGTAATTGGACAAATCAGTATCCGATCGAGATAATAGATAGGCCTGCCACAGTTTGTTTCTCCTGTTCCGAAGGGAACGAAGTTCTTTATTGTACCAAGGGGGAGAAGAGGCATGATCTCTACGAGGTTGAAGGGGAATAGATTGAGCTAGACAGGTAAAAAGTTCAGTATAGAAATCGTCTAGGGCATCCTCGACAGAAAGCTGTGTATCAGTTAGGAGGGATTGAAGGGAAGATTGTTCAAGTAGGTGATTTAATTTGCCAAAATCCCCAGCACGGAAGTTGAAAGAGTAAGACGTTTCGGAATGAGTATGAAGAGAGGGGGGTTCAAGAGAAAAAGTAAGGAAGAGTGGGGGGTGATACTTGTCAAGAGTGGAGAGAAGATGAATACTCCCAGTGACAACCGAGTTGACGGGATCGGAAGAAAAGACCAGATCTAGTTGTCTATCAAGGTTGTTAGTTATGCCACTCATTTGGTAGAGACCAGAGTCGGAGATACGGTCAACGAAAAAAGTCTCTTTGTCGGAAAGGGTGTTGGAGGGGATATAATGGAGTGGTCGCGCAAACGAGATAATAGATAACGTCCTTCAGTTGACCCTGCAGATTTCATGGTGAGCTTAACAACGGGTGGGATAAGAGGGTCGATAAATGAAGGTTTAGACAAATTGGGGGAAGTGGAGGGAACAGAGGGAGTAAGGTTGGAAGGTCGCTGGTCAGAGGGAGAAGAGGACGACGGAGTGGAGGAAGAGGGAGGATGAGTAGGTACAGAAGGATCCAGAGTGTGGGATTTAACAAAGTTGGGGTATTTGATAGGGGTACAGAAATTGAAATTCGGAAATACACCTGCTTTAGAGAGCCAATTGGAGTTGGAAGACGGAGCAGGAGCACTCAGCGAATTAGGAGAACTTTTGCTATTATTAACATTCACTTTACGTTTAGTGGATGGAGATTTAATTTTGTTAGAGGGTGGGTTAACATTTTTACTGGGCCTAGTGAAAGAAGAATGAGGGGAAGAACTAAAAGAACTAGAAATAGAAGAGTTCTTAACTAAGTTGTTAGTATTTTTCGCTCTATTACTAGGGTTAGACTTAAAACTTACAGATTTTGAAACCCATTTCGAGATTCTGATGCTGCCGTGGGAAGAAAGACGATTGACGGGGAGAGAGAACAGCCACGCATATTTCTGGTGAATAGACACCTTAAATTTGGACAGACTATCTTGACTCGAGGAGCGGAGCTTCAAACAGCCAATAGGTTCGATGGAAAAGTGCCTGATGAAAAACTCACGGATCCAAGACGCATCAGCTTGATGAGGGGCACCAGCCACAAGGAGCGCTGTGGACGGTGCGGATGTGTTCAAGTTAACACGACGGAGCTTCTCGAGTCTACACCTCCATTCACCTTCGGTCCAAAGAGTGCCGAATTTATAAAGAGTAGAAGCAGGATGCGGGTCGGAAGTCTGAACAGATACAGACGAAGTAGGGCGTGGCTCCGGCTGGGTAATATCAACTACAGTCGAGGAGGCATCCAAAGCAGCGTGAGACATCGAGGGGGGCGCAGCAGGAGATGTAATAGAGACGGTGGGATAGGCATCCGGAGCAGCTGCGGCCTGAGGCAACGAGGGCAGCACGGGAGCAGGCGACAAAGGAGATGGCGAGTTGGCTGGTCCGAAGGGAAGACGTAGATCAGCAGAAATGGAGCCCAGAAGTGCAGCATTAGCAGTTACAGCCGCCGAACAACATCCAAGATCGTTCTTGATCTGCTTCATACTACGGCGAACATCATCAACAGCTGGCATAATAGACGCCGGTACATCAGCAACGGAAAACGCAGAGTATAAGTCGTCCAGTGTACGTGCCGCAGTTGATAAGTTTGAAGAAAGCTGATGAGATTTAGCAAGGAGTGTGTCAGTCTTGGACTCCGCAGCTGAGGCAGTATTAAGTATTCTATCCAGCTTCGTATTTATAGAGGAAAGGTCCTCAGAGACGGATAGAAAGCTGGAGCACTTGGAAAGGAAAGACTGCAACTTGTTGGCTAAGAGAGATTGCTCATTGGTAATTGTGTCGGAAATAGTAGCCAAAGCTCGAAGTACATGGCACGGCTTGATATCCGAGCACTCGTTGCAAGTAGACAGCGCAGCAGAAGAGAGTGATCGTGCGCCACGCTTTAGGCAAGCCACATGAAAGAATTGTCCACAGACGCCTTCGCATTCAGTCAAATCACCAGCGAGAGTTCCATTGCATACCTTGCAGGCGCACATCGCAGCAGTACGAGGAAGACAGTGGATAGCGTGAACCAAAGCAAAGTGACGACACAGGTGAAAAACAAAGCGGCCGATTGAGTGGTACCAAACAGCAAGCTATGCGAGTACAGCCAAGCGGTGACGACACAAGTGAGAATGAGTCCAAGCAATTCAGCATAAATTCGCGAAGACAGCCAGTAATGAACACAAATTAGAGATCCGCGTACCGATTACACAATAGTAACACGAAGGGCAAAAATAACAGGGTTGAAACAGACGGGGGGTGTTAACGGTCACGACGGAAATAAATTAAGAAATTATGAAAATTACGAAATTTTGAACGGTAGAAAAAGAAAAAGCGGGACGTTAAAGAAAGCACGTCTACTCCGCTCGACAGTCAATCAATAATGACTAATCATAAATTGCCCGGGTCGATGCACGCGCGGGCGGTCGCCTCAACGTGAGCTTGGGTCGATGCGCTCGCGGGTGGTCGACGCAGCATAATTCGAGAAGTCGCATTATTGATTCTGCGACTTTTCGATTCTATTGAACCGCTTCAGATTTCAAGCCTGTTGTGTCTTGAATTCTGAAGGGCCCTTGAGCCTAGGCAATTTATGTGACTTTCTATTATTTTAAGATGTACCCAAAATCTAGATGAGATTTTGGTACATAACATGGGACTCAGCGACGACTCACAGCCGTTTACACCCCGCAGCAGAATGGCGTGGCCGAGAGGCGAAATAGAACTCTAGTTGAGTCAGCGAGGTGCATGTTGATTGAGTCGGGACTTTCATCATCGTTTTGGGCTGAGGCTGTGGCCACCGCGAATCATGTGCGAAATCGATGCACCACCAAGAGTTTGGACGGGGAGGTTCCCTACAAGCTTTGGACAGGCAAGTACCCCGAACTGCAATATCTTCAGGCATTTGATAGTAAAGCCTACGTATTGGACAAGGCTCCAGGTAGAGGGAAATTCGATAGAAAGACTCTCGAGGGAATTCTCGTCGGTTATCCTGAGGCTTCAAAGGCATATAGAGTATGGGTTCCTTCTCAAAATAAGATGTATATCTCGAGGGATGTTAAGTTTCTCGATAAAGTTCTAAACCCATCCGCCTCTGAGGACATTATCTCTGACGACACAATGAACGGACGTCGCAAGCTCGAGGACTTTCTGCCAACAAAAGAACTGATCGTCGGTCAGGACATTCGCAGTGAAGGCGCTGAGGACATGAAATCGAAATCATTGGTATTGGGGAAGTCTTCCTTGGTCGAGTCTTCGAAGGAGAAGGCAAAGCATGATGTTGAAGACAATCAGGAGGAGCCATCGCGTGGGCGGGACGTCGTGACAGGTTCGAGGAAATACACGCACTCTGTGGGAAGGCCATCGAAGCTCAGAACTGGAGCGCCGGGCCGTCCTAGAAAAGTTTACAAGGAAATTCCGATTGAGACACGAGAAATTAGCAAAGAGGTTGAAGAAGAGGATCTCGAATCGCATGACGCTGAGTTCATCACACATGCCTCAGAAGTGTCCTTCTCTCAGGCAATCTCGGGAGATGATAAAGTGGCTTGGGAATAGGCAATCTATAAAGAGATGAAAAGCCTGGTTGCAAATGATACTTGGATCATTGTTGAAAAGCCGGAAGATGCCAGAATTGTCGGCTGCAGAATGGTTCTAAGGAACAAATGGACAGCTGAAGGGAACCTTGAAAGGCGAAGGGCTAGACTGGTAGCTAGAGGATTTACCCAGATACCTGGCATAGACTTTCACGACACTTATGCTCCTGTAGCAAGATTGAATTCGCTGAGACTTTTGATAGCTCTAGCCGCTAAGAAAAACTTGCGAATTTCTCAGTTGGATATCACGTCTGCCTATTTGAATGGAGGACATCTATATGGAGAAGCCTATATTTTTGAAGGAGATGTTAAGTAGAATGGCTGAGAGTAAAGAGGATGTGCATATTCGTGATAGGGCCGTTGAGATGCTGAAATGTCTTCAGGAAAAACCGGATGCAGTATGCAAGCTGAATAAGGTTTTGTATGGTCTGAGGCAGTCGGGCCGACAATGGAACGTTGAAATCGATGGAGTACTGAAGAAGGCTGGTTTGATTCCTACGAGCGCAGATACCTGTATTTATGTCGACAAGAATGGAAAAACTTTTGTGTTGCTGTACGTGGATGACATCCTCATCTTTTCTGGAAATGCTGTAAGAGAAGAAGAAATAAAACAAGCTCTGACTGGATCTTTCAAGTTGAGGGACCTTGGTGAAGCTACATCCTGTTACATATCAAGCGTGACAAGGGTAAAATACAGCTGTCACAGAGCGGTTACATCGAGGACGTATTGATGCGGTTTGGAATGCAGACCTGTAAGCCTGTTGCAACCCCGATGGCGGTGGGATGCAAGTTATCTAGAGAGGAGACTACTGAGGGGAATCATTCTTTTAAGGCCCCCTACAAGGAATTGATGGGTGCTTTGATGTACTTGGCAGTGGGCACACGTCCTGACATAGCATATTCGGTAAGTGCTTTAAGTCAATTTAATGATTGTTTTGGTCAGGAGCACTGGATGGCGGCGAAGCGTGTGCTGAGGTACCTGAGGGGCACAACTCATCACGCTCTGAATTTTGAGGATAATGGTGCGGCGTTGTCATGTTTCGTTGACGCAGATTGGGGAAATTGTTCGGTGGACCGCCGATCATATACTGGTTCCATTTTTCTGTTGAGTGGTTCAGCTGTATCGTGGGAATCACGAAAGCAACGGACAGTTGCTCTATCATCAACCGAGGCTGAGTACATGGCTGTGAATGACGCCGGTAGAGAGGCTGTTTTCTTGATGGGTTTTTTGAGGGAAATGGGCTTCGGAGAACTTTGTGAAATGACTATTTTCAACGACAATCAGGGCGCTGGCAGATTGGTCGAGAATCCCATTCATCACGTTCGATCAAAGCATATTGATATTAAGTATCATTTTATTCGAGAAGTGATAAAAAATCATCCTTTCAAGCTGCAGTATTTGCCTATCGAGGAGATGATTGCGGACGTGTTTACGAAGCCGCTGACGAAGCATCATCATGAGAAATGTTTATCTGGACTTGGACTACGTGCTTCCAGGGGCGCAAATTGAGGAGGAGTGTTGGCAATACTGTTATAAGTATAAGTTTACACTTTGCGCCCTCTGCATTTCGATTTTTGAAGTTCTGTCATTTTGTTACTTTTGTCTAACTTTTTTTCACGTGTTTGGATACGAATAATAAATCCGTTTTCAGTTCTGTATAAAACTAAATAAGTTTGTTTTGTTTTGCTGCCCCTGCTAAGACAAACACAGTGTAAAACACATACATAAAAGAGTAAAATACTTAAGTTCTCACTAAGCTAAGCGTGAAATAAAATAGGACTGTGAAACCGAAAATACCTAAGTCGTCACTTAAGTTGCACTTAAGTGCGCACTGTGGAATCGGTCAAAAGAAAATTGAAAATATTATCTTACTTTATTTGATGAACCTTCAGAAGCATTTCTTTCTTCCTTTGAAGTTCCTTCACACCCACCCCAACCCCCCGTCCTATACGCTTATCGGCTATTGTCTATCGCGTGTCGAAAACAAAAGAGAACTACTGCGTGGAAGAAAGGATAAATCATCATCAATAAATGGGTATATTAAACTTATATGTTTTTTACCTTGCCACGATCGACTGGACTAATAGCGACGATCGACCGGTCGATCGCGATCGAAATAAATTGAAATAAAAGAAAGGTATGAAGAGGTCTCTCAAAGGGAGGGAGTGTGAAGATATGTGTGCTTTGAGAGTCGTGTATCTCTCTCTCTCTAACGAAGAGAGCGCCACTGCTGATGCGACGCCACTTTGCGGCGACTCAAGTGTTTTACTTCACTTGTCAAGGAACTCTTGGAGAAGCAGCATCCCAAGTTTTTATTTTGTGTGTATTTCAGAATTGAATAAATTTAATAATAGTCAAGACAATAAGTTTGGTGTTTTTGTTATTGCCTAAAACCATAAGACTGATATATATTTAAAGGAAAATTCTATCATGAATAGAAAAGGAAGCAGTAGAAGTAATGTGCATAGAATGATTACAAAAGAAAAAGAAAAAGCTATAAATAAGCTAAGGGATTGCGGTGCAGGCGCTGAAATAAATTGAAATTGAAGATGAACTTCCAACCGAATTAAGTGATACAAGAAACAATAGCGGCGAAAAAAATTTAAAGGACAAGTTAAAAAAGTGGTATGAGGAACAAAATCCTTCGAGAGAAATCTTAGAATCTCTGTTAAAAATATTGAAGTCTGAAGGCCTGGATGTTCCAATCAGCCTCAAGGGACTTTTAAAACCTCAAAATGAAAATGTAATTATTCGTACTGTTCCTCCAGGAAAATATTTGCATTTAGGTATTGAAAAACAACTGAACAAATTGCCGAGAAATTGAATTGCAAACGAAAGTGAAATTATTTTAGATATTGGTGTAGATGGATTGCCGCTATACAAGAGCAGCGCTCAATCTTTGTGGCCCATAATGGGCAGAATTGAGAATATAAAACATATTGTTTTTTTGATTGGCTCATACCTTGGAACAAAGAAGCCGCATAACGTAGATGTTTATTTACATGATTGGCCACAATTCTTGCGTTGGATGCTGTAAGTGTTACCAGGTAGGGAAACGTATAAATAATGTAACCACCTTTAGCACCAAATCCTCTGATTTACGTACGGACAAGGAATTTTCCGATAGAAAACAATTGAATTTCCACCAAAATTTGCATAAAAATACAATGAGCAAACTAGAGGAAATAGGTGTTAAAATGATAACGCAATTTCCCCTAGATTCAATGCACTTGATAGATTTAGGTGTTACACGAAAGATGTTGCTGCGTCTATTGAATTGAAAAAGTATTCAAAGAATTACTGCAGCTTTGAAAGAAAACTTATCAACAAACTTGACATCTCTTGCTGTATTTATTCCTGTGGAATTTCAGAGGAAACCGCGATCCGTTGATGAGGTTTTAACGTGGAAGGCAACGGAATTTCGCCAATTCGCCCTCTATACTGGGCCAGTTGCATTAAAGAATATTTTAAACGCTGATTGTTACTATCAGTTTTTATTATTGCATGCCTCATATAGATTGCTATCGACGCCCGCGAACTTTCAAGGAAATTTAAGTGTAGCAAAGGAAATGCTTCAACTGTTTGTCGAAAATTTCCCAATTATTTTTGCAGAAAATAGCGTTACATTTAACGTTCACAGTCTTCTCCACCTGACTGACTCTGTAAAGAATATGGGGGTAATAACTGGTTTCACAGCGTTTGATTTTGAAAATTTCATGCAAGATTTAAAAAGAAAAATTCGAAAACCGTCTAAAATTCTGCAACAAGTTTACAACAAATACGCAGGAAAAGGAATAGTGGAAAAAGAACAACAAAAAGGGTTTAAAAGGAATCGATATGGCAAAATAGTAGGATTTTAAGCTAATGACTACATTTTAAAATTAAATGCACCTGATAACTTCTGTTGCGTAAAACCTTTTATTCCTGTAAAAATAACGGGGTTTTTAGATGAAAACGAAGGAAAGATTAAAGGTTTGCGTGTAGGCAATTTACAAAAATTTTTCGAAGAGTCTGTAGAATCAATGCATGCATTAGGAATTTGTACAGGTGAAATAAACCATGAAGTAGAAGAAGAAATATTTGAAATGAAAAATATTGCATATAAGATGATGAGTTTACCCTGTGAGAATACAAATGTCCTGATTCCTCTGTTGCATACTTGCTAATAAATTTAAAGTTTCTAATCCCAAATCATCAAAATTAGATGTACCTACCGATCGAAAATGGAAGAGGATATACCACAACAAAACGTGCCTGGGGCGCTTAAACGCAAGTTACGTTACCTGATAATCCAAGTATTTATTCCAAGAAATTAAGAAATAGTAGATATTCAAGTGAAATCACCTTAAATGAGTTTCCCACAGAATCTGCAAAATTCCCAGACAAACGACAGATAGTTGATCCACATGAAATCGTACTCTTCTGAAATGAATATCAGGGAACGTGACTTTTGCACTTTTCCAGAAAAGAAACTCTGGTTTAGTTTTTAAGATAAAAGTCAGTCTTTGTGAAGATTCGGTGATGTTAAGATCTACTTTTAAAAAGCTAATAAAAGTTCTTTTGAAAGAATTCAGTTTTTTCCTTCAAGGGAAACCAAAACAAAACTGGCGCATCGGACGGGATTCTGCTCAAAAGAAACAAAAATTAAAAGAGTGATCAATAAAGTGATCAGTGAAAGTTTTCGGCAAAAGTGAACTGAAAATTGGCTCAAGTGAACTCAAGTTCAAAAACTAAAGTGGCCAATAAAATAAACACAGTGATATTTTCGACTAAAGTTGAAATTAAGCGATCATTTGTGTACAGCATTTTTTAACTAAAGTTAAAGTGTGATATTGCCAACTAAAGTTGAAATAAAGTGATCAAATTTGTACAGCTCTTTGTTTACTACATCTAAAGTGTAATAATGGCAACAATAGAACTGTTAACAACCCAAATAACATTTTTAACGAAAAAACTTGCTGAACAAGAAGCTAAAGTGAATCAAGCCAATTTAACCAGATTTCAGCTATCCGCTGATCAAATTATACGGAACTTTAATGAAATAACACCATTTTCCGGCGAGGATTCATACAAATTAAAGTCATTCTTAAAAACAGTGGAAGATGTAGAGTCTTTGTGTGGTGAAAACAACGCTCAACTAAAGCAGTTTTGTCTAAAGAAGGTCATCAATTGCAAAATCATAGGAAAGGCCAGAAATGTTATTTTAGAAATCCCCGAGGACAGACGAAATTGGACAACTGTAGAAAACACCATCAAGCTGAGATTCCGACCGAAACGGACAATTCATCAATTGCTGTTCCAAGCTAAAGACTTAAAGATACACAATTTAAAAGATCTTTTCAACAAATTAACTAGCATTAAGGCTGAAGCAAGTGAAATATGCGATTTTGATGATGAAGATATTTTCACATATGAATTAATTGATAAAGAATTAGTTCAGATTTTAAAATCAAAACTAGATCCTATCCTTCAGGTACAAATAGACCAAAATAAAACTTTTTTCGAATTACACAACTTCCTCTGTCAAACAGAAATATATTACAGTGAAAATGTAATCAAACCAATATTTGGAATTCACAAAAATAATAAATCAGATAAAACCGCACAGAATAGTAAGAGAATTTATAATAACGATTATAACTATTTGTCAAATAACAACCAACATAACTCACCCAATTCCCATAACAACCCTAATAGAAATCCCAGAAATAATAACAATTCAAACAATAACAGTTACAGACACTACAATAACAACAATAACAGGAACACAAACAATAACAGCAACAACATCAGGACAATATAGAAACGAGAATAATCGATCGGAACCAATGGAGGTAGATATAGTTTCAATAGGGAAACCGAAATCAACGAAGAAGTAAATTTTACAGACTAGCCTCGGAAAACAAACTTCCCATTATAAAATTAACTTTTGATAACATTGCAATAAATTGCCTACTCGATACCGGATCAGACACTAGTCTAATAAAGCCCAATATATTACCTCATAATATTACAAAGTTGGAAAAACCTCTTAAATATAATTCTTTAGGAGGTCCTAATTTCGTAACACATAAAATAATAACACCCATTCCCAAAGAACTCATTAGGAAGGGAACATTAGAATGGAAAATTTTCCCTCTTAAGAGTAGAAAATATGAGGCCATAATTGGCAATAACTTCCTAGTCCCATTCCAGGCAAAAATCGATCTTAATAATCAATATCTGCAAATTTTTTCTAAGTACAAGATCCCTTTTGAAAATATTGACTATCCCAGTGAAATTGCTCAAGCAAATCACCTAGAACCTATAAACGATGAGAAAGAAGAAATATCAACCAACCACCCATGAAATTAAGCATGAAATCCGACTAAAACATGAAAACCCAATTTATTGTAAACTTTATCGTTACCCACAAGTTCACGAAAAAGAAATTGAAACCCAAATTAGAGATATGCTAAAACAGGGCATTATTAGAGAATCAAATTCCCCATACAATTCGCCACTTTGGATTGTCCCCAAGAAAATGGACAATTCCAATATAAAAAAATTGCGAATAGTGATCGATTATAGGAAATTAAACGAGATCACTATTGACGATAAATTTCCTATACCCAACATTGATAATATCCTAGATAAACTTGGTAAAGCACAATACTTCACTACAATAGACTTGGCGAAGGGCTTTCACCAAATACTAGTAAAAGAAGAGGATCAAAAAAAAACCGCATTTTCCACCCCGTTTGGGCATTACGAATATATTCGAATGCCCTTTAGCTAAAAAAACGCCCCGGCAACTTTTCAAAGGTTAATAAACTCGGTGCTCAGAGAATACATTAATAAAATCTGTGTCGTGTACCTCGATGACATATTGATTTTTAGCACGTCCATTCAAGAACACGCAGAAAATATAAACAAAATATTCAATAAACTCCGGCAAGCTAACTTAAAAATACAGATTGATAAGTGCAATTTTTTCTGCAAAGAAACAGAATATTTAGGACATATACCAACAATTAACGGTATCAAACCTAATCCAAAGAAAACAAAAGATATAATCGAGCTTAAACTTCCAACAACACAAGAACAGATTAAGTCTTTTTTAGGAATTACAGGGTACTATAGAAAGTTTATAAAAGATTATGCTCGAATAGCCCAACCATTGACGAAATATTTAAAAAATCGGTTGTCTGTAAAGTCGGTTTACTGACGATAGTTGAACGTGACAACGTCATAAGAAAATACTGATGGAATGGTTGCATTTAAATTTTAATTTTATTTGTTTGATAGATATTTTGTATGGATATAGAGAAGGAGGTAAATGGAAATCACAATTGAATTGATCAAGTTACATTTATTTGTACGCATAAATACAATTATGTCAATTTTTTTTTAACAATCCGCCATCTTGAATTCGTACATTCTGACAGTTGATTTGAAATAAGCGACCCCGAAAACCCACAAGTTCCAAGTTTGGTGCAAATCGCATTAACTTTAAAATTTGACAGTCCGCCATCTTGAATTCGTAAGTTCTGACAGTTGATTTGAAATAAGCGACCCAGAAAACCCCCAAGTTCCAAGTTTGGTGCAAATCGCATTAACTTTAAAATTTGGGAGTCCGCCATCTTGAATTCGTAAATTCTGACAGTTGATTTGAAATAAGCGACCCCGAAAACCCCCAAGTTCCAAGTTTGGTGCAAATCGCATTAACTTTAAAATTTGACAGTCCGCCATCTTGAATTCGTAAATTCTGACAGTTGATTTGAAATAAGCGACCCCGAAAACCACCAAGTTCCAAGTTTGGTGCAAATCGCATTAACTTTAAAATTTGACAGTCCGCCATCTTGAATTCGTAATTTGTGACAGTTGATTTGAAATAAGCGACCCCGAAAACCCCCAAGTTCCAAGTTTGGTGCAAATCGCATTAACTTTAAAATTTGGGAGCCCGCCATCTTGAATTCGTAAATTCTGACAGTTGATTTGAAATAAGCGACCCCGAAAACCCCCAAGTTCCAAGTTTGGTGCAAATCGCATTAACTTTAAAATTTGACAGTCCGCCATCTTGAATTCGTAAATTCTGACAGTTGATTTGAAATAAGCGACCCCGAAAACCCCCAAGTTCCAAGTTTGGTGCAAATCGCATTAACTTTAAAATTTGACAGTCCGCCATCTTGAATTCGTAAATTCTGACAGTTGATTTGAAATAAGCGACCCCGAAAACCCCCAAGTTCCAAGTTTGGTGCAAATCGCATTAACTTTAAAATTTGACAGTCCGCCATCTTGAATTCGTAAATTCTGACAGTTGATTTAAAATAAGCGACCCCGAAAACCCTCAAGTTCCAAGTTTGGGGCAAATCGCATTAACTTTAAAATTTGACAGTCCGCCATCTTGAATTCGTAAATTCTGACAGTTGATTTGAAATAAGCGACCCCGAAAACCCCCAAGTTCCAAGTTTGGTGCAAATCGCATTAACTTTAAAATTTGACAGTCCGCCATCTTGAATTCGTAAATTCTGACAGTTGATTTGAAATGAGCGACCCCGCAAATTCCCAAGTTCCAAGTTTGGTGCAAATCGCATTAACTTTAAAATTTGACAGTCCGCCATCTTGAATTCGTAAATTCTGACAGTTGATTTGAAATAAGCGGCTTTATTAAGGAATATTTATCCAAAAAGGGCTTTTGCTAGATCTTTTCATTGGAATCGGATTCGATTCGAATGGTTTCAGGAATAGGCCCCCAGCAGTCCAGTCGCCAGTCGCCACGGATAAAGCGTCGCCACGCCAACAATCAGTTTTACCCTCGGCTAAAGATGTTTGGCATAACCTACAATCGCTGCACTAGCGGACCGATGCTATTTATTTTAATGATGAAAGCACGAATATTCGACAATATATCACTGAACATATATTTAATATCGAAAGAATCATTACCTTTATCGCCGCAATTATCGTTGCTATAAACAATTGACACCACATTCACTTTTCACTGCACTTCATACTTGACGAAAATATGTAAATGTATTATTGTATAGCAGCTGTCCACGCGGACGCATCGCTCACTGAAGTAGGAGAGAGACAGATGTCGAACGCTGCCGAACGCGGAGGCCGATTGTGCCGCGCTCTCGCTTGCACTTCAAGCCTTAAATGGAACGCCTCAGAGCGAGGTAACGCCTCAGAGCGAGGTAACGCTTCAGAGCGAGGTAACGCTTCAGAGCGAGGTAACGCCTCAGAGCGAGGTAACGACGCATGAGTCATGTTTTTTCGTGCGTGCAGCCGGCTCAATCGAATTATAAGACGTTGTCACGTCAAAAAGGATACCCAGATAAATAAGTTTGACCCATCCTACATTAACGCCTTTGAACAGCTGAAAGCTCTAATAACTTCTCATCCCATTCTCAAATACCCCGACTTCAGCAGACCATTCAAGATAAATACAGACGCCAGCAGCAAACTGGCGATGTACTACTTCAAGATAACCACCCAATTGCCTATGCAAGTAGGACTCTGAACAATCACGAAATCAGATACAATACAACCGAGAAAGAATTACTCGCCATTGTATGGGCCGTAAAATACTTCCGGCCGTACCTTTATGGCAAAGAATTCGAGCTTAGAACGGACCATCAAGCTTTAAAATGGTTACACACCAAGTATTTAGGGAAAGATCTGAATCCAAGGCTAAAAAGATGGATTCTATCTTTAGGCGAACATAATATTAAAATTGAATACCTGATAGGTAAGGAAAACAAAATAGCGGATTTCCTCAGTCGAATTAACACCGACGAACACGAAATTAATGCACTGACCGAGACGATCAACCCTCACGAAGGAAGAGATTCTCCAGAATCTTCAGACCCTTCAAATTCCTCGAGACATCGAGACAACAACCCTGGCCCGTCAAATATTAACAATTACAATTTAAACCCAACTATAGAATTCCGAATAATTCCGAAGAACTATCCGATATTTCTATGCAAAATAATGTGGATGATCTAGAAAGTTTTGACAAAATCCACTCAACACAAGAAGAACAAAATGATCACATCCCTATATTAGATACCATAGTTAATAGGTTCAAAACACAAATTATAATTACCTCAAATTTTTCCCAAGAATACGAAAATATTCTAGGTAACCGAAGAATAAACATAAGCCCTATCTTAACACCAGAAGAACTAATCCATAAATGAAAACCTTCATGACTGGTAACAAAGTAGCCATTTATTCACAGATAACAGATCACGAGTTCAATATTATCCAACAGATTTTAATCAGAGAATTCCCCAACACTAAATTTCTAAAATGTTCCTATTTCGCCCAAGATATCAAAACTGAAGAGGAGTTAATTAAAGTCATATCGATTCAACACAAAGAACAAAAGCACCCCGGTATTATTGCACTCTACGAAGATTTAAAAACAAAAATATATCATAAAGATCTGAAAATAATTATCAATAAGGTCACTAATAATTGCGACATATGCCAACGTTCAAAATATGACAGAAAACCGATAAAACCCAAATTCAAAAAAACTGAAATCCCAACGAATAAAAACCAGATAATACACATAGACACTTATACCAATAAAAAACAAACGTTTATGGTCTTTATCGATAAATTCACGAAATTCGCAACAGCATACCCAATGGAACACAGAAACCATACGGAAATTATAGAAAAACTAAGAATGTACTTTAATCACAAAATACCCCAAAAAATCGTATCTGATAACGAATTTAAATATGTCAGCATAAAAGAGTTCCTAAAACAAGAAAACGTAGAGTGACATTTAGTAAAACCTAATAGTCACACCGGCAATTCAGACATAGAAAGACTAAACAGCACCCTTACAGAAAAACTGCGTATCCTCAATTTAGAAGAACCAAACCCCATAAGAACCCAAATGTTGATTGCCATAAATGCTTATAACAATCAGTATCACAGTTCGATTAAAACCTCTCCACAAAAAGCTGAAGAAGGACTAATTCCGGTAGAACAAATATACAGTAACCTAATAAAATCTCAAACAAAAAGACTAGAGAAATATAACAAAAATCGCGAAGTATATGAAGAAACAAGAAAGGAAGGTTATATAAAAAATTACAAATCTGTTAGACACAAAGATGAACCTAAATTTAGAAAGTACTCTTTGTCTAATGTTCATCCTTGTAATATTAAACGTCCCCTTAAATTTTCAGAAAATAGCAATAACATTCCTCATACTAGTGATGTTCCAATCGATAACAACAGCTCAGTTACAAGTGGATAAAATCGAATCAAATTCAGGCTATACTATAATACATGAAAAAGAAATTTTTATATCTAAAGCATACAACTACTCCCTGCACATTATCGACTTACAGAATATTGAAAATATAATAGAAGAACTAAGAAAGAGCACATTAGTATTCCCTCAAGACGTCAGTAGTTCTTTAATGACGGACATACATAGACAAATTACAAGACTAGTTAACAACGCTACAAAACGGACACCATACCATACAGAAACGAGGATTGTTTAATTTCGTAGGTACGATCAACAAATGGATTACAGGAACAATGGACGACGAAGACAGACAAATGATAAACCAAAACTTAGAAATCATCGATGCCAATAATCATAACCTAATAAACACTCTCAACAAACAGGTACAGATCAATAACAACTTTAATGAATCAATCAACAAACTGTATACCGCTATTTTGACTGACAGAGAACTAGTACAGAACTTCTTAAAGAACGAAACCGACAAAAACAAACTAAAGATTGCGACATTTGACTTTAGACTAACCATACAGGAAACAGACAAAATTATAAGCGATCTACAAGACAACATTATTCTTTCCAACCTTAATATTATTCATCCATCCTTACTAACTCACGAAGAAATTCGTGAATACCAAATCGATTCATATAAAATAAAAAATTTAAAAGTTGGATTCTCCAGAACAACGGCAAGAAAAATGATATTCCTAATAAAAATACCTTTTCAAATGATTCTAGTTAATAAAAAATTGATTATACCCTTAACAAATGAAGACACTTGTAACCAAATAGATTCCAAACTAACAATAGCAATTGAACACCAAAACAAATACTATACGAATATGATGAAAATAAAGCACTCCATCAGTTAAATAAGCTAAAACATTGTTTTGTCAATAAAAATTGTAAAAATACTATAGACTGTAATACTGATATTCATAATATTGATGATTCTTCTATGTTAATTCAATTGGCTAATAATGTAATGTTGACTTCAAATTTTGATGAAAGGAAATTTAATCTAAAAGGAAATTACTTTATCAAATTTTATAAGTGTATTATTAATTTAGATAACAAAACTTATTACAATAGCATAAGAGAGATAAAAAATAAATATGTCATACCAAATTTGGAATACAAACCTGAAGATGATAGTACTTTTAAATTCAAGGAAATTGTATTAAAAACAGAAGAAAATATTAAGGAACTTGAAGAATTAAAATATTATAAAATAATCAGCTATTCTGGAATTACTTTTACTTCTATAATTGTTATAATAGTAATAACTGTCCTTTTTTATTATTATTGTAAACAAAGAAAACTAAAAGTAAAAGTTGTAAACCGGATACAGGAGAATCCTTATTTTAACGAAGGAAGAGTTACGTTCCCTGATAATCCAAGTATTCATTCCAAGAAATTAAGAAATAGTAGATATTCAAGTGAAATCACCTTAAATGAGTTTCCCACAGAATCTTCAAAATTCCCAGACAAACGACAGATAGTTGATCCACATGAAATATGTAGTACTCTTCTGAAATGAATATCAGGGAACGTGACATTTGAACTTTTCCAGAAAAGAAACTCTGGTTTAGTTTTTAAGATAAAAGTCCGTCTTTGTGAAGATTCGGTGATGTTAAGATCTACTTTTAAAAAGCTAATAAAAGTTCTTTTGAAAGAATTAAGTTTTTTCCTTCAAGGAAAACCAAAACAAAACTCGCATGAATGCCGTTATTGGCGAAGCATTATATGGAACGAATCGACCCTCATCGCAACAATGTTTTTTAAAGTGTTATTAGTTTTTCATGATAGTAATGAAATTATTTATGTTTTACAGCTTTACAAAATCACAATCAAATAGATGATTTGAAATACATAATTCAACAACAGAACGAATTCATTGTGCAAAAACTAGCTGAACTGAAATTAAACTCATTGTGCGACAGCTGCAGAGACAAAATAGGACTCATGACGCTATAATATTAAAGTTGTTCCCTCTAAAATCAAAGAGGTCTTTGGAGGAATTTGAGCAGGACATACATAGTTTTGATGAAGACGATGTGGTAAGTTTATATAATTAAAGCGGGGAAAATAAAAGTTATATATTTTCCATACAAACACATATGTACAAAATAATTTTTCTGTTTTCCAAGCACAACTAAAATTAATATTTTGATTTTTATTTCTAAAAATCAGAAACTTAACTTTACTTAAAGATACTTTTTTCATGTGTTTTATATTCATTAATGAAGTAAAATAGTTTCGATAACATTTTGCGCAGAAATGATTTCTTTTTCTTTCTTTCTCTTTTCTTTTAAAGATTGTCGCCATTCAAAAGATTATAGCGAAAGGTGGGTTAGCCAAAAATCTACACAATTTATTGGCTAAAGATATTATTTTAAAATATAACTACATATGATGGGATGCAAAACAAAGAATCGTTCAAAACATTTGTAGCTATAAACAACGTTTTTTATAGTAAGTTCTTCCTGCTATATTTTCGTACAATCGCAGTTAAAGTTACTGTTATTTTGCAGAAGCAGTAGAAAAAGATGTAATGACAAGAGACAACTACGCCAAGGAACTGAAAATGGGCTTTAGGTTAAACAAAAATAAGTATCATAAAATGAAATGCTTAGCGAATAAGGAAACAACATAATAAGACATGTACATACATTACCATTTTCAAGCAACATTTCACATTATTTTTATTTTATTTTTTTATTTTTATATAATTGAATTAGGTATTCTTTTTTGGGAATATGTGAAATGTTGCTTGATCCGTGATAAAAAATAGGACTGGAATATTTTATTTTTATTTTTAGTTTATGAAATGAATTAAAATTATGTTATTTATTCTATATGTTTTAAATAACCTGGGCAAAAGCTCAGTCTCGATTTTGATGTACAATAGAGCAGTTATATTGATAGAGCAAGATCCCAGGGCACCCAGACCTTACTTATTTTCTTATGGATAAAATGTATACGATAGAGTAGTGTTAGTGTGTACAGTGAACGAAAGCTTCTGCGAAAGCAGAAGCGCTTACATTCCACTTCTTAAAACAATCATTCAGTATAAGTGGTTATTCCATTATGTGACGTCCGCTTCATCTTGCTATAACCCCCAAAAAGGAATTATCCCTCCAGTACTTCATGTTCGCTAATTACGACTAGGTCCGCGGAAAGCCCATTTCAAATTTGGCGGCAATCACACCCCAGTCAGTCAGCGAGGCGAGCGCCAGCTGACTGTGAACGAGCGAAACCCGAAGGATGGCCATGCCGTAGGTACATCCTCTCTGACTTGACGGGAGGTCGGCCATTAGGAAAGAAGTTGGAGCCGCGTACGCACTTGAAGCGCGAGGAAAAGTGAAAGTGAGGAGCGGGTGATCCATCTAATATTCAGTCATCCAAATCCTAAATTTGATGTGTTGTGATCCGGAGTAGAAATAAAGAGGTGAGCATCCTGTAATTAGTAATAATAATTCCCTCTTGTATGTAAATGCTCCTTTTAATCGATCAGGAGCAAGAATTGGCCAGAAGACAAAAAAAAAAAAAGGAAAATCTTCAGCCCCGTCTTCCTTTTATAATCACCGCGGATAGCCCAAGTGCTGCAGACCGCATCACAGCAAGAGAAGGAAGTGACGGGGCGAGCAATCAAAGTCATAGGCAGTGATAGGCTGAGAAAGCCTCCGCCCCGTTGCGGAAATTTTTTTTCCTGTTTCGTCTTCCTCAATTCCAGCGTTACCGGCTGGAAGAGCTTTCACCCACCCGGCGAGAATTCTGTTATTCCGTCCGCACGGAGCCAGCGGTACCGTTAGGAGGAAGCCCGTACCTAATACCCTCCGCCACCGCTGAAGCGAAGGACTGACCCTTGGACAGATCCCGAGACAGTCCAGATCAAACATCCCCCGCTTCCAGTCCCGTCGGAGCACAGCTAGAGGAGAAACCCCCCCCACACTTTTCGTTAACCGCGCCTGGACTCACGGCAGATCATCCGTTAGCTTCACCTCACCTGTCCTCACCGGACCAGTAATTTCTTGTTGGACCCTGCGGAAACAGCAGCAGTAGAATTAGATAGTATTTGTATTATTATTAGTATAGCCTAACTATTATCCTTTAATTTTCTAACTCCACGCTAGAATTAAGTGTGTAGGACCAGTAATCGGTGCAGCTGTATGGGAAATTGCAGCCTTATAGCCGCGAAGCAATAGGATTTTCTCAAAAAAAAAAAAAATACGAAGTGTATATTTTGGGCTGGAATAGCTGCCGCGGAGTTCGGAAGAGAATTCGTGCAGGGAAGGCGAGCACGAGGAGGTCCCCGATTCCAGGGACAGTATTGTTCAACTCGGAAGGGCCTTTGCACGCCCTACCGGATCATTCTTCATTCTCTTTGAATTTGCAGCACACCAGGATCCACCAAAAAGTCGACTTTCTGCTGGATTTTGGGGTAAGTACCCGGTACCCAACCGGTTATTTCCGTAACCATTGTTTTTGCTAAACGTGAAGAACCTATTCGGCCTTACGTAACGTCCAAAAAGAAAAAAAAAGAAAAAAAAAATATTTTTGTTTTACAAAAAAAAAAAAGGAAAGACATTCTGATATCGAAATATCTCCACTGTATCGAGTGGGACAAACGAATTGTTATCATTGGTGAGCTACTCGGTGTGACAATTTATCTTTAAAAGTAATTGTCGGTTTACTTGTCACAGTTCTCGTTTTTGTACGAGTAGGTTCATCTAGAGAGGTAATGGATTCACGTGCAGTCCCGTACCGTGTACATTTTCTGAATTAATAATCCATGGTTACCTCCGAACTATTAATTAGGTAATCATATTATATTGAATACAACAAAAAAAAAAAATTTTAATAATAATCTTAGAATCCCTAGAGTGGGGTCTCGTGAGGAACGGTGGCTTTCTCCCTTCTCCTTGACTATATTTCTTCTAACTCGAGAAAAGTCTATGATTTCCCACACAGCCATCTGAATTTGAATACGTGTTATTGGATATTTCAAAAAAAAAGAATCAAATAATTAGCACAGGGGTCACTTCAGCACACCCATGCAAGTTACTATCGATAGAGTAAACCACGTAGACAGTCGTTATTGTTTTTCAGAATTTATTACTCAATTTAAGTATCCTCTAAGTTCTAGTGTTTTAGTTAATACATACTATGTTTCTGTATAGACCCTGATTATGATATTATATTATATCACTTTGAATTGTAAATTAAAGTAACGAAAATGTGGCATTAAGTAATTTTTCAGTTACCATGAATTGATCCCGGTCCGCGACTTCTTTTGGTAGGGACCTGATGACCTGTAGGGGGTTGTCAGGATAACGAGGAGGGTGAGACGGGGGAGCAGAACGTTAGGGGCAGAGCTGCCTCCCCTCCCCTACACCCGAGTAACGGGCTCGGGCCATTTCATCATCCCTTTTCCCGGTTTCCCCTCTGTTCTAACACTCTTTGTGGGGCACACAAAAAAAAAAGAACCCTGGATGGGACTTCTCAACCCCTCCATTCGGGAGCGCAGAAAAAATGACCGCTGTGCGGTAAACGACGAGTCCACGAACCCCGCCCCGTCCGTCGAGCTAGTTCGTGCAGTCCGCCAGGCGCTCCCCTGGACTTCGTTGTTGAGCACACCACGTTTCGGCTTCACGCCTTTCAGGGTTTTTGTACACTACAATTTTACAAAATGGCGCCCAACGTGGGGCTCGAATGATGAGAGTAATCAAATTGTTTGGGTCACCACATCAGGCCTGTACGGCATTTACTTTCCCTTTTTGCTGATTTATAAAGCACTCTTTCCTTTTCTTCTTAGGTAGTAGAAGTAGAAGGAACCGTTCTGTTTATGTCCCTTGTTTACCATTATAATTCCCCCTCCTCTGAGTTTGGGATGTTCCTCCACTCTGGAGCTGTCTTGCTGTGTCAGGACGAGATAAGAGCTCGCGAGTTCCGTCTCTGCGATTCAGTGAGGCATCTTTAGAGTTGGCAGGAGGTCATAGTTCGTTTGGCGGGAGTTGGACCTAATGCCAGATCAGAGTCGAAGCCTCTCGAGGCTAAGCTCTTGCGACATTCGATTTTCTCCCTTCCCCTGGCCATCAGGGAACATCCTAAACACGGTTCTGCAAGCTTGGGTGGTGGACTGAGAGTTACCGAGAGACCACGTTCGGAAGGTTGCACCCAGCCTTTCGTTGCCTCGGAGGCTGTCGGCCAGAGCCTGAGTCGAGGTGGTCTTGCAACTTTGAGTGAGTCCTGAGAGACCGGTAGAGTTCAGGCTCAGCCTGATGCGCCTGCCTCAGACGACTCATCCTTGGTGGGCATGGCTATTGGCAAACCGATTTGGAGTTTCCCTTTCCTACCGTATTTCCTATCCCTTCCCTTAACGAATTGCTTCGATACCTAGTATCTTATTAGACATTTATTAATTCAGTCCCCTTAAATTATGTGCATTTGAATCGTTTTGGAATCTTGGTGCTATAAGTGATGTTTTGATTCAATTTTAGAATTTATTCATCAATTTATTTTTTTCTTCTGCGAAATTTATGAGTACCTTGATTTTGGGAATTTTTTTTTTGCCAAAAATGTTTGTAGTAGTCACCTTGTTTAGCGTTCCGCGGATCATATTCATGGTAACGACGATGGAATGTAGTATTGAATTAAAGTTAACTGATTTGCGAGATAGCTCTCACCAGCTTTTGTGGAGTACGGTTACTCACAATTGGTAAAGTAATTTCGGTGATTGAATAGCATTTAACTCTTCCCTGTGGCAAGTGTAGCTTAGTCAATACGCGAGGAGTTTAGTTTAGAGTAACAACCGGAGTTGCTCTAGGAGTTTAGTTTATTTTTGACTAGTGCGCAGAAGTAAGTTCTGGCACGGTGGATTTCATTTATATTTTTTCTATCAAGAGTAGAGGCTTCCGACACCTTTTGACATTTCTGAATTTCCTCCTACGGGATAAATATAGTCCCCTCTGTATATTATCTGAACATTTTTGTTTCTTTCTCTGTGCGACCGCCGGTGTGCACACAAGCCTGTTTAAAACGTTACACGCTACGGCGTTTTCCTTTATTATCCCAGTGGGTAATACACTTGTTCTGATTGGGCGTTCACTTCTCTTGGTGCTGGGTGCACGATGACTGGTAAGCCTGGCACTTCCAAAGACAGTAGTCTTGACGGTACTGTAGTGGAGAGGCCAGAGGGACCGAGGCGCGCCGATGCTGGACCTGGATCTCAAGCAACCGACGATAGCTCGTCAGCATTGGATACGCTCAGGACGGAACTTCATGGTCTGCGGGATGCGTTGAACGACATCAGAAGTGGTTATGGCCTAATCCCCGTAGGGAATGATCAGCCTGGGAATTCACGGGCGCAACAGAGAGGCACCCCTTCCAGAAATAACGACACCACTGTCCAGCGCGGAAGAGGCAGAGGCCGACCGCCTAGGCAAGGCACTCGAACTGGGCTGAGGAGTCAAGCTAATAGGACCCAACCGGATCCGAGTACGCCTTATCCCAACTTTGAAGATCGTTTTTACCAAGCCGATGGACCAGGCGGCGTGAGCGAAAGGATTGCTCAGGGTGATCCAATTGAACACAGCCCTCCCTCACAACGTAGTGGTCTTGCTTCGGGTGGTGTCTCAATGATGGCTTCCCCCAGTAATGGTCCAGACTACGTTCCCACGCGGAAGTCAGTGGTCTTATCTTGGAATTTTGCATTTAACGGTGATGCTAAAGGCATGACGGCCGAGGATTTCATATACCGAACCGACTGTGTAGCACGGTCTAGCGGAGTCAGTGAATCAGAGCTGTGCTCTAATATACACTTTCTGTTGAAGGACAAAGCAGAGGCCTGGTTCTGGTCCGTCTTCCGGCGTCAATTTCGAACTTTCACCTGGTTAATCTTTAAAGCGCAGTTACAGGAGAGGTTCCAGCCACCCCAGTCCAATCACCGAATCCTGCAGGCTCTCATGACATCTAAGCAGCAACCTTCCGAGAGTTATGCAGATTTCGAGCAAAGAATACTGGCACTGCAGTACAGGTTAGACAGGCCGCTACCAGAAGTAGAACTGGTGAAGATTATCAAGGATGGATTAGTCCCAAGGTTGGCTAACCTAGTTTATGTTCAACCTGCATTCTCTCTACATGAACTGAGGAAAACATGTCGTCAAGCTGAACGCCTACAGACCAACACATCTCGTTTCCCAGCTACATCCCGGCCAATGTTCGGACGAGTGCAGGAACTGGACGTAGAGGATGAAATGGCACCTGACCCGGATGCGAACCGAAGTACCGTTAACAGCATCAGTGATGCATCAATGAATATCAAATGTTGGAATTGTCAACGGACGGGTCACTATTTCCAGATGTGCCCCGACGACCAACGAAATCTCTTCTGCTACAAGTGTGGTAGTGCTGGCACCACTACTCCCCATTGCAGCAAATGTTCGGGAAACCGAATTGCGGGCGGTACGGTAGCCGGAGTGCCGCACCCGCCTCAGACCCAGCCGGCGAACAAATTAGATACACGGAGAACAGCCACCCCACGTCAACCCAACCAGTCTTAGTCGAAGTACACTCATCAGGAGTTTCTTTACCTGACGGAACTTCTCATTCACCAGAATTAATTTCAGAAACTCAATCTAACGTATCCACAAATCGAACGGCGTCTTATTCTCATAGGAGAAGTCCCTCCCAATTGTCTTTACACGAACGTTGGAAGAACTACCACCAAGTTCGTAAACGAATATTTAATTCTTGTAGTCAGAATTCTCATTCCAGTGATACTCCCCATAATCGTCTTTCACAACGTAAATATAAGTCCTTGTTACGAGTACGCAGTCTGGCCCTTGAGCGCAAACTGATAGTGAAAGGAATAACCTCTAGTATAGTCCATGTAGATGGAGATGACCGCCCGTATGCGAAAATACAAATAAATGGCACAGCCATTACCGGCCTTTTAGATAGCGGAGCGAGCGTCACCTGTCTAGGCAGTGGTGCAGCAAAGATCTTGGAAGAGGCCCACTTATCGCCAATTAACTTAAAGAGGTCTGTCGCCACGGCAGATGGTAAGGGACAGGTGGTCACAGGCTTTGTGAAAGCACAGGTCACATATCGAGGTGTAACTAAGGCGATGACGATATATCTCGTTCCGAGTCTTGTACAGGAACTGTACCTGGGCATTGATTTCTGGCGTATCTTTAATTTGGCCCCTGGGTTAATCTCAGAACTGGCGGTCCTACCGGACGCGAGTGACTTGCGACACCATTTGTCCTCCGACCAAAATCTACAACTGGAACTCACCATTCAGAAATTTCCTAGTTTTGCTGTTCAAGGTCTTGGGAAGACTCATTTAATGGAGCATACCATAGACACTGGGAACGCTACCCCGATCAAGCAACGACACTATCCTGTGTCACCAGCCATACAGAGGCTGATGTACGAGGAGTTGGACAGGATGTTGACCTTGGGTGTAATAGAAGAATCCCACAGTCCGTGGAATTCCCCCGTAGTCTTGGTACGTAAGCCAGGAAAGAACAGGCTTTGTTTGGATTCTCGGGCTGTAAATAAAGTTACAATCAAGGACGCCTACCTTCTTCCCCACATCGACGGACTTCTCGGCAGGTTGCAGGATACTCGGTTCATCAGCGGCATTGATCTGAAGGATGCGTTCTGGCAAATCCCCCTGGAAACACAGAGCCGAGAAAAAACTGCCTTCACCGTACCTGGTAGACCCCTCTACCAGTTCACGGTGATGCCTTTCGGCCTGTGTAACGCTCCTCAGAGGATGTGCCGTCTGATGGATCGGGTAATACCTGGACATCTCCGCGAAAATGTTTTTGTATATCTGGATGATCTCCTCGTAGTTACCCCCAGTTTCGAGAAACACCTTCAAGTATTGCAGGAAGTGGCGGAGCGGTTAAGACAAGCAGGACTCACTATAAACGTATCGAAAAGCAAATTTTGTGTACGAGAAGTGCGCTATCTTGGGTATATTGTGGGCGACGGAACCCTCAAAACGGACCCGGACAAAATTTCGGCAATACAAGACTTCCCCGTACCAAAAACGGCAAAACAACTACGGCGTTTCCTAGGAATGACGGGATGGTATCAACGATTCGTCCCCAATTATGCGTCCGTCGCAGCACCCTTGACGGATTGCCTGAAGAAAGCTAAATCTTTCCGGATTTCCGAGGAGGGAAAAATTTCGTTCGAACGCCTAAAATCAGCCCTGGTATCAGCCACCAATCTGTATACTCCAGATTATAACCGACATTTTTATATTCAATGCGACGCTAGCTCTACGGGTGTGGGTAGTGTCCTTTTTCAAAAAGATGTTGAAGGCCACGAACATCCTGTGGCCTTCATGTCAAAAAAACTCAATCCCACTCAAGCTAGGTACACGGTCACGGAGCTCGAATGCTATGCTGCACTATTAAGTATAAAGAAGTTCAGAGCCTACGTCGAGGGGCAGCCTTTTACAGTAATTACAGATCATGCAAGTCTGCGCTGGCTCATGAGCCAGAGCGATCTTAGTGGTCGACTCGCTCGGTGGAGTCTGAAGCTGCAGAGTTTCGATTTCGAGATAGAGCATCGGAAGGGTAGTCAGAATGTTGTTCCTGATACCTTGTCGCGGATAAATATGGATGAGCTAATTCATGATAAAGTTATGCCGTGTGATGTTGACCTAACATCCCCGTATTTCTCATCCAGTGAATACGAAAATCTGAAAACGACCATCCAGACGGACGGGAACCGCTTGCCTGATCTATGTGTATCAGATGGATATGTATTTGCCCGACGCGAACCTCGTACTGGAGCCCCCGACGAAGAAGAAGCTTGCTGGAAGCTGTGGATCCCCGAGCAGTTGACTCACGATTTGATCGTGAAGGCTCATGACCCACCGCAGACTGGCCATGGTGGAATACATAAGACCCTATACCGGCTGAGGCAAAAATATTACTGGCCCGGTATGGTAAAACAAGTTCACGAGTATGTGAACCAATGTGAAGTTTGTAAAGAGACCAAGACCAGTACTTGCGTGCAACGCCCTCCTATGGGGAAACAGCTACAAGTACAAAGGCCCTTTCAATTTCTTTATATAGATTTTATGGGACCATACCCAAGGACAAAGCGTGGAACTTCTTGTATATTCGTAGTCCTAGACTCTTTTAGCAGATTTGTGTTTTTAAAAGCCTTACGAGCCGAGTCCGCCGAACTAATCGTACGATATTTGGAGGATGAGATTTTTTGCACATTTGGAGTACCAGAGACTGTATTTTCAGATAATGGCAGGCAATTCCAGTCACACGTATTCAAGAAGCTCTTATCCGACTACGGCATTAAGCATGTTCGTACGGCAAAGTATTCTCCGCACCCTAATGCATCCGAAAGGGTCAACCGATCTGTCCTCGCAGCCATCAGAGCTTACCTGAAAGACGACCATCACCAATGGGATCTTCATCTTCCCAAGATCGCTTGCGCTCTGCGCAGTACAGTGCACCAATCCATAAACGTTGAGCCATATTACGCCCTCTTCGGCCAGCACATGGCAACACACGGTAACACCTATGCGCTCCTGAGAAAACTACACAGTCTGGGAGAAGGTGAGGCAAAATGGGTCGCAGGATCCGATAAATTATCCCTAATACGTGCTCGTCTGGAAGAACAGTTGGAGCTGGCCCATACTCGACACGAAACTGTTTACAACACTAGATGTAGAGAGGTCAAATACAGACCAGGCCAAGAAGTGTTCCGTAGGCTTTTCCCTCAGAGTAGCCTGCCCCAAGGTAAAAATGCCAAGCTAGAGAAGAAATATGCCAAAGCCAGGATTGCCCGTACAGTTGGAAACTCCTTGTACGAGTTAGAGGACCTTCGTGGAAAATCTCTAGGAATTTATCATGCAAAAGACCTAAAACAATAGTGCCAGGAGCTCACACATCTAAAACCCGCGACCGTTTCTCTGTCGTCTCCCTTCCGCTCCGATCGGCCTGGAGCCGACAGCCTTGTGACGTCCGCTTCATCTTGCTATAACCCCCAAAAAGGAATTATCCCTCCAGTACTTCATGTTCGCTAATTACGACTAGGTCCGCGGAAAGCCCATTTCAAATTTGGCGGCAATCACACCCCAGTCAGTCAGCGAGGCGAGCGCCAGCTGACTGTGAACGAGCGAAACCCGAAGGATGGCCATGCCGTAGGTACATCCTCTCTGACTTGACGGGAGGTCGGCCATTAGGAAAGAAGTTGGAGCCGCGTACGCACTTGAAGCGCGAGGAAAAGTGAAAGTGAGGAGCGGGTGATCCATCTAATATTCAGTCATCCAAATCCTAAATTTGATGTGTTGTGATCCGGAGTAGAAATAAAGAGGTGAGCATCCTGTAATTAGTAATAATAATTCCCTCTTGTATGTAAATGCTCCTTTTAATCGATCAGGAGCAAGAATTGGCCAGAAGACAAAAAAAAAAAAAAGGAAAATCTTCAGCCCCGTCTTCCTTTTATAATCACCGCGGATAGCCCAAGTGCTGCAGACCGCATCACAGCAAGAGAAGGAAGTGACGGGGCGAGCAATCAAAGTCATAGGCAGTGATAGGCTGAGAAAGCCTCCGCCCCGTTGCGGAAATTTTTTTTCCTGTTTCGTCTTCCTCAATTCCAGCGTTACCGGCTGGAAGAGCTTTCACCCACCCGGCGAGAATTCTGTTATTCCGTCCGCACGGAGCCAGCGGTACCGTTAGGAGGAAGCCCGTACCTAATACCCTCCGCCACCGCTGAAGCGAAGGACTGACCCTTGGACAGATCCCGAGACAGTCCAGATCAAACATCCCCCGCTTCCAGTCCCGTCGGAGCACAGCTAGAGGAGAAACCCCCCCCCACACTTTTCATTAACCGCACCTGGACTCACGGCAGATCATCCGTTAGCTTCACCTCACCTGTCCTCACCGGACCAGTAATTTCTTGTTGGACCCTGCGGAAACAGCAGCAGTAGAATTAGATAGTATTTGTATTATTATTAGTATAGCCTAACTATTATCCTTTAATTTTCTAACTCCACGCTAGAATTAAGTGTGTAGGACCAGTAATCGGTGCAGCTGTATGGGAAATTGCAGCCTTATAGCCGCGAAGCAATAGGATTTTCTCAAAAAAAAAAAAAAATACGAAGTGTATATTTTGGGCTGGAATAGCTGCCGCGGAGTTCGGAAGAGAATTCGTGCAGGGAAGGCGAGCACGAGGAGGTCCCCGATTCCAGGGACAGTATTGTTCAACTCGGAAGGGCCTTTGCACGCCCTACCGGATCATTCTTCATTCTCTTTGAATTTGCAGCACACCAGGATCCACCAAAAAGTCGACTTTCTGCTGGATTTTGGGGTAAGTACCCGGTACCCAACCGGTTATTTCCGTAACCATTGTTTTTGCTAAACGTGAAGAACCTATTCGGCCTTACGTAACGTCCAAAAAGAAAAAAAAAGAAAAAAAAAATATTTTTGTTTTACAAAAAAAAAAAAGGAAAGACATTCTGATATCGAAATATCTCCACTGTATCGAGTGGGACAAACGAATTGTTATCATTGGTGAGCTACTCGGTGTGACAATTTATCTTTAAAAGTAATTGTCGGTTTACTTGTCACAGTTCTCGTTTTTGTACGAGTAGGTTCATCTAGAGAGGTAATGGATTCACGTGCAGTCCCGTACCGTGTACATTTTCTGAATTAATAATCCATGGTTACCTCCGAACTATTAATTAGGTAATCATATTATATTGAATACAACAAAAAAAAAAATTTTAATAATAATCTTAGAATCCCTAGAGTGGGGTCTCGTGAGGAACGGTGGCTTTCTCCCTTCTCCTTGACTATATTTCTTCTAACTCGTCCTCGGTCGATTAAACAACCGCGTCAAGAGAAAAGTCTATGATTTCCCACACAGCCATCTGAATTTGAATACGTGTTATTGGATATTTAAAAAAAAAAGAATCAAATAATTAGCACAGGGGTCACTTCAGCACACCCATGCAAGTTACTATCGATAGAGTAAACCACGTAGACAGTCGTTATTGTTTTTCAGAATTTATTACTCAATTTAAGTATCCTCTAAGTTCTAGTGTTTTAGTTAATACATACTATGTTTCTGTATAGACCCTGATTATGATATTATATTATATCACTTTGAATTGTAAATTAAAGTAACGAAAATGTGGCATTAAGTAATTTTTCAGTTACCATGAATTGATCCCGGTCCGCGACTTCTTTTGGTAGGGACCTGATGACCTGTAGGGGGTTGTCAGGATAACGAGGAGGGTGAGACGGGGGAGCAGAACGTTAGGGGCAGAGCTGCCTCCCCTCCCCTACACCCGAGTAACGGGCTCGGGCCATTTCATCATCCCTTTTCCCGGTTTCCCCTCTGTTCTAACACTCTTTGTGGGGCACACAAAAAAAAAGAACCCTGGATGGGACTTCTCAACCCCTCCATTCGGGAGCGCAGAAAAAATGACCGCTGTGCGGTAAACGACGAGTCCACGAACCCCGCCCCGTCCGTCGAGCTAGTTCGTGCAGTCCGCCAGGCGCTCCCCTGGACTTCGTTGTTGAGCACACCACGTTTCGGCTTCACGCCTTTCAGTGTTTTTGTACACTACTAATTTTACAATTAATTTAAAATAACTTCTTCTATCCCTGGTTACTGTGGAAGCGAAAGTGCAAGTGCTTGCCTCCAATCCCGTCGTGGGTAAAAAAGAAGAAGGAATAGAATCGAGTCGGGAAGCACATCTGCTTGCTCTAGAATCAGTTATATCATTTCTTCTTAGACCTTCTTTTTCCTACTGGGGTCGCTACTGTGACTCCTTTTCGCCATGTAAAGTTGAGAAAGTTCGAGTGTGTGAGAATTGCGATAGCACATTTAGAGGGGAGGTCTGTTTTATCAACCATCTTCAAAATAAAATCAAAAAAAGTGTATGTGATAGTTTTAAAATTTGTAAGTTATGCAAAAAATTTCTTAATCTTACTAAAAGGGAACTAGGCGACCATGACTGCAATGAGTATTTATGCCGAACTTACTCAAAAATTGTTCCGCCGCAACATCTTTGTTACATTAAGCGGTACATCGGGAGGAAAGATAAAAAATATTTATTAATTTTTAATTTCTTTGATTGCGAACGTACACAAAATGCTTTATACGAAGGTACATATTGTAAATTAATTGTTGCGCAACAGACCTGCTATAATTGTTATGAGCAGCCGGACATTAAAGAAAAATGTAACGTTTGTGATGACGCAATACATTTTTCAAAACGACGGTGAAAAGAAAATATTAATTACATGACTACCCCTCTCCTGAATTATATGGCTTTACAACCATGTAAGTAAATAAGTAGGAAGCGTTCCTAAATTGGTATAACGCCGCTTTTAAACGTGTTTTTAATAATAAAGAAAAAATGTTAAAATATTGTATAAATGATGTTAACATTTTACGTTTGGGGTGTACTCGATTTATGCGAAAATTTCTTGACATTAAGCAAATAAATCCTTTTATGGAATCTTTAACTATAGCGTCAGACTGTATGCTAGTTTTCCGGAAAAACTATTCAAAAAATAATGTTTAGCTATAATGCCTGAAAATGGTTATTTTAAGTCCAAAAATCATTCATTTTAAAACTAACTTAAAGCTGTAATTCGCACTTTGTAAAATAGAATTTCTCCCTGTCATCATAATGAAGAAGAAAGACAAATTACCGGTACATGGATTATTCCCGAAGTGGCTTTAGCCGTTAAAAAGAGGTAGAAGATAAAAAAAAAGTCTTCGAAGTTTGGAAGTAGAAGTATACTGTGCATGACCCGGTAGAAAAAAATTGCGGTTTATTTACAAAGTATGTTGATACTGTTACAAAATTTTCCTTCGCTATAAATCACACTTCGGATTTCCCCCGAGAGGATATAAGGATCGGCTTTCGATCCGCCCAATCCGGCGTCTGTGACTCGGGGCATTGATCATCAGCCACACTGATGAGATCCGCCAGCCGCTTGACGGGCAAAGTTGTAACAATACTTTCTTAAAAATTAAGCAAGAGGCTAGTGGATGAGGTAGTAAATGTATTACTGAGGCGGAAAGAGACAGTTTCATAAAGGACTATGAGATAAAAGAAAGTATTGTTTTGGGCAAAAACAACAATCCAAAAAACATTGGTAGGCGTAAGACGGCAAACATTTGTTTAAATTCCTTATGGGGCGAATTAGCCCAAAAGAAAGATAGAACCTACACTAAAGTCTTAAATAATTTTAAAGAATTTTGCAACTTAATACATTCTCCGGGAATCGAAATTTGTTCTTTATATCCAATTATAATTAATTAATTAATGATAGCATTATTCAAGAAAATCTAAACATTCTACCCCACGTAAATATATCTATTGCTGCCTACACAACATCATTTGCAACACTTAAGCTCTATGAAGTTTTAGAAAAAGTGGGAGACAAAATTTTATACTGTGACACCGACAGTCTAATATTTGTTGGTAACAAAGAAAACCCGTTACCATTCAAAATTTCCGGCTTTTGGGGGATTTAACTGACAAGGTTGAATCTTTCGGCACTAACGCCTTTATTTCAGAATTTGTGAGCACTGGACCTAAAACTTACAGTCTTAAAGTTAAGACAGAGAAAAGTCTTGAGGACATTATTAAATGCAAAGGTACCTATTACAATTAATTTTGAAAACTTTAAAATTATCAATTTTGAGTGTTTGAAATCAATGGTCACCGAAGAGAGTTTTCAAAACAGCGTATGCGTGAAAAATGAGAAAAAAATTAAGCGGAAACGTCCGGGAGTTGTTATATCTACATTTGAAAAAAGAATTTACTATTTACGTTTGAAAAACGAGTTGTTACAGATGATTATTTTTCTTACCCATTTGGGTTAAAAAAAAAAAAGCAGAATATCGATATACTAATTTTGAGATATTTTGGCTTTTCTTGACAAATAAAAATGCATCACTATAAAATAATAATGTAATATAAGTGCCAATGTAACTAAGCGTACAGGTAAAAAGAAACTTTATGCAACGGACAGCCGGCAATAGCAGCAGCCAATGGCCCCATTCTCCGAAGAACTCGCAAAGTTTCTGCCCAAATAATGTGGATGTGTAAAGCCGAGTATTCGGTCGAACCGATAATGTGGACCTGTGAAGCAGAAATTTCGGCTGAGGCCTATGATTTATTTAGTGCAATTATCTGTGTTGCATGTCACCTAAACAATATTCACAGTGAGTGTGAGGCTTTAGAAGATCTTAAAAAAAAACTGGTTGAAACAAATATATATAGGTATGAAGAACTAAAGGCGAAATCTCACCGTGGCCTTACTACAAATATGCGATTTATATTTGGCCGGTAAAATTAAGATTGAACTTTTCTATTTCTATCTATTTTTCCGCCAACTGATAATATGGATAAATTCATTCTGGACATACAGTTTACTTGCGGGAACAATGGCCAGTGCTTTATTAAAAAACTTGCCATCCTTGCGGTTGGAACGATCATCCCAGATGCTTATTATATCATGCCCTCCTACCCATACCAGGAGTTATCATCAAAGGCAAGACGACAGATCCAGTATGACATGCGAAATATAAATTTTTATTTTGAGGTACCCTTTCTTTTGGTGAACTGAAAAAAAAACAATAAAAGCAAGGAAGTAATCAGTTGTCATGTA
This sequence comes from Machimus rusticus, assembly GCA_951509405.1. Lineage (NCBI taxonomy): Eukaryota > Metazoa > Arthropoda > Insecta > Diptera > Asilidae > Machimus > Machimus rusticus. The sequence continues at coordinate 13,723,676 of OX608050.1, forward strand.
AAACCCGGCCCTTACTACAATGCTAGCGGGGCACTCGGCACGCATAGCAAAATTTGCGTGTAAAAATATTTATGAAATCAGGGAATAATATAGCGGATTACTTAGGGGCTCTCTGAGCGACGTGCGGCTGAGGCTGGAAAATAGAAGCAACGGTGAGACAAAGAACTCGTTATTTGCTTACTTCTCGGCTTAGCGGTTGCAATGCAGTTCCTCTGCGTCGAGTCGAGTCGGCGGTAACCGAGGGGAGAGAGTCCAGCGGGGTGACAGCCCAGCGGAGCGACAAATTAAAGCGCCTTGGTATCTAAGAACACATGAAGGAAACAAGTTCAATTTGTTATGTACCAAAATATCATGCAGATTTTAGTTAATTAGGAACGCTGTCTCATACATTTCCGGTGTGAAGTTCCTCTTAAATTTCAATTTATTTAAACCAATGTGGTGATGTCTGCCGACAAAAACGGGGGCTCTCTAGGGAGCTCCTTTTGGCTGTGTGAATGGAGATGGGTATCTGAGCGGGGTGCGTATTGGTTGGCGAGGCGTTGCCTCTCTTGGGAGGGAGTATCCTCGCCAGCAGCGTGGAGGAAGGATTGACAACAGCGGGCGTTGTCTTGGGAACACCCGCTGGCTCAAACTGGGGGCGCCGACAAAGGCAGGGATCTCTTAGGGGACCCCTGTCAGCTATGTGTGAATGGGATGGATGACTGTCCATAACGGAGTGTGCCTGTATGTGCGGGCGAGTTCACAGGGCTCCACCCCGAAGTAATGTCTATAAGATGGTCCCGGGGTGGGGTTCCTCGAGGGGGGAGCGGGGTTTTAGCCGGTAGGCCTGGCCTTTGCCAGGGAGTCCAGCACAGGGGTGGCTTCGGCCTCCCTAGTGCGTAACGGCATTTCCCCGCTTCCCTACAAAAAAAAAAAAAATAGGGAGGGGAGCATGGGCAGGATGCCTCCTCATTAATCGCGTCGATTTTTTCCCCGTCAATTGTTATCGATACAAAATTAAGATTTTCCAAGTTTCAGTACTTAAAAATTAACCCTTAGGGGGTGAAAATTAATTTTTAAAAAATCGCAATAAATTCATATCGTTCGAAGGGCCTCGCCATTTGGCGACAATACTTTCTTAAAAATTAAGCAAGAGGCTAGTGGATGAGGTAGTAAATGTATTACTGAGGCGGAAAGAGACAGTTTCATAAAGGACTATGAGATAAAAGAAAGTATTGTTTTGGGCAAAAACAACAATCCAAAAAACATTGGTAGGCGTAAGACGGCAAACATTTGTTTAAATTCCTTATGGGGCGAATTAGCCCAAAGGAAAGATAGAACCTACACTAAAGTCTTAAATAATTTTAAAGAATTTTGCAACTTAATACATTCTCCGGGAATCGAAATTTGTTCTTTATATCCAATTATAATTAATTAATTAATGATAGCATTATTCAAGAAAATCTAAACATTCTACCCCACGTAAATATATCTATTGCTGCCTACACAACATCATTTGCAACACTTAAGCTCTATGAAGTTTTAGAAAAAGTGGGAGACAAAATTTTATACTGTGACACCGACAGTCTAATATTTGTTGGTAACAAAGAAAACCCGTTACCATTCCAAATTTCCGGCTTTTGGGGGATTTAACTGACAAGGTTGAATCTTTCGGCACTAACGCCTTTATTTCAGAATTTGTGAGCACTGGACCTAAAACTTACAGTCTTAAAGTTAAGACAGAGAAAAGTCTTGAGGACATTATTAAATGCAAAGGTACCTATTACAATTAATTTTGAAAACTTTAAAATTATCAATTTTGAGTGTTTGAAATCAATGGTCACCGAAGAGAGTTTTCAAAACAGCGTATGCGTGAAAAATGAGAAAAAAATTAAGCGGAAACGTCCGGGAGTTGTTATATCTACATTTGAAAAAAGAATTTACTATTTACGTTTGAAAAACGAGTTGTTACAGATGATTATTTTTCTTACCCATTTGGGTTAAAAAAAAAAAAGCAGAATATCGATATACTAATTTTGAGATATTTTGGCTTTTCTTGACAAATAAAAATGCATCACTATAAAATAATAATGTAATATAAGTGCCAATGTAACTAAGCGTACAGGTAAAAAGAAACTTTATGCAACGGACAGCCGGCAATAGCAGCAGCCAATGGCCCCATTCTCCGAAGAACTCGCAAAGTTTCTGCCCAAATAATGTGGATGTGTAAAGCCGAGTATTCGGTCGAACCGATAATGTGGACCTGTGAAGCAGAAATTTCGGCTGAGGCCTATGATTTATTTAGTGCAATTATCTGTGTTGCATGTCACCTAAACAATATTCACAGTGAGTGTGAGGCTTTAGAAGATCTTAAAAAAAAACTGGTTGAAACAAATATATATAGGTATGAAGAACTAAAGGCGAAATCTCACCGTGGCCTTACTACAAATATGCGATTTATATTTGGCCGGTAAAATTAAGATTGAACTTTTCTATTTCTATCTATTTTTCCGCCAACTGATAATATGGATAAATTCATTCTGGACATACAGTTTACTTGCGGGAACAATGGCCAGTGCTTTATTAAAAAACTTGCCATCCTTGCGGTTGGAACGATCATCCCAGATGCTTATTATATCATGCCCTCCTACCCATACCAGGAGTTATCATCAAAGGCAAGACGACAGATCCAGTATGACATGCGAAATATAAATTTTTATTTTGAGGTACCCTTTCTTTTGGTGAACTGAAAAAAAAACAATAAAAGCAAGGAAGTAATCAGTTGTCATGTAAAACCCGGCCCTTACTACAATGCTAGCGGGGCACTCGGCACTTATAGCAAAATTTGCGTGTAAAAATATTTATGAAATCAGGGAATAATATAGCGGATTACTTAGGGGCTCTCTGAGCGGCGTGCGGCTGAGGCTGGAAAATAGAAGCAACGGTGAGACAAAGAACTCGTTATTTGCTTACTTCTCGGCTTAGCGGTTGCAATGCAGTTCCTCTGCGTCGAGTCGAGTCGGCGGTAACCGAGGGGAGAGAGTCCAGCGGGGTGACAGCCCAGCGGAGCGACAAATTAAAGCGCCTTGGTATCTAAGAACACATGAAGGAAACAAGTTCAATTTGTTATGTACCAAAATATCATGCAGATTTTAGTTAATTAGGAACGCTGTCTCATACATTTCCGGTGTGAAGTTCCTCTTAAATTTCAATTTATTTAAACCAATGTGGTGATGTCTGCCGACAAAAACGGGGGCTCTCTAGGGAGCTCCTTTTGGCTGTGTGAATGGAGATGGGTATCTGAGCGGGGTGCGTATTGGTTGGCGAGGCATTGCCTCTCTTGGGAGGGAGTATTCTCGCCAGCAGCGTGGAGGAAGGATTGACAACAGCGGGCGTTGTCTTGGGAACACCCGCTGGCTCAAACTGGGGGCGCCGACAAAGGCAGGGATCTCTTAGGGGACCCCTGTCGGCTATGTGTGAATGGGATGGATGACTGTCCATAACGGAGTGTGCCTGTATGTGCGGGCGAGTTCACAGGGCTCCACCCCGAAGTAATGTCTATAAGATGGTCCCGGGGTGGGGTTCCTCGAGGGGGGAGCGGGGTTTTAGCCGGTAGGCCTGGCCTTTGCCAGGGAGTCCAGCACAGGGGTGGCTTTGGCCTCCCTAGTGCGTAACGGCATTTCCCCGCTTCCCTACAAAAAAAAAAAAAAAAAAAATAGGGAGGGGAGCATGGGCAGGATGCCTCCGCATTAATCGCGTCGATTTTTTCCCCGTCAATTGTTATCGATACAAAATTAAGATTTTCCAAGTTTCAGTACTTAAAAATTTACCCTTAGGGGGTGAAAATTAATTTTTAAAAAATCGCAATAAATTCATATCGTTCGAAGGGCCTCGCCATTTGGCTGAAATTTTGACATATTTTAGATATCACTACTGTGAATTTTAGAAAAAATTACAAAATAAAAAAAAAATAACCCAATAAAAAATAGTTTTACTTTTAAGTTTTTTTTTATCAATTTGCAATTTTGGTACTGTTAAATCTGGCAATGAAATTGTGAAAAACATTTGCGGATTCTGATCTAGTACAATATTGTCTTTATATCTCAATGCATGCTTTCTGTATAAGTCAGTCGGTAATAAATCCTTGCGCTATTAACACTGCCTTTCTTGCTCTCTGCTAAACCCAACAGGTTATGGGCCCAGATTACGCGGTTAGTCCGGAATAACTAAAGTTTTTTTGCAAAATGAATAACTCATTATCTTTATGCCCAATCGAAAAACTCGATGAGCATAACTTTGACACGTGGTCGATACAAAAATGTGCTAATGTACAATGACCTGTGGGGGTACGTCTCTGGTGCGAAGGAAAAACCAATGGATCAAAAAGACGAGGGAACGTGGAAGATTAACGACGACAAGGCGCTGGCAACTATTATATTAAGTATAAAACCATCCTTACTTGTTCACGTAAAAAATGCAAAAAGTTCCAAAGACGCTTGGGACACTCTAAAAAAGATTTTTCAACCAAGTGGACCAAGTCGAAAGGTCACCTTGTTCAAGCGGTTACTACAGTTAAAATTACAGTTATGCGAATCAGTCTCCAAAAACGTAAACGCATTTACAGAGATCGTGGAAAAAATCCGAAAACTTGATATTTGTCTCCAGGATGAATTTTTATCTATTGTGTTACTTTCAAGCCTCCCTGAGACTTACGAAAATTTTGTTATCGCAATAGTCTCGTGGTAATTTGCCAAACTTTAATGCACTTAAAGCCAGGCTCTTGGAGGAGGGCAGAAGGAGGGACGAAGCCGAGCGAGGTGGTGATGCTGGAATGACGAACACCGAACACGCGCTTTATTTGAAAATGAAGCACAGTTCTAAACCCACACAGAAAAAATTGGCCAAACAAGAAATACGAAGTGGAATGTGGATCTTGGATAGTGGTACTACTAGCCACATGTGCGGTGACAGAAGATTGTTCTCGAAGCTGAGCATCCACAAGGAACGCATATATCTTGCCGGAGATTTGTCAATAGGTGCGACAGGATTTGGTGAAGTTTCCCTCCAGCCTCCAGGTAAATGGTAAGATGATCCAGTTGAAGGAGGTGCTATATATGCCGAGTTTGAAACTGAATTTTATTTCTGTTGGCAAGGCGACTAGAAACGGTCTTCACGTCTCATTTCTCCGCAACAGAGCGGAAATAAAGGACTCAGACGGTCGGTTGATATTTCATGCAGAAAAACAGCAAATTTTATTTGTCCTTAAGCAACACACTGAGCAGTGTTTTGCATTAACGGCTAAGGTGAACGAGCAAGGCGTGTACAAGTGGCACCAGAGGTTCGGACACTTAAATAAAAAGAGCCTACAAGAACTTTGTAAAGGTAATCTAGTAAATGGTTTAAGTTTAAACGGACTTGAAAATTTTGACTCTCTCAAAGAATGCACGTTATGCATAAAATCAAAGATTTGTGTTCATCCGTTTCCGAAAGTTGGCGCGACGCATAAGGAAAATGTGTTAGACTTAGTACATTCCGATATATGCGGCCCTATGCGAACCCGGTCAATAGGGGGCGCGAAATATTTCATAACATTTATCGACGACTTCTCGCGGAAGGTCTTTGTGTATTGTATACAAGAAAAAGCGAAATTTCTTCGGTTTTTAAAGAGTTCAAGGCGGTTGTAGAAAATGAAACCGGCAGACGCATTAAAGCTTTCCGGAGTGACAACGCGAAAGAGTATTTAAGCTCCAACTTCACTAACTTTTTACGAGAAAGCGGTATCCAACGGCAGTTAAGTACTGAGTATACTCCAAAGCAGAATGGAGTAACCGAACGCGCAAACCGTACCCTGGTCGAAATGGCACGGTGCATGATATTAAACGCGGGTTTATCGAAAAATTTCTGGGCGGCAGCAATCAGCACAGCAGCATACATACGGAACAGATCACCTACATTAGCATTAACTAATACGACACCACACGAGGCCTGGTATGGTAAAAAACCTACAGTGAAACACTTGCGAGTGTTTGGCTGCAGGACCATAATGCTGGATAAACGTCTCGGTAAGAGCAAGCTTCAACCAAAGGGAAAGGACAGTATTATGATCGGGTACTGCGAAGAAGCGAAGTGTTACAGATTATACGAGAAGGAGACAGGAAGGATCCACAAGAGCCGAGATGTCGTCTTCTTGGAAGAGAAAGGTATGTCGACCCATGATCCAAATAATAACGACTCCACCGTTTTAGAACTATTGCCAACTCAATCTGTCAGCAATAGCATTCCACCATGTTATGATGAAGAATCAGAAGGTATAAAAGAACTAGAGCTTATACCTGAATCGAACACAATCAAAAATGAAGAAGTTCAGACATACGGGGAAGTCTTTGAAAGTGCTTTAAGTGAAGTAAGAAAGCAGCAGAGCAAACAATGGGGAGCAAGAGAATCGAGGAAGACCGAGAATTATCAGGACAGGACGTCCCGGTAGACCCAAAATAATCCGCAGAAAGGCACAAAGCGACCGCAACGTCTCAAACCTTCTTCGATCACCGACGAAGATCCCCGAAAATCCGACAACTGTAGAAGAAGCCCTTTCTTCTGAAGACAGCGAAGAGTGGCAAAGGTCAATGCGAGAAGAGTATAACTCTTTGATGGAAAAAGGAACTTGGATACTTACCAAGTTACCAGAGGGTCGGAAACCTATAAAAAGCAAATGGGTATTTAACATAAAAAGAAACCAAAACGGAGACATCGAGCGGTATAAGTCCAGACTAGTCACAAAGGGCTGTAGCCAGCTTCCCAATATAGACTGCAAACAAACCTTTTCCCCAGTGGCGAGACATTCTACAGTGAGGTGCGTTTTGGGGCTAACTGCAGAAATGGGTTTGTTAGTGCATCAAATAGATGTTACAGCTATATCTTAACAGTCCTCTGAAGGAGGTAATATATATGGAGCAGCCAGATTGCTTCATCGACAAAGAGTTCCCAAATCGGGTATGTAAGTTGAAGAAAGCCCTTTACGGGTTAAAACAATCGGGGAGAGAGTGGCATGAAAAACTAGATGAATCTCTGAAATCAATCAACCTCAGAAGGTGTTTGACTGACAATTGCGTTTATACAAGAGTTGAAGGCAATAAATTAATCATCATCGTTGTATACGTGGATGATATGCTGATAGTCAGTAAAGAGGCAGCGAACATAAGCAAAGTAAAGCAGCAAATCAGCTCATTTTTTGATATCACTGACAAGGGAGCAGTGGAGCATTTTTTGGGGATGGAGATCTCGCGTGATGGTGAACGAGGACAGATCTCTATATGTATGTCATTACCAACTCATCAAACAAATACTAGAAGAGTACAATATGGAGAATTGCAAGGGATCTAATACACCATTACCAGCGGGAACAGTATTGAAACGGTGTTCTAAATGTAACGATGACTGCAAGAAAACAAATCCGAGGGTATATCAGTCAGCAATTGGTTCACTAATGTACCTTGGTTTGGTATCACGACCGGACATATTGCATAGTGTAGGAGTTGTAGGTGTACATGTGTACCGTTTCTCAATCGCTCTGAGCTCTGAACTCTTGTTAAAATAAAGTCAGTCGCTGACCAAACCTCGAACCAAGTGTTTTACTAAGCCCTCCATCCTCACCGTAAAGTCGCTACAATAGTGTAGCTAAACTATCGCAATTTAACAAGGAGACCGACACGATATGCATTGGGGAGCTGTTAAACATATTATAAGGTACTTGCAACTCACTATTAACATTAAATTAAATTACAGAAAAACTGGTGAATTCCTCTGCGGGTATTCAGACGCAGATTGGGCGGGTTGTCCAGACGAGAGAAAATCTTTTACTGGTTACGTATTCTTTCTTAGCGGAGCCGCAAAATCGTGGGCATCCAAAAAGCAACAAACGGTTTCCTTAAGTAGTACCGAAGCAGAGTATATTTCCATGTCCGAGACACCAAAAGAGACAAGTTTTCTTCGAAGTTTGCTAAAGGAGCTAGGATGGAAGCAACATCTCAATACGCCAACAACACTTTACGGTGATAATCAGAGCGCGCTGCAGTTGGTGAAAAACCCAGTGTATCATGCGCGGAGCAAACATATAGACGTTAAAGTCCATCATATTAACACTGCTTTTCTTGCTCTCTGCTAAACCCAACAGGTACAATCACCAACATTTATTTAAATATGTCTTACTCTACTTAACATAACATATAATTTTTTCAGACTTTTTTCGGGGTGCGTCATAGATAAAAAAAAATATTTAAAAACATTTTTTTTTTCGAGGCTATGTTTATGATACAATAAAATTACGATATTTCTTTCATATGATCTTGAATCTATTCGAAATCACATATAAATTTTCAGAGTTTTCTTGAGGGTTCGTCGTAATTTAAAAGAATTATAAATATCAAACATATATGTAGATATACATATATGTATTGCGTTTCAGGCATGCGTACGGGTTGTGAAAATGTTTGATCGTGAATTTTATCCCATGTGTGCGCGCGTGTGTATGTGCGTGCCACCAAGTCACAAAATTAACACACACGCACACATACATGCATTCATGGGATGGAATTCGCCATCAAACATTGTCACAACCCGTATGCAGAAAAAAATCATATGGTAGGCTTTGGTACGGAGTGGGGTTGGGTGTTGGGGGGTTCAATTTTTGGGGTCAAAGGGGGTTGGCTAGTGGCTTATAAGTGGCAGTGGGATGGAATTCACGATCAAACGGTTTCACAACCCGTAAACAGAGAAAAATCACATGGCAGGCTTTGGTAGGTGGTGGAAAAGGAGACGGAGTGAGTGGGGGGAGGAGTTGAATGTTTGGAGGATGTCAGGCTTGAACCTAATGAGTGTGTGGATGGCTATAGGTTCGACTACAGTTTTAAATACTTCGGTAAAGCAATTAACCAATAATACGCCAAATGCATCCCACTGACCTTTGCGGGTGATTTTGGGGGAGTTGGTGAGGTTATCGGGTTTCGTGTCCGTTGAGAATTTTTATCAACGTATTGAGAACTGTCAATTTGCAAATTTTAAAAAAATAGCCGAAACCCATTTTCCATAGAAATTGTGCGGGGTACTTTCCGTAAACGAAAATATAATTGTTAATCTAAAGCGTTATGCTTAATAAAAATTATGTTCTAATGCAATCTTTAAAATTTTACAGGTGGCAAATGTGGTAATGTAAATAGAACTGACTTAATTAATGCAAAAATTTCGACGGATGTCCGCATATGTGAGAAACATTTCTCTCATGATATGTTTGGCAACAGTCCCAACTAAAGTGACTGAAACTCCTTCTGCAAAACGGATCACGATTTTGGAAAATATTCAGGTTGTTCCTGCAAGACATCCAGAAGGTATGAGAAAAATATAAATCATTTAAAATAAAATTGAGGATTAATTTGTAATCGTACAGGTGCAGAAGTTGCTGTAATTAGCAATGAAGGCTTTATTGACCCGTTACCTGGAACCTCGACCGAACGCTTTATTGACTCGTTACCTGGAACCCCGACCGAAGGCTTTATTGACCCATTACCTGGAAACCCGACCGAAGGCTTTATTGACCCGTTTCCTGGAACCTCGACCGAAGGCTTTATTGACCCATTACCTGGAACCCCGACCGAAGGCTCTATTGACCCATTACCTGGAACCCCGACCGAATGCTTTATTGACCCGTTACCTGGAACCTCGACCGAAGGCTTTATTGACCCGTTACCTGGAACCTCGACCGAAGGCTTCATTGACCCAATACCTGGAACCCCGACCGAAGATTTTATTGACCCGTTACCTGGAACCTCGATCGAACGCTTTATTAACTCGTTACCTGGAACCTCAACCGAAGGCTTTATTGACCCGTTACCTGGAACCTCCACCGAAGGCTTTATTGACCCGTTACCTGGAACCCCAACCGAAGGCTTTATTGACCCATTACCTGGAACCTCGACCAAATACTTTATTGACCCGTTACCTGGAACCTCGACCGACGGCTTTATTGACCCGTTACCTGGAACCTCGACCGAAGGCTTTATTGACCCATTACCTGGAACCTCGACCGAAGGCTTTATTGACCCCTACCTGAAACCTCGACCGAAGGCTTTATTGACCCATTACCTGGAACCTCGACCGAAGGCTTTATTGACCCGTTACCTGAAACCTCGACCGAAGGCTTTATGGACGAACTACATACCTGGATCTGCTAAGGACGGCAAAAAATTATTTATTATCAATGTTTCCAACAACTCATAAATCTACTCAAACGGAGATAATCGATATCAACGAGGAAGAAAGGAAGAAATTAAAAAAAGAATGTGAAAAAATAATGCAATGTACGAAACAGAAAGACAGCAATAGAAAGAACAAGATGCCTTTTGCCCGAAGAAGTGGCACGTATAGTCGAAAGCCATATCAGCAACCTTCACCATAGCCGCCAAGGACGCAGATATTGAATAGAATTTAAGAGATTTTGTCACAGCATATATTTTGTCGTACCATCAGTGTACAAATTTTTATCTAAAAATATGAATTTACCGTCAAAACGAACGTTGTTGAGGTTAGTCCATAATGGCCATTTGGTCCCGGGTTGCGTGACTCTCTTTTTAACACTTTAAAGTTAAAAATAGAAACTTTGTCAGACTTTACTAAGAATTGCGTTAGACGAAATTTCTCTTAAAACTAATTTATTTTTCAGCAAATGACAAATCGAGATGAAACCGCGGGTAGTCATATCAGATCAGGGGGGAAATTTTATCGCGCTTAATAAACTCTTAGGAGCAGTACCGGCTTTAATGGGTGCTAAGGGGCGCCGAAATCGAAGATTTTTTCAAGTGAACTCACGATCTTTATGCTTAAAAAATTTTAATATTACTATCTAACTAGATTTGAACTTTTATCGAACATAATTATTGTGAGATTATTTTTAAAGTAAAAATTATCTGTCATAAAAATATTTAATTTAATATTTCAATTTGAAACAATTCAAATTTAAAAAGCGCGAGTCAAGATCGACTTTCAAATCTTGGAACTATATCGATAGAAAACGAAATAGCTGAAAACCTGGATTATTCTAGTCTTGTCAAAGATTTTGCTGAGAGAAAGGCTCGACGAGTAAATTTTAGTTATTAATTATGAAATTTAAAATCAAATTTAAAATCTTTAAAATTAAAAATGTTTATATAATTAATTATCAAATTGCCATCAGTTAAAGCTGGCTGTTTCTTTTAATTCAGGATTTAGGATTATTGACTGATGCTTTTACCTTTAGATTAATCACAGTTAAAGTGCGGGTTTATAATTTCGACGCAATTCTTCTTTTTTCTTCAGGAAGGGTCTAAAGAAGAAAGGAGACCAGTCATATTGGGCCCAAAATCGAAAGTGCCGGCCAGTAAAAAAACAAGATCTTAATCTGTTTGGGACATCATTCTAAGCATTTTGTTCTATGGCAGCAAAACTGTGGTGCCATTATTGTAGCCGCTATACAGGGTGTAACAAAAGTCCCGAAGCGGTCGAATACTTCGGAAAGAACACATCGCATCAGAAAACAAAAAAATAGGGGTAAAATATTTTTAAAAGAAGTATTTAACTCTACCAACTCTTCCCCCCCACCCCCACTCCTGACGGCAGGGATGGGGGTAACCTTTTTTTTCAAATGGGACCACCCATTTTTTTGCAGATTCGGATTCTTCATGAAAAAATACGTAACTTTTTATTTTATTAATACGTCTGAAGCATTTTTTTCAATTTGGTACAGGGAGTGCGGGGGAGGATTTGTATTCTGCAAAAAAGGGTTCCGGAAAGGTCGAATATCTTACGATCTACACATGTTTTTAATCCGTTTGGAACTTCATCCTAAGTAATTGGTGTCATAGTAACCACCAAAGTGGTAGAACCATCAGCTGCGTAAGTTCGAAAAATCTGGATTCCCATACATTTGACTAAAAATAAATGTAAACATATCATATATGTATGTATGTACATGGACTCATTTAGTGGGTCATTCTCAACTTTTTTGCCATGACTGTAAATCTGTAAATGACTGTAATAATTGAAAAAAATGTTTCAGACAAAAGTTACGTATTTTTTCATGAAGAATCCGAATCTGCAAAAAAAATGGGTGGTCCCATTTGAAAAAAAAAGTTACCCCCACCCCAGGAGTGCCCCCTTCAGGAGTGGGGGTGGGGGGTAAGAGTTGGTAGAGTTAAATACTTCTTTTAAAAATATTTTACCCCTATTTTTTTTGTTTTCCGATGCGATGTGTTCTTTCCGAGGGAAGGCTGAACTTCGACTGAACTTGACCAATCGAATAATTTTGACGTTATGTGTGGAAAAATGTATTGTAATCAAAGGTAACTAAAATCAATTTTTGAGAATTTTAGCGGCTTTATTAAGGAATATTTATCCAAAAAGGTCTTTTGCAAGCTCTTTTCATTCGAATCGGATTCGTTTCGCATGGTTTCAGGAATAGGCCCCCTGTTTTGACGTGACTGAGGTTCAAAACTCAAAGACAAAAATGATTAACGCAAAAATATTCAACGTGTTCAAATACCTACGTATACAAAGGAGACCATTCACGTTTCATACAAAGCTGGGCCCAAAATCGAAAGTACCGGCCAGTAAAAAAAAAAGGTCTTAATCTGTTTAGGACATCATTCTAAGCATTTTGTTCTTTCCGGAACCCTTTTTTGCAGAATACAAATCCTCCCCCGCACTCCCTGTACCGAATTGAAAAAAATGTTTCAGACAAAAGTTACGTATTTTTTCATGAAGAATCCGAATCTGCAAAAAAAAATGGGTGGTTCCATTTGAAAAAAAAAGTTACTTCCACCCCAGCCCTCTGGAGTGAGAGTTGGTAGAGTTAAAACCTTCTTTTAAAAATATTTTACCCCTATTTTTTTGTTTTCCGATGCGATGTGTTCTGTCCGAAATATTCGACCGCTCAGGGACTTTTCTTACACCCTGTATAGCGGCTACAATAATGGCTCCACAGTTTTGGTATCATAGAACAAAATGCTTAGAATGATGTTCCAAACAGATTAAGACCTTTTTTTTACTGGCCGGCACTTTCGATTTTGGGCCCAATATGACTGGTCTCCTTTTCATGACGATCGGTTGAACGGTACAGAAGTTGATGAGCGCCATCTATGTAGTGGCAAGCCCTGGCAAAGTGAAGAGCGCTAAAATATTCACCGTGTTGAAATACCTATATTATGAGAATTTTCATGACGAACGGTTAAACGGTATGGAAGTTGATGTGTTGCAGCGCCATTTAGTGGCGAGTTATTGAAAAATTGATAACACGAAAATATTCAACGTGTTCAAATATCTGACGATCGGTTGAACGTTAAAGAAGTGGATGTGCTGCAGCGCATTCTAGTGCTGAGCTATAGCAAAATTAATAGCACTGAAATATTCACCGTGTTCATGTGTTCAGCGCTATCTAGCGGCGAGATGTTGCAAAATGAACAACGTGAAAATATTCACCGTGTTTAACTTCTTACGTATACCAAATTTCATGATGATCGGTTGAACGGTATAGAAGTTGATGTGCAGCTGCGCCATCTAGTGGTTGGATTTTGCAATTTTTCTTTCATACAAACCTTGTCCCGATAATAACGAACACAACAAAAAAAGAATTTTCCAATTTGATGCAGTCGTTTTGCATTTTCGCATTTTGTACGGGAAAATGTTTTTTTTTCGGTAATTTTCTAGATAAGGTCCCCACCCCCGGAGGGGGGGGGGGGGGTTGGAGTGATTCAGGGGGGTGTCCACATCACCCCCCCATAAAAATTTCGCGGCGGTCACTCCATAAAAAAAAGTTATAGCCCCATAAAAAAAAGTTATAGCCCCATAAAAAAAAATCTAACCCTATAAAAATAGAGGTTTGATAAGGCCTCCAATCCCAGAGAGGATGCCTCGGGTGTGGAGGTGATTCAGGGGGGTGTGCACAACACCACCAAACAAAAATATGGCGGCGAGCACCCCATAAAAAAAAGTTAAAGCCCCATAATAAAAAGTAATAACCCCATAAAAAAAGGGGTTTTTGCGATATATGTAAGAACGAAAAATTTTAGCTTATTTACCGATTACTATCTTTGAGGACACACGGTTCCTCAATTTTTAGCCCCCCTCCCCTTACCTACCCCACCCACTCTCATCATATTTTTCATTTCATTTCATTTCATTTCATTTATTATAATTCATAAAAACATGGTACAATTCACAAGATATATTATCTTATACAGAATTAGATTGGATAAATGGGGGGAAAAAAAATAATAAAAAAGAATAAAGAAAAACTAAGCTAAGCTAACCTAAATAAAGAAGAGTGAAACAAAGAAATATGCATCAAGGTATGTATATCAGAAATGAAATTTAATAAAAGAAGAAAAGCCAGATCAACAGATGTGGGTCCAAGAAGTGCTGTAGCGACAAACTTGCTTATAAAATGAGCTCCTGAACTGAGCGCCAGAATGCACCAAACGAGCTCGCCCTCTGAACACCAAAAGGCAGACGATCCCAGAGACGTACGCACTGGACAGCATAAGACGACTCAAGCTTAGACGTTTTAAACTTCGGGACAACAAAACGGCGACCCCTAGTTGATCTAAGTGGTATAAAAAGATCCCTCAGGTACATGGGCTCAGACGATTTCACAAGCTTGAACATATGGTATAGCATTCTACGCTTCAAATAAGTGTCGAGAGAGCATCCGAGGACGGTGTCCCTGAGGTGAGATGTTATAGTACAAGAACCTGCTGTTCTAGTGCAAGAACCTGCCACCCGTAGCATAAAGTCTATAATCTAATTTCCCCATCCAAATTTGACCTAAATTTATTAAATTTCACAATTCCGAATATTAATTTACTTGTCATATTTACCCGGCACGTGATATTAATGCAACCACCCAATATTGCCCAATTATGCCTAAACATCATAATTCGCGCATATTGATCGGAGTGCAATCACCCAACATTGCTCAATTAAGTAAAAATATCATAATTCGCGCACATTGACCGGCCAGACGCGCATTCAGCTTTTTTCCGCGCAATTGCAACATGACGCTCATTTTTAAAAATTAAGCCATAAAAAACATAACTTGTAAAAAAAACCAAGTCTCGCAACTCAGTTCTTCTACCGTAAAAAGTTGTGAAATCCATGTAATACCAAGTCGGTTAATTTATTCAGTCCCTACTTAAGGGACCTTCTGTCTTAAGTTATTACGTAATTAGCTAACCTAACAACATCTTATAGTGACCATATCAATATTAAAAATCTTTTATGTTTTAAATAAATAGATTGACTTGGCCATCGCATGAAAACACCATGTATCTCACAAGTAATACATACATATTATATTAAATTAGATTGTTTAGTGCGATTGCCAAGTCAATCTATTTATTTAAAACATAAAAGATTTTTAATATTGATATGGTCACTATAAGATGTTGTTAGGTTAGCTAATTACGTAATAACTTAAGACAGAAGGTCCCTTAAGTAGGGACTGAATAAATTAACCGACTTGGTATTACATGGATTTCACAACTTTTTACGGTAGAAGAACTGAGTTGCGAGACTTGGTTTTTTTTACAAGTTATGTTTTTTATGGCATCTCATTTCTTTTTGTAGATAGTCCTACTTTTTTTCCTTTCCGATACCTTCTACTTTTGGATACCAACAAACGGATTTTCTTATAGCCCACTCTCTGTCTTATGAGCGTTTCTTATTTTTGTAGGTAGTCTTCCTCTTTTTCTTTTCCGGTACTACTTCTTGAGCTTCAGCTACAGTTTTTCTCAAAGCCCACTCCCTGTCTCTATGGGTTTTTCTCGGAGGCTTTGATGTTACAATTTTTGTCAAGTCTGGACGGTAAATGCTTCTTAGTCTATAGTATTCACAAATTGAAGATTCCTGCGCTTTAATATTTCCAAAGTCGACATTAATTAGATGTAACCCGCCTAGACTTGTAACTCTCGAAAGTGCCACGTAAGCTTGTCCGGATGTGAATACTGCAGAACCGATATCCATCAGCGCATTATTTAGACTTAGGCCCTGACTTTTGTGTATAGTTATAGCATAGGCTATACATATGGGAAACTGTTCGCGATGAACATAAGCTCTATTAATAATTTCAAATTTAGTTTTGACCGGACCAAGCTCGTAAACATGTTCTTTATTAAATGTAATGTATATTTTCTTAATAATTTTTGTATTTTCCGGATCAACCTTTACTCTTTGCACTATACCGATAGAACCATTAACTAAACCAAGACTGACGTCAATATTTCGCCTTAACATGACTTTTGCTCCTATTTTTATAATTATGTTCTCTTTCAGGCCCGCAGTCATAGAAGCATCGTCATCATATTTTTTTATGCATTCACGAGCTCTTTTTGTTAGGTATCTTGGGCAATCTATGCTATCTACAGCTGTAAGTTTTATTTCAGGATGTGGGAGAGATCTAAGCATTGCAGTATTTAATTGTTGACACATGTTTTTTGTAGGTAATAAGCAAACGGTATCATCAGGAAGTTTCGAGAGGTGTTCAATTATTTCAATTAATCTGTTTTCATTTGAATCGGATTTGAGAGTTATTAATCTAGTCGAGAGTAAGGCGCGGTCTTTTTGTGTAGTCACACCTCATCTTATTCTATTTAGCATTTCAACTAAGTCAGAATCATTGAGCTGTCGCATGTTAATAGTAAGTTCATCGTATATGAACAGTTCAATCCACAGATTCGGCATACTGAGGGAACCTAACAACTTGTTAGTTTCAGCAGTTGACAGTTTTTCAAAAGGGGACTTTTCTCTTACCGGCGGAAGCTGTAAGAGATCTCCGAAAACTACAAGATGTTTTTTTCCAAACCACCCATTCTGATCGTCGCTTGTGTCGAATATCTCAGATAAGCGTAAATGAATATATGTTAAAGTAACATTGGATATCATCGACACTTCGTCTATGATAAACAACACTACTTCTTTCAAATCTGATCGCAGAACTTGGAGCACTTCATCAGAAAGTGGCTTGTACTTCGGTGTTTGCTTGTGTTCTACAGGCAGCTGCAATAGTCTATGTATAGTCAATCCATTCACATTGAATGCAGCTATTCCTGTTGGAGCACTAACTGCCACTTTTTTGTTTAAATACGTCTTAACCCAAACTTTCAGAGTTTTTATTAAAAAACTCTTTCCAGTGCCACCAGTTCCACTCACAAAACAGCGTAAAATGTCAGCGTTATTATCAGTTGTGTCCATTTTATTTGTGATCATATCGAAGACTCTTTTTTGATCGGCATTAAGTTTTGCGATCATACTTTGAAGATCAGCCTGCTCTTCTTCTACCAGATTTATTCTCTGAAAGTCATCCATTGCGTTTGCAGCTTCCACAGCTTCAAAGTCTAAAGGGTTTTCAGGACCATCGTCATCATCAACAATTTCCCTTTCTTCGTTTATCTCAGCAACTTTAGATTCTATCATTTCAAATGCTTTTTGTATCTTGTATCTTGACTCTATCATTGAATTACCATAATCGACTCCTTCTTTTAAATCTTCTTTCGCCAAATTAAAGGCCTCCGTGTAAGTATCACACCCCATTTTGAGTTCATCTAAGGAACGCCATGGCTTGAATAAAAGAAGTAAAGAGAAGAAATATTTCTCTGGTACTTGTTCCCCGTCGTAGAAATAGTGATTGATCAAATATGGGTTAGCTCTTCTTTTCAGGAACTTTTTACCGTCATTTATCTCGTAGTACTCGACTTTAGAGGAGACTGGGCGTGTTTTCACAACATCGTAATTTTGAGCGAAACTGTACAAGTTAGTAGTCTCCAACTCTTTAGGCCGTTTAGGATAGTGGTCATCAATCCAAGATTCGTAATAAATATCGGTGGACTCCGGTTCCAGCATCATCATATCAGATTTAGATTTAACGCGCCGGTTACGAAAGATGTTGACGTCTAGCCATCGAATTGTTGTTGTAGGATCTGTACCGTACAAAGGAATACCAAGTAGAGTGTCACTGGCTTCTAAAGAGCCGCACTCTCTATTAGATAAAACCCTAAGGCCAATGTTAAACAGGCGGCTTCTTAAAGGTTTTGTAGAGTTTATGTCTTGAAACATATCAGCAACGTGAGTTTTCTCGCTTTTGGTGGTATATTTAGTGACGTAATAATTTAAAATAGCTGTTTTTTCGCCTACATATTGAATGTCTGTATTGCCATTCCATGCTAGCAAAATCGCGGGATTATAATCATTAACCATAACCCATTCTTTTTTGCGTACAATATAGTAAAGTCTACTGTTAGGCGACAATGTTTTTCTTGCAGCTATTGATTCTACTATATCTCTAATAGTAAGTACTTCTGTGACCGGGCGGGGGAATCCGAAACGACAAACTTTTACGAAACCTCTTCTTGTTTTCTTTTGGCGCATGCAATACTTATTATGTTTATGGGTCTGATATGACGTAACTCGTTGATAGAGTGTTGGTGAAACATTCTTGTCAGGTATAGCACAAGTTACGTACTTTGAAATGAATGATGCAACCTCATCAGGCGAGGACTCGTGAAGTATGGGGGCGTCTTTTACCCATAACATTAAATGAAAGTGTTGTGCTCCACGCGATTGATACTCTCGTCTCCAAAAGTAATGTATTACTTTTCCAAGCGGCTCATCGGATGACATAATGAAGTCCAACATAGCTTTAAACTTGTTATCAATAAATCGAGAAGTGGAGACAGGATCTAGTGCAACTAATTCACTAATGCTCTTGTTCGCCATTTCAGGACCATTAACTTCCTTAAGGTATTCACCTAAATCATCCCACATCCATTCTGAAGGACTCAGGTTGCTGGCCCGTAGTGTTGTGTCATACAGTTGACATCATTTCTCGGTTTTTTTCCAAAACTGTTCCGTATTTCTTAACCTACCAAATATCGCTGTTAAGTCACCGTCTAACTCATCTTTATTAAGCATCTCAAAATACTGCTCAGCTGTAATTTTTTGTTTTTGATTAACGCAATTCATTTTATAGAATATGCCTGAATTTATTTGACGTACATATATTAGCATCATTAAGTAGAAAAAATAAATATTGTTGATTTAGGCGGAATTGAGAATGTTTTGACATTATTCTTGCTTTAATATATTCACTAGATGTTAACTTTTGCTGCCGAACATAAAACTGCCCATATTTACCTTCAACATAAAGATCAGGAAAGCACTTTACATCTAAATCTTTATCTCTAGAATCAATTGGAGCAGCGTTGACTTTGAGCATTTGGTAGAGTTCTGAAATAGGAGCGTTTCTCCTTCTTTCATGCAAGGGGTAAATAGTGTATTGTTCATAATCAGCCTCTTTTTCTGATGTAACTTGTGTTAGTAGCCCATCGTTTCCTTCTACAACGTTATCTACTTGAAATTCTAATTGGTCTACTATATGATGGATATTGTCCTCTTCGTTAATATAATCAATCAATTGTTGAGATGAATGTGGAAGTTGTATTTGAGAGTAAAGGGCATTTACACCTTTTAAATATTGTAAGGCTTGGTAAACCTTATTGACATATACAATATCCTCCCACACTATTTTTGATTTTGTTGGCGTACCTCGTACCATAATATACATTTCAGGGTTAGTAATCGGGTGTTCTGGCCTAGGCAGCTTTTTCAAAGTTTCTTCAAGAGGCAAAGGAAGGTGGAAAGTTCTGCCTTTTACTTTTTTCACCATATGCCTATTAGGTAAATTTTTGTTTGCAACGGGATTCATTAGCATGACTACCTGAAATGCTTTGGCGCGTTGAATTAATATCTTTTCATAGTCATTTAACTCGGTTATCTGTGGTGGAACAGTACTAACGTGTAGATCATTCAGAACACAGGCTGCTGGCAGTTGATTTGCTCTAATTTTTTGTAAACACGAGTGACAAATGTATGGGCTGTGATCTAGATTGTTGGTTTTGTAATAATTGAGAAGATTATTCCAAATACTGGTGTCTATAGCTTTTCTTAATCTGTTCAGAGATGAAATATCTCTTGAATAACAAAGTTTTATACACGACATGCACTCAAGCTTTGGAGTGTCAAGACACTTTAGTTTTAGAGATTTAAACGCAGTCTTATATTTAGCTATGACCTCATCCTCTACAATTTCATGCGACTCTACACTTTCCCCAACAATACTGCCAACTTTTTGTTGTTTTCCGTGTTCTTTTATTCTTTCTACGTCCGATTTTTCTAATGATTCATCAATATCTTTTAAAATGTTAAAAATACTCTGTACTTGATATATTTCTCTTGAAATTGTCCTTAGACGAGGAAAATGCGCTTTGAGAGTGTTAATATAATTTAAATACTCTAATATATATTTTTTTTTCAATTAATGTGTAATACTGAACTGCACTTTTGTTCACCAAGCTTTCGAAAATGTTTGTTAATTGTATGATCACGTTCTCATCTAGTGCACACAGATCATTACAAGACCAAACTAAACTATGGCCATGCTTTTTTACATTCCCAAAGACCGCTTTTCCTGTATCGTCAATTTCGATGGCTTTGTCCTTGTTTTCAAATAAATTGTAAGCTTCCTCTGCGTAATATGGCTCCTGGTTACTTCTATGCTCTGATTTTCCAAGAAAACATTCTAACTTGTCATTTAAAGAACTATCTGGAGGGCACGAACTTAGTTTTTCTAACGATACTTTAAATTTATTTTTCAATTTATCAATAGTTTTATTAAAGTTTCCTAATGTTTGCTGCCTGTTATGAACTGCCCATTTAATTAGTTTCTCCGCTTCTAATCTGTTCTTATTAAGTTTATTTGTTAGCGCTTGAGTAATTTTTTCTAAATTTTTTAGTCGAAATTGAAATTTTTCATTTTTTTTTTTCCTTTGGACAGATTCAAGATTTAGCTCAGGGTGTAAATCTTTATAACGTGCCACAGCTTCTCGGTTAATTTCGGGATGAGAAGCAGTGTAACGTGTCACTGCTTCACGGTTAACTTCGGGGTGAGAAACAGTGTAACGTGCCACAGCTTCTCGGTTAACTTCGGGATGAGAAGCAGTGTAACGTGCCACTGCTTCACGGTTAACTTCGGGGTGAGAAGCAGTGTAACGTGACACTGCTTCACGGTTAACTTCGGGGTGAGACGCAGTGTAACGCGCTACAGCTGCTCTGTGAACTTCCGGACATGAAGAACTGTAACGAGTTAATGTCTCCTTACGTTTTTCGGGATTGTTCTGGCGATAACGAGCCGCTGCTTCTTTGACTTGTTGAGAACGGGATAGCGCCGAAGTTTTAGGTCTTCCTTTATTAATCTTTTTAGGTCTTCCGCCCTTTTTAGGTAAGTTTTTATTATTTTTATTCGTATTATCATCATTCGGAGGCACTTCTGGAAGGAGCACTTCATAATGGCCACCTAAGAAACTTCGAGAAAATCGTAAACGTTTCACCGGATTACCAGAATCAACACCGAATGATCCTCTCAAAAGGCCGTTTTCGTAAACCTCGAAAGCATATGGATACAAAGCGGCGGCCGCCATAAGTTCAGACGCGGAACCATAGGTAGTTGTTTTTACCATTGTCGTCGTGTACAAATAAGCGTTAATGTAGGGGTCTCCGCGCTCGTCACAAGTATACAGTTGTAACTCATCCCAATGCGCTACCACATACTCGACTATAGCATATATCTAATCTCATACGACGACTTAATATTCCCATACATAGAGAATGACAATGAATGAAATAAACACGAACCATCGCCAGGTATAGGGACAACCCAGTGTGGGCAAGGATGGTCATTCACATACAGAATTTCCGAATCCATTGCGACTTCTAGTACTGGTACGCAAGAGTTTTTTTGTGCAGGAATACGATTAATAGATAAACGTGACTTGAGTAAGCCTTCCAATCGTCAAAGTAAACCAAATCGCAAACACATCCGAACAGCAAGAGGACGCTCGCACGAATGAGCGCGGCTGCCGTTCGCTCGGGGGCATTCACATCTGCGCGCGCCGCGCTCGCATTCACCTCTGCACGCGCCGCGCTCGCTTACACCGCGAGCGCGTTATTACAACCTTACTTACGCACATTGATACAATTTGCGTAAGTTAAATAAAACGTGGTTTGTGTGTATACCTCCGATATCGCAGTAAGACCCAAAGGTTGCCTGGAAGAAAGTGGCCTCCTTTTTGTGACGGACGGGAAGCGTGGAAGCCGCGGCGCGGGCAAGCCACCTCCGCCGGCCGCGGTTATGATTATTAGTGTTCTTTCTTTCATGGCAATTTCGGGCAATTTAGTCTACTTTGCGGGATTTTGGTACAACTTCATAAGACATGTCCCATTCTTGACCATTTTACAAGTTACTTAGCTTTGAACATAATTATATCTAGGTACCTACACATATTATTCCATTATATTATACATATGTATACAGGTACATTGATTCCTTCACTGCAAATGTAACTTTGTAATCCTATATACATATATATTTATAATATTTATATAGGATTACAAAGTTATTTATGCAGTTGGTGTATCTAGAAAACTGGACCGAAATTGCAAAATATTTTAGTTTTTCCTTGATTTATACACTAAACACTAATTGTATTCTAAATTTGAAGCTTCTATGTCTGCTAGAAGTGCCTTAGAGTTTTGATGATCGGTCAGTGAGTGAGTGAGTGAGTGAGTGACAAAATTAAGAAATTTGACTAGTTATAATTCTTAAACTACTGGTTCAAATTGAATGAAATTTGAAATATACCGTACTTATCCAATGCCTGCTTGGTAACTGCAAATTCAGTCTTCTAGTTTTATCCACAACGAAGTTATAGGGGGGTCGAAAATGGCCTGAACTGTTTCGGGAAAAGGATGGTACGGCCGTGCCGCTTTTTTGCTCGACTTGGCGGGGGCACTGCCGTGCCCCCAGATCGAATAATCTTTTGGCCCAGTCTAACGAGAGCTTTCAGAACACGTACGCCACTCGCGCACCTTCCCGGATTACTAACCGTTTTTTACCGTGTTCTTTTAAAAAAAAGTTAAAATATTAAGTTTGAAAGAAAATAATATACATCTATTCGTTGTGAACCTTAATAAAAATTGTGAATTGATAGACTAAATAAAGTGGAAGGTGAAAGTGATCAATTGATTTGTTTTTTTTCTTCTGCCCTGTGTTCGTTTTTCTTCTTTTCTCGCATAGGGAGTGCGGACATCCTAAATGGCGCAGTCGGTAGGATCCGAAATAATAGTACGAGTAACGGAAAGATTCGTAACTCAAACGAACCTGAGGTCCGCGAAATAGTTTAGAGAAAGATCTTTAAATAAAACTCTTTGTGGAGAAACTTACCCAAATAACGTGAGCGAATTATCAGTGAAGAGGTGGAAGGAAAGCAAAAGTGCAGTGAAAGGTGCGTACGAAGAAACTCCAAGACTCCATCAACAAACTACAGGGTATCCATCAACAACAGAAATTCCATCTACGACTTCAAGTCCCCAGCTCAGAATTTCAGAGACGATAGACGTGGCAACGACGACCAAAATCCCAGGAGGAAGACGAATAGGAAACATCCGGTGAATACCTTCTATACTCGTACATACTTACATATTATTATAAATTACTAATTACGATTAGAATTCCTATTTGACACAAACCTCTGCTGTAACTTTTTGTAAAATTTGTACATATACTTCCTGAAATATGGCTAATAACGAAGGAACTCAAAACAATGTAGGCGCCGGCTCAGCAGACCCCTTAGAAAACATGTATGAAAGAATAAAAAGATTAATTAGAAATCCGCCATTATCCGTAACGTTGGACCCTATAAAATATCTAAATAAACTCCCAGACTTTGAAGGTAATTCCGATTATTTACAAAATTTTATTGATTTGATTGACCGTATACACCCGACCCTTCAAAGCTATGATGAGGTATCCCAATTGATCTTTTCTGACATAATAAAATCTAAATTAAAAGGCAGAGCTCGAGAAGTAATCGAAATTAATTACCACGTAAAATCTTGGGACGAAATCAAGAATCTCCTGAGTAACAATTTCGGTGACAGAAAATCCGCGGATCAATTATTTGACGAATTAAGGGGGGGCTAAGGTATTTAAATTTTTTTTTTGGTATTTCTTTTTATATTTTTAATTGAATGCATAATATCTTAAGAATATTGTGTCAAAATTTCAAGTCGATTGGAGCAAAAATGACGAAGTTACGAGTATTTTTACACCTGTCGGATTTTAATCCCTACCCGACCCGAGCGCGCTATTGTTACTTGGCAGATATTTCGCTCTCTATACATATAACAGCTAATCTTACCCCCCAGTTCTATTTATAGAAATTTCGACTTAAATACGAAGGTCCTTATAACCTGTTACTGTATATTTTGTCAATATAGATTATAAAATTTATTGTAGCGTAAATATTCTATCGCGCAGACGTACACGTGCGTTCCTATTTTCGCATCATTTTAGCTCCGTTTTCATTGTTTTTTGTTAAATTATTACTAAAATGCCTAACAAAATTACAAGATCTGATAGACAATCAGCTGGTTCGCGATTATATCGACCTAGAAAAATTTTACCTCTGCAAAAACGTAAAAATGAAGGCATTTCAACAAGTAGCGCATCAGCTAAAAAAATTAAAGTGACCGTTGAAGATGAAATTACGGAGGATCTTGAAAAACATTATAGAATAATTGATTTCTTATTAGTCTTTTCAACAATTGCTACGCTAGTGAAGTGTGTGAAATGTGATGGAAAAGTAAATTTTCATTCGACTAAGAAAGAAGGTCTTGGATTTAACATTAAAGTGTCGTGCGAAAGCTGCAAACAGATTACAAATGTTCCGTCTAGTGCAAGAATAAACTCTGGTATTTTCGAAGTCAACTATCGGTTTGTTTTCGTGATGAGGATATTAGGCCTTGGATTAGTTGGCTGTAAAAAGTTCTGCGGCTTGATGGATTTGTCTAGTAGGTTTTTATCAACACCGACGTACAATGATTACGTGAAAAAAATTTGCTCGACTGTAAGAGAAGTAGCGATTCGATTTTTTTTTGTCTGCTACAAAAGAAGAAAAAGCAGCAACAGCCGAAGAGAAAAAGATTGAAGATGCCGACGAACTCACTGTATCAGGCGACGGAACATGGAAAAAAAGAGGCTTCTCATCCTTATTCGGCGTCACCTCGTTAATCGGTTACTTTACAGGTAAAGTTCTTGACATTTTCGTCAAAAGTTCATACTGCCATGAATGTAAAATTTGGGAACATAAATTAAACTCTGCCGAATTCGAAGAGTGGCATGAAGCTCATGTATGTACTGGAAAGTGTCGGACAAATCATACTGGTGCAGCTGGAAATATGGAGGTCGAAGCGATAAAAACCATGTTTCAACGCTCGATAAAGAATGGTGTACGATATCGCAACTATATCGGCGACGGTGACTCTAAAGCTTCCTCTGGGTTAGTGAATTCTAAACCTTATGGTGATGATTTTTCAATAGTGAAAAAAGAATGTGTAGGACATGTTCAAAAAAGAATTGGCACTCGTCTACGTCAAATAGTCAAAAATACCGCTGTAGATACTGAAACTAAGGCTGGAAAGAAGATCAAAAGAAAGAGTCTATCTGGTAAAGGGAAGCTTACGGCCAAAATGATTGATAAACTGACGGTATACTATGGTTTGGCTATTAGGCGTTACTCTGATTCCATGCAAAATATGAAGAATGCTATCTGGGCAACGTTCTTTCACTACAGTTCGACGGACGAGAATCCACAGCATAAAAAATGCCCGAGCGGCGCGGATTCCTGGTGCGAATGGCAAAAAGCTGCAGCTGCTAATGCATTGGATTCGTTCAAACACACGTACAGTGCTCTTCCCGAGGATGTCTTGAATGCCATCAAGCCTATCTATGAAGATCTAAGCAAAGATGCCCTCCTGGAGCGATGTGTCGGAGGCTTCACGCAGAACAACAATGAGAGTTTGAACCAACTTATTTGGAAAATCTCACCAAAGCACTTGAGTGGAACCTCTGTCATCGTTGAAATTGCAGCTTATGTGGCAGCCAGTGTCTTCAATGAAGGTTCTTTTGCTTTACTAACCTTCATGCAAGACATGGGAATCAGTAGTGGATCAAGTGCTCATGATTGGGCGCGATCAACTGACTCCATACGTATAAGCCGAGCAGAGCAGGAAGTTGAGAGACAGACTAAAGAAGGCAGGATTCGTCGTAGACAGGAGCAAAAAGGTGCTTTAGACATCATGGATGATAGCAACATCCTTTATGGACCTGGCATTGATGATTCAGTGTGAGGTAAGCCGATAAAATTTGCTTATGAACGTTTTATACCAGATTTTTTAGAGTTCAAAACTTTAAAGCGTTTTCCCCACAACTCACGTTTTGAAAGTCGGTGCCCCTCATACCTTCAAAACTACTGCACCGATCCTTTTGAAATTTTGAACACTATTTCTGTACATAATTTACGAGGTAACGCTGGAGAGTTTTTTTCAAATTTGTTAATAATTTTTATTTTACAATAACAAATTAGTCGATTTTTTTCGCAAAAAATCGCGTTTTTCCCTTCGAAGTGTTCCAAAAAATTGAAAAATTAAAATTTCGAAAAACCCCCCCAGCGTTACCTGGGGAAAACTATTATCTAACGAATGAACTTTGATTTTTTGATTTCGGATGATCCAGCATCCAGTTATGAGGGGCACCGCAATTCTACTTTTTTCCGAGACACGTCCGAATAATTGCTGTCATTGCCGTGTTTTTTAATATTTCTTCCTGAAAATTTTACACAATATTCTTCAAATGTCATACTTTAATGTACTATTAGTTTTAACAAGGAGATTTTAACTGTGTCGTCACAAAAAATTCACAAAAACATGCCTTTTTTCGTACGAATTAACCTTAGCCCCCCCTTAAGAGGCGTAACATTCAAAAATAACAGTCAACATTTTTATAACGAAATTAAGTCTGTACTTAGAAGACTCAACATTAAGACCGTGCACGAAAATAGTGGCCAAGACCCTTCATTAATATTACGAGCAAATATAAATTCGGCTTTGCATATCTTCAAAAGCAAAATACCGGAACCAATGAAGTCAATCCTGTATTGCAGGATTCCTACCGATCTAGAAACTGCGATGAATATTTTATACGAATCCGGACATGCATTTTATAACCCTTTCGCCCCGAATCAAAGAAATCCTAACGCCACCGGACGGTCAGAAACTCAACAAGGTACAAGCTATCCAAGACAAAGTCGAAATCAGAATAATAACAATAGAAGCAACTCTCATAATAATCAAAACCAGAGTCATAATTCACTATCTACCGGAAATAGAAATTCTTCCAGACCGACAAATACAGAACAAACAGGAAATAGACAAAACTCTTATAATTCTAGACCCGCTTTTCAAAATAATAACAGTAGATATAACAGTTACAACCAAAATTACAAATATGGCCCGCATTCAAACAACAACTCTAGCAATAATTACAGATTTAACCAAAACCGCAACAACTATGGAACTAACGAATTTAATAACAACAACAACCCTAACAACGGTAATAACAATAATGCTAACAATAATAATAACAAAGCAGAACCAATGGAAGTACATAGATCTCGCGGAAACTTACGATTCTTCCTCACAAAATTTTCCTTCGCAAGCCTCAGACCCTGCCTACCCTATATAATAGTAAAATCTAAAACTCGACCTTTAAAATTCTTAATAGATACTGGGGCAACCCACTCAATTATAAATCCTGGTCTATGTCAGCCCAAATGGGGAATTAAGCTAAACAAAACTTTCAAAATTAAAACACTGAATCATATAGTCGAAATAGGGGAAAAGGTATCAATACCATTATTTGAAGAATTGGGCGACCCTATGAATAGAGTCGAAATGCTAGTCTGCCAGTTTCATACAGAATATGATGGAATAATTGGCAATGATATTCTCCCCCAATTTGAAGCCATTATCGATTATAGGAATAATTGTTTAGGCCTGGGAGATAAAATATTAGAACTACATTTCAAGTCAAGGAAACCGGCAGAAAGGGGTCAAGAAACATCTGAATTAAACCTTTCGGTACCTTTCGCAGAGGGACTCGGCTACATAGGAGAATTCCGAACCGAAGACGGTTCGCTCATAGTGAAAGAGGGCATATATAATGTTGAAAATTATAAAATACAACTGGAAGTTGAAAGTTCCAATAAAACTTTTCCATCTTCTAACATCCTTCAATTCCCAAAAATTTTAAAAGTTGACGAACAGAATTTTAACATAATAGAAGACAGAATAAATAAGCCACTTCTTGATCACTTGAAGATCGATCATTTGAATTCCGAAGAAAGAATTTCTTTGATAAAATTAGTGAAAAAATATTCCGAGATATTCTACCAAGAAAATTCCGACCTCACCTTTACTAATGCGATTAAACATAAGATTCGCACTATTAATAACGTCCCTATTCAAAGCAAAACGTACCGGTACCCCTTTGTACACAAAGGAGAAGTACAAAAACAAATACAAGAAATGCTCGAGAATAGAATAATTCGTCCCAGCAATTCTCCATATTCCGCTCCGATCTGGATCGTACCTAAGAAGGCCAATGCCACTGGAAAAGTCAAATGGAGATTGGTAATAGATTACCGCAAACTAAATGAAGTCACTGTGGACGACAAATACCCCATCCCTAACATTGATGAAATCCTAGACAAGTTGGGAAAATGTCAATATTTTACCACACTTGACCTCGCAAAAGGATTTCACCAAATTGAAATCGATGAGGAAGATGTCCACAAAACTGCGTTCAGCGTTGAAGGAGGCCATTACGAATTTCTTCGAATGCCGTTTGGGCTGAAGACAGCCCCAGCGACGTTTCAACGCTTAATGAACAATGTTTTACATGACTATGTTGACAAAATATGTTTGGTTTACTTGGACGACATTATTGTCTTTTCGACTTCATTACAAGAACACCTAGTGTCTTTGAATAAAATATTTAAACGATTGAAGGAAGTAAATCTAAAGGTACAATTAGATAAGTGTGAGTTTCTTAAGAAAGAAACCGAGTTTCTTGGGCACATAGTTACCACGGAAGGCATCAAACCAAATCCAAAGAAGATCGAATGCATAAAAAATTTCCCTATTCCAAAAACTCCTAAGCAAATCAAACAATTTTTAGGCTTAACTGGTTATTACAGAAAATTTATCCAAGATTATTCTAAAGTTGCGAAACCTATGACAGCATTTTTGAAGAAGGAACGAAAATTAATATCAACAATCCCGAATACATACAAAGTTTCGAAACCCTCAAAATTCTCCTTACAACCGACCCCATTTTACGATATCCCGATTTCATGAAAACATTTACACTCACCACGGATGCCAGCCAGTACGCCCTGGGTGCAGTTCTATCACAAGAGAACCACCCTATCTGTTACGCCAGCCGTACTTTGAATGAGCACGAGACGAACTATAGTACGATAGAAAAAGAATGATTGGCAATTATATGGGCCACGAAATATTTCCGCCCATATCTTTTCGGAAGAAAATTCGTGATCGAAACCGATCATAAACCCTTAACTTGGCTTTTTTCCATTAAAGAGCCCAATTCTAAACTTATCCGTTGGAGACTCAAACTCTCCGAGTACGACTACGAGATCAAGTACAAGAAAGGCACAAAAAACAGCAATGCTGACACCTTGTCAAGTATGCAAGATGCAGAACTAAACGTACTAGAAGAAAATCCTCCCGAAATCTTCATCCCTATCAGTAACTCATGCATAAATATATTCAAAACACAAATAATAATACACAAAACTAATTCGGGTTCCCTTAAAATTAGGAAGAGAAAGATTTTCGATAAAAACCGCACAATAATTCAGACGAAGACGTTGGATGAACAGGCAGCGAATATGCTGCTACAACACCATTTCAACCCTAACGGGTTAAATGCCGTCCTAATAGAAAATGAGGATATCTTTACGATTATTAAGACCGCTTATCTCAAAAATTTTTCCAGCAATGCTAAATTCAAGCTTATACGATGTACTACCCTATTAGAAGATGTCACAGATGAAACGAGATTAGCACAATTAATAGAGGCGGAACATCTTAAAAATAATCACCGTGGAATAGAAGAAGTATTCCGAGAACTGAAACTCAAGATATATAATCCGAAACTCAAGGTCAGAATTACACAGTTTACCAACAATTGCGATATTTGTTCCTTGGAAAAATACGAAAGGAAACCTCCGAAAATAAAATTTCAAATTACTGATACCCCCTCGAAGCCCAATGAAATAATTCATGTAGACGTATTCTACACTTTAAAAGGTCAATTGTTTCTAACTATTATAGATAAATTTAGTAAATTTGCACAGGCTATCAAAATAAATAGTCGCAATTGGACCGAATTCAAAAGAGCACTCCTGCAATATTTCAGTTCACACGGAGACGTAGAGAAAATAGTGGTAGACAACGAATTGGGATTTAAAGCACTTCCCATTCGCGATTTTCTCAATAATCGTAATATTAACATACATTATACCTCTAACAGTAATCACACCTCGAACTCAGATGTCGAGAGACTATATAACACCATCAATGAACACCTCCGACTTCTAAGACACGACAATAGTAATAACACTGACACTGTTGAAGAGAAAATTCTTAAGGTAATAGGATTCTATAACAATACAATACACAGTACCACTAATAAGAAACCGATAGATTTTGTCAATGGGAAAATAAGCGAAAATGAATTTAGTGAGATAAGGGAGAGAACCATAGAGAAAAAACAAAAGGTTATAGATAAACTCAATAAAGACAGAGTAGACGTTACCCTAGAGTCAGGCCCTAACTTTATCAAAGAAATCAGAGGCGGCAAAAATCACGCCAAATATCGTAAAATTAATACTGAAAGGATCGACGAAGATCACGTTACAGATACAAAAAACAATTTGAAATACATGTACGAAAGCCGAAAAAATTTCAAGATAGACGAAATCCTAAAATTAAGACTAAAGATCGACCCCCCTAGCTTTACACAAACCTAGTACTGCATGTATAAATATTAACAAGTATAATAAAACCCATAATTGCATAATCAGTATACATATAAAATAAATCGTAGTAAATATCCGTAGAAAATTACACTAATAATAATAACATGTAAATAGCCCAGCAATAGCTATATATTTAGTACATAAACAGTAACCGGAAACGATTTTAGAACTAGCCTTCAATTACAGAACGCAGAATGGGGAATACATCGTTGCTCGCTAAATTGATCCTGTTAATTTCAACATTGTCCTACGCGGAATCTCAAGAAATTCAACTACACGATTTGAATAATAATAATGGATATACGACACTGAAACTCGAAACCGTTAAAGTCATCCAGGCGTATAATAAAGTGCTACACATAATAAATATAACTGAATTCGAGATAACAAAAGATCACATTAAAAATAATATCCTAACTCTTAAATCAAAATCCGAATTAATAGAACCGATGTATAGTACAGTGAACCATAGCCTTATGCTCTTGGAAGCGAAAATAAAAAACATGAAACCTCACTTTAAGGAGAAAAGGGGACTGGCCAATATTTTGGGCACGGGCTTAAAATATATAGCGGGAACCATGGATTATAAAGATGAAATCGAAATTAAAGACCGCTGTCTGTTGCTTAGCATGCACTCGCTTCAAGAACGTCGTGTTGTGGCGGATGTCACTTTTGTCCACCAGCTGGTTAATGGTATAGTTGTTTCTCCGTCTTTGAGAACCTTATTCATTCCCAGACAGAATCCTCATAACCTTAGAAATGTACCTTTGTTCCAAATTAGTACATCTCGAACTAACTATGGGTACTTCCAACCCAGTAATCGTATGTGTTTGAATGTTAATATGCATGCCGATTTGTTTAATAATTGTATTAGCAAGCATGTGTTAAAAAAGTCGTTGTTTGATCGTTTTGCATGTGACGGTTTGGTGGGTGTTATTACTAACACCGGGCCAAATGATGATCAGTTTCATGCAAGAGATTAATTTTCTCTGAAGCTTGAACTAAGCTGATGGTCCTATGTAAAAAAAAAAAAATAAAGAAAAATTAGATAAACTTTTCGAGTACAACGGCAAACTTGTAAGAGAAAATAACAAACAAATATTAATAAACAAAGAAATTTCCGACCAAATTCAAAATATAACTTCCCATATCAGAAACCAACAAAAATCAATTGTACAATACCTTAATAACTATAATCAAGATCTATCACAAAGGGTGACAACCCTATAAGATGAAATACAACTAATGAAATACATTTATTACATTAACCACGACATAATCCTCCTTAAGAACCATGTCGACGACATCGATCAGGTACTATTTTCGAGCAAACTCGGCTTGCTATCCAAAAACATTTTAACTAATAAAGAACTAGAGCTGGTTTCAGATATGGAAAGCTACAGAAATATCAGAGTTACAGTCAGGTTTTATAAAGACCAAATAGTAATAGTCCTCCTAATTCCAAAATTTTCAGACTCAAGTTACTCAAAAATACTTATAGAACCAATCCCCGACTCCGCAAACAAATCCCTACTCCTAAAACAAAATATAATATTAGCCGATGAACGTAACGATGCTTTTGAGTTTCCAGTTAAAGACAATTTAAAGAAAAATTTGGTCCGTATCGCAGATAATTGTATCAAAAACATGCTAAATTCTCAGGAAGCATACTGTACAAAAGAAATATTTTTAAAAGAAGAAGTTAAGGAAATTATCGATGGCATCCTCATTACGAAAAGTTTGAAAGAAACACAGTTAATACAGAATTGTAATAAACTTAGTATGAACATTAGCGGTAACTACCTAATTAAATTTAAAGATTGTAAAATAGAACTAAAAAATAGAACATTTGACAATTTCGAAACGAGAATACATGATAAAATAATTTTGCCAAATTTCGTTACCAAAACCAAAGACGAGAAAATAGTTCAGAAAATAGAATTAGAAGAATTGTACTTAAAACATGTAAACAATAGAGAATTGATAGAAGAATTGTCAAATAAAAATTTCACAGTAGGTACCATCAATTCAAGCATTAGCGTAACAACCATTATTAGCATAATTATTGTATTAATAGTTGTAAAATACAGGAAGGTGCGTGCGCGTGGTAAAAAGAAGAGCATTACTGTGGCAACAATCTCGTCGGAGCCTCGATCTAACGGTGGGGGTGTTATAGTACAAGAACCTGCTGTTCTAGTGCAAGAACCTGCCACCCGTAGCATAAAGTCTATAATCTAATTTCCCCATCCAAATTTGACCTAAATTTATTAAATTTCACAATTCCGAATATTAATTTACTTGTCATATTTACCCGGCACGTGATATTAATGCAACCACCCAATATTGCCCAATTATGCCTAAACATCATAATTCGCGCATATTGATCGGAGTGCAATCACCCAATATTGCTCAATTAAGTAAAAATATCATAATTCGCGCACATTGACCGGCCAGACGCGCATTCAGCTTTTTTCCGCGCAATTGCAACATGACGCTCATTTTTAAAAATCAATCGAATAATCTTTTGGCCCAGTCTAACGAGAGCTTTCAGAACACGTACGCCACTCGCGCACCTTCCCGGATTACTTACCGTTTTTTACCGTGTTCTTTTAAAAAAAAGTTAAAATATTGAAGTTTGAAAGAAAATAATATACATCTATTCGTTGTGAACCTTAATAAAAATTGTGAATTGATAGACTAAATAAAGTGGAAGGTGAAAGGGATCAATTGATTTGTTTTTTTCCTTCTGCCCTGTGTTCGTTTTTCTTCTTTTCTCGCATAGGGAGTGCGGACATCCTAAATGTGAGACACGTGGTCGTGCCTCCTCAACCCATAAACGAATCTGACACAATCATTAAAAGCAACATTCCGCCGACGTAAGCAAGACGAATCGACCTTGGGAAATATCAGGGCGTTACCGAAAAAGTACAGTAAGACTAATGTTTTCACCAAATTAAGACGGATGCTGGTTGTTAATATGCTCGCGGACAGCCATAAACGTCGCAGCATACTATAAATTTGGGACAAGCTCGCGGCAATCTCGTCGCAACAAGACATTTCCGAGTTGAGAACGACACCCAAGTTGCGAATTTTCTCAACATAGGGAATAACCCTATTGTTGATGAAAATCGGCGGTCGATCGGTGGGATCAAATCTTGCACAGAAGAATACAATGCACTGACATTAAGAAGGGTTTAGATCCAATCGATTATCACGTGACCACATGCAAATTCTTTGTAAGTCGTCATTAAGACGTGCAGCACAATCCTCGATGAGTCCCGGCGGCCTGTCCAGATATACCTGAACATCATCAGCATACATATGAATGCTGGCATCATGAAGTAAAAGAGGTAGATCATTAATGTACATGCTAAAGAAAAGAGGACCAAGAATGGATCCCTGGGGAACACCACAGTTAAGCTGAACACCATCAGAGTACCGGTTATTACCAGCCACAACTTTTTGCGAACGCTGGTGAAGGAAATTTGAAATTAAGCTAATCGCATTGCACATAAAACGAAAATTACTGGATAACTTTTCAAGTAGGAGTTCATGGCACACGGAGTCAAAGGCCTTGGAAAAATCAAGCAGTCCAAGGATAACTATATTGCCGCAATCAAGAGCAGTGCGGATATACGTGGTAACTTTGAGTAGCGCCGACTCACAACTATGCTTTGGGCGAAAGCCAGATTGGAGATGGAACAGCAATTGCCTGTCAAAGATGAACTCTTGTATCTGCCAGTAGAGCAGCTTTTCAAACACTTTAAACGCGCGCGCGTTTGTATGTGTGTGTAGCCTGTCTGTGTATGTACCAATGTGCATGTATATTCAAATTCATACATAAGTTCACGCACACACACACATATAATACATACATATAAATATTCGCTCCACATATATTCACTTCCGCATGCATTGATTAGTGCATGTATGCTTGTACACATGCATTCTTGGACGGTATGAGTACTCCGGCCCGGAGTTACTGGTGAGTCGGCATTTATTCCTTATATTATATTTGTAATAATATGAGAGGGGTTAGAGTAGGTGGGGGGAGGGGGGCCTAAAAATTTAGGAGCCGTGTATTCTCAAAGATAGTAATCGGAAAATAAGCGAAAACGTTTCGTTATTATATCGCAAAAATCCCTATTTTTATGGGGTTATCACTTTTTTTTATGGGGCTATAACTTTTTTTAAGGGGTGGCCGCCTCGAAATTTTTGTAGGGGGGGTGTTGTGGACACCTCTTGAATCAACCCCACCCCCGACCCACCCCCTACGGGGGTGGGGCCCTTATCAAATCCCAATTTTGATGAGGCTATAATTTTTTTTTATGGGGCTATAACTTTTTTTTATGGGGTGACCGCCGGGAAATTTTTATGGGGGGGTGATGTGGACACCCCCCTGAATCACCTCCACCCCCGCCCCACCCCCTCCGGGGGTGGGGACCTTATCTAGAAAATTACCTTTTTTTCTTTTCTTTTATTTTTTCGTCAATTTTCCAATGTTTTTAAAAGTTATTCTGCTATTCGAGACGGAGACAAATACAACAAATCAAAAACCATGAAAATCGGTCCAGCCGTTCTCGAGTTATAAGTGTTCGAACAAACCCGACTTTGTTTTATATATTAAGATTAGATTGTTTATTAGAGTAAGAATTTATAGTACAATTAAAAATGTCAACAAAGATATTAAACATTATTATAATAGGAATAAGATGTTAAGTGTAAAGCATTTATAAATTGTAATACTTCTATACACATTTATTTGAATTAATAAACGAGGAGGTTTTTTTATGCCTAACGGCTTTTTCTTCCTAACAAAAAATAAACTGATGACTTTTTGTTTAAAGCACTCATTATTATAGGTACGGAATAAGCGAGGATTGTCATTATTTTTAAATAAATAATAGCTGTTTAAAACGCTTTTATTTCACTTGGGTTGTATGGTGTTTGACCTCCAATTTTACATCGGTCGGCTATATTTTTACAAAAATTCAACTGATACCTCCTACTTTTGCCGAAAAAACTTATTTAGTTTAAAAAAAATTAAATTCATCTAACTAATACTCGTTTTGCATCCAAAAGTTAATCCACAATTTCCTCGGTTCAAAATTTAAAGTTTTGATGGGTAAGAATCCTGGTAATTTGATGTGCTTTTCAATTAAATTAACAACTTTTCAACTAATCTAATAAAAAAACAAGCTAACATGAGAATTAGAATTTATCTTACAATAATATGAGAGTAATCATTTTTTCCTCCATTTTTTTTTAATTAAACATCAATGCTAAATTATAAATGCAGTGCATTTATAGAAAATTTGTAAAATTTATGAGGCACCCTGTAGAATTGTTTCAATTTTCGTTTTATTTCCACTCAAATTTTTATTTCTTTTTTGCACACGACTTCCTTATTACTATCTACATACTTCTTTCAAAATCCTCTAGGTCGTTTGAGTAACGGTACCAAGGTCAAATTTTGATAAGGAAAAATGTGGAGAGTGTCACTTCTTATAGTTAATCATCTTTAGTTGCAACTCATAAATATTGTTGCATTTGTTCCAAGCAAAAAGATTTGACAGTTATGTTTCAAATGAAGCTCGAGTACAGTCTTATACAAAACGTATAATATTCATTTCGGCAGGGAATCGTTGCTGTCGAAATCATTTAAGGGGACTTAGCACCTTCAAATTTTCAAAAAATTGTTTTTTTCAAAGGTTAATTTTAAATTGAATAAAAAGACATTTCTTAATGAAACTATGTACATATACTTAATTGTTTTCAAACTACACGAAAACATTTTTTAAATATTTTTTGTGGCCCACTGTCGTCTGGTACAAATTTGATGCATTTGCATGATAACTGCCCTCAGAAAAGTCCGAAAAAAAAACAACAAACGGGGTTTTAATCAGCATCAAAGCGGCCTTGGAATGAACTAAAAGAAAAAAAAAATTGGTTGGAAAATAACAAAATGGCGGCGTTTTTTCGAAAATCGAGTTATTTTTTCCGCGAAAATCGGTTATAACTCAAAAAATTTAATGCCGATTTTTTCATCCGTAGTTCATTCTGAGCAGTAAAATGTGTAAATTAACGTGTTAACATTTCAGAACTATTGGTAAATACTTTTTTCTTAATCATGCACGCCAACTTTAAACACATTATTTCGAGAAAATTGCGTTTTAAGTTAAAATTCAATATTTTTTTGTAATAAACCTTACCGAAATGTAATCTGTGCTGCTGGACTATACAATATACCTAACTTTTTTTTTGTTTTTAAAGGTTCATTCTAACAAATTCTATCAAAAAACAAAGATGGATTTTTTGAAAATTTGAAGGTGCTAAGTCCCCTTAATTAAAAATCGTTGGCGACTTTAAAATATTGAAGATGTAGGTACTGTCATTATTCAGCAATCACAGCTGACGAAGTGAAAAAAATCTAATTGTATGTCAGATGAATGTAATTTAAGTTTATTTGATAAACTGAACAACTTGATTTGTCTCAGGATCAACTTCGTATTCTCACTGGTCTAAGTTGGGAGAATATTGAAGAATTACGACCAATGATGTTGTGGCGATTGAAGTAAGAACGTTGAGCCACAGCTTTGAAACACTGTAGAAAATAATTTAGAATGTTATAATAAAAAGAAGAAACCGAGGTAGCTTACTTGACTTGTCTCAAAAAATAAAATAAAAAAGACAAATAACAAATTTTGAATCAAGAGGTCAAAAGATTCGTTATTTCAATAATTTCAAGATTAAATAAAACCACAAAAGAGAAAGGGATTTGTATCCATCTTGCCTGCTAAAATAAGGCAAACTCAAGTTGGAGAAAATAAGAGCATTTCAGGTTGGAGGAAGTAGAAACAATTCAAGTTGGATTCTTTTATTCAGATATTTTTTTATAAATTGTGAAATTATTGGGTATTAATTATTTGATTTTAATTTTAGTTATTTTAATTACATATTTTTATGATGAAATTTTTAAACTTGTCTTCCTCAAAAATTGATTAGCAAGGATTCTCCGAATTGCTTTTTTGCTTTTTAAGTTGTCTTTATTTTTTAATGAATAACCTGAATAGCTAGGTTGTACAGTAGCTGGTGGTACAGTGAGTCGACCACAATGTCATCAATTAGGGATTCTGCTGGTCGCACAGTTACCCAAGCTATCATTGTATTTTTGATGAGGCTTCGTACGGGTAATTCAAATAAAATGATTACTAGCAGATTAGGACTCAATACTATATCTCGAATCGATCTAATGCTATATCTCGAATCGATCTAATTTATAATAATACTGCTGCAATCGCCATCAATCTTTATGGATTTAATGACCAATTAATCCTTATATGTGATGGGACCAGTGGCGAAGCGTGGTAGTGTTCAAGGTGTTCACTGAACACCCGAGCAAACTGACGAATTAAATATGTAGACAAATAATAATCTAATTTTCATATTTGCATTAACATTAAAAATAAAAAATTATTACTGGAAAAACTCCATAAAAATTTATTTACTTTAAATTCGGAGTATTGAAAATTATATTCTGGCTGTTCAAAATAAAAACTGAACATTGATACTCCATACGGAAAAATTAAAGAGTAAAGAGACTTTTTCTGTCCGGCTCATACGAATATTAAATCTCTGAATGTTCAGTTTGAGATTTGAACAGCTTTGTATCATCGCTCCGTATCGCATAAATGAGGATAAGAAAGAGAATTTTAAATTCTGAAGATTTTATTTAATTACTCTTCACACTGTCCCAGTCCCAGTAGAAAAAAACAGGTGTAAAATACAACGCTCTTAACTTCTTGTGTGCGAAATGATTCAAAGGTATTCAGATCTCAAGTTGAACATTCGGGGATTTTTACATTCATATGGGCTTGACAGAAAAAGTCTCTTTAATTTTCATTTTTATATGGAGCATAGGCGTTCAGTTTTTAAACTGAACACTTACCAATACAACTTTAAACCGCTGAGCGGTTGAGGTCGAAGGAATCCTTGCGCTTGCTTACTAATGAATGTATGTAAAGAGAGGGAGAAAAGCTGAGAATTCAATAATTTTATACTCAATGTGTTCCTGTTAATGAGCGATCATCCTTGCCTTGACTTTCAGCTTGATAAGAATTCTAAGTGGATTTTGCTGCGACTCGGCTTTTTTGGAATTTAATATTTTGTCTTGTCTATACTGTAGTTATGAAACTTTGTGTTTTTGCAGAAAAGACCTGCATGATTGAAGAAATTTTAACTATGCCTTTTTTTAGGTGAATAATTGATGAAAAATTTTATATTGTCAGGAAAGTATTTTAAAGCGTTTATTTGATGCTGAATGGTTTTTCAGAGTATGAAGGACTCGCTTTAAATGGTCAACGTAAATACAAACAGGCTTAAGTCGATTTGTTTTAACTGCTAAAAATGTTATCGACTTTATTCTATCCGTCTTTACGGTTTCTAGATGTATAAACGCACATATATTCATTTAAACTTCGAACTAAAACTAATATATAGAGTTAAAAATTATTAACTGAACACCCAGGAGCAACTCCTTAGCTTCGCCACTGGATGGGACGTATGCTTACCATCAAAAAAGTTCCAACAACAAAGCACTACAGGGGGGCGGGGGGTCTTTGCTTTGCTTATTTTGATGACATGGGGGTTGGGGGGTCTGGATGGTGATTACGTCAGCAGTATTTATTTTTTTACTTTTCCGGATTTTCTACGAAATTTAGTCGATGTTGGTTTGAACACATAATGCAACCTTACTTGTCTATACTTGACAATGAAACGCATTTTCAGAGATTCCCGAAAATAATGGATACGTTTACTCGCTTAGAACCGAGTAGGTGAATTACTGCGCTTGTCTAAATTTCTTCCGCCAATCTATTGTTTCGTTTCGGTACGATTGACGATTTGACGTGTGGTAAGTTAATGACAATGTTTGTTTTACCATTGATCCACATTCGCCAAAGTTGAATGGTTTAAAATATCATTTCAAATAGACAATGTTACAGGAAGGAAAGGAGGAAGGAAAGAGCGGCGTAATAAATTTTTTTGTTAGGGTAGCATTAAGCCGCTGTCCCGCCAGCACGCTATGTGGTTCGTGTCGTCCCCGGCGTTATAAATGCGATGCTGTAGTCTTGTTCAATTTCAGAACCTTAAGCCGGGATCCCAATGTATCCGCAACGTTCCGATCCGCTAAGCTGTCAAAGTTAAAATTCGATGGTTGCTTAGAACTTATATGGCAACTCGGAAAGGTGGTTCCAATGGCACTTACGGATCGGATCAGAACGGAAAAGTTGGTTAACTTTCAACTTTATCGGAATGCTACGGAAAGCATAACCTCCAAAACGAATTTAAATCGTGACAGTTTGCTATCTCTTAAATTTTAGTGCTCCAAAAGTGAATGTTTATTGAGTTATAATCTTTTTAATTCCTTTTACTTGTTTCTTTTTCCTTTTTTTTGTTTTATTGTTTCTAACTGTAAATAAGCAAGTAGTTAAACCTCTTTTTCGGAATTCTTTTGTTGTGAATAGCACTCGCACGGGTT
Source organism: Machimus rusticus (assembly GCA_951509405.1). Lineage (NCBI taxonomy): Eukaryota > Metazoa > Arthropoda > Insecta > Diptera > Asilidae > Machimus > Machimus rusticus. Next base: position 13,764,281 of record OX608050.1, read on the forward strand.
TTTAAGTTGACATGGCCTTAAAGAGACCGGCTACAAATAAGATTACCTCCCAGCTTGATAATTTAGATAAAGGTAATGGTAAGGGACCATCGACCAAGAAATTGAAAGGAATGATCGAGGAAAAAACGTTTGTTAAACCCAACAAGGGATCAGCAGGAGGTGAGCCCACAGTGGGAGTCAGGGCGATGCGAGCTAGTAGCATCAATAAAGTAATATTTGGAGAACAGATTGTTGACAGGGGAGGTGCCGATGGAGCCTCCACAAGTTGCGGCTGGGGCCCCCTTGGTTGGGGAGGATTGTGATGGTGTGGCAGCTGGAGCGGCGGTTCTTGATTCTGGTGTGTCGGTGGAGGTTAGTTCTTTTGAATACAAGGATGAGTCTAGAAAGTTTTACAGGGTGATGATATCCAGGCAGGATGATGTTGGAGTTTTGAGAAGGTCCATAAATCCTCTGGTGATGGGCAAATCGATTGATGCTGGGTTTAGTAGGGGTGTGGTTTCCATCAGGAAAGTGGCTTTTAATAAGTGTTGTGTAGAGTTTGCGAGTGGCGGTGATGCAAACAATTTTGTAAGGGAGCATAATCTTGATAACACATACAGGGTGTACATACCCCTTGGTGCGGTTGCCAAGGTGGGTATGTTGAGTGGTGTCGATGATGAGCTAGATGAGGGGGAGACCTTTGATTTGCTGAAAAAGGGAAATCCGGAGGTGGAGGTTGTGAGAGTGTTCAGGGAGTACAAGAGGATGAAAGTAAATGACGAATAGATGAGGTCACCCACGGATAGAGTAAAAATCTATATTTACGGAAACAGTCTGCCAGATGGGGTTTGCCTAGGATATTTCTTCAGTTTGAAGGAATTCATTCCAATGCCCGTAAGATGTTTTACGTGCCAAAGGTTTGGCCACTTGGCAAAGGAATGCAAGAGGTTGAAAGAGACTTGTGTGATGTGCGGCGAGGAGCATGACGGAGAGGGGGAGTCATGCATGGGAGTAATTAACTGTTTGAACTGCAAGGGTCAGCACCCCGCGTTCAGTTGGGACTGTCCAGCCAGAGTCAGAGAAGTCAGAACCAGGAAGTTAATGGTTACTGGGGAGATGTCCAGGAGGGAGGCAAGGAGGATAGTGTTGGAGGAGTATGGGGATGGTGTTATGACAGGGTCTGGTGTGAGGCAGTTTGAGTCAGAATTTGGAAGGGAAGATGCAGGCAGGGGGTTTGCTAGAGGTGAAAACGATGGTGAAAGTGGGAAGAGTTTACGGGTAGAGTCAAATGGGGCGGACAAATACTTTGATTATATAAAAATTAAATCCTTACCTCAACTTAAGGAACAATTTATTGAATCAACGAGAAAAATCATCGATTTGCTGAAGTTGGGGTCAAATAATGCTCAAAATGAAATCGTTAAATTATTAATTTCTTTAATAAACGCACTGAACAACCTTGAGACGGCAGGTGGTGTTAAAGATTCGGTCAATTCAATATGAAATTTTTACAATATAACTCTCAAAGTCTAAGACCAGTAATTGATGATATCGAGTTCTTTATGAAGACCAACGATGTCTGTTGCTTACTTGCGAGCGAAACCTGGTTATTGCCGTCAGACCCGGTCTCGCTTAGCGGGTACTCGTTATTTAGAAATGATAGACATGATGGATACGATGGCAATAGCGGTAAGTGATAAGTTGAGTGGTGAAAAATGCCCAACTTTTAGTGTTGAAGAGACAACTTTGATTTCTATCAAGTCCAAGGATATTAACATGTCACTCATGGCAGTTTATCTAGAGCCCAAATTGGACATTCGTAGGTTCAAGGAAGCCACTGAAGCTATTTTCACTAAGGCAGCGAATAACGCCAGAACCCTCATTTCAGGGGATTTCAATGCCAGAAACGCTCTTTGGGGTGACTCGTTATCGAATCGATTAAAAATGCAACTATTGTTGTTAATCCAAGTAAAAATAAGTATATCCCAAAAAATTGGTGGAATAATGAAATCCAAAAACTATTCAGACTCAAAAGTAATGCACTTGCGAAATTTAATAGATCTGGTGAAATTTGTCACTTGTGGAGCACAATAGGTTGAATGCTATATTTAGGAAAAAGGTCAAAGAAGCAAAAAGACGCAAAAGACTGGGAAAATTTCATTGAACGCCTGGGAGAAAAGGGTATTGCCTCTGAGTTCTGGAGAGTAGTTAAAAGAATTAAGGGTAGAAATATAAGAAGCAATATTTTTAATGATCAGTCTATTGTTAGTAGTTTCCTTAAGATTGTCTGCGAAAAGGAAGGTCCCCATCTCTGATTCCCAATATAACCGATCTCAACAATGTAGTGCCCTTGGGCTTAACGCTTGAAGACCTGAATGAGTTTCTTAGGAGTAAATCTGGCTTTGCACCTGGCTCGGACTTGATTACATACGATATGTTGAAGAGTTTGTCAGTTGCGAGTAAAAGACATCTGGTTGAATTTCTGAACACCACATTTGCTTCTGGTGAGATTCCCGGTGAGTGGCTGACGATAAAGGTTGTCCCAATCCTAAAGCCAGGCAAAGATCCCCAAAATCTGTTGAGCTATAGGCCTATATCCCTAATCAATGTCACATTTAAGACCATAAATGCGCAGATCAAGAATTTTTTAGTACGGAAGTTCGAAAATTATCGGGTATTTCCTGATAACTCATTTGCGTACAGAAATGGCCGTTCTGCTTCTATCTGTTTGGCAATGGTGAGACAAGAAATCTGCAAGCTTCAAAAGTCTCATAAGTATGTTGGTTTGGTGAGTGTTGACCTGGATAGCGCCTATGACAGGGTCGATTTAGGAAAGCTATACCAGATTATGCTGGCCTGTGCGGTGCCTGTTAATTATATTAACTGGGTGATTCGGTTCTTCAAGGACAGAGTTATGCGCATGCATGGTCAAAGTTTGCCTGCAATAGGGGGGATCCCACAGGGAAGTGCGTTGAGTCCCGTCCTCTTTAACCTCTACACGACATCGCTTCATGAAGGTGTAGGATTTGGTGTTACTATGTTCCAGTTCGCAGATGATTTTCTATTTGTCACGGGTGGAGACAGTGTTGGTGTGGTAAATGCCAGAATTCAAAATGCTTTAGATGCCTTTGGAAGTAAGTCGGCAAATCTGAGCATTGAAATTAGTTCCAGCAAATTCAGAAGCATGCTGCTAAAATCCAGGAAAAATCTGACAGTACGTTTAATTGATACAACAATAGATAGTGTGAATGAACTGAAATTCATTGGCTGGACTTTTTCCAAAAGCATGAGCAGCAGGATTCACTACTGTGAAGCCCTCAAAATTGCGGAGAGTAACGCAAGAGTAATTAGACTCATCAGTGGCATCAAATTTGGCATCAATCCTCGGAATGCCCTTTTGCTCTTTAAAGCCTTAATTAGATCCAAAATTGAATACTCAAGGTCACTGTCTCATGGTGAATCGAAAACCCTATGTAGATAGGAAAATAATGACGTTTTCAAAGAAACACATCAGGAGGAGCCTGGGGCTCACTCATGGTACCCCAAATCAAATTCTGTACGTCCTTGCCAATGAGCTACCGCCGGACCGCAGGGCAGAGCTAATTACGGCCAGAGAAATTCTTAGGATCTGCATGATTTTCCCTAATTTTCGTGTAGCCCTTGAGGCGGGTGAAGCGAGCGTTGGTTATGTTGAATGCAGGAATGAGTACCGGGAACTCTTCCAATTATGTGAATACAGGAAAAGAAAGGTTGACTCAGTTGATAGAATTCACGTTGATACAAATTTTCTGAAAGGTCTGGGTCCCAAGGCTGGGGTTCCGTTTGAGGTGGTGGAGGCTGTTATGGCGGAGAAGAGGGCGAACTTCTCTAGGGGGATGGTGGTGATTGCCATGGATGCGTCAGTGGGGGATGGTGTTGCAGGTGTTGGTGTGGTCATACCCGAGAGAGAAGTTAGGTGTGAGTTTAGGGTTCTTTGGGCGATGTCCACTCTCACGGCTGAGCTACTGGCTATCAGTAAGGCCCTTGAAATAGCAAAAGATATGGGTTTAAAAAAGATAGTAATACTAACAGATAGTTTAAATGGCTGCAATGCAATAAAGAAGGGTAACAGTGAGTGTCACCAAGTTTTTGACATAATGGAGAGCGCTAGAAGCTTCGAGGTTGTTACGATTATGTGGGTACCGTCTCATGTTGGCATAAAGGAAAACACCCTTGCTGATGCTGCTGCGAACAGTGCGAGATTCAACGGTGATGTAATCTCGGTTAAGTTGACGAGGGACGATGTTGTCCTAAATATAAAAAGGAAAATTTGGAAAAAGTGGGAAAGGGTTCTGTATGGTCAGTGAAAGCAAGGGGAGATTCTTTGCATCTGTCTATCCTGGTGTGGGATCAAGGCCATGGTTTTTAAGGAGGAATTTGGAAGGCCCAATGGTCAGGAGAGTTAAGGGGTTAGTCTGCTGTTACGAGACAAAAAACGAGCGTTATTTTAAGCTGTTGTAAATAAAAAACGACAAAAGATAATTATTCCAAATGTTGTATATAGTTTTATTGAGTCTTGAAGTTTAAGTTTTCATGTATATAAAATATTTAAAAACAAAATGGCGGCTACCATAGTCCGGCGCTTCAGCAGTGGCAAAAAAATGTAAAAAATGCGCTACGTAAAACTGTGAAAAAACTACTGCACCGATTCACTTCAAATTTTTAGCACATACTTATTAAACATTTATCTACCTGTTGAACCTCTAATATATACAAAAAATTAATTTTTGACGATTTGGCAACTCTTTTTTCTATTAAAAATTTCACTAAAATCGGAACCTAACTTTTCAAACTTGTTTCACATGAAGAAAAAATTTATTTGAATGGGTGATCATTATGAAACATGATTTTAGAACAATTTATTGAGGATATTAGAAAGAATCCAGAATTATACATATAACAAACAGAATTGTCAAATCCCGGAAGCATTGGAACCAGTCTTCTCAACGGAACGGTGCAAAAATGACAGATCGGAACGGTGCGGATACATTGGGATCCCGGCTTTATTCGGAAAGGAAGAACGCCAAGGGTCGGATCTCGGATGGGGCGCGAAAGCCATAGCCGGTTTTCGACGACTAATTGGCTGAAGGAGAGGCCATTACAGACCTGAGGAGGAGACGAGACGCTGTCATCGACCGGCACCGTCACTGCCATAGCCGGTGGTCGGCGATTAATTGGCTGAAGGAGAGGCCACTACAGATCTGAGGAGAAGATGCTTGTCATTGACAGGCACTATCAATATTCAACTGATGGAGAGGATCCTTGTGTTGCGAGATGGAAAGGCTTCTTAATGTTATTATTTACCCGATGAAGAGGAGAGGCTACTTATCACCACTACTTACTGTTGGAGAGAAGTTGAATCACCGAGAAACGGCACCCAGAATAGAATAAGTTAGTAAGTTAGAACTAAAGTTAATGATGTTAAGATTCGGAATTTGGAAATTTAGTTGCTAAAGTTACTAATGTTAAGATTTAGAATTTGGAAATTCAGTTAGAGTTAAAGTCAATAACGTTAGGATCTGGACTAAGATTCGGAAGTTGGAAATTTAGTAAAAGCTAAAGTCAATAATGTAAAGATTCGGAATTTGGAAATGTGGTTAGAGTCTAAGTTAATAATGTTAAAATTCAGGTTGAGATTGGATTTGAGAATTTAGTTAGAGTTAGAGTTAATAATGTTAATGTTAACGACAACTGGTTGTACGCTTATCAGGGAAGTCGACACTCCCGCGAAACTCCACTTCTAATAGCGATAGGCTCCGTCTGGGAGGACAAAGGAAAGAGGAGAGTTTGATAATTCGCGGTCGTGTTTATAATATATTTTGTTGAAGACTTACCTGGTCCCCAGTTACCTCAAGTGGAAGGAGACGTAGCCTCAGGGCCTCACAGGGATAATCCCCCCCAGCGATAACGTTACGAAGCACGGGCCTACATCACCAGAATTAATCGGAAAAGAAAACCGAGAGGCGCCGAACAATATCCTTCCGATACGGACCCGTACCGGGATCCGTACGACCGTTCGTTAATCCTTTTGCTGGGTACCCCGCCCTTCTCCAAGTGCGGCCGGGAATTTCCCGCTAGGAAATTGAGCGGGTAACAACAAATCCAAGTTATACCAAAAATTATTCGAAAGTTTCAAAAAATCTCATACAAATACAAAAGTACAAAATGTACAGAAGTTAGTTACGAACTGTGACGTAATTATAAGCTACAAGCAAAGTCCGACAAGGAACTTGATTTTATTGTGTCTAAGAGAATTAAAGAAAAATTACAAGCAGCGACTATAAATCCAGTCTACTAAGGTTTTTTCTAAGGTTAGTTTAGCCTTTGATATCCCTAATTCATGAACGATACTTAATATCAAAACGATAAAATGGTTACCTACTGTTAAAATTGGGACGATTTAAAGAAAGGGGAAATAGGGATGGATCCTTTAAAATGGTCGTCGAAACAAACTCCGTGTTCCAAAAAATAAATTTAATATTTATTTCTTAATAAAAATAACAAATTACATATTTCAAATTAATAAAGCTTGAATATTTCCTAATTAGAAACTTAACAATACAAAAATAATCTACTCAAAGTACAAAAATAATTCAATAAAAAAATAAATACTTTGCCCGTCCGTATGTGGCTACCCGTTTGTGGTCTCTTGATTGCGTTCTGGTGCTGATTGAAATAAGAAGATTGGAATGGATCGGATTGGCGTAAACCCAGCACCTTAATAAACCGTTTTAAAACAACGTTCACGGGATGTACACTTGAACAAACACAGCTCAAGTTAGTATTTGACGGACTTAGAATGATTCAGATAGGAAAGGAGTTGAACTTCTCAGCAAACTCAGCTAAGCTGGATTCTGCATAATTCAGATAGGAGAGGAATTAGAATTCTCGGCAAACGCAGCCAAGCTGGGACTTAGAATAAGTGAATAGGACAGGACTTATGCCCGATTTCACAGTGCAAAATTAAGTTCTGATCGTCACTTAAGTTCCCGTTTAGTCACTTTTCGGTGTCACAGTGCGAACTTAAGTGTACATTACGACTTAAGTGGTCGCTATACTTAAGTCCCCAAAATTGGCCACTTAAGTCTCGCTTAGAGAAATTTTTTGACATTTCGTCTGGAAAATTCAACAATTAAACAAGTTGTTTTTAAAAATTGGTACATATTTTTATTTTAAAAATGAATACTGATACGGAAGATTTAATTGATTTAAGTGATGAAGAATGTTACGAAGTCATTGTTTGACTTACACTCATCAAAAGATTCCATACCTTAAAATATATTGATTATAAAACTCCTAAAATTTTCATAAATTCATTTTAGTTACCTTTGACTTTAATTAATAACGTCAAAATAATTCGTTTTTCATGAGATGGACTCTCCTGAAACCAACACATCCTACATAAATGAGTAAAATACTTAAGTTTTCATTTAGCTAAGCGTGAAATAAAATAGGACTGTGAAACCGAAAATACTTAAGTCGTCACTTAAGTTTCACCGTGTGCTTATGTTGGGATATCAACGGAATCCCTCGTAGTGTTCCAACTTCGGAATCGTCTCATCCCCACGTATGGCAACCCTACCGCCGTGACAGCCGTCCACTTTCATTTTGGCTCCCTCATCGGGCATCACAGCTAACTCGTCCTCTTTTGTGTTCAGCCGTCAAGCAGTGCAGAAGGCTTCTTGTATCTCCGAGAATTTAATAAAAGTTTGTACAGTAAAAGGAGTTTTAATAATCGCGCTCTGCAACAGGTTATGGGCCCAGTGCCCCAACCCAATACCCAAGGACAGGACTTCAGCCTATTGCTCCCGTACAAAGAAAATCGTGCGGAAATAATCGCAGTCGCCGCTCATTGTCTGCTAAGCCGAATCCAGCAAAATCATCATGGCCGCCAACAACAATTTCTTCGGCAGGATCCCACTTTTCAACGGAGAAAATTACACGACCTGGCGTGCACAGATGGAAGCCGTGCTACATAAAGCAAGACTGTTGAAATACCCAACAGGGAAAGAAAGAAGACCAGCCGAGGCAGGACCGCTACAAACTGCGTGGGACGAGAAGGACCTCGATGCACGTGGTGAGTTAATTTTGGCAATAGAGCCTAATATAGTAGCCTTAGTCAAGAATACGACCACATCAAAAGATATTTGGGATCTTTTGGATAGGTCCTACAATAAAAAGGGACCAAGGCAGAAAGTGGAGGAGTTCCGCAAACTGCTAAATACAAAAATGGAAAGCGAACAATCCATGGAAGAATATGTAAGGTGTTTTAAGGCTATGGTTAACCGCCTAACGGAATTAAATGCGAACTTAGACCAAGACCTACTTGTTATTTTGCTTTTAGATAGTTTATCTGATGATTTTAAGGATGTTCGAGCCGCGTTCGATGCGCAGAGCACATATCCTGAGCTAGAAACTGTTTATTCGAGGTTAATGGAAGTCGGTGATCGCAAAAAAGAACCGGGAACAGGTAGTGCTTTCAAAGTAAAATTTAATCGGTACGAAGACAATAAACATTATAAAAAGTCACAACGGGCGTATAATCCGTATTCTAAAACAAGGTCGGACGAATCTTTCCCATTTAATTGCAGAAAGTGCGGTCGGAAGGGCCACATGGCAAAAGACTGTAGGGTAAAGGACAAAGTGAAACAAATTACGGAGGAGACCAGTGATAATACGGGCGATTGTGGTTTCGTCGCGCGCGAATACGCGAACTTATCAGTACTTAAGGCAGAAAAAGGCAGTAAGGCAAACATATGGTGCCTAGATAGTGGGGCTACCTCACACATGTGCGCAGTAAAAGACAATTTTGTAAATTTGAAGCAATGCACGAACAACAGCCTAGTTAAACTCGCGAACGACCAGTTAATTAAAATACACGGCGTAGGTACTGTTATTTTAAATTCAAAAATAGGAAGTAAAGTCAATGAAGTTACGTTACATAACACGCTATATGTGCCCGAATTGAATGAGAATCTAATTTCTGTGAGTAAGGCGACAGATAATCGGTGTAGAGTTGAATTCACAGATAGTCAGGCAAAAATATTTAGCAAAAGCGGACATTTATTGCTGGAAGCAGTCAAACATAAGGGCTTATATATGCTAAGCGATACTGAAAAGGCGATGAGTGCTTCGACTCAAAATTGTCAGGCTCGATCCGCCTTGATTTGGCATAAAAGGTTAGGCCATTTGAATATGACCTCATTGAGGCAAATGCAAAGAAAACAAATGGTACGAGGATTGCCGAGTGAGTTCAATCAAAATAAAATCTGCTGTACTTCCTGCATCCAAGGCAAACAAGTTCGCAAGTCATTTATGACCATGAATGAGAAGTCGACAACTGAGCCACTCCAGTTAATCCATTCGGACGTTTGTGGTCCTATGAGGGTAGAATCTATAGGAAGGTCTCGTTATTTTATAACATTTATAGATGACTACTCACGAAAAATATCAGTTTACTTCATGAAACAAAAAAGCGAAGCCCTTGAAAAATTTAAAATTTTTAAAAGCTATGTCGAAAACAAGTTAAGCTCAAGGATAAAGTCAATGCGAACAGATAACGGAACCGAATTCTGTGGTAATAATTTCGGAGTGTATTTACAGGAACGAGGAATTCTGCATGAAATCACTGCACCTTATACGCCGGAACAAAACGGAGTCGCTGAGAGGGCGAACCGAACTCTCGTGGAAATGGCGAGGTGCCTAAAAATTGATGCAGGCTTACCCGATTTTTTGTGGGCTGAGTTGGTTCACACAGCCGCTTTCATACGTAACCGTTGCCCAACCAAGATGAATGAAGACGACACACCGGAAGCGTTATGGGAAGGTCAGAAACCCACGGTCGAGTACTTCAGAGAGATCGGCACAATTTGTTACGTTTTAAATAAGAAGGGAAACTTGGGGAAGTTCGAGCCAAGGAGCGAAAAGCACGTTCTGATCGGATATTCGGATGGAATAAGAACGTACAGGCTGTGGAAACCTGGCACTCGATCAGTAGTAAACAGTCGCGACGTGAAATTTACATCGGAGCTATATAGTCATGGAGCAGGAACTGCAGTAAATGGCGGCGGCACAGAAGAGCAAAATTACTATATTTTTCCCTCCCAATGGGCATCTGGTGAAACGGAGGCACTCACCAATCAGGATGGAGCAGGAACGTCACGGACAACATGTCAACCAGTGACATCAAGTGATGGAGCGCCGGATGGTGGAGAGGAGGACGAAGAATGGAATCAACAATCATCAGACGGAAGTCAAGGTGAATTGGACCAAACTGTGGTAGAGCCTCAACAGGAAGTCGTTGAAGCATCAAATGTAATTATGGGGGACCCCAAAAACATAAAGCAGGCTGCGGATGCAGAAAATTGTCAGGATTGGCACCAAGCGATGCAAGAGGAGTACGAATCGTTGCTTCGAAATAAGACATGGACGCTTGTGAACAGGCCGGAAGGCAAAAATGTTATAGAAAGCAAATGGGTCTTTAAAACGAAGTATCGTCCGGACGGCAGCATTGAGCGGAGGAAAGCTCGCCTAGTGGCTAAGGGCTATGATCAAGTGTATGGATTGGATTATACCGACACTTACTCACCTGTAGCCAACGCAGCTTCAATAAGGTTGACACTTGCCATAGCTGTCGAACGGGACCTCAAGCTGAAACATATCGACGTATCGACCGCGTATTTAAATGGAGAACTCGATACAAAGATATATATGGAACAACCGGAAGGGTTTGTCGTCGATCAAAGCAAAGTATGCGAACTCCACAAAGCTATATATGGACTTAAACAGTCTGGAAGACAGTGGAATATCAAGTTGGACCAGACGATGCGAAATCTTGGTTTCGAGTCATCTGCATACGATAAGTGTATCTACTACCGCATTAAGGGCGATCTGATAACACTTATCACCGTATATGTGGACGATTTATTAGTGGCCAGCAACGATGAGGCGCAATATGAGCACCTTAAGGCAAATTTGTCAGCATTATTCGACATCCGGGACCTAGGGAATCCCAAAATGTGCGTAGGCCTGGAGATTGAGAGAACTTCAAACAGCCTGATTATTCGTCAATCCGGCTACATCAAGAATCTGTTGAAGAGCTACCAGATGGAAGAGAGCAAGCCGAGTAGACTACCACTACCAGCAGGGGTCAAACTGCAGAACGAGCCGACCATTCTGGGTGAACGAGATTCTGTCAGCCAAAGGAAATATCGTAAGTTGATTGGCTCATTATTGTATTTATCTGTATTTAGTAGGCCAGACATATCGCTTGCGGTCAACATGCTGACGCAATTCAACGAGGACCCCAGAAGCCAACACTTGAATGCGGCGTTTCAAGTACTGCGATACCTGAGGGGAACGACTGCAGCCGGGATTCAATATGTTAAGCGAGGTGAGCCAATCCACGCCTATGCGGATGCTAGCTGGGCCGGCGATGAGAATGATAGGAGGTCGCAATCTGGACACGCTTTTGTGTTTGCCGGTGGGGCAATAGCATGGGGGTCCAGGAAACAGCGCATAGTAACTACGTCCAGCACCGAGGCAGAGTATGTGACCCTTTCCTCAGTGGCCAAGGATGCAGCATATTTCCGTCATTTGATGGTGGAACTTCAGTTGCATAAGGGTCCAGTCATAATATTCAATGACAGTCGGAGCGCGCAGTGTATCGCTGCTGCTCAATCCAACCAGGGAAGGACGAAGCATCTGGACATAAGGTACCATTATGTCAGGGAGGCGGTCGCGACGGGCGCGATAAAACTTAGTTTTCTTCGGACCGAAGAGATGCCAGTCGACGCAATGACGAAGCCATTGCCAGCTACTCGTCACCGGCAGTGCTTCGAAGGACTAGGTTTGCTGTTTGACTGACCAAATCATCGTATTTTTCGGGTGAGTTTCAACGATCCTGAAGTTGAGCGGAGGTGTTGGGATATCAACGGAATCCCTCGTAGTGTTCCAACTTCGGAATCGTCTCATCCCCACGTATGGCAACCCTACCGCCGTGACAGCCGTCCACTTTCATTTTGGCTCCCTCATCGGGCATCACAGCTAACTCGTCCTCTTTTGTGTTCAGCCGTCAAGCAGTGCAGAAGGCTTCTTGTATCTCCGAGAATTTAATAAAAGTTTGTACAGTAAAAGGAGTTTTAATAATCGCGCTCTGCAACAGCTTAGCTATGTTAGAACTTAAGTGTGCACTGTGAAATCGAGCATTAGAGTTCTTGGCAAGTGCAGCCAAGCTGGACTTAGAATAAGTCGAATAGGAAAGACTTGGAGAGCTCGGCAAGTGCAGCCGAGCTGGCCTTAGAATAAGCCAAAATATGAAGGGACTTAACGTTCTCGGCAAGTTCAGCCAAGATAAGACTTATCAGCTTATTTGAGACTTAGGAAAATAAGCAAACTCAGCTTATTTAAAGTACTTACAAGGAGAGGGCACGACCAACGGGAAACGAATTTGCCTGATTTTTTGCATAGAAGTAGTACACCATGTGGGGATACTACCGGTAAAGTAGTAACACCCAACGCTCAAAAATAACTGGGGAAATCGCAGTTAAAGTTTTACATAGTGCTTTATCTACAAGTTGCATTGACTGCTCGTCAAGCGGTCCGTGGTGTAGTGGTAACGTTCCCGACTTGCAATACCTCTCCAGAGATAACTGACAAGTAGATGTGAACTCGCAATGTAAAACAGCGCGAACGAAACTTTTGTTAATAACGAGCTGATGGCCCCCTGATAGAAAGCTCTTTGTCAGCAACATTGCCAGAATCTCTGAGGCACATTCAGTTTACGTTTAGCTTCATAAATTTGTTTAGAGCTAAGATCTGAAGGAGCGAAAGAAATGGAAATATACAGTTATAGGAACGTTAGAGCAGTTAGAGAATCTACGAGAGAGATCATAAGTTATATAGAACTTTTTTAATACGGTCCAAGAAGAAGAAGAGTAGTGTCGGGGTTAGCCTTGGAGGAACGAACGAACATGGAGTGGAAACGAGCCGAAAAAAGTGAAGCCATTTCAAAGATGTGTGAGTAGAAACACTCACACATAGACATCACTCAGTACAGGCGTAAAATTTTGCTGGCATTGCGAAGGGGCAGATGATTTAATCTGTGGAACCACCCGTCCTGCAAATGGACATCGCCTGGGAACATAAAACCCAATAAAAAGAAAGTATTAAGTAAAGTAATATTTCTATCAATCAATCTTGATTACGAATTATCCCCCCATAAAAATCTATATGGCGACGACTCTGGCTCCATTTCCACATACTGACAATTCTTCTGGAGGGAAAATCACTTCAGTTAAGAATGATATTTTCGCACAAAATTTGATCATTTATACGCAACTTTATGACACGAAATCACTAAATATAGTTTTCTTAAGTACCTACTTGTGAAAACAAATCCCGTAATTCTTCGCATTTTCGCAGCCAGGCACAAAACACTTTCTCGGCAGTTTTCAATAGTTTTTGTGCAAAATAATTCATATATGTATATAATTAGCACATTCCAGCAATTAACGCAAAATCAAAACATAAAAATTACACTTTATAACTCACATTTAAGTGAAAACAAGCACAAAATTACCACTTCGCTCGTCTGCTCACTATCGAACTTCACATTGAATTGCCCGCTAATTTCTCGTTTGACACTTAATTTGACAATCCCGAGTCCCATTTGACAATCTCGAGTCCCGGATTTTGGCTTCACTCACCGACAGGGATTTTACACGGTTGTTCCACTCCATATTCGTTCGTTCCTCCAAGGGGTTAGCAGACTTGCTTATCACGCAAGGCGCTCGGGTTCAATCCTTCCTCGGAACCTAGATTTCGATGCTACTTTTTTATTTTTCTATATATTTTTCAGCCTGTTTTTGTGGAGTTTTAAAACTCAGATGTGCTCCTTGCAAAATAAGCTTTCAAGTCAATTATAAATATCGGAAATGCTCCAACAATAAAATCTCGCAAGTCGCAGTCCAAGAAGGGAAAAAGTCGTGTTCTGCGGATTGATCAATACCAGCGAACCACTGTATTTTTCCCTCGTTCGTTTCGCTACTTTTTCTAGTATGCGTGAATAATCCCCTTGCGCATTCTCTTTCCCTTTTTCTGCATCAGTGTATATTGATACAGAATAGGATGGAACCATTGCAACATTGAAATTCCCTCACGCCTCACTTTCATTCAAGTCGGCGTCCACGAACACTTCGCTGCTCTCGTGTCCTGACGTTCGACCAAGTGGGCAAGTGCAGAGGCTTCAACTTCGATTTATATTGCTGAAACGTTTTCACCGGGACTTGTTTATTAACGAAAGGAACAGAAAATCGAGCTTTGCAACAAAACTTTAACTTGGGCACATTTGGCCCATTTGGGTTCTCCGGCAGAGCTTTAAAATCTTGTGCCGCACTAACAAGGAGACGGCACGACCGTTGGGTCGGGGATTTGCCCGAATTTTTTTGTGGTGAAAGAGGACCCCTAGCACGTCATGTGGTTAAAGCAGTAGGACGCACTACTCGGAAAATTCCGAGGAAAATCGATTTAAAGTTTTCTAGTCGCCTTAGAAGTTAAAAATTTTAAATGTTGTTTGAGCCCCTGTCTAGTCTAGACGGTTAAGGCTCGGTCTTTCGCGCCAAAGGTATCGGGTTCGATTCCCTCCTTCGTCTTACTTTTTTTTCTTCTTTTTCTTTTTTTTACTATCCCAACATTTATTAAGCGTTTCTCATCTCTAAATTATTTTTTAAAATTTATTAACATTATTTTTTTAAAATTATTTTCATTTTTTTCCAATAAAATAATTCATGACGGTGGGTTTTTTATTTTTCATTATAAAGTACATGAGGAGGAACATTGGATTGTTAATGAGAATACCAAAGTCGATGAAGAAAAATTCAATTTTTATTTATATAATTATATATTATATACAAAAACCGCAGTGGTAATTATCATAAAAACAAACGAAGCAATAATTTTTGCGACATCTTCCGCAAGATATAAAAGCGGATTTTTTACATTGGCAGGATTCCTCAGGAATTTCCTCTCCTATTCCAGAAGAGCCAGCAACTTCTTCAGTCGACATTTTTAATCTCGAATTGCAAGAGAACTTTGAAATTTATAAGAAATAGGCACGTCTGTTTACGACAAAATCGAAAAATGAACTGCTGTTCAATTCTCACAGACTCACGCACAGTCCTATGCGTAGATGTCCGTTATAATCCTAACGGGACCCTTACGAGGCCATAAAACCGAAGAGAGCAATGAGCACGAATATTTTCCAGTGAATGAAAAACTTTACGTTAAAATAAATTTTAAAAAATAATTTAGAGATGAGAAACGCTTAATAAATGTTGGGATAGTAAAAAAAAGAAAAAGAAGAAAAAAAAGTAAGACGAAGGAGGGAATCGAACCCGATACCTTTGGCGCGAAAGACCGAGCCTTAACCGTCTAGACTAGACAGGGGCTCAAACAACATTTAAAATTTTTAACTTCTAAGGCGACTAGAAAACTTTAAATCGATTTTCCTCGGAATTTTCCGAGTAGTGCGTCCTACTGCTTTAACCACATGACGTGCTAGGGGTCCTCTTTCACCACAAAAAAATTCGGGCAAATCCCCGACCCCACGGTCGTGCCGTCTCCTTGTAAGATGCGCCGCTTCATATCTATGTACTTGTAAGTTATCTCTGACCTCTCGCTCGGGTTTGAATCTCACTTTATTGCTGTGGCTTTTTTTTTTGTTTTTTTTTCTTCAATGTATTTATTTACTTATTAGAACGAAGTTCTTTATGGCGCACTATGCGTTGAGAAACTAGGCAGGTGAACATAGAGAAAACGACAGAGTAACGTTAAATTCCCCTCAATCTTGCTTTGCTCTACGCAAGTCCAGTCGAGCCCCTTAGGGTCTTGGCCATCTGGGTCTTGTCGGTTTATTCGAGAGCTACTATAGTAGTACTGTGAAGAGAGAGACAGAGAGAAAAAGAGAAAATTCAAAGTTCCCTGGCAGGCGGCAGCAGCGCATGTTTACTTTATTATACTTTCTTTGATGAATCTTATGATAGTTGTGTGTTTGTATGACGCATGTGTATGCTTCATATAGTGAACGATTAAAAGTCGTGTTACGTGTATTCAAATTCACGTTATTATGATTCAACAAAGTCACGCGTGCGCGCGTGTTTACATGTGTATAACCTATTCGTAGTAGTGTTGCATATTTTGTACGCATAGAAAAATAATCATGTCATACAATATGAACAGTGATAATTCTGACCCTTCTAAGCCATCGGTGGAAGTTATAAACTCGTAAATTACCACGTTTTTATTAGTTGGGTTTCCGTAATGTCATTGTGCGTGAAACCAAAGAAAATATAAAAATACTTTATTATACTTTCTTTGGTGAAACGACTATCAAATGTGTGTATGTGTGTGCTTCATATAGTGGCAATTGAAAGTGGTGTTAGTATTTATATGCTACGAGAATTCAAATTCAAGTGCGCGCGTTTTTACATATGTATAACCTTTTCGTGATAGTGTTGCATTTGCGTATTTTGTACGCATAGAAGAATTTACGAATTCAGGATGGCGGACTGGTAAATTTTGAAGTTAATGCGACCAAATTTGGTACTGGGGTTTTCGAGGTCGCTTATTTCAAATCAACTGGCAAAATTTACGAATTCAAGATGGCGGACTGTCAAATTTTAAAGTTAATGCGATTTGCACCAAATTTGGTACTGGGAGGTTTTCGAGGTTGATTATTTCAAAACAACTGTCAGAATTTTCGAATTCAAGATGGCGGACTGTCAAATTTTACAGTTAGTACCACTGACATATAGAACTGGACTGCCAATCGACGGTCGAAAAGTAAGACCATTTTAAGTGGAAATGCAAACCATTTTAAGTGGAGATGCAAGCCTACCTTGAAAAACTCATGCTATAAAAACACATTATATTATTTGTATGTTAAAATAAAGAAAATAAATAAATATAAGTTGTCACAAAACAGCCCCTTTCAATTCGCCCTATATTTTGAGTAATTGTTAAAAAACATTCCGACACCAACCAGCTCGGGGCCGGAAGAACACAAGAGTCAGGTATATAAAAACATATTCTATTTTGTCTTACAAATGCATTTCGCCTGGGGGCCGGATGGGGGAAAGAGATAGGAATCTTATGTCAAAAAGTCGTCTTAGTTTTGAGGTGCGATTTTGCATTGGATCGGCAGTCCAGTTCTATATGTCAGTCAGTGGTTAGTACGATTTGCACCAAACTTGAAAATTGGGGGATTTCGGGGCCGCTATTTTTAAAACAACTGTCCGAATTTACGAATTCAGGGTAGCGTACTGTCAAATTTTAAAGTTCATTCGATTTGCACAAAACTCGGAACTTCGGTGTTTTCGAGGTCGCTTATTTCAAATCAACTGTCAGAACTTACGAATTCAGGATGGCGGACTGTCAAATTTTACAGTTAATGCGATTCGCACCAAACTTGGAACTTGGGAGTTTGCAGGGTGGTTTATTTCAAATCAACTGTCAGAATTTACGAATTCAAGATGGCGGACTGTCAAATTTTAAAGTTAATGCGATTTGCACCAAACTCGGAACTTTCCGGTTTTCGAGGTCGGTTATTTTAAATCAACTGTCAGAATTTACGAATTCAGGATGGCGGACTGTCAAATTTTAAAGCTAACGCGATTTGCACCAAACTTGAAAATTGGGGCTTTTCGGGGTCGCTAAGTTCAAAACAACTGTCAAAATTTAAGAATTCAAGATGGCAGACTATCAAATTTTACAAGTTACAGGATTACCTACCTATAATGTAGGGAGAGGTAATATTTTTCATTTCCACACACTGTCAGCTGAACATAATTTGAAATACATCGGGAATTTCCTATGTATACCTGATATATGCTCAGCTGTGTGTACTCTGGAAAATGGCCTTAAAATAGTTATGGTTGTTATTTATGTTTCACCCAATCAGAAAATTGAAGACGTTATATTTCAAATTCATAGACAATTAAGTGAGTACAGTAAAGAGGATGCCAGAAAATTATGTTGTGATCATGATAAGGTCGCACTCATTTTGGCTGGTGATTTTAACATTAATTTTGCAGATGCAAGATCTGATAAACTAAAAAAATGTCTGTTAGAAACATTTAATTTGTCAATAATTAATAATCCGAAACACTCAACAACAAAGTTTGGTACAACTATTGATGCTGTTTTTTCAAGATATTTACCCAAAATAGAGTCGCAGGCATATGTATCTTACTTTAGCTAACATATAATTTCAGTGCTTGAATTTTAAAATAAAAATACTTAAATATGTCAAATGTTTTTACCTTTATATTATTTATTTATTATAGCAGAACTTCGTTCTTACCGGGGGTCCTGAGACCCGCACGTTTCTTTTTCTTACTTATTATTGATTATAAAAATAAATAAATATTAAATATTTTTTTTTATTTTCAAATTGTGAAATATTTTCAATTTATTAATATACATCTTGGAATTAAATATCGTCACATACATATACATAAACTTGGATGATAGTTATGAAATTCATTCCCGAGAGGATTGCCTGAAGATTCACTCAATTATCCATCACAAATTATCGGCGACAATATTTCAAGATATGATACAAAATGCCTGGTATGCTCTGATACAAGGACTTTCTTCACAAATGTTAATGAATGCTGTTTCTCATTAGACCGTTTAAAAATACCGTGTAATTGTAAAAAAGCAGTATTTATTTGTTGCTCCTGGTGTAAAACAAATTTTTGTTTTGATTGCTTCTATCATAATTACCATCCAGGTTTATGTATTTGTGACGATATTTAAATAAAATACATTTTGTAATTTTTAATAAATTGAAAAATTTCTCAATTTGAAAAAAACAATTATTTAATATTTATTTATTTTTTCCATACATCATTTTATTCTATGTCTACTTTTAGAAAAAAATTTCAATGCTTTACTTATTTTTATAATCAATAATAAGTATGAAATTAGTAAATAAATACATTGAAAAAAAAAACAAAAAAAAAAAGCCACAGCAATAAAGTAAGATTCGAACCCGAGCGAGAGGTATCGCAAGTCGAGATCGTTACCACTACACCACGGACCGCTTGACGAGCAGTCAATGCAACTTATAGATAAAGCACTATGTAAAACTTTAACTGCGATTTCCCCAGTTATTTTTGAGCGTTGGGTGTTACTACTTTACCGGTAGTATCCCCACATGGTGTACTACTACTATGCAAAAAATAAGGCATATCCGTTTCCCGTTGGTCGTGCCCTCTCCTTGTCAGGCGAAATAAACAAACTCAGCTTAGTTGGGACTTAGGCGAAATAAGCAAACTCAGCTTATTTTGGAGGAATTGCGAATTGTGTTAGCAAATTCAGCTAATACTTACAAATCTCAGGCAAGTGACGGTTGTTAAAATCAGACGAACAGTGATCAGCTCCTGGAGAGCACGCGCTTTTATAGGGCAACATTTGTAGTGCCGTGCGCAAAAATCTTTTTCGTTGGGCAATGCCCTTCAAATGGTTTCGTATGGAAAGAGTTTAGGTGAAAACCCCGACGCGTGTGGAATGAGCTTGCGTGATATTGCGCTAAAAAGTATTTCAATTTTAGTATTGCCAGGAGCTGTCACGTTTGACATTTTCATATGTCAAAATGACATAAAGGTAAATGTCTAGATAAGGTCTCAAACCCCGAAGGGGGTGGAGCGGGGGTGGGGTGTTTCAGGGGGTATCCATATCACACCGCCACAAAAATTTCGAGGCGGTCGAACCATTAAAAAAAATTTTTAAAACCCCATAAAAAAAATTATGACCCCATAAAAATTGGATTTAATAAGGACCCCACCCCCGGGGGGGGGGGGGGTGGATCGGTGGTGGGGGTGAATCAGGGGGTTGTCCACAACACCCCCCAATAAAAATTTCGGGAGATGGGGACCTTATCTAAACATTTACCGAAATAAACAAATAATAAGGGAGGTTTAAACACCTACGATTTTTTATCGGTTATTTTAATTCATTTTTATGTGAGATGTACAGAATCGGGTCGTTATTTACACATTATAATGAGTCCACATATGTATAACTTATTTTGTCGAGGCGAAAAAATATATCGCCGTTTTATATATTTGATCGGATAAATGTCTACTTTCAACAAATATTATATGAGTAATGAACATTTAAATACATACATACATATAAATACAGTTAAAAAACATAATAAGTAGTGCCCTTTTAGGGCCTATAGTGATCTTTTATTATGTAACAACTATCTTTGTATGTACACTATGGACGCAATAAACATATTGTGTAACGAGCAAAACAGGAGAAAGCCCGTCCTGGCTCGAAATGATTATGCATGATAAGACTTGTTGTCTTCCCGTGGCTGTGGGTCAGTCGTATCGGCAGCTCAGGTATTTACTGTGCGTGGAGGTGCTAATGGATAGGGATAGATTTGGTTGCCAGCATGCAAATATTAGAAAAGAAGAATGCATGAGTTTCCCTCAAATCCTTTAAAGGAGATGCTCCTTTGCCTAATTGTCCTTTGTGTCGAATGACACAGTGTTTACTTAGGGCCCTCGGGAAGAGTGGCCGATATTTACCTTTAAATATCTGTGCGCAGCTGCCTTTTAATTACCCGTTGTCTCGTGAGTGATCTCACTTGGGGAATAGTTTATGATCCTTTGTCCTCTGAAGATCCTTATGGATGAGAGTATGTGTGTGAGAAATTATGACTCTTTGTCTCAGGAAGTATAAATGGATTATACTTGGGCTGCTAGAATCAATCTACCATCGGGCATGGCCACGGGTTGACGCGTTTCGAGTTTTTAAAAAGTAAAAAGTGTTATAATTGATTATTGAGTAAATTATACATATTAGATGCACTCATTATAGTGTGTATGTTTTTGATCACACCTTTATGTTTTTGTAGCTTAATAAGAGAATAATTAGCAGAATCTATAGGATGTTTTAATTTTTAGGTAACGAATACCTGTAAACCTGCAGATAAAACACAAATTGTACGGCCAACTTCAAATTCTACAGAACAGGGAGAGAACGAGATAAAACCCGAAGTAGGATCACAACAGCAATGAGAAAACACAGAATATAAGGAGAAACAGCCGAGAGCAAAACCTTCTCAGGAAGCTATGAAAAATAAGATTGTTCTAATCGAAAAAAATCTGAATGCTTTGTATTCTGTCAGAGATACTATGCTAACCCGTGTTGAAGTTGATAAATAGATCATTAAGTTGCGCGAAGTATTAAAAACAGCGAAACAGTCTTTAAATAGGAAGATTCAAAACGCAGTTGCCCAGAAGAAACGAAGAGATGGTATGAAAAGAAAGTTAGAAAATATTTGTCATGAAAATCCAGAAATAAAGAAAAACTATCCATGAGCAATTCAGTGGGACGTCCTAGCCTAGAGAATAATCAACCATTACTATAAAAACAATAGCGGATATTGCTTTATGTGGGAGTGCAGCAGATGATAGAAGACGAACGGAATCTGTTCGCAGTGTAAAAACTTTTGATGAACTCACACAAGAAAATAGGATTTGGCATTAGTCGAAGTGGGACATATCTTCGGTTGCTTCCAAGAAAATTTAATTCTACAGAGGGACGAAAACATGTATCAACAGTCCCTGTTAAGCTCACTAGGGCACAGACTGATCACCACAAAACCCACTTAAATAGATAGCAATTTCGCCGAAAAATCGATCCATTATTTGGAGAACATAGCATCAATACTTGGACCAGATTAAGTATCGTATCTCAAGATGATAAAGCTCGGGTCTCTATTGGGGTAACTGCGGCAAACAAACAAGCACCTCCTCTAATACACATGGAATATAGAGTCAGATTGCCTGCCTACGACATTTGAAGTATTTCACAATAATTGAAAGTCGCAAAACCAACAATTGCAACTTCTCGGATTATGTCTGGGCGATCACCTTGCAGTGACCCAGACACACGCTCCCGGCAATTTGTGCTGACGCGCAACATGTGTACTGGAAAAGTACCGTCGCGGGAAGTCAAGGTGATTGGAACATTAGAAAATTCCAGGACCTGACCGGGGGTCTATAAGTACCCGATCAGTCGAGGAAAAGGGAGTCTTCTTCTATTAGTCTTGTCTAGTCTTCTTCTTTGAGTCTTGTCTAGTCTTCTTCTTTGAGTCTTGTCTTGAGCTTAAACGAACTAAAAAGTACTTAAGTCCGGCCGAGAAATAATTAAGTCCGTGAACTAGGGAGTCGCGAATCCGGAGTGTTTAGGAAGTTAAATGTTAAAATAAAGTTGTTATTAGTGCGAAGTGCCGATTAATAAAAAGTTCCGATAAAACCGAATACAGCGTTTTCAGTGGGGAAATCCTATACTACGTACCTGTAACAAGGGAGTTAAAGCACAACTGTTGCTCCCCGGCAAGCATCCTGATCCCGAGAAGTTAAGCTTTCCGGGCTGCTTCCGAGATCGCATCGAATCGAGCATCAGCAGGAATGTAACCCAAATAAAAAGAGATTTTATTCCCGCTAGTCAAGGGGTTAAAATCTCAATTGTTATAGTACGCACCGGCCAGGTACCTAACACTGGTATCAAAATAACTTCAAGTATGCTAGGACAACCGCAAGCCATTGGATATTCTGGACCAGCATACATCGCTATTCGAAGTGGAAAGCATAGTTCATCCACCGCTAATACTCATGCTCAGGATTTCGAGACGCTTCACGAGCTCGAAGAGTTCCAAGCATTAGCTAAAACTGACAATGGAGTTGTAAAACCAGTGGTGATCATGACGTCTGATGGAGGTCCAGATGAAAATCTGCGTTATCAAAAAGTAATAAGGTTTGCTATACAACACTTTAAGCGACATGATCTCGATGCCTTGTTTATAGCTACAAATGCTCTTGGTAGAAGTGCGTATAACAGAGTAGAGCGCAGAATGGCTTCTCTTAGTCGGAAACTGGCTGGTTTGATATTGCCTCATGATCATTTTGGGTCTCTCTCTCTTTGGAAAATTTAGAAAAATCCAATTTCGAGATTGCAGGAAATGTATTAGAAGAGGTATGGACTTCAATGGGCATTGCTGGTTATCATGTTACTGGAAAATATGTTGGGTCGGGCAAACAAGATCTTTCTGATTTTGCAGACATTAAATGGTATTCAGAACATATACGTGAAAGCCAATACTTGCTTAAAATTGTAAAATGTAGAAACACAGAATGCTATCGTCCAAGAAGTGGCTTATTTAGATAATTAGACAACAGATTTCTCCCACCTCCAGTAAAAGTAAATCAAAGAGTTCATGAATTGGTTTTGGATGATGGAGGGCAATTTCTCAATCTTCCAGTAAATTTAGCTCTACACTTGAATTGTTCACTCACCACCCACCGCTGAAGTTGAGAAAGGGGAGGAGACCGCCTACCGGGAGGGTTGGGTTGGGGGAGGGGGTCGAGTTTGATACTATTGGATAGCTTTTCAAAAAATATTTGACACGTGTTTTTTCTTTTTTCGATCCCATGTGTGGATCGTGAGATATTTGACCTTTGCGGAACCTTACACAATACACATCCTCCCCGCACTCCCTGAACCGAATTGAAAAAAATGATTCAGACAAAAGCTACGTTTTTGACGTGACAACGTCTTATAATTCGATTGAGCCGGCTGCACGCACGAAAAAACATGACTCACGATAGTTGAACGTGACAACGTCATAAGAAGCCGCAATTATCGTTGCTATAAACAATTGACACCACATTCACTTTTCACTGCACTTCATACTTGACGAAAATATGTAAATGTATTATTGTATAGCAGCTGTCCACGCGGACGCATCGCTCACTCAAGTAGGAGAGAGACAGATGTCGAACGCTGCCGAACGCGGAGGCGGATTGTGCCTCTTTGTCGCTCGTTCCGCGCTCTCGCTTGCACTTCAAGCCTTAAATGGAACGCCTCAGAGCGAGGTAACGCCGCATGATTCATGTTTTTTCGTGCGTGCAGCCGGCTCCATCGAATTATAAGACGTTGTCACGTCAAAATGTATCCCCATCCCCGCCCTCAGGGGTGGGAGTGGGGCTGAGAGTTGGTAGAGTTTAATACTTTTTGACGTGACAACGTCTTATAATTCGATGGAGCCGGCTGCACGCACGAAAAAACATGACTCATGCAGCGTTACCTCGCTCTGAGGCGTTCCATTTAAGGCTTGACGTGCAAGCGAGAGCGCGGAACGAGCGACAAAGAGGCACAATCGGCCTCCGCGTTCTTATGAGGATATCTTATTAGAAATTAAAAAGACAATAGAAAATCTTATTAGAAATTAAAAATTCAATATGAAAATTCATTATAAATTCTAAGGAGTGGGAACTAGAAGAATTTCCTCTTACATCAACGAAACAATTAGCCTATCCAATAAATTAGAAATTTAATAAGGAACCTATTTGAAATTAAAAAGACTTCTTATTCCTTTCAATAGGATGTTCTTGTTAATTAAACGAAAATTGTAAGATCACCTCTTAAGAAATGCATGTTTAAACTTTTTCAGGTAAATGCGCAAAATGTGCTGTAAAGTGAGGTGGAGCGCAGTCGTAATGAGTGGCTTATTTAAATTTCTCATTATTTTATTGTTCGGATTTCATTAAAAAGTGCTTAGTGTGACTTGTTAAGTGCGAAATGGCGGAAAATATTGAAAATAACCCCATAACCATTGTTTTTTAATAAACTTACACAACAAATAATACGTTGTCACGTAAACATCGATCGTAAACCGACTTTACAGACAACCAACTTTTTTTAAAAATATTTTGGCCCTATTTTTTTGTTTTGCGATGCGATGTGTTCTTTCCGAAATATTCGACCCATCCGGTTGTTGTGTAACGGTGCCAATCGATAGTATTATCGATATTTTGAAATTGTAACGATGGGTACCGTTACGCAACCATAATCCTCCCTCGGCAACATTTAATGTTGCCGTAAACATGACACGGGCGACAGCTCCGGTTTCGTCTCGCCCGTGCAAGAATGCGCTGAACCAGCGGCGCGTGCAAGTGCAGCGTGAGAAACGCGCACTCAGCGCGTTTCCCGCAGGCCACCCGGGAACCTTAAGTTCTCGGCGGCTTAGCGAAGTTAGTTGCTATCAAGTTTTAAAAGTGAAAAGACCAAGTCGGTTAACGGGTAAAACGCGTATTGAGTAACTAAGTTTATGAAGAGTGGCATCGTTCGACGTAAAGAAAGTATAAGGATTGTGTTTGTATAAGCCTACATATAGTGTTTTGTAATAGACTGGCATAAGCCGTGAATAAAGTAAACCTTACGTGAATCAACCCGGCTTTCACTCGTAAAGTAGATACATTACTATTGTTGTACCCAGTTACATACAACACGGTACTTTTTGAACACGCTGTACTTAATACTAAAACGGCCCCTTACGAACGAAAATCACATTCTGAACATACAAAATAACACCTTTGTAAACCTTTTACCATTTGGATACATAGTAGATATGTTAGGGCCATTTCTAGCAACTGTGATTTATGCCGAAATTATGCGACCTAATGGTTTATCAGACTTAATGCAAAAGAATGTTGTTTTTCTCTTAGATCGTGGTTTTCGTGACGTAAAAACTCACCTGGAAAATAAAGAATACCAAGCTCTCATGCCAGCATTAGGATTCCCAAAAACAGTTAAGTATAAGGAAGAGTGGGCTAATCACGGATATGGTGTAATCGCGGAAACGTTCGTTTGGCTATATAAGAAAAAGATGGGCGATATTCCGAGTGATGCAATCATAGATGAACTAATAACACAAAGACGGTGCACTCCGAAGAAATTTTGTGAACGCTTTTGCCTCGCCTCGAGAATCAGCGATGCTGCGACCGACGACGTCACGAAAGCTTTTTTCCTTGCCGCATAGAGAGCACACACATGAGAGAGTTGCCGTGCGTCTGCGGCCTGCGCAGTGCCTCGTGCGCACGGTGTTTATCCCTATGCTTCGCTGCGCTGATTTTTTTATGGGTGCGTAGAGGAGAGGCGTTATAATTACTATTATGAATCTTAGTTTCTCAGCATCGAGGTAAAGTTGCTAAATAAAATGAATCTGGCCATATAAGAAATCAATACAGGCAAATTTAAGAAATAAAATAAGGAACAATATTAAGTAATTTAAGGAGAAAATATCTAGCATCTAGTCGTTTTTGTGCTACCAAGTTTGAATATTGATCGGTTAGAGAGGAAAATTCGTTCAAATAAAAAATCACTTAGCCCGTTTTATATTCATTTTGGACTTAGATTGATAAAAACTTTTAAAATTTCGTGCCCTCCACAAGCAATGCTTCCGTATTAAAATTAAAATAAAAAAATTCAAAATATGCATCCGATGAGCATAAAATTGGGAATCTTGCACGTACCAATCCTTAAAGTTTTCAATACTCTGTGTTTCAACAACACATTGCTCCACAATTTTTAATTTAAAGCTTTTTATATGTGGTTTTTCAGCGAAATATTTTTTAAACACGGCAAGATGTGCTTTGGACATTTATTATTTTTGTTCTTCGAACCTAAAAGTGTAAAAGAAAAAAAAGACATTAGAAATTATGACAAATAAAATGAACTATAAAGTCATACTTACCTGGTACCTGGGTACTCACAGGTACATCCCAGTTGCTGCAAAAAATAAAGAAATGAATTAATATATGTATAAAACATAAACAAATGGATTTTTTTCTTTTCCGGACAATGTCAAGAAACGAGTCCGACAACAGCAATATAAAAAACAGAAACGAATATTGTTGCGCGGACTCCTTACTCTGATCGGATCAAAGAACTTAAAAGCGTACCACACACGCTCACAGCATGTTTGCTGGCCCTTACCTGTGTTTGCAGCCACGACAGGTGAGAAAAAGCGAAAGCTCTCTTCGCTGTGACACAGGATGTTTTCGGGCACAAACATGTTGATTGCACTACAATTTTTGGGGTAACACATTAATCAACACAAGAATTACTTACCCATTATTATTATTCCAATGAAGTGCAATGAAGGCACTCGCGCACGCGATAACTACACTCGATACTTAAAAACCGCAGTGAAGAGTTTTTGGGCATATAAAGGCCAACAACTTTGATCAAAGTGCCAATTTTCAGCAACCGGTTGGTACAGAGCTACTACATGCCAAACAGGTCAGTGTAGCTTTGCATGCAACTAATCCAGGAAATTAGCCAAGATTTCGCTTTCGGGTTTCAGTTGGAGTTAGAAATGTTTCCTTCCGATAGACTTCACCTTTGAAGTTTCAGTTAGAGTTAGAAATTTTTTCTTCCGATGGACTTCACCTTTGAAGTTTCAGTTAGGTTTGAGAAACACAGAATTCTATTTCACCGTCGGGACTGCACATTTTGTGCGGGAAATTTTGTTGCAGCTACGCAGCTGTATTACGAATATTGTATTTTTGTTTTGCTTGAGTAGGCTTGTTTTTGACCAAGGGGGAGATATATTGGATAATTTTGTACTTATATAATAATAATTAGAGAAGGGAGACATTATTGAGTGAATAAATTGAATGATAACTTACACTTTTCTTTAATTCTTGAACCGCTACACATTCCACCATCCAACAGCTGAACAAAAAATACGACACGAATCGTAACTTGTTTGGGTCATCGTTTTTATTTCAGCTCAACATTTTGACAGTTCCAACCAAGAACTGTTCAAGTTAACATTTTGGCTGTTCCAACCAAGAACTGTTCAATTTAACAATTTGGCTGTTCCAACCAAGAACTGTTCAATTTAACAATTTGGCAGTTCCATCCAAGAACTGTTCAATTTAACATTTTTTTATGGGGGTATGATTTTTTTTTGTGGGGTGGTCGCCCTGAATCACCCCTACCCCCGACCAACCCCCTCAGGGGGTGGGGACCTTATCTAGACATTTACCGAAAATAGTTTTGAAAAATTCAATAAGCAAAAACCGCAGGAAATACCAAAACGCATTCAAATCTGACCAGTGCCAAGACCGAAATGAAAATTTTAAGGCAATAATTTCATCGATTCACGGAGGACGCTTCTCCAGCGCAGCGAAGCATAGGGATAAACACTGTGCGCAGGGCGCAGACAATATATACATGCGCTGTAGAAGAGGCGACGGCGAGAGGAGACGCACGGCAACTCTCTCATGTATGTGCTCTCTATGCGGCAAGGAAAAAAGCTTTCGTGACGTCGCGTCGTTCGAGGCATCACTGATTCTCGAGGCGAACAAAAGCGTTGACAAAATTTCTTCTGAGGGCACCGTCTTTGTCTTATTAGTTGGTCTTTGATGCAATCGTGAGTCGATCCCGAATGAAGTGCCGAAAAAAAAATAGTGAAGTGACAACGCGCTCGCTGCACAAGATATGTTAACTTATTTTTTTAACAATTTCATATAATTTTTGAGTAAAAATGAATAGGTGTATAATATTATAGATATAAAATATTTTTTTTGTGAATTTATTGGCCTAGGAAAACTGCATGAGTGGTGAAAGTACATCAAGAGGATTTATCTGTGATTTTTGTGGCTTTTTGTGATTAACCCACACACCATCCGCAATTACCCCACGTGCTGTAGGTTAAGGTTTTGTTTTATTATTAATATTAGCTTTTATGTTTAAAATGTATCTACGTTGATTATCAGAACTTAAGGTTGATTAGTTTAAGTAAACTTTTAGCTATGAATGACATTTGTAATTTTATCTGGTTTTTTTTTATTTCAGTTTTCCGTTAAGTGTTCGAAACTACCCACTCTCCCCTTCTAAAAATTCTAACAGTTCGGTTATCGAAGCGATCCATGGCATGCTAAAGAAAAAAAAAAACTTTAGATCAAAATCTAGGCAATAAAATACTTTCAAGTGTAGGTGCATATTACAGAATTTCAGCTTTTCTTCTCAATCAATTCGAAAGGAAATTAAAATCGGATATTGAAATTATATAACAAATGATCTCACGAAAAGACACAGAAAATACTCTAGCCGATTTAGTTCAAGAACAGGGATTGCTAAGGAAAGAAATACCTTTCCAAACTATCTTATCGACCGATCTACTTGAGTTTCCACAATTAACAGAAAAATAACTAAAAATCTTATTTAGTGGAACTTATCAATATTCACAAGCAATATCGAACTTAACTGAAATAACGAAAGACGATGGCACATTGAATTTACAATTTCTTAAAGATCAATTCAATATTCTCAAACTTCAAGTGCGGTCCCATGATATTTCTCGGAAAATCTACCGTTGTTTCATTGAGTATACACCCGGTAGCAATGGTAGGTCTGGAATTTCAAGATGTTTGAATAGTCGGAGAACCGTTGGTTGTTGTTCACATATAGCAGCTATTATTTGCTATTTATCTTACGCTCGATATTTATCCAAAATTCCTCGATCAGCCGAACATTTATCATCACTTTGTGAAACTACCGAAATTACAAGAATTATTATTGCCGATGAGAGTTATGAGAATTAATCGTTTTATTGATATTATTTGTTAAATCCACTCCACTCTTGAATTTTGGGGACGCTCAAGGAAAGGGAGTTCAAGTATTGGAGTGCGCTCCAATCGGAATACTAAGAAATTCGACAAATAAAATAAATAAGAGATGAGAATGGCTTAATATAAGAATTTTAAATTCAGCTCACCCAAATTTAAAGTTATTTTTTATTAAACTAAGAATCGTATAATACGAACGAAAAATCGAGATAGAGCTGTGCATTTCAAAGATTTTTTTTCTGTTCAATTCCGAGTCAGGAAAATTTATGTTGCAAAATTTTGGGGAGGTTTAGCTTGTGTGTACGATCGACTCTTTCACAAGTAACGATTTTCCTTGCTGTGCGGGTAATCGGAGTGGAAGGGGACATGCAGGGTTTATTTCTCTTGAAATGATTGTAGCATACTTACCTTCAAAATTTGCCCTTAAGAATGTTTGGTAATATATATATAAATTCATCTCTTTATAACAGCATTAGAGAATGGAAAGGGATATAACTGAAAACTTGATAGAAAATCAAAGCGAATCTACATTATCGACAAGAGAAAATGATAAGAGGAACGAAGAAGTACCCAATGATTATTCAATCAATACTATCAATACTATCAATAAGATAGTTCATACTGAGGAGCAAGAAGGTAAGACTATGAGTATTGGATTAGTAAACAAACAAATAAGAGCAGGAGGGATCCATTTTTCAATTTCATAAGAGGTTTTTGCAAATATACTTTGCACAAACAAATTTAAGTTAAATCCAAACGTATAAGAATTTTGTTTACATACATAAATAATAAGTCAATCAATAGACCTAAGTTAATATATAGTATGAGTATAAATTTTTTTTAACTTTAACATGTATTTAGTTGTAATCATACATATATGTGGAAGAACGATCTTACAGGCTCAAACTATTTTGTTTGAATAATTTTTTTAATAATTACTTTTTAATAGAAAATTAAATTGGTGCAGAGGAAATAATCATGGTTGAAGATAAAACCACACAAGTATCATTTACTTCAACTTATCCAAGTTTTGACAAAATGAACCAAGTTTTTGAAAACATGACCAAGTTCATGAAACAATGTCGTGAAACGACACAAACTTTAAAAGAGACTATACAAAACCAATCAGCTGATATGTGTACTCAACATAAAAACAATGTAATGGTTATGACTAAGGCTGAAACAAACATTAAGAGTTTAATTCAAATATCTAAAGGTATGTTATTATCTCATAAAGAGTCAGTAATGGAAGACGATCTATTAAGCGAGGAAAATTTCGCTTCTGATGGTGACAGGCAACCACCATCTTCTTCTTTCATAATACCTCGCACAAATACGATGAGAGCAAATGAAAATAGTACAGTCACTTCTCAAAATCAAGAGGTTAACACAATGTTAAACGAATCATTACTTAAATTAAACAATACTATTGCGAATAATTTACACCAGAAAATACATGTCGAAAGAAAATATAAATTACATAAGAATTCAGACTTCGATCTTTGGTTAGACAACCTCAAATCAGAACTGAAATATTATGATCTCCAAAATCATATAATTGAAAGAATTCCCGCTAATGCGGAAAATATACAAAAATTATTAAAAGAGATAAGATGACTATTACCATAAAGCAGTAGTCGACATTCAAGACCCCATCGATGCAATAGGTAAAATTAAAGAGACACGAAAAATAGACTTAAACCAAACAAGCACGTCAGTAAGAGCAAAGCTGTACAACATTAAGAGAAACTCGAAAGAAAATATAAGAGTATTTCGAGAAAGATTCGAAGAAATTCTAAAACAATACGAGTATTGTGCGGGTGAACTGCCTCTTTCAGAAGCAAAAAAGCAATCTGCTTTTCACTTAGCCATTGTCCATACAAGTCCTGAATTACGGAAGTACGGCATAGATAGAAGGCAAGATAATAAATCTGAATTAACTATAGATCAGATGAGTAATTTCATACTACAACATGAAACTGAGAAAAATGCTGGAGTAGCTGGACTTCCAATAAAAGCTAATCAAGCAAAAGGGGCGAGAATTGAGACAAGAGATAATAACATGCAAAATCATTAGAAAACCGATTTAAGAGGTATTTACAAGGAAAAACGAGACTTATGTCATCGTTGCAATAAATACAACACGGGTCATTGGGCAAACAACTGTCCACTGAAAGTACTTGGGATTTGGTACTGCTACAGTTGTCAAGGTTATGCTGAACACAACTCCAATAGCGAAAATTGCCCCAACAAGGACAAATCCAAAAATAAGACAAAAAGCAACAACAACGCCGAAAATACAAAACAAGGCACACAAAGAAGACATTATAAAAAGACCTATCGTCACAAACCATACTCGTCGAGAAATCAAGAGAAACCAGGAAACATCTACAAAACATGTAAGGAATCTTTGGATAATAATAAAATTAATGGTAATTTATTATTTATTGCGGTTTCTAGTGCCACAGAGCACATAATCAATAAAGGCTTTATTTTAAGAGATTTTGTTAAAACTAATAATGAGGTAATTAAGAGTGCCAATAAAAATAAAATGGCAGATATTAAGATTGATGGAAAAGGTAACTTATACTCAACATCTGATAAATTGGGTAAAACAATCAAACTCACAAATGTCGTGGCGGCAAGGGATGCGACAGACAATCTGTTGTCTTTGCGTAAATTTGTTGACCAAGGACTTGAAATATATATGAACGATAAGAGCTTGAGAATATATGATAAAAGTACGAATGATGATTACATAGTAGGTACATATCAAAAACCTAATTGAGTAATTTCCTTAAAAGCAAACAATGTACTGCAAGAGTCAGACACATATGAAAATTTTGAATGTGTTGCACGAATGGTAAGCATGGACGATGTCAAATTGCAAGCACGATCGGACTGTCCATCTTCAAAAGAAACAAGGATTCACGACCTGATCGACCTTGGGAGGGAGAATGGGAATGATTCTATTCCAGATGTGCCAGTAGCAGTCCAAGAGTTTGATCTAGATTCTCAAATATTAAATATAGAAGAATATTAGACCTCAATGAAATATGTTCAACGGAGGAGCTGCAAAATTTATATGAAAGTGAAGGTTTGAATATTGAAATTGAAAATCTGAAACCTCGAAACTTGGGAATGTTATGGCACATAAGACTGGGACATGCATCAATAAATTACTTAAGAGAACTAAAGAAAATAACTACGGAATTAGAAAACGTAGTATTTGACTTGACCATTACGGATTGTGAGACATGCGTTCTAGCTAAAATGGAAAAACTACCATTTAAAGAAAATAGAACAAGAGCAAAGAGACCTCTGCAAACTATCCACACCGATATTATGGGTCCCATAACACCCTTGCCCTTTCCAGGATCAAATAAATGTATACAGGTGTTTGTAGATGACCGCACGAGGTTTGCAAAAACTTATTGTATAAAAAATAAGATTGAAGCTGGTGATTGCTTAGACAATTATATCAAATACACGAGGAATTTGATAGGCAAAAACGAGAAAGTCTGTTTCTTACAATGTTCATTTATTATAATATAAGTTCTGGAAATCTTTAAGTGAAATAAAAGTAATTTTTTAAGAAATCATAGAATCTTTTTGTGTTAAAATAAACTGAAGGCTGAAGGTGTGGGTGTTGACAGTTGGTTTATATAGAGTTTTTCATGAACCTTTGCTTAGGCCCTATGAAATAAATTAACTGCGAGCATAGGAGGAGGACTTCCATGCAAAAATGTATCTCCTGAACTAATAGATCTTTCAAATACCTGATATTTTATAAGTGTAATCAAACATTAAGTTGTTTTTGGAGATATGTTTCGAGCCTCTACGTCATTCCATTATTTTTTCAAAAATAGCCAAAATAAGCATTTTTTCACTTTTTATTTTCAGATTCGTAATCTACCGAGAAAGTCCTATCAAAAACACCTATTATGCTTCCAGCTATATGTAGAAAAAAAAAAAAAAAGATTTTTCAACCAGTGTTATTGTTATTGTTTTCATGAAGCTGGACCTCACACAGGCATATCAACAACTCAAAGTCGATGAGCGTTCGTTGCTCCCCCAAATCACCATTACCCACGGGAGCGTTCTGCGTAAAACATTTACAGTTCGGCATATCTTCCAGTCCGGGAATTTTGCAAAACTTTGGCAATCATCAGTTGATCCGGTCACGGCGGAAATCAGCTATTCCGATCATGGCGGATATCAGCTAATGTCTTTGCCATATTGGTCGCCGCCATATTTTCACAGCGCCACCTAGCCATTCAACATGGAAATCTCTTGCCTCCGAGCACTCTCGAATGGTACAAATACCGGAGGCAACAGCCAAACGACGCATTCGTTAACTGGCTTTCAAGGAGTTAACACATTCGCTAACTGGCTTTCCAGCAAGTGAGTAAGAAGATTTCCTCTAAAACCATCGGTTTTCCTATCAAAATAAAACAGGCTTTTCTGAACATTTTAGACTTTCCTAAAAATATTACGCAAAGGATTTCCTACGTATATTATTCGCACATAATATCAATAGGATTTCCTAAAGATATTAAGTTCTTTTCAAAATTAATTATTTTGAATTAGTATTTTTAATTTTAGTTTAACTTATTATTTTGGAGTACTTTTTGAATTATTATTTGCTTCGAATTATTGTTTCTACTTTATTATTTTTAACTTTGAATTATTATTTGCCATAATCATTATACATTGTAGTCTGAATTAAAATATTTATTTTCACATTATAATTTGTTGACTTATCATTTATACTTTGGATTGGTTTGCACTCAATAAAATATTATTTTCTTACTAACAAAAATCTTGTTGTTATTTATCCTCACGAACTGATATTGCCTATTCGCGAGTTTGGCTGAATTTATTTAACTTATTTGACTGCAAATTGAAGACGCAGAGACGAATCGGTGAGTCCAAACGATTTCTTGGCCACATTTTGAAAATCCAACTGGTACAGTAAATATACCTCATATTCGGTGATTTAAATGGCGAGGGAGAAGTTTTGATTTTTTAGAATTTACCGGATTACTGCCTGCAACGTAATATTAACGGACTGACTAATTAGTATGACAATACGTGCTCAGTAATCCCGAAAGGTAGAAAACTCGCTGAGCTGAAAAGGCTACGCCAAATCGATTGAAAAAATTGAAAGACAAGTTCGCAGAAATAGGGCTTAATACAGTGGGTGGTAAGGCGAAGTTAAAATCAAGGCTTTTTCAAAGAAATCAAAAGGATATCCAAAGCCCAACTAAATGAATATTTTCCCGTTGAGTCTGTTGAAATGGCGATAAATTTCGACGGAGCCAAAACTTATCGGATCTGAAAGGAGCATTCAAATAGTACGAGAAAATAAAGTCCACGGCTGATAATTTCCGAGCCGAAGCGAAACAAAATCTACGGAGCCATTTCGAAGTTCGGGGAAAACATAATGCTTGAACTGCAATGAAGTCGGGCTTATAAGCTCAAAATGCACAAAGCCCAAAAGGGACAAAGGATCTCGTTTTCGTTGTGGTAAAAGGGACCACAAAGCAAGGAATTGTGCCGTATCGCGACCATCGGTTATGAGCGTCGAGGTTTCCGATCAGCTAAGAGAAGAACCTGCACTACAGAAGGAGCCATCACCGCCTCAGCAGAAAAGCCATACATATACCTATGTATATACTTCTTATTCCGTTACTAATAATTTTGAATTTAACCCATTAACGCCGAGGTGATCAGAATTTTTACTAACTTTTCAACGTGTTTATTTATTATGTTATCGGACCAAAAAAATAATGTAATATCTCTATTCCTACGTGAAATTTGATGCTCTTTCAGAATCTGAGCTCAAAATTTCGATTAGACACCGAGAAAAAAAAATATGGGCGATTAAAACGTGAAAAACGTGAAAATTTTCGAAACAAAATTTTTTCGCATTTTTTTTCACAATGATATCGCAAAGGTATCAACTTTTTATTATGATCAGAGGTGATCATGGCACTCGAACATTAAGAGGAATTTTTTTCAGAAAATTTCATCGTCGCGTTTATTCAAAATGGCTGCGAGAATGAAAAATCTTAATCTATCGTTTTCTTAAAAACTATAAACTTTAGAAAAAAATTTTTAAGAAGAAAAATGTCTTTAAATTAGTCAAGGAACAATCTCAACAGGAGACAATTTTTGAAAAATTGGATTTTTGGAAATTTTCGAAAACCAAAAATTGTCTCCAAAAATTCTGCCAGTTGTTTTAGGAAGAGATTTTTCAAGAAAAAATAATTTAAATTTTAATTACCACAAGCCTAGTAAAGAAGTTCAGAATCAATATGATAGGTGTTCAAATTCCGACCCTGGATGGAATATATAAAAATATAATACAATATAAAAAATATAAATCTACTTGCGAACTCTCATTCTAAAAAAGTGCCTAACAAGAATCGACCGCACTCGGCAGAAGGGTCGACTAACTCAAGAGGTGATTCAAGCAATCCCGGAAAAAAGCAACGAATTTCTCTTGGTGCTTCAGTAGTCACCACATTAATAGCATGTTTGGCGCTGCCAACCACCAACGCGAGCTCTATCACGATAACTCCATTGAAGACACAACCTGAAATTTACTTTGAAAATTTGGACTCAGCGAACATCATAACTAGTGAATGGAAAATAATTGCTTATTATGATATGGAAGGAATTTGACTCACTAATAAAATGTACATCTCAGCTACTTAACATTTGCACCCTCTCATAAAAACTCTTGCTCTCAAATCCTGTCTCAATTAGCTGAAGAATACGCAGAAAAATTGTCAGAAAAAATCGATAAGGCTTTGGAGAATGAAGAATTTCTTTTAAAACTCATAAGAAATCAAACTACTGTAATAGATTCAACCGTAAACATAATGAAAAAATAGGAAAAATCCATTTCCAAGCATTTTATAGAGCTGGAATCGCACTTTAATGTCCAGATTCATCGTATGAATGAAGAATTATTTGCAGAGAAGGCATCCCAAATGTTCGCTTCATTGGGTATTCAAGCAATGCTCATAAAGTATCAAACTTCCAAAGGGCTCAGGACACCATAATAGATTTCATATCATCACCGATACTCACCATGACAAAATTAATCCTAACCTACTTTCACCCTCTCATTTACAAGCAGAATTAAATAAAATAAAAAACAACCTTCCCTCAACACTACGGTTGCCAGCAATGGAATATGAACTATTAAAATATTATATTATAGCGTCATGTTTATAGAAGGAAGAGCAACCAAATCAAACTTCCGTTAGTAACATTGGATAATTTCGAACTCCATAAAATCAAGCCTGTTCCTGTTCTGATCAACGATACGTTCCTGTTCATCAAGCCGTCAACTCCATTATTGATCATTAATTAGACCTGTACTACCCCCTTACAGAACAGGATCTAAGTTCCTGCATTTCGATCACCACAGAAAGGCATTTGTGCCGACAAACGCATCCTATATATCATAAGGGATCTGCCATCAGTTCATGTGAAATAGACTTCATGAACTATATTCCCCAATCACCTTGATGTCAAATTATGAAGACGGACAACGGACCTCACTGGATCCAATTACACAATCCCAATTAATGGATTTTCGGGTCAAAAACGAAGACTATCGTCAATACTGTCTGCGGTGATAATGTCACTCAAGTATCGCTTGAGCAATCTGGAATCATTCGAATATAAGGAGACTGTACTATAAAACAGTCCAGTCCCCTATCCACAAGATGTCCTACATACCATCGACCAATTTGAGTGAATCAACAATCACGGAGAGACAAGCTGCACTTCTGTATCATCCTTCCAACTACCTACCCCACCTGGCGGAAATGGAATTCATAAAAAATCAGCTCTCGCACTTCCCAAAAGATCTTCCAGCAAAAATCAAGGGTAACAACATTCATCAACTCACGTTTGGGTACTCGTACTTGCTGTCATCGGGTACGTCATCCAACGAAACCCAATTTCATCAAAAAAAATGAGTGATATAAAAAGGGACATTTCTTGTTGTGAAGAGCAACAAAATTAATTGACTTTTGCTCTTTTGTTGAAAGAACATACAGTTCTTGTGACGTTCGCCCGCATAACCCAAACGTCAAAAAGACAAGGAGGCCCAGCTTTAGTGCAATGAATGCGCCCCTGACGATGTTTCGCCACCTGGTTGTGAAATAGTCTACGTCCAGCTCACGGGCTGCCCTAGTGACAGCTTCACGCAAGAGCCCGGAAGGCAGGAGAGCGGTCATTTTGTGACAACTACTGAACAGAGCGGATCGTGCTCGTCACAATCCAGGAAATTAAGTTGGTCAAGTAAGCGTGATTTAGTTTGCACCCGCCAGGAATGACACGAAGGTAAGTGGTGATGAAGACACTCCGAAAAAATTAAATAAAAAGAAAAAAGAAAAGAAAAATACCCAGGCCATTCCACTTTTGTAATTTAGGGAATTGCGGGTCCCCCATCTAGGCTTAAGAAGGACCACCGGTCATTGTCCACGCGGGAACTATCCCCGGTTTGCTCTGCTCCCCCCAAGGCCGGGAGAATACAAGGAAACTCGAGCATCTTCATTTTTTTGGTGGTTCCCCCCCTCTCAACCCCCCCCCCCTCTCAATTTAAAGGAAGGATCCGCACCGCTATCGTGGTTCCCCCCTTGCAAAGATCCGCGGAAAAAAAATATTAAGGAAGAAAATAGTATATTGTGCAACAAGGGCGTAAAGTAGCCGTTTGCGCACGCTGGTAGCAGTTTAGCTGCCAGCGTAAGCAATCGGCTACGCACCGCCCGAATTGCACATTTTATTTTTCCCCACTATTGAGGGAAATATTCCACTAAAACGCACGCCTTTCTGGTTGGACAGTGGCTTATTATCCACTCGTGCTTTATATTGTGCAACAAGGGCGGTGCGTAGCCAATTGCGCACGCTGGCAGCAATAAACGCACGAGCGAAGCGAGTTTGTTTAGCTGCCAGCGTAAGTAATCGGCTACGCACCGCCCGAGTTTCACATTAAAGCACTAGTGGATAATAAGCCACTCTACAACCGGAAAGGTGTGCGTTTTAGTGGCACTTTTCCCTCACGCGTGGGGAAAAAAAAAATCCCGAGAAAGTACACCTCAAGGACCACTCAAAACATCTTTTTGGAAGATTGGGCTGATGCTACTGTTCATCGAGGCTGCACCGCCCGACTACAATCAACTGGCAACAGGGCGTCCCGATAGCTCGAAATAAGTAGAGCTCGTCCCACCGGTTGTGCCCCTCATTCGGAAACACCGGAACTAAGTGACGGGAGGACTCCAGCATCGGCCGTGGCAGATGTAATCCTCATGATTTTGAAACATTGAAATTCGAACTTGCGTACAGTCTATTGCGCCAAATTCGGTAGGAAATACGTTTAACTGCAACCACTTCGTCTTCGCTGCTTCTATTTCCTCTACAGATTCCGAAAACTTTATCCAAAAGTGAGCTTTTTCGGTAATACATTTTAAAACGTTTTCAAATGCTTTGCGAACTGTAGATAAGTGTATTCCTCCTTCAGCCACTCCGTTTTGAAAATCGGAATCAGCAAGGTGACGTAAAAATATTCTCATTTTTGTTTCTCTAGGCAAGGCATCACCGCGTTTTTCATTTGTTTCTGGTAAGAATGTTTGCGTTAACCAGTGCACACTATATTCGGTAAATCTATATAATTTCTTATAATCTGTTGTTTGAGGATTTTTTCGACAACTATTTGGATTTACTTTTCCAAAGTTGAATAAAATTTGCCATTATTAAAATAATTTGCAAGCTGATGATTCAAATGATAGGCTGGTACTAAGCTACCTTAAT
The DNA here is from genome assembly GCA_951509405.1 of Machimus rusticus. NCBI lineage: Eukaryota > Metazoa > Arthropoda > Insecta > Diptera > Asilidae > Machimus > Machimus rusticus. Next base: position 13,803,631 of record OX608050.1, read on the forward strand.
ATTATTCAAGCAATTGCTAGAGACATTAAGTAAAAGAAAAAGTTGTATTCATATAATCTTATCAGTCTTCGAGTAGCAACCGAACCGAACGGTTAAATTATATCCGAGCTCCGCGATTTTCAAACAGTTCACAATACACAAAAGTGCAAAAAAAAAAAACAAAAAAAAAGTAAAAATCGAACTCGACATCGCGCTACGCAGCAGTGCAATTCTGTAAGTTCTAGTGCGGGGAAAAAGTCATAATGTTCCCAAGTCCTAACAGAGCAAAAGACCCCGATATCAGTGTAACCAAACTGTACAAGCTAAACCCAGCCAGACACCAAAAACGGACGGCAAGATGCCGACAGGTATTCAACATTACTTTAACATAATTAATGCCGATAAACGCAAACGCAGCCCGACGAGTTCAAAGTCCATAGCAACGGCAAAAGTGCCAAGAACGCAATTTGAAGCGTCAAGCAATAGGTATTCCCTACTTAACGATGAATCTGACTCGCATGAGCCTCGGCACTAGCCACCCCCAATCTACTTACGCGAACAAAGCAATCAACTTTTAATAAAAGAAATCAACGAGCTAATTGGTAATGACAAATACTACATCGTCGACTTAAAAAAAGGGGAAATAAGACAAACAAAACTCCAAGCAAATAGCGAAGTTGCATTTACGCAACTAATAAACTGGCTCAATAACAAAGAAAAAAAATTACTACACGTACCAAATGAAAAGTGCTAAAGGGCTCCGAGTCATTCTTAAAGGAATAGACCACAACGTCGAACCCGACGACCCCCATACAATGCCAAAACTGCCAGGAATTCGGGCATACTAGAGCATATTGTAAGTTGACGAGCGTATGTGTCGCATGCGGAGAATGTCACCCAGTTAAAAACTGCACCAAAAATAAAAATGACCCAAATCAAAAAAAGTGCAGCAACTGCAATGGTCAACACACAGCAAACTATAGAGGCTGTCCTGTATAAACATATAACTATCAACCGTAACAAAGCACACTCAACTAATAGCAACGCCCCTCACAAGACACAAAATCAATCAACGGCAAATAATCAACCAATACGTGAACCACCGAAATCCCCAATGCTACCCAGTATACAGATGTAAAATACATACCTAAACACGTACGCTAATATACTAAAATTAAATCCAAATCAAATAGAACCAACGCAACAAGATAGCACCATGCAAATCTTAATGTCCCTTGCCACAAACATGCAGCAACTTACTGTAACAATGCAACAAATGCAGAGCATGCTAATTAAACAAACAGAGTTGTTAACGAGACTAATTAAACCATGAATGAACTAAAAATAGCTCAATGGAATGCAAACGGCATCAAAAGCCATCTACCTGAATTAGAACTTTGAATGAAAAACTACAACATATACATCATGCTCATCTCAGAGACGCACTTAAACAGTAAGAACAATTGTAAAATACCTGGGTACACATGCCAAACTACAAATCACCCTCAGAACAAGCCTCACGGGGGCACTACAATACTGGTGAAAAAGAGGCTGGCACACCACCGCATAACAAATTTGAATCTTGACAACATTCACTACACAGCTATTAATCTAAGCCTAACAAATACTAGTATTAATATCGCAGCTATTTATTGCCCGCTAAAATTTCCCATCTCAACCCAACAATTTGACTCTTTCTTCAACTCCTTGGGACCACGTTTCCTGGCCATCGGCGTCTACAATGCTAAATCTCCTCACTGGGGATCACGACTTACAACCACAAAAGGAAAACAACTGCTAAAATCCATATACAATAAAAACATTGGATGCACGGCTGGCGGTATACCGAAATCTACAAAAACATAAACCAAAACCAGATCAGAGCCAAAACGACCCTTGACATCATCGGACCACGCACCCACCATCACGCTCTCTAGCACACCATTATTTTCCTACAACCTGGAAATTATCTACAATAATAATTATACCAAAACCAGATAAAGACAAGACTAGGATTGAATCTTATAGACCAATTAGTTTACTACCAATATTAGCAAAAATATTCGAAAAGCTACTCTTAACGAAAATGCAAACAGCTATAAAAGCAAATAATATAATCCCAGACCACCAGTTCGGATTTTGCAATAAACATAGTACCATTAAACAGGTCGATAAAATAGTCAACAAGATCAAGACTGCATTCGAGGGTAAAAAACACTGTATAGGCCTTTTTCTGGATGTAACACAAGCTTTTGATAAAATATGGCATGAAGGACTGCTGCACAAAATAAGAACACTTCTACCCGTGAAATTCCATGGGATTCTAACTAGCTACATCGAACATAGAACATTCAGAGTAAGATATAACGATCACCTTAGCAGGATTCACCCCATAAACGCGGGAGTCCCACAAGGTCCTCGGACCAATAATAATATCATCACCACTACTTTCGCGGAAGTTACATATATTGACCTTCAGTCAAGTAACCCTAGTCCGGCAACGGATCTACCTGACACTTGTAAAATAAAATCAAAGCCAAAGCCTATGGCTTGGTAACGGATATCGCAAAGAGTTTTACTAACTTGCAGAAAAGTACTTAAGTTTCCCGGTGAGAACGACGTCCAGGCCCATTCCCACAGAAAAGATGCTTGCCTGGCAAAAATTCCTCTAAGTCACGTTGCATTCCCTACTTTAGCAGATATTTGGAAATTAAATGAGAGTCAGTCTGTCGAGAGTCTACTTAGCGTACAGTCAAGAGTCTACTTATAAAGTTGTTTTATTAATTGTGTAGTTGGTACCGATTTTCAATAAAGTGTTTAGTCGAGTTCTTTTGTTTGTTTTATATCCGGTGCTTGGTGTTGTTGGTGCTCATAGATTTCCCATCCTAAAACTCCAAACTCTTAAGTGGCGCAGTCGGTAGGATCCTGTTCGATAAAATAGGATCAAGTGATACGAAACGATCAATCAATATTGTACAACAGTTAACGGGAAAGTTGAGCGATATTTCTTGCAAAAGTGTGAAACGCAGTAGCCCAAAGAACAATTTAGTGGGATACGAAGAAACGACAGCTAAGACAAGAAATAATAGAACACCAACATCCTGGACAGGAGAAACAATAGAAATCAAATTCTAGACGGTAATCGAAGAATGTCCCAACAAGACCCAGCCCAACAGCAGCAACCAGAAGGTCAACGGAACATGATGGAACAATGTCTGGCAGTCATAACAGAGGTGCTCAGCCGGCAGACTCAACACCAACCATCGCTGAGAAGTAGAATTGAAAAGGAGCTACGATTCCTACCAGCTTTCGAAGGAAAAGACGGGACTCTACCCTCATTCATTGCATCGGTGGATCGAGCTATGGCGGAATATGGATATCAAGCCCCTCAAGTATACAGCATAGTCTACCACGAAAAAATATTAGGACCAGCGAAGAATTATTTGGATACGGCACCACCAACAACATGGGAGGATTGTAAGCAGAAACTCAAACTTCAATATCGCCCATCGAAAGACCAGGGACTTATTATGAAAGAAATCAGCATGTTAAAAGTAAGTACAATATTAGAATTATCTGATAAAATCCGAAATTTCATAAGTGATATTGCCGAATGTGCTATTTTTAGTGAATACCAAAGTGAAATTGTAAATAATTTAAGCAGTGTTCTCGTTTTAAAAATAAAAGAAATTACAGCTGGGGCTCTAGCTTCAGAATTGATCAATAAATTCAGTTTAGAAGAGATAAGGCCAATAATTAATAAATACATAGGACAAGACCAGTACAATTTAAAATTCAGACCTAACCCAGTTCCGAAAGACAGATACCAACCAAGACAGAACAGACAGAATTATAACAGTCGGACCCATAACAGTAACCATCAGTCAGAACAGAACAACAATTTTCAAAATAATTTTAGACAATTCAGAAATAACGTCCAAAGTAATCCGGGTCAATCTAGAACTAACAACCCCACCAATAATTCCAATCAATTTCGACACGGTAATCCCGGACCACATCGCAATAATTTACACAGTAATTCCGGACAGTTTCAACGAAATCCTAATAATAGCAATAATAATACTAATAATAATAATAATAGTACCCCGTCCAGAAATCAATCGCAAAATAATAACCAAACTCAACCTATGGAAGTTGATACATTAGGTACAGTAAACGAAGTGAACACATTAGGAGAGGCAGAGTTTTTTATAAATTAGCCTCGGAAACGAAGAAAATCTATGTAAGGCTAACAATAAATAACATTAAGTTCGTTGCTATGGTAGATACAGGTTCCACAATCAGCCTATTAAATTCAAAACGAGTTCCAAATAATATATATGAAAAAATGAATGGTAGTAAGATACAAATAATTACTATTGAGGGAGAATCAAAAAGGCCTACAGAATACGTTAAAACGAAATGCCCTGAAGAATTTAGGCAAACTGATAATGCAAGAATGAAATGGGTAAAAATTGAATTAGAGAAACAATATGACTTCTTGATGGGGATGGATTGGGTGGAAAATAATGTCAAAATTATTAATATAGCAGATCAACAAATAATATTAAAAAACGACGTCAAACTACCCTTTCTAAATAGGGCGGCTCTAGAAGAAGTGAATGTTTTAGAGACAAGTGAACTAAGTAATATACAATTAGATCATCTGAATGCGGAAGAAAAATCCGGGATAGAAAATTTATTGGGTAAATATAAAAAATTATTTTATAAAGAAGGGGATAAACTTACTAGCACCACGAGTATAGTCCACGAAATTAAAACCACGACAGATCAGCAGATAAACTCTAAATTATATAGGTATCCACCCCAACATGAAGCCGAAGTAACAAGACAAATGAAGGAAATGGAGGCTCAGGGAATAATAAGGAAAAGCAAAAGCAAATACAGTTCCCCTATAATAGTAATACCTAAAAAGATAGATAATTCAGGAATTCAAAAGTACCGAATTGTAGTAGACTATAGACGACTGAATCAAGTAACGGTGGATGATAAATATCCATTACCGAACATGGAAAGTATCTTAGACAAGTTGGGAAAAGCTCAATACTTCAGCACTTTAGATCTGGCGAAAGGCTATCATCAGATCTTAGTAGCTGAGAAAGACATTGAGAAAACCGCTTTTGTCACACCGTTAGGGTTATATGAATATGTCAGGATGCCATTCGGGTTAAAGAATGCACCTGCCACATTTCAGCGTTTGATAAACGAAGTACTAAGGGAATACATCAACCGGATTTGTGTTGTCTATTTAGATGATATCCTTGTTTTCTCAACAACTCTGGAGGAACATCTTAACTCACTACGACAAATTTTCTCTAAATTAGCAGAATACAACTTAAAAATTCAAGCCAATAAGTGTAATTTTAAGAGACGAGAAACCGAATTTTTAGGACATGTCTTAACAAGGGAAGGGATAAGACCGAACCCAAATAAAATAGCCGATATTAAAAGAGTTGAACTTCCAAAAACAGAAAAACAGTTAAAAAGTTTTTTGGGGATGACCGGTTTCTATCGCAAATTCATAAAAGACTATGCAAAAGTCGCCTACCCTTTAATTAAATATTTGAAAAAGGATACAAAAATTAATACTAAAGACCCTCAATACATAGAAGCATTTGAAAAATTAAAGTTATTAATAGCGTCACATCCTATTTTAAAATTCCCAAATTACGATAAACAATTTACAGTCACTACAGATGCAAGTGATCACGCTATTGGAGCCGTTCTTTCTCAAGAAGGCCACCCAGTATGCTATGTGTCGCGAACACTGAATAAACATGAAAAAAATTACAGTACCACGGATAAGGAGTTTTTGGCTATAGTTTACTCGGTAACTTATTTCAGACCTTATTTGTACGGTAGATATTTTAAGATCATCACCGATCATGCACCAATAAAATATTTGAATTCAAAATATAAGGGAAAAGAGTTTTCATCAAGAAACCAGAGGTGGATCTTAAGGTTACAAGAATATAACTTCGATATTGACTATCTCCAGGGGAAGGAAAATAAAGTTGCTGATTTTCTCAGTAGGTTAGAAAACAGCCCTTATATCAACGAATGTAATAGCAGTGAATCCAATATGGACCTGTCGGGAACAATACACTCAGTAGAAGAACAGCTTTTAGACCACATAGGCATAAAAGATGAGATAGTTAATAAATATAGAATTCAAATTATTTTGACCTATAGTCCCACTAAGGAAATGGAAGTAAGTCACAAACGACGAATTATACAGATTAACCCACAAGATGAAGAAGGAGTAATTGTTAATGTATTGAAACAATATATAGAACCGGGACACATTGGCATCTATGCTGAAGTAAGTGACACAGATTACAATAGAGTACAACAAATTATTATTAGATTATTTTCGAGTGATAAAAGAATCAAGTTTTTCAAAGCAACCAAAAGAGCACAGGAAATTCCGACAGAAGAAGAGTGTCACAAACAAATTTCGTTATATCACACCATAGAATCATTACACAGCGGTACTAATGAAACATATAAAGCATTAAAAGATAAAATCTACTATCCAAAATTACAGGAACAAATTCAACTTATTATAAATAATTGTGAAAAATGTCAGTGTATTAAATATGACCGAAACCCTATAAAGCCTAAACTAAGCGTAACGGAAACCCCAAGTTATAAAAATGACATAGTCCATATTGATATATTTCATTACAGTAAGCAAGCTTTTGTGACAATTATAGATAAGCTCACTAAATTCGCGGTAGCGTACCCTATCACTGACAGAAATTGGATCACTAAAATTGCCATGCTAGAGAACTATTTAGCAACATTTGGTAAACCTAAAAAGCTTATTATGGATAACGAATTCAAGTCAGAACAGTTAAAGGATTTCCTAAAGGAAAAAGAAATAGAAGTCCACTGGACGAAGCCCAATAGTCATACTGGAAACGCTGACATAGAAAGATTACACTCCACTTTAATAGAAAAAATACAAGCAATAGACGACAATATCCCGTTAGAACAGAAAATGTATCGGGCAGTAGGTAATTACAATGACCGATATCATTCCACTATTGAAATGACCCCGAGAAAAGCAAACAGTTTACCAGATGTACAAAGTTTAGTGGAGAGAATATCAAAGAAAAAGGTAGAGTATATTAATAAGCTTAATAAAAGGAAAGAGACTTATATTGAAAATAGACGGGAAGGCTATATTAAAAATTATAAGAGAGTACGGCATAAAGACCAACCCTATTTCAGAAAATATCCGCTCAAAAATGTCCATCACTCAAACATTAAAAGACCATATAAATTTACAGGTAATCACCATACTGATCATGATGATAGGCTCAGCACAAGGGCGATTGCAGGCTCATCCAATACTTGAGGAGAAGGGTTATGTAAAAATAAAAATTAAGGACATAGAAATAGCTAACGATACAGATATAATCCTACATGTAATCAATCCAATGGAAATGAATAACATTTTAAATCACTTAGAGCTCAACATTGAACATCTTAAACTTGAAGACAGACTAGCACTCAATGCAGAAATTAAAACTATTAAAGGTAAACTCCGAACGATTCAAAATCCCGCTAGACAAAAAAGAGGTTTATTGAACATAGTAGGCTCTGTACAAAAATGGTTATTTGGAACAATGGACGAGACAGACAGACAGGAAATAACAAAACATTTACAGATTACTGACATCAACAATCATAGAGCGATCAAAAATTTAAATAAACAGATCAGAATTAATAGTCATTTTAATAAAACTTTAGTAGATTTAAAAATCTTAATTGAAAATGATAGACAAAAAATTTTGGAATCACTTAATTCAACTAATGAGAATGTAAAAGAATTAAACTATAAAATCCTATTTCTAGACCAAGAAACTAAACTCAGATATTTCGAAAATAAAGTGAATCAGATTTTAGATAATATTATGGCTACAAAAAATAATATGATCCATCCAAGTATGCTTACACTTGAAGAGTTGGAAATGTACAATGTAGACTTTTATAAATTAAAACTTTTAAAAGCAGGAGCAATGAAATATAATGATGACTTATTAATTTTTGCCATTAAAATTCCAAAAAGTTATTTAATAACCGAATTAAAATTAATTGTACCAATACCAAATTCAGAACATTTAGAAATTAATGAAAGAGACGAATTGATTGTCGAAATAGATAATAAAACATATCAGTACAACGAAGATGCTTTGTTAAAAGACCTAAAATTAAGTAAAAATTGTATTACTCACGGAAATTGTAAACTAATATATAACAACGTGACGAGTTTGGAGGAAATAGATGATGAGACAATTTTGCTGAGAAATATGAATAAAGATAAAATGTGGCAAAACTGTGATAAGAGAGAAATTACTTTAACAGGACATTATCTGATAAATTTTAACAATTGTACCATAGGCATTAGAGAAAAGAAATTTTATAATAAAAAAGTAACTTTTGTAGACAAATTTTACTATCCTTCAAACGAGAAGAACAGCATGTTTTCGAAACCTATTAATTTTGATAAAATAATTTTAGACAATGTAAATAATATAAATGAAATTAAGGAATTAAAATATCATAGGAACGTAATGTATGGAACAAGTATAAGCATCTTCTCAGTGGTGATCATGGGAATATTGGCAATAGTAATATTCATATTGATAAAAAGAAGGACTACCAAAATTAAAATAATAAATAAAACGAATCCAGAGGCTTCTGACTCAAACAGAGGAGGAGTTACATATATTGACCTTCAGTCAAGTAACCCTAGTCCGGCAACGGATCTACCTGACACTTGTAAAATAAAATCAAAGCCAAAGCCTATGGCTTGGTAACGGATATCGCAAAGAGTTTTACTAACTTGCAGAAAAGTACTTAAGTTTCCCGGTGAGAACGACGTCCAGGCCCATTCCCACAGAAAAGATGCTTGCCTGGCAAAAATTCCTCTAAGTCACGTTGCATTCCCTACTTTAGCAGATATTTGGAAATTAAATGAGAGTCAGTCTGTCGAGAGTCTACTTAGCGTACAGTCAAGAGTCTACTTATAAAGTTGTTTTATTAATTGTGTAGTTGGTACCGATTTTCAATAAAGTGTTTAGTCGAGTTCTTTTGTTTGTTTTATATCCGGTGCTTGGTGTTGTTGGTGCTCATAGATTTCCCATCCTAAAACTCCAAACTCTTAAGTCGGACGACATAGCAGTATTGATAACTCATTCGAACCTGCAAATTGCTCATAGAGAGCTACAAGCACACGAAACTCAGATCGCACACTGGGCCAAACAATGGAGGATTACTCTTGTGGCGGTGATATCACATCTAGTCTGCTTTGGAACTGATTTTGATTGTTTTGTGACTTTTCACTTTTTCATTGAAGTCTCCCGGGAGGAAGTTTTCTTTTAACTGTGTTTAGTAAATTTAAACATATAAAATATTTCATAAAATTAATTTAAAATAATAAATTATAATTAACCATCAAACTTATTTTTATTTAAAATAAAATATTATAATTAAAAAGTCTACAATTAAATATGGAACTTACTACTTCCATACTCTCAACGCGAATAAGTGTGAACAGATTAATTTCACACTCAGAAAACCTACGTGTAAACCAATCATGTTCGACAACAAACCTATGACCTTAAAAAATGAGGTAAGATACTTAGGACTTCACTTAGACAGGAGGTTAACTTGGAAAACCCACATAAATAAAAAATTCGAGCAACTAAAGCTAATCTTTAACAGCCTCTATTGGCTACTCAACAAAAAGTCTAAGTTGGATCTAAACACTAAAATAGTTGTTTACAAATCAATCCTAAAGCCCATTTGGACCTACGGCCTCCAGTTGTGGGGCTCAGCCAAAGTGCAAAGAGCACAAACTAAAATAATCAGGGCTATACTAGGGGCCCCAAGGTACGTTCTTAACGAGAACCTCCTAAAAGAGACAAACCTCAACACCGTTGAACTAGAACCTGGGTCCCGAACCTGGGGGTAATTACCCGCGCGGGGGTAAAATAGCTATTCTGCGGGGGTAATAAGACTGGTAATAATAATATTAATTAAATAAAATGACAAATCAGCGCCACTAAGCCAGGCAAATTGCATTTTCAAACTGACGTGGTACGAGCATGGTGTCCTATGTTTTCGACGTCGCTGATCACGGGAAAAAATAGTAAAGGCGCCTATGCAAAAAAAAAAAGAAAAAAAAACCTGCAAACAGCGAACAGCGCAGCGGCGAACGGCAGTTGTTGGTGAGCCACGAGAGAAAAGGTATGTGTCGATGCGGAAAAGCATATCTGAATACATATCTATTTGTTTGTAAGAATAAAGAATTCACTGCGTCTTTTTTATTATATGAGTTTCAATATTATTTCCTTCTGCCCTATTCAGCCATGACTTCTGCATCCGGAAAAAAGCGCTCGTATAAAGAAGCATTTCTACAATGGGTTTTCACGAATCTTGTTGACAGGAATATAGAAAAGCCTCAGTGTGTTATATGTAATAAAGTTCTTTCTGCAGAGAGTATGAAACCGAGCAAATTAAAAGAACATTCCGAGAAAGTTCATAAGGAGTTCGCAGGTGAACATATAGATTTTTTTAAGAGAAAAGGGAGTCTTCTGAAGTCTTCGCGATTGGATTCTACAGGAAATGTACAAAAGGCAAATGAATCGTGTCTTCAAGCTTCATATCAAATTTCTTATCGCATTGCTATGAACAAAAAGCCGCACACTATAGGAGAGGACCTCATCAAACCTTGTTTGTGTGATGCTTGTTATTGGTGAGCAACATGTGGCTAAGATTAAACAAATATCATCCCCCAATACAACAGTTCAAAGTCGTATTTTAAAGTTGAGTAACGACATTTTGGCAACGGTTATTTCTGAAATTAAAGAAAGTTCTATGTTTGCGCTGCAATTGGATGAGTCAACCGACGTAGGTTCGTGTTCGCAATTACTGGTATTTACTCGCTACATTAAAGATGACCGTGCAAAAGAGGAATATTTGTTTTGCAAGCTTTTGCCCACCACTACTCGCGGCGAAGACGTATTCCAAACGTTAAAGCAGTTTATTGAGAAAAATGGACTGGACTGGAGCGCCTTCCATGATGGGTATTCGTTCTGGATTTCAAGCACTCGTGAAACAAGTTGCCCCTCAAGTTTTATCTTATCATTGCCTGATACACCGTTACGCTTTGGCTGCTAAGAAGCTTCCTCCAGATTTACTAAGCATGTTGAATTATGTAGTAAAAATTGTTAATCATATTCGTTGCAGCGCTACGAATTCCAGATTGTTCAAAGTTTTATGCGATGAAGTGGGTGCCAAATTTAATGTTTTTTTGTACCACACAGAGGTACGCTGGTTGTCAAGAGGCAAGGTTTTAAACGGGGTTTATGAGCTCCGTAAAGAAATAGGATTGTTTTTTAAAAACCAACAAACACAAACGGAAATAGAGTTTTCCTCAAAAATTAAAGAAAAAAATTTGTCGCAATGCTATGTTATCTTGCTGATTTTTTCAGTGAGGTTAACATTCTAAATATCTTCTTACAAGGAAACATGACAAATATCTTGACAGCGCTAGTAGAGTCGGTCTGAAAAGTAACGGGCCTTTATTAAAAATACTTAAGTCCGACCGCGAAAAACTTAAGTGAGTCCGCAGAGTCTATCGGCGTGAACACGGAATTCAAATCAAATACTTAAGTACTTTCGAAAAGTACTTACGTGAATACTCTAGGGAGTCGCGAGTCCGGTCTAGTGAATAAATAAGTTAAGTGCCGAGTGTTGGTAAAGTAAATAAACAGATTCAGTTTAACTTCAAGTGCAGTGTTTGAATTGTGCACGTCAAGGGGAGCAAACGCAGTTCTGCTACTCCCCCATCTTTAATTCAAAAACTCGATCTCGAGAAGATAAAGCATTCGTGCTGCTTCCGAGATTCCGCGCATAAAGTACATCAGTGCTACACCCGGGGCCGTGAACAAAAGAGATCTTATTAGATCTCAATTCTTATTGTACGCGCTACCCAGCATACATAACAATTTGGCGCAGCCGGTAGGATTAAGGAAGCCTGATTTTTTACAGTCAATAAAAACCGTAAGAGCTTGAAAAGCCTTAATCCTCGAACAAGAGTTCGAAATTGCTTAAGTGCAGGGTAAACAATTTTTTACCCATAACCTGAAGTAGAAAATAGCTTCAGGGGCACACCTCTCTTTTAAGCAACGAACTCCAACGCTCCCGGGTAAACATCTCTAGTTGCCTCTGCTCCAGGCGAGCACGCAATTACCCGGATATAAAAGGTACTCAACTTTAATTGCCTCTGCTCCAGGCGAGCACGCAAGTACCTGCTTAAGTACAAAAAGCAATAATTCAGCACGGCGACAGTAAGCTACGACGAGTGAATGCCACAGGAATCCGCATACAATCAGAAGGAAGACGAGCCACAAAAACTGAAAACATCGCCCGGACCCAACTCCGCAAACTCCAGAGAAGACCCGACGACATCGCAGCCGCCGAGGGAGCAACTCAACGCCCCATCGCAGCCGGACACAGCATCTCAACCGCCGAGGGAACCGACGACACCGATACCACATCGAAGAGCATCGCGGGACGGGGACAGCCCCAGCACCTCCACACCACACCCACACCAGGGATTAAAACTGAGAAGCGGGACGATCAACCCCCGCGGAGCAGCGACCTCAGTAAAAGTAGCCGTAAGTTTAAGAAATCATTTAACTAATTTACTTCAAAAAGCACGAATATCAGGGGGACTCTCGAGTGCGCAAATTGACGAGCTTAGCGCCCAGATCAATCAGACTGGCGAATTGAGACAAGCTCAAATTAAAAAATTCAAGCAAGACACTGAGAGATTCCAGGAATCCCTAAAAGAGTTCAAGGGATATTCGTGCTCTTTCCTAAATAAAGAGCAGAGTAAATCCGAGCCCGATTTAAATTCAAGTCGTGACAGTGAATTAGAATTAAGCAGTGAAAGTGTAAGTGCGAGTGAATCTGAGGCTACCGCGGTCGCGATAAATTGGCTAAGTGCATCGTTTACGAGTAGCGATTCTTCGGGCGAATTAAATACATAATTCCCAAATTTCCTCCAAATTCTCCCCCGCGGAAAATAAAATAAAAATGGCTAACTGCACTGAAGTCACGAGAAATCTGACTCAGATAGTGCCCATCTTTTCTGGGGAGCCAGGCCCCAATTTGAGCAATGAGCTCCAAGCTTTCCTGGGCTGCTGCAGGCGATGTTTAGAGTGCCTGACAGACCCAGATAAAGCAATTTTTATCAAAATGATTCCGACGAGACTCCGGGGCGAGGCTTATCAGCTCTTAGCCTCAGAGGAACCTGCTACCTTCAAAGAAATTGAAGATAAATTGAATGCAGCGTTCATACCTCGCGAGTCTCATCAGGAATTAGTAAATATGTAAATTAATAGCCATGCGCCAAACACAGTATGAAGATCTCACACGGTTCATATCGCGCATACGGAAGGCTTTGTCGCAGTGCAAAGAAACGGCAGAAGCAAAATACGGTGCTGCAGCAGCAGCAGTAGTAAATTGCCAGCTGGAAGACTTCGCAAAAACACTTTGCGAAACGGTCCTTTTAGCCCCTATCTTCGTCAGTATTTACTGACATTAAATGAGCCCGACCTGGAGGAATTAGCTAATAAAGCGCTAGACATGGAAAAACTCCAGCAGGGAGCTTTTCACGCCCCCACAAGACAATAAAACGAGCAATTCAAACCTTCCGGTACCCCCGAGTTACGGCGAGCCGTGAGGATATCCGATTAATGCTACCATGGCAGCTGCATACTCAAACGCAGTATTTGGATATCCTTACACGGCTACCAGACAGGCACAGAATTACGTTCAGCCTCCGACGAGTTATCCCACGAAACCGAATGCGTTACCTAAGCCTCAAAATTCGGGCGCTGGAGGAGCATCTAAGCCCCAGCCAATATCGTGTGTAGTTTTTGCTCCAAACGGGGGCATACGTATGACGAGTGTTTTAAAACTGGGGTATTTGCGTGAAGTGCAACAAAATGGGACACGACATCAAAGCATGTCGAAATAATAGCGGTTCACCTCGCAGAAACGCACAGACGGCTCCCACAACAAATAATAACGGGGCACGTCGCGTCTATAACGTGCGGGTAAAATGCGATTGGTGCGGCCGCCGGGGGCATGATGAAAACGCATGCCAACGAAAAAAAGAATACCAAAGCCGGAATTCGGGAAACGGTGACGAGTCGAGCCCGAAATCCCCGGCTCGGCAATAAGTAATCATAGTAAAAATTCAGGGTACTTTCAGCCGCCCAAACCAAGTACTCCCGTAGTGGAGCTCTCCCTAGATTTTGGTCTGAAAGAAAAGACCCAACTAGTGGTGGACACGGGCGCTGAGATAAGCTTGATTAAAAAACAAGCTTTGAAATCTTCCGAGCTTATAAATGCCGAGAAGATTCTTACCCTGTAAACCCCTTTTGGCACGGGATACACTCTGGGAAGCTGTCAGGGAAACCTTGTTACGAAATTAAACGAACAACAACAACAGGTAATAGAAAATACTTCAGGCCTCTCTCACGACGGCCTGTTAGGTAACGATTTTCTTGCCCAAAATTGCAACATTGAGGGCCGTATGCATAAAACCGACTTGGGTCCTAACTCTATGCATCAAACCGACTTAGGACTTTTCTGATGGTCTTATGACTGCTCAGAGGTTGTCTTAAGTTCGAAAAAGAGCTTTTACCCAACTGTCAGTGGCTAGATGTCAGAGCTAAACAAAATATTTACCGATTTTGTCGTGTACGTGAGAAAAGAGAATGAATTCAAGTGCGTATAACCGCAATATTTATATTTAAAAAAAATAATTTGAAGTGTAACAATTTTGCTTCAGTATCCTTTTTAGATATCCTTGATAGTAGCTCTTCATCAAGCACCTCTTCTTCAAGCGGAGAATTTGTTGAGCTGTTCGAAGAGATTTTAAAATTACCGAAGCATCCGAAACCTAAAACGCCTCAAGGAAGAGACAACAATATAAGTAAGTACGACGATAATGAATTTGAGAGAAGATTTCGCCTTCCAAAAGAGTTGTTCTTGAGCTTGGTCGAAAAACTTAAGGACAAATTAGAACATCCAACTGCGCGCAATAGCCCTTTATCTGTCGAAGAACAACTCCTGGTGACACTACGTTACTATGCTACTGGCAGTTTTCAAATTGTTTGTGGAGACCTTTTCAACTGCAACCAGTCTACCGTCAGTCGAGTAGTGTTGAGTTTCCGAAACAATAGCAGAGCTGTCCAAAGATGAGATAAAATTTGCCAGCTTTGCAGAAGCGAATGCTGTTACTCAAAAGTTTTACAGCGTTGCAGCCGTACCAAACATCATTGGAATAATAGATGGTAAGTTTTAAGTTATTAAAATTGAGACTTCATGGATTGAAAACAAACCCACTTTTTAAAGGCACACATATACCAATACAGTCGCCAGGTGGAAATGACGGTGAACAATTCCGAAATAGAAAAGGTTTCTTCTCTATAAATACCCAAATTATCTGTGATGTCAACTGTAAAATTATTGCTATAAACGCAAGGTAATGATGACTAAATTCATATTATTTTACTAACAATACATTTTTAGATGGCCGGGATCCACGCATGACCAGATGGTTTTTAATTTTTCAAAAATAAGAGCAAGGCTAGAGGCAGGAGAGCTTGCTCCTGGAATTATAATTGGCGATTCAGGCTATGCCTGTAAAAAGTATTTAATTACCCCTCTATCCAATCCTACAACTCCGCAGGAAATTGCCTTTCAGAAGGCTTTAGTAAAAACTCGAATAATTGTAGAGCGTACAATTGGAATTTGGAAAAGAAGGTTTCCAGTTATAGGAACCAGTAAGTAAACCATGTAGAGAATTTGCTTATTATAAATAAATAAAACTAATTTTCAGAAATCCGTATAAATATTCACACAGCACTTACAGTAATTGTCGCGACAGCCGTGCTTCATAATATGCTTAAAGAAAGAAGTGTCCCGCCGCCAGAAGTCGACGTAATAATGAACGATCCTCCAACAGTAACAGCTAATGAGACCAATGATTTTGGAATGCGAAACCAAATAATAACAAATTTCTTTTGAATAAAATAAAACAATAAAAAAATGTGTAACAGTTTAATTCAGTCTTTATTCTATTAAAAAAAACCAAAACAAAACAAAAAGCAACAAAATAAATATCCTCCGTTGAATAGCAGGACCAAAGGACATAACAAAACTTATTTCAAATCAACTGTATTTATAAAAGAGGCTTCTGATTAACTGTTTTCAAGAGATCAGCTTATGTTCTCTTGTTAAGCTAAATTGGACAAACGAGTGTAGAAGCTGAACTCTTGAATACAGTCAATCACTGTTCATCACCGTAACTTTTTTTTAGATCATGCAAAACTGAAATTTTCGTTTCATATAATAAAACCTTTGCGCGATTTTTTTGTATGTCTGTCTCCAGTTTTATTTTTTTCAGCTCTGCCATTTCACTGATGTACTCTTTAAGTTGGTCATTAGATTTCCTTTTCTTCTTATACCTGTTTTCTTCCCCCTTAGACCGATCCGGCGAACGAAGAAAATTTTCGTCAGCTTCTTCTGAAGAAACATCATATGGAGTGCTGTGTAAGGTGCAATGCTGTCCAGGTTCAATTTCCTGAAAAGTGTAAGGAAAATTAATACTATAGCGTTATTCCCCAAGAGTTAATACTTACATTATTGCTATCGGAGCTTGCGAAAATGTCCGAGCTACTGTCATATGAATTTGCCAATGGTGTTGTTTCTTTTACAACAATGCTGATTAAAGGATTGTTTTCGTCCAGATCAACTTTTGGGCAGCCACCTCCCGTTTTATAAGCTTCAATTCTACTTACAGCTATTTGTTTTTTTAAATCGCTTTTTGCGTTTTTATAATACTTTTTAAGTTGATCGGTTGATCTTTTAAACATTGAGCCGGAGTTAAAAGCGATTGCTATTTTTTCCCATGCCTCGTTTTTCTTCTTTTGAGTAATACTATCGCTCTTTTTATTTTCAAGTATTTCTTTATATTGCACGCATATATGTATCAATAATGCGGCTCTTGTCCGCTTTGCTCCAATTTGGGGAGCGTTTTGTTGATGCCTCCATGTTCCAGAATCTGTTATGATAGACTTTAGATTTTTAACATAAGAGCATAAGTAAACTGTCTACCAAAATACTTACGTTTTTGCTGTGATTAAGGCACTCATCAATTCAGTTCAGCACAGTACAGCAATTGGCAAACGTTAAATGTGATTACTGACGGATGATTTTGTGATTTTTTGACATTTGAGGAAGTTCGAAAACTTCGAATTGAGTTCGAAAAAGCTCCGCACAAAACTTTCAGGACAGCTTGATGCATAGCAAAATTCGACTTAGATTTATGACGGTCATAAGGCTTAAGTCGGTTTTATGCATACGGCCCTGAGGGCCCAAATCAAGAACTTCAGTTTCCCCGCACGGAAACTAATTTAGAGGAATTCTCGTACCCTATTTTTCTCGAAACCGAGAAAAGTAGCGCCCGAAAAACATCTGAATTCGGGAACGAGGCAAAAAGGATGGAACCCGAAGGGGTTAAGCTTTCCACTTGCCATGTTCTCGAACCATCATATGATGGGGGATGTTTGGCTAAAGTTAAGCCACGGGAGGACGAAAAGGAAATTCTAGCGAAAACACCCGCGATCTCACAAATCAGGCGGCATAGCGTGGTCCTGCGCAAGCCCATATGCGTACCTGCGAGATCACAGGTAGTGGCTAGAATTCCACTGAATTTGCCGGAAAATATGCTTTGCCTATCTCAGGAGGTAGACGACGGAGTCTTCTTGGCAAACAGTATAATTTCCTCTAAAGAAGTTCTGGTTAGGATTCTCAACGCAAAGGACTCCAAGGTAGCACTCACCGCCCTTAGTAGTGCAGGATCAAGCGCCTATGAATCAAAAAATGTATAGGCTACCTGAGATACAGCGTAGCATCATAAACGAGCAATTACAAGAAATGCTCGAAAATGATATAGTACAGCCTAGCAAAAGTCCATGGACCTCACCTCTTCTCGTAGTCCCCAAAAAGCCGGGACCAAACGGTAAGAAAAAATGGAAAGTAGTACGTCGATTTTCGTAAATTAAGTGAAAAAACAATTGGCGATGCTTTTCCCCTGCCTCGAATCGATGATATACTGGACCAATTAGCCCACTCGAGGTATTTTTCTACCCTCGATCTCGCTAGTGGTTATCACCAAGTACTGGTTGAGCCACAAGATCGCCCAAAGACGGCATTTAGTACAAATTAGATTCGGATTAAAAGGAGCCCCCGCCACGTTTCAGCGCCTAATGAATTACGTTCTAACAGGCCTGCAGGGACTCAAATGTTTTGTATACCTAGATGATATTGTCATCTACAGTAAAAATTTAAAAGATCATAACGATAAACTGCGCAAAGTATTCACCAGGTTACGCGAAAACAACCTGAAATTACAGCCGGAGAAATGCCAATTTCTCCGCAAAGAGGTAATCTGCCTGGGACATAAATGTTCCAGCGAAGCACATTTCACATAAAATTGTAGAAATAACTTCGCGTTCTGACATCTGTGCAGCGCCACGGGTATGGAATACACAATCCTGCATCATTTTGAATTGCACCACGAGCTCCTTCTTCTGTCTCATGTTTTCATCGTGTACAGACGTTTTGTTTATTTAAGTCCTGCGTGGAAAGTTTTATTTTTGTAATAAGTTTTTGTTAAGTAAAAAGGCTGAACCTAATTTAGTATTGTGTTGTTGTTATAAAACAATAAACTTAAAAACATTTCAAGTGGTGTTGTTTTGGTGTTTAATATAAAGAAAATAAAAAGAAATCCAACAGGTTATGGGCCCAGCACGCTTCCTTTGTTTTTTGGATTTTTTTGTGCAAATACTTCAGACGAAATTACAAAGTTATGTAAGTAGGTGCAATAATTTTTTTTCTCAGATGTTTAAGCATGAAATAGAAGGATAAGAAGGCAAATAACAGTTATATTAATAAAAAAAAAAAGAGAAAAAACTTCCCTGTAATGTTTTATTCGCGTATTTTTTATCTCCAATTACTTGAAATGGAAGTAAATAAGAAAAATATATAAATGATAAGAAGCAGAGTTATACATGAGATGTAAAACAATTATATGTACATAGCGTCGGTTCACTTCTGGGAAGCAGATATGCGTGGCGTTGGGTTAATTATCAGAATTAAATTGGCGTCAGTACAGTTCTTGAAGATAATTTTTTTTTTTTGGTAATGATATTCAGTATCAAAAATAAAAAAATAATAACGAAAACAGAGAAATTCAGACGACTATTTATTAGAGGAAATGTTGTCCGAAAGTACAATTTAATTCGGGTAACAATTCATTCAATTTTTAAAAATGTATGTGTGATCAACAGGCTGTGCATGGGAATTACACATGCATGAGCAATTATGTTTTTCTGTGAAGGCTTGGCGTACATGTGTGTGCGATCGCCCCTTTTACGCCATTAGGTTGTTTGCAGTGCGTCAATTTAGAGTGGGAGGGAGCACATGTGTAATGTTGAGACTAACGGAACTTATTGCTTGCTAGAGTGAACTTAACTTGCTATGCGGTTGAGGGAATGACAGCAATAAATTAAAAAAAAAATATATTGAATATAACTTCAGTACGATAAATTAATAGATGAATGTTTGGTTTAAATTCAGAAATGTCAGACGTAAACAGGGAGGAAGGGGAAGATAACCCTGAGAGATCAGAGATGGCAAATCGAGAAAGAACTCCACCGCAGAACAGTGGTGCTCAAGGTAAAAGTTTCAATGTATTCAGAATATAGGCAATTTTTTTAGAGAACCCAGATCTGGAATTTTTGTTTTTTTTTCTTACATTGAAATAAAATAGAAATTTAGAAGTAAAGACAAAATCCAAACAATTATCAGAATAATTGTCCCATAAATAATTCAGAAAATATATATATATATTATAATATAATAATATATACGAATATACAAAATTGTTTTTCAAGACACCATTCAGGAAGGGAATTATACGCCACCAGGGTTACCAATCATGTGTACTATAACACCAAGCGAGAGAAGGTTAAGGAGTGATATTAATCGAACAATAGATCAGATGGTATCTTCAGCTGAAATAAATAAAAAGGCGGCAGAGTCCATGGAAAGCAGTGCAAAGCTCATGACAGACTCGATAAAATCCTTAACGGATTTGTATAAAGTCAGAAGATCAGAGGTGAATATGCCTTTATTAAACTCTACTTTTAATAATAACGAAGATAACACAAATTCAGAAGTCACAAATCAAAATCAAAACACAATTAATCAAACAAGTAGCATAGGGGAGTTAAGTCAAACAGTCAGAGATCTCAAACGTTCCGTAGATTCTAGTAATAATGCAAATAAGTTTCACATTAAAAAAAATTACAAATTAACTCAGAATACGTCTTTGAATGTTTGGTTTGATTACTTGTCATCTGAATTACAAACGTATGACTTACTTGATCTCATTAAAGAAAGCACACACACAAATGATCAATGTAATTCAGATGATTTAAATAAAAGAAAAATGTTTGTCAGAGACATTATAATTAACCATGTTGATGAGTATTATCACAGGAAAATTATAAACATTAAAGAACCTTTACAAATCATGAAAAAGATTAAAGAATTCAGAAAGGCAGAAGCAAATATTTCAGCTTCTTCTGTCAGGGTTCAACTATACAGTATAAAAATGTCATCTAAAGAAACGATTAATAATTTTTGTGATCGTTTTGAAACTATTGTTAGAGAGTACGAAACATGTGAGGAAATGATACCTCTGACAGAGGAAGAGAAACGATCAGCGTTTTATAAGGCGGTATCAGAAGTATATGGTTAAGTCAGCAGATTCGCAACCTCCGTTTCAATAGAACCCGCAACGCAAGTTCGTTCCCAGAGACGCTTTTCTTGGAACCTAGGCAGATTAGCGCCCGTCGGACGGGAACGTGAAAGAATGCGGAAGATCAAATTCACCCACCGTAAGAAACCAAGAAAACAGCCAGCATCTTGCACCCTGCAAAATTTCCCTACAAGTCAGTTCTTCTTCAGGTATAGACTCGAAAACTTCGCAATAGTTTTTAAGCACTAAAAGCGTTTGTAAAAATTAATTATACATAAGCCTGAAATAAATATTTTTTTTTCGTATAATCCGCGTTTGACTGATTAAAGTGGCGCAGTGGAAAAACGTGGAAAAATTCGAAATTGTGACCGATAATTCGTTAATAAAAGGCTTTTTTTCGAAAGAGTGTATGAATAAGTGCGCTCGTAAATTGAAACGACTACAGGCGCGATACCAAGTGCAAGACCTGGAGACCATCCAAGAAAATATTGAAGAAGTTATTGATCGAATTACCCAAGAAGACACCAAGGAATCGTTACAAAAGATGACGTCCCCATTGGAATTGAACATCGACCCCCTGAAATTCATCGAGAGGCTACCCTTCTTTGATGGCAAAAGTGAGGAGATTTTCACCTTTATTGAAGTAGTAGAAGATATAGTTCCTATAATATTAAAATACGATACCAATAGTCAAAATTTGTTATTAAATAGGATTAAAAGTAAGTTAAGAGGCAGGGCTAGAGAAGTCATAGAAATTAATAGTCATGTTAAAACTTGGTCCGAGATTAAAACGGTACTTATTAATAATTTTGGTGACAAACGATCATGCTTTCAAATTTTCGACGAGTTACGTGCAGTGAGTTTTGGTGCGAACAGTGTAGAAATGTACAACCAAATAAATAGTATCTTAAGACGGCTAAATAATAAAACGAAAGACCAACCCAATTCAGAATTCAACATTAAAGCAAATAATTTAACAGCACTTAATATTTTTAAAGATAAACTCCCAGAGCCCATGCGCTCAATACTATTTAGCCGAAATCCTAAAGATCTAGAGGAGGCTTTAGACATCCTTGTTGAAGGGAACTATGCTTATTTCAATTCATATAAAAACAAAAGAAATGAATATAACCATCCTAAAAATTATGGCGACAATCAAAATAATAACAGAAATAATAACAATCCCGGTAATAAGTTAAATAGGTCTAATGATAACAATAACAATGACCGTAGCGGACGTAGTTACCGCCCTAATTATAATCACAATAATAATCATTATAGGCAAAGTCATAACGGTCAAAATAACAACAGAAACTATGTACCCAATCGATTCACAAACGGTTCAGGAAATATTAGGAATAATCAGAATACGCAAAACCAAAATATTCGCAATGCACATAACACAGGCAATAGACCGGAACCCATGGATGTTGACGTGTCGGCAAATTCTAGAGTCAATATCTTAGAAAGTGAACCTGCGGTAATAGAAAATTTTCCCTTGGAAGCCTCGGAGACAAGCTTCCTTATATAAAAGTCCAGACAAAAGGAAGACCGCTAAAGCTATTAGTAGATTCGGGTGCTACTACAAGTATAATAAATACGGGAATATGTAACCCCATATATAAAATGAAAATCCCTCCAATTAATGTAAAAACTTTAAAAAATATTGTCTGCTGTGACACAAAAGTTACGATAGACCCATTTATTGAATTCGACTCAAGCGATAAACTAGAATTTTTAGAAATAGAGTTCCACAGCAAATTTGATGGCATATTAGGCAACAATATTATGATACCTCTTGAAGCCGAAATTAATTTTAAGAAGAAAATTCTCAAATTAAAATCGGGAAATGAAATTCCGTTATACTTCAGTGAAAATGAAGAAAAGGAATATACTATTCCCGTACCAATTAAGGAAATCACTTTCTTCCAAAATGAAATCTTCCTCAATGGAAATGAGATTAGGTGCGATCATCTAGACACATCTACAAAAAACGAACTCTTGTGCTTAATAAAAAAGTACAACAAAGCTTTTTACAAAGAAGGTGACGACCTAACATTTACACACCAGATCAAACACAAAATAAACACGGTGAACGAAATTCCGATTTACTCCAAGCTGTATCGATATCCAGAGGTGCACCGTCGGGAGGTTCATGAGCAAATTGACGAAATGCTCAAGCAAGGTATTATTCGATGTAGTGATTCACCATATTCGGCTCCTATTTGGGTTGTACCCAAAAAACAAGATGCGTCAGGTAAACAAAAATGGCGTATCGTGATAGATTATAGAAAACTGAATAATGTCACTATAGATGACAAGTATCCTATACCCAATATAGAGGATATTTTAGACAAATTAGGTCGGGCTATGTACTTCACAACACTCGACCTCGCGAAAGGCTTTCACCAGATTGAGGTGGCAGAAGAATATATAAAAAAGACCGCCTTTAGTACGGATAATGGCCACTATGAGTTCCTTAGGATGCCATTCGGTTTGAAAAATGCTCCGGGAACATTCCAAAGGTTAATGAACTCCGTATTAAAAGACTTTATTGGCAAAATTTGCTATGTGTATTTGGATGATATTATCGTCTTCAGTACAAGTAAACAAGAACATTTTGACTCTCTGCAGAAAATTCTGCGTAAATTGCAAGATGCCAACTTAAAAATACAGTTAGATAAGAGTGAATTTCTAAAGCAAGAGACCGAATTTTTGGGGCACGTTATAACAACAAGAGGGATAAAACCCAATCCTAATAAAATCGAAGCAATTAATAAGTTCCCCCTACCTAAAACCGCTAAACAAATCAAATCGTTTCTGGGACTGGTTGGGTATTATCGCAAGTTCATTAAGGATTTTGCAAAAATTGCGAAACCCATGACCTCATACCTAAAGAAGGATAAACGAATAAATGTCAATAATCCGGAATACAAAGAAGCGTTTAATAAACTTAAATTATTGATTACAACCGATCCAATTCTTATATGTATACCCTGACTTTTCAAAAAAATTTATACTAACAACTGACGCAAGTAATTTCGCCATTGGTTCGGTATTGTCGCAAGACAATCATCCGGTATGTTTTGCATCACGAACTCTCAACGAGCATGAATGCAAGTATTCGACTATTGAGAAAGAACTTCTCGCGATAGTCTGGTCCGTTAAATACTTCCGCCCCTACCTTTATGGCAGAAAATTTACGATAAGAACAGACCATAAGCCACTGCAATGGCTTCACAATCTTAAGGAACCAAATTCCAAACTCCAACGATGGAAAATTAAGTTGGAGGAATTTAACTTCGATGTTGAATATCTGAATGGCAGGGAGAATAAAGTTGCTGACGCTTTATCAAGGGTTGATAAATATGAATACAACAGATACCGAAGACAGTTGGTCTAACAATGCAACGGCCAATTCTTCTGACGAGTTTCCTTTAGCCGATAATGAAGATGTTCGGTCTACTGATGCCACAGTGTATTCAGCAGACGAAGATAATACATTACATATCCCAATTTCCGAATTAGCCCTAAACTTCTACAAAAATCAAATTATAATAGAAAAAGGTCCACAACCAGGGATGACGACATATAAAGTCCATGGTAGGACTAGAAAAACATTCGTGCACCCCAATCCTGATGAAGCTTATTTCATAGATGTTTTGAAAAATCACGTCCCCCCTAAAGGAATAGTAGGCATAATGATTAAAGACATACCTATTTACAACATTTTCCAAAATACCTACCTGAGTCATTTTTCAAGAAACAGTTCTCTAAGACTAAATAGATGCTCCTTCGTATTAAAGGATATAGAAAGTCGCTCTGAGCTTCAAGAGCGCATATTAGACCAACATACTAAAACAAACCATAGAGGAATAAATGATGTTTTTTACGAGTTGAAGAAGAATTTCTACTTTCCGAAACTCAAACTGGAAGTACAAAGGGTCATCAATAATTGTCATACGTGTAACAGTGCAAAATATGAGAGACACCCTCTAAAACTCCCTTTTAAAATAACCGAAACACCAAGCAAACCTTTAGAAATCATACACATGGACATGTGGTTCCCAAGTAAAGGAAAGCCCTACTTAACAATCATCGATAAGTTCACAAAACACGCACAGGTAATACCACTTAAATCTAGGAATTGGTCAGATCTAAAGAATGGATTTATGCAGTATTTCGGTTCTTTCGGGAAACCTATAAAAGTTATAACAGATCGGGAAAAAGGATTTAATAGCATAAGTTTCACAAATTTCCTAAATAATGAGGGAATAAACATCCATTTTACCACTCCGAATAATCACACTAGCAACGCCGACATTGAGAGATTCCATGATACTCTCAATGGACACTTACGAATTTTTAATGTAATTGAAAAGGAACAAAGATTACCACTAGATGAAGATCCGATTATTAAAGCCCTTAAAATTTACAATGAAACAACCCACACTTCTACAGGCAAGAAGCCAATAGATTTCCTGAACGGAAACATAAGGTCGGACGAATATCCGGCAATTCACCAAACTCTCCTTTCCAAAAAAGAAAAAAGTATTAATAAACGCAATTGGGGCAGATACAAGGATAGACCTTCTAATTATCTTAAGCTCAACAGAACTGCTAAACTTCAGCCTTATCATAAAAGTGTGACTGTTGAAGAGAAGGGAGAAGATCATCTTCAAGTCACGGCGGAACACTCACCTCGCTATATTAACCAATTTAGGAGGAAATTAAAATATCAAAATTAAAAGAAAAAACATCTTGTTACAGGTATATTCATTTTGTTACTGGTGTTGTCTGTGGCTGTTGGGCAACCATCGTTAGAGGTCAATGAGATTCCTTCTGGTAACGGGTACATACTGATTAAGGAGTCTGAAATTAAGATAATTGATAATTATAAAAGAATAATGCATATTATTAATTTAACGTAGTATGATGAAAGTGTCCTAAAAATAAGAGAATAATCTGGTTGCGCTGCAGGGAAGTTTTCCTGTTCCTCAGACTACACTTTACAATTTGAGGCATTTAAAAGAAACTCTTAATAGCATTTTCCCACATCATATGAATAAAAGAGGACTGATCAATATCTTGGGTAACGGTCTGCGATTCGTGGCTGGCGTAATGGACAACGACGATCGAGAAGAAATTCAAAAGCACTTTAAAGTAATCGAAGAAAATAATAAGCAAATGATCAACAATCTGAACGACCAAATTTTAATTAACAAAGAAATCTCGAATCAAATAAAAAACATTACAAATCATGTGAATGCTGTTCAGGAGAATATAACCAAAGAATTAAACAGAATTGAAGAACATGTAAAAGTTATGAATGATAAATTGGTACTGTTTATGTTTGTTACAGAGATTAATGAAAATATCAATATCTTGTCAAAACAGATTTCAAGCATAAAAGAAATATTAATAGCTAGTAAGTTAGAAATATTGCCAAAGGATATCTTGACGGAAGAAGAAACAAAAGAAAATAATATTACTCTTGAAATGCTGCCTTACATTAAGAACTTTGTACTTAATAAAGAGGAACTTATAATATTTGTAATATCAATTCCTAAATTTGTTAATAGCTCTTACTCTAGAATAATAATTGAAAAAATTCCAAATAAACAGGATTCTTTAGAACGTAGATAGAATTATAGCCTGCGAGGATGACATTTTTCTCAACATGAATAAAAAACATATTCTAAAAAAGGAGCTTGTACTGCATAAAGATAAATGTATCTCAAATTTGTTGAATGATCAAGTAATGGAATGTAATTATCATAAGAATAAACAGAAGATATTAAAATTGTATTAGACGGAATTTTAGTCACAAAAAATCTAAAACCAATAAAACTATTGAATGATTGTAGCCAACCCAACACAATACAAATTAAGAGAAACAATGTTATTTAATTTAAAGATTGTAAAATATCCATTGGAGATAGAAGCTTCGAGAATTCAATGCGGACTTATCATGAGATGGTCCTTCCAAATGTTGAAAGAAATATTAGCATAGCATCAATATCGGAAACATTTCACCTGAGGGAACTGCATCTTGAAAATCTAAACAATACTAGGCACATCGGGGAAGTAAAGTACGAAACACAGTGGAAATGGCACGCGAACATTACAACGGATATTATCATCATAATCGTCCTAGCGGTTGCCGTCATTTACCTGGTGTTACGACATAAAGCCAACCAACCAACCAATGTTAAAATTGACCTCAACACCGATCGACGGGAGTCGATACCTCAGGAGGGAGAGGTTAAGTCAGCAGATTCGCAACCTCCGTTTCAATAGAACCCGCAACGCAAGTTCGTTCCCAGAGACGCTTTTCTTGGAACCTAGGCAGATTAGCGCCCGTCGGACGGGAACGTGAAAGAATGCGGAAGATCAAATTCACCCACCGTAAGAAACCAAGAAAACAGCCAGCATCTTGCACCCTGCAAAATTTCCCTACAAGTCAGTTCTTCTTCAGGTATAGACTCGAAAACTTCGCAATAGTTTTTAAGCACTAAAAGCGTTTGTAAAAATTAATTATACATAAGCCTGAAATAAATATTTTTTTTCGTATAATCCGCGTTTGACTGATTAAAGTATATAATAGTTGAGCTACAATAAACTACACTAAGAAACAAAACATAAACACTGATATGACAATAGATGATATTAAACAATATATTTTACAGATGGAAGCAGAAAAAAAAGGCAGAAAGTTCAGAAAGAAAATAAGCCCAAAGTAGCTTTAAGGTCGGAGCATGGTAATGTCAAATGCTTCAGATGCAACAAATTTGGTCATTTGGTCACTGCCTCTTGACAGAGTACTCCTTGTGGTACTGTTTCTTTTGTCAGGACCTAAAACATCATAAAGGACACGATTGTCCAAATAAAGACAATCCCAAAGACGGGTATGTTAAATTTTAGAACGTAAATAATTTTAAGAAAAATAATAATTACACAAATAAACACAACACATTCAAATATAAAAATAATAAAAGTAGAGGCAGAGACATATTCGGAAGTAATAGGGGTCGCGTATTCAAACAAACTGCTGGAATGGATATACCAAAGCAGAAAATTCAAAACATAAAAGCACGTTTAACAGGTAATAATAATAATTATGAAACACAAAAATCAGATTTTAATCATTTTAGAAGATGAAAAGTTTTCATAGCAGACTCAGGAGCAACTGAGCACATAATCAACAAAAGTATCTATTTACATGACTTTAAGGGAAGTTGTGAGAAAATAATAAGAAGTGCGAATAAAAATAAGTCAGCAAATATCACTGTAGACGGCAAAGGTGATTTATACTTAAAACATATTTCCAATGAAAATAGAGTCATTAAATTGTCAAATGTCCTAGCTGCAAAGGATATATCAGACAATTTAATATCCCTCAGAAGATTTGTAGACATAGGTTTAGGAATTTATTTAGATAATCAGTCGATAGTCATTTTTGATAAATCTACAGGATTAGAATATTTAAAATGCACCTAAGGAAACATAATTGGGAAATTTCTTTATGGGTAAATAGATCAGAAGATAACAACAAAGTCAGGATGAGAAGTATGATATACATATATTCATATATAGCTCGTATAGGTACTTTGAATGAGCTCCTTGAACAATCTCAAGCGGATATTATGGAATTAGACGATGTAAATAATTTAGAAAAAGAAACAAATAAATTATCAGATGATCCAGCTGAGATTGGGAGGGAGAATGAGGAGATAATCCAAAATGACGAACAAAAAAATAATTCAGATGAGGAAAAACGAAAAAATCGAATTTGATGACAATATGACGGAATACAAACTTATAAATTTAGATCAGAATTGTGAAGAGGAAATACAGCAAATACTTAATAAAATTTCAAAACACGAGTTAGATGATAAAAACAAAAACAAAATAAAAGAGTCAATCCTATGGCATATCAAATTTGGGCATGTGTCACTTAAATACTTGAAGATACTTCAGAAATCAGAAGAAAAATTAAAACATGTGAAATTTTGATAATTCCATATCAGACTGTGAAATTTGTATAAAAGCAAAAATGGAAAAATTACCCTTCTCAGAGAACAGACTCAGAGCAACTAGACCTTTAGCTAGAATACATACAGATGTTATGGGACCTATTAAACCTGCTACATTTCCGGGAGGGAATAGGTTTATAATAGTTTTTGTTGATGATTATTCTAGGTTTGCTAAGGCATATGGGATGAAAAATAAAAGCGAAGCGGGGGATTGTTTGGAAAAATTTTTAGTAACTGCAAGAAATTTATTAGGTAAAAATGAAAAAGTAAATTTTATTAGAACGGACAATGCTAAAGAATTGGTTGGGGGAAATTTTTCAGAAGTTATGTTAAAAGAAAACATTGAAGAAGACTTTGCTCCTCCTTACATCCCCGAACATAATGGAACTTCACAAAGATTTAATAAAACTCTACAATGGAGAATCAGAGCTCTGATGTTAGACTCTGGATTGCCTAAGCATATGTGGATGTTAACCTTGGAAGCCTCCATACATACCTATATACAATAGAACTCCACATAGAACAATCAATTTTGAACTACCTTTTCAGAAGTTTAATCCAAACTGTAATCCTCATATAGACAAGATCAGACGATTTGGGTGTATAGCTTATGCTAAAATACCATTTCCAAAAACCAAGTTTTCGGAAAGAGCAATTAAAATGATTATGGTTGGTTACACCAAATCTGGATACGTTTTGTGGCATCCAGAGAGTAAAAAGTTTATTGTTTCAAGAAACGTGAGATTCAATGAAAAGACAGTATACAAAGATATATATGTATTGAAATGAGATGAAACAAGTAAAACAGCAAGCTCTAAAATTATGAACGACATTAATGACGTAAGTTGGTTAGAAGATTCAGACTACAAAGAGAAAAGTATTAACAGGAAAAGCAAAGATTAAGAAGAAAAGGAAAGTGACAACTCAGTTAAACCAAAGAGAGGTAGACCTAAAAGAAAAAGAAAGTTGGACGATGTAACTGATCCTAATATTCCTAACAAGAGATGCAAAATCCAGAGAGAACAACCAAAATCAACAGACCGACCTGGACACACCTAAGACAAGCTCAGACTGAAAAATTAATATATGATACAAGCAAAAGTATTAATGATACCAATACTAACAATGATTCAGAAGAGAAAAGAAATTCAGAAGATGAATTGAATCATGTTTTCCTATCCAAAACAAACAAAGATCCTTCAAGTTATAAAGAGGCCATGCAATCACATGAAATATCAGAGTGGTCTAAAGAGGTAAAAGAGGAATTAAAATCCATGAAAGAAAATAACGTGTGGGATTTAGTAAATAGACCCACTGTATCAGGCGATGGAAAAAAGGACAAATAATTGACTCCAGATGGGTGTTCAAAAGAAAATCAGATGAAAATGGAAAAACAACATATAAGGGAAAACTAATAATCAGAGGATTTAAGGATACAAAAGAATACGAATTAACAGAAACTTATGCACCAGTTTCTAGATTGCTTTTAATTAGAACGTTTTTTGCAATCATAAATAAATATGAACTTGAAGCTTGTCAGATGGATGTGAAAACTGCTTTCTTAAATGGAGTCTTAGAAGAAAGTATTTTTATGAAAATTCCAGAAGGCGTCAATATTGACGAAAACACTAAAAGAAACAAAGTGTGTAAACTCAAAAGAGCTATGTATGGTTTAAGAATTAGTTCCAAGAGGTGGAACAAAAGACTTTCAGAGAAGAACTACTTAAAGTAGGATTGGAAAAAGATATTAACGAACCTTGTTTGTGTACCTGGAGAAAGGACGGAAAAATGATAGTGATTCTGGTTTATGTAGATGATGTTATTAAATCAAAACAAAACTAAGTTCAGTATTTCAGATGAAAGACTTAGGAGCACCTTGTGGAGAGTTTCAACTTCGTGCTCTCTGTAGTCGTTGTTATTCTTAGTTTTATATATGGCAATACCGTTGGCATCGCAAGTAAAATGTCAGATGTTCCATACTTCCACTTGTGTGATGAAGGCTGAGATGAGCAGACGTTCTGTGGATTTTTTGAAAAGTGAATTAATGTTTTGGTTGTATTTTATATCAGATGTTCTAAGGGACTTATAAGATTATTATTCAAATAAATATACTGAGTTTGTTTTTTGTGTGTTTGACTGCCAAATTCGGACTCCAACAAACCTCAAAACTTTCTTGGCATGAAAATAATCAGAGATAAGTCAAAGAAGTTAATTACAATGTCTCAATCAGATTACATCGAAAAATGTCTTGAGCATTTTAACATTGTGGAAAATTACAACAGTAGGAAACAATATCACACACACAAACGATTTTGAAATTACCGAATGATAGTTAGTACCGTATGATAGTTAGTACTCTATAATCGTTTTAAGAAATGATCCAGTTGATTTTGTACCGCCGAAGCAAGCACATTAAAGAGCCATATTTCATAAACGTTGTTTGTAATTTAGCGCCTCTCCCTGGTTTGTGAACATTTCGACAAACATGAAAGAATGTAAATCTCAGAAAACACCAATGGTAACTAGACAAGTTCAAAAGAAAGAAATTAGAGAAGCAGTTGAGAAAAACTCAGATGAAAATATCGTAAGAACAAAAGCACCCTACCGAGAAGCTATTGGTAGTTTATTGTACTTAGCTGGAGTCATACGCCCAGATATCGTATTTGCGGTCAATTACTTGTCTCGTAAACAAGTGGAACCCTCAGAAGATGATTGGAAAGAAGTCAAGAGAATTTTTCGATACTTAAAAGGCACTCACGAAATGTGTTTAACATTCAGAGCCCAAAATGAAAAACTACTTGCTATGACAGATGCTAGTTTCAGAGATTGCGAGGACTCTTCTTCTACGGGAGGTTACGTCATTAAGCTTTTTGGTGATACAATCTCTTGGAGAAGTCACAAACAAAACTATGTCTCACTGTCAACTTGCCAAGCTGAAACTCTTGCAATGAGGGATGCTTGTCAAGAACTCGTCGCGCTCGATAAGGCTATCAGAGATATGATAGGACAAACCATGTACCCTGTAACAATCAGATGTGATAATGAAGCTGCAATAAAATGTACTCGGATGGAAATCATCGCATGAAAAATTTTGACGATGATTTAAAAACAATTCAGAATAATCTCATAAACCGAGAAAGAACAGGAAGTAAAAGTCACATGGCTTCTACACATGGTGACTATATTAAAAGTTGCACCTTAGAGGGAAAAGTAAAAGTAGTCTGGATATCTACATCAGAGAACGAAGCTGATATAATGACAAAACCTCTTGCCTCAGAGCCTCACACTTCTTTCAGAAATAAGATTATTGTAAAGGGCTGCTTTGGCAGCGACAAGAATGTTCATGCATCGTCGGTTTAGAGTGCGAACAAAGTATCCTATATTGGAAACTAACTAGGGTCGCCCAGACAATAGTAATAAAAGGGGCGACATGAACGTTCTTGGGTTTTAAAAGAGTAACAGAGCCGGCGACAAGCAGGCAGTTACACCGAGAGATTAGGCGAAGGAGTCGAGGAAAAGGCCAGCGGAAAACCCACCTGGCGCTTATGTAATAAATGTTCAGCTGTAACGCTGCTAGGCTTGGGGATCGGTTGTCTTACTCCGATCCAGGTACTAAGGTAAATGAAGGATGTGTGAGTTACTAACCTTTCTAGGTGTGAGAATGTGTGCATGAGAAAAGCATTTTTCCCAAAAGATGCAAAACGGTGTGAGGGTGCCTGAGTGTGGATCGACATTCGGTCGGCAGGGCTCAAGCCTAGTACTCGCGTGTATTAAGAAAGGCAGCAGCATCATAGTGTTTTAAAGAAATAATAGAATTTTAAAAAGTGATTATTTACAGTTCAGGTGTGGGGTAAAGATTCCGCGTTACAAAGACAGTGTTGTGTGATAAGAAAACATTAAAAGACTTAGTGCTTAGTGCTTGTTAGAGCAGTGATAATTCTTATATTTTAATTCGTCCTGATTAAAAAAAAAAAAGACAATGGAGGGCGATAAGGAGATAGAAACAGCCGCAAATAGTGGTGGAGCGGTTGCCGTCGCGGGTAGTGTAAGTGACACGACAGAGGAGCAGTCCGGCAGCAAGTTCGAAATCGACTTAATGAGGTGGGAAATCTCTTTGTTAAAGCGGGAAAAGGAACTTTTATTACGGGAAAAGGAACTGCAGGCAACAAATAGTGCCAATAGTGAAGTGTCCGACGATCGGAGTTTCGCGACCGTTCAGGAGCTAAAACCCTCATTTAGAATGGGATGTAGTGAGATTGGCATCCTGATTCCGGAGTTCGATCCAGCTAAAGACGATGTGTTTTTAGAGGACTGGATACGGAATATCGAAAATCTAAAAGAAATTTATGCGTGGGACGAGCGTACGCTTTTATTTTATAGTGTGCTCCGTCTTGGAGGTGCTGCTAAGTTGTGGTACCAGACGAAAAAGACTGTGATATTAAATCATGGACTGTGTTTAAGGAAGAACTGTTAAAAAGTTTCCCGGGAAATAAAGACGACAGTGCAGTGATAATGAAAATTATGACGAGAAGGAAGAGGTGTGACGAAAGTACAGTGTGGCGTCACTTGCGGCAAAGATAAACTTGTCCGAGGCAGCAACAATTAAATACATTATCTCGGAGTTAGACGACCAACATTTAAAAAATGTGCTTATGGCATCCAAGTGTAGTACAATTAACGTGTTACTGAGCAGCATTAAAAGTTACGAGGAGATTCATCAGCAAAATACTCATCGGTCGGATTTAGCAGCAGGTACATCACGAACGCTGGAAACAGACAGTCGTTTTAGGGTGAGCGAAGGTAATCGCTCTCGAAAAGGTACGTACCATTCATTTAATAATCCCGCTAAGTTTCAAAGCGGAAATATGACTATGAAACGGAATAGAGAGGATGACCCAAGAAATAGGCAGATCGGCAAACGGCCAAGATGGGTTCAAACGGGGATGAATCAAAGATGCTTCAAGTGTAATAAAGATGGTCACATTGCAAAGATTGCCAACGCGTTGGGTACATAGCAAATGTGAAGCCTTTTGAAAATGAGTATTATAAAAAAATCCAAATACTGTACAGGGAACTTGTTGCTTACCTGGATTTGGGAAGCGATTGCTCGACAATTAGGGATGAAAATGTGAGAGACTTGGAATTGAAGGTCATGCCCAGCGATAGAATTCTGCGAGGGTTCGGAGGTGCAGCAACTAAGACATTAGGTGCCGTCAAAGTTAAAATACAAGTGGATAAGAAAATGGGAGAAATTGATCTGGCAGTAGTACCAAATTATTCACAGACTACGCCAATTATTATTGGAAAAGATTTTATGGATCAACCTAATGTAAAAATTATAAAGACGTGGGGAAAGTTTGAGCTCGTGGAGGTAAACGAAGACGAACAAAACAAGGTATTAAATATTGCCGTGAGCGGAGTAAAACCCGATTTTTGTTTGAATGATATAAACATGGACGAAGGAGGCACGGAAGAGATCGTGTTATTAGAGTTAATTAACAGGTATGAGCACTGTTTCTCTAGGAATATGAGCGAGTTGGGGAAAACCGATTTGGTCAATATGGAAATATTCCTAAAAGAGAAAAACATTATTAATTATAAACCGTACCGAGTGCCGTATGCCCAAAAGCCAGTATTAAGGAAAATAATCCAAGAGTTATTAGATCAAAATATTATACAGCCTTCTACTTCTGAATATGCAAGTCCGGTGCTCTGGGTTAAAAAGAAAAATGGAGACTCCCGGATGTGCGTCGACTACAGGAAAATAAACAGTATCACCAAGAGAGAGGTGTTCCCGATGCCCAATATTGAGGAAACCCTTAACTCATTGGCTGGAAAATGTGTATCCAGCAATTTATATCTTATGTCAGGGTATCATCAAATAGCCGTTGACAAGAATTCACGTCATCTCACAGCATTTGTCACCCCCGATGGGCATTATGAGTACAGGCGGGTTCCGTTCGGTTTGACAAACTCGCCTGCGGTGTTTATGAGATTAATGGCTAAAATCCTTCAACCAATACAATCCCCGAATATTTAATGTTATATGGACGATATTCTTATCTCTAGTACAGACTTTAATCAACACATTCATACTTTGGAACGAGTTTTTGAAGAGATGGGCCGTACTGGTGTGACATTGAATTTGTTGTGTAACGGTACCGATCGATAGTATTATCGATATTTTGAAATTTTAACGATGGGCACCGTTACACAACCATACCCCTCCTTCGGCAACGTTTGGAGTTGCCGTAAACATGACACGGGCGACAGCTCCGGTTTCGTCTCGCCCGTGAAAAAATGCGCTGAACCAGCGGCGTCGCCCGCTGAGTTCGTGGGAAATGCGCATGCAAGTGCAGCGTGAGAAACGCGCACTCAGCGCGTTTCCCGCAGGCCGCCCGGGAACCTTAAGTTCTCGGCGGCTGAGCGAAGTTAGTTGCTGTCAAGTTTTAAAAGTGAAAAGACCAAGTCGGTTAACGGGTAAAACGCGTATTGAGTAACTAAGTTTATGAAGAGTGGCATCGTTCGACGTAACGAAAGTATAAGGATTGTTTTTGTATAACACTACATATAGTGTTTTGTAATAGACTGGCATAAACCGTGAATAAAGCAAACCTTACGTGAATCAACCCGGCTTTCACTCGTAAAGTAGATACATTACTATTGTTGTACCCAGTTATATTACAACAATTGGCGCAGCCGGTAGGATCAAGGAAGCCCAGCCGAGCCTGTAAGAGCTTGAAAAACCTTGATCCTGCGAACTTTTGGGCTTTGCGAAGCTCCATCGCTCCAGGGTATTCAACTATAGTTGCCTCTGCTCCAGGTGAGCAAGGAATTACCCTAAGGGAGGACAACTTTAGTCGCCGCTGTTCCAGGCGAACAAGCGATCTTCCTGTGAAATCCCCAGTCGTGCAAAGAGGCACCACCGAGGGACTGTAATTATTTAGTGATCGCCCCAGGAAGGAAGTGAATGTCAGGCGAGGACTCACCCGCCTACATCCCAGCTGAGGAGGACAGGACAGCAAATCCAACATCGAGGGAGCACCCCGCCGCTGTTTCAACAGCAGCATCGAGGGAGCAACCCGCCGCCTCAGCTTCAACATCGAGGGAGCACCCCGACGTCTCAACAACAGCATCGAGGGAGCAACCCGCCGCATCGGCTACAACATCGAGGGAGCAACCCAGCACCTCGACACCACCCGAAGTAGCAGCACACCAGCCAGGCCTAAGGCTTAGGAGCGGAACGGTGATTCCCCGTTCTTTACCAGTAAGTCTAGAATATCATTTAAATTTTTTGTTAGAAAGGGTGCGAGCGTCAGAAGCCGGATTTACAAATCGGCATTTTGATTTAATAAATAAAAAATTTGAAGAAACTAGTGAGCAGAGAGAAGCTCGCATAGTTAAAGCTAAAAAAGACTCAGAAGAATTCCGAGAGGAAATAAGAAAATTTAAAGAACGCTCGCAGCCTTTCCGCCTATTAGGTAATACGGGTGCTGTAGATTTAAGCTTAAAAAGTGAAAGTGCTAGCGAACTAGAATCAATAATTCACGGCCTGTCCGGGTGACTAAGTGCTACTTTCGCGGAATCGTCGGACGAATCGTTCGGTAGCCCTAAATTTAATCAGAGGGTTTCATCCCCGTTAACACCCGCGAAAAGCAAAGAAGTGAAAGTGTTTGAAATGGCTAATCACGATAATGTCATTAAGTATACGACCCAATCCCCTATTTACGGGCGAACCTAGTCCACTGTTGGGCCAGGAGCTCCAGACATTTTTAGGTTGTTGCCATCAGGTCGAAAGTTGCCTGTCGGAAGAGGAGAAAGTTCCCTTCCCCCGGATTCTGCTCACTCGCTTGCGGGGAGCAGCATATCAGCTGTTCATCGCTGAACCGCCCACAAGTTTCAGCGATTTCGAGGATCGCCTAAATAGGGCGTACCTCCCCAGAGAGACTTACCAGGAACTGGTAAATAAGTTAATTACTACCAGACAATATCCTCTGGAGTCTCTCAATGCCTTCACAGCACGCATAAAACAGGCTTTAGCTTTATGCAACGAGACAGCTGAAAGAAAGTACGGTGCGACCGCGGCAACAACTGTAAAGCCGCAATTAGAAGATTTTGCGGTTAACGCACTCCGAAGTGGGACGATTTATCCCCACCTTTGCCAATACCTTCTCACCTTGACAGAAGGAAATCTAGAGCAGATAATTACTAAAGCTCTGGACATGGAGAGGTTGCAACAGAGCTCTCCCTATTTGCAAAGTCAAACCCCAGGTATGGGTTTGACTACTCAGACAGCTGGGTACCAAAATAATGTACCCGCGTACATATCGGCGTCAAATTCTACTACGCCACCAGTACCAGCACCGCGGAGTATGATTAAAGCCGAACCATCGACGGCTAACACGTCGCCCACCGTGGCTAAGATCCCGAATCAAACACGGGATTTAGCCACGAAAATAACTTGCAATTTCTGCAAGAAAAAGGGCCACACATACGCGGATTGTTTTAAGAGGAAAAACACACCCTTTTGTGAATATTGTCGCACTTACGGGCATGATACTATCGCGTGTCGCCGAAATGATAACGGCCAGAGAACTGGCAATAATAATTCGGCTTATAAGTAAAACGGGAACAAAAATAGATCACCTTATCGGGGACCCCCGCGAAATTATAATGATTCGGGAAATTCCCAAACGCGACAAGCCAATAACGTTAGGCAAAGTTACGATTTCTGTGCCCGACAAGGACACACTATAGATACCTGCGAACATAAACGCAGATGGGAATCGAGAAGTCAGGGAAACGAGGCTCAGTCGAGCCCGAAATCCCCGGCTCGACTTTAAATGATGACGAAAATATAGGGTACACTCAGCCGCCCAACCCTAGCACTCCCATAGTAGAGCTCCCCCTAGACATCGGTCGAAATAAGAAGACCCCTCTAGTGGTGGACACGGGCGCTGAGATAAGCTTGATCAAAGAACAAGCTTTAAAGTCTCTCGAGTACATCAACACCGAGAAGACTTATACCCTGCAAACTCCATGTGGCAAAGGACATACATTGGGAAGCTGTAAGGGAAATGTCAAAAAACTCCCTGGTAATAGGGAGGCTAAAATTCCCTGCACTTTCCAAGTGATCGAAAATAATGCAGATCTGTCCCATTAAGGACTACTTGGAAACGATTTTCTTGCAGAATACTGCAATATAGAGGGCCCCGATAGAAAGCTTCGATTTCCTCGAACGGAAATCAATTTAGAGGAATTTTCGTTACCAATAGTGTTGGATACGAAAAGTGACTGTCCCCGAAACGCAACTGAAACCGATACGCAGGCAGATGAGATGGAATCCGAAGGGGTAAAGCTGTCCACCTGCCATGTTATCGAGGCATCTCCAGAGGTGGAAGCTGGTTGCCAAATGGCAAATAAGCCACGGTAAAACAGTAGGGAAACCTTAGCGAATACACCTATGATCGGCGAAATCAGGCGGCATGTTATAGCTCTTAACCCAGCAAACATTAGAAAACCACGACTTCATTTTTCCAATGGGAAAAGACTTGTTTTTGGAAATGCCGGGACTTCCTTTTGGACATGTTTTTTAACAGCCAATTTTACGTCTATTTGACGTCATTAAAAATTTTTCGATTTTTTTGTCGAAAAAGTACCTCTTTTTGGAACCACATAAGCGACAAGTTTAGGTAAATTTTCGA
Source organism: Machimus rusticus (assembly GCA_951509405.1). Classification (NCBI taxonomy): domain Eukaryota; kingdom Metazoa; phylum Arthropoda; class Insecta; order Diptera; family Asilidae; genus Machimus; species Machimus rusticus. The sequence goes on from OX608050.1 coordinate 13,842,294, forward strand.
CTAAGTTTCGGATGAAACTAAAACAAACGCATAAGTCTTAATATGACCGCAGTACGACGTCAATTTGAAGTAATTTACCGACTAAAGCGGTAACACAAATTTTGAGGTGGAATTGCGCATTCGCTACTTGTTGTTTGAGCCGGACGGTGCATTGTGAAAAGGTAGTGATAAAACGTCAGTGTGCAGCGGGCTTTAAATGACTAGAAGAAGAACGCGTAGAACTACATGCGTCCGATTAGTTGACAGAAACAAAAGCTGCGTTTTTTAATGAACTGGATCCAGGTTTTAGTACGTTTTCTCCACATGAAAACCCGAAAACCCAGGTTTTATCGGGGTTTCTGTCCGTATTGCCCCATTTTAAGTGGGAAATATTTGAAACTTCCCCGTAACCTCGATAGAAACCCCGATAAAACCTGGGGTTTCGGGTTTTCATGTGGAGAAAACGTACTAAAACCTGGATCCAGTTCATTAAAAAAACGCAGCTAAAGTGACACTAGTTGACAAAAGCAAAGTGACTGCAGACGAAATTGTGTACCATATTTTTTGCCAGTCGTTAATAAAATAATAATATTAAATTAGTGTGTGGTTATTGCATTTTTCAGCCGAAAGATCCTTCGATCAATTGGATACGGTTTTTGGTAAGTAATCATTGTTTATATCATAACGGCATTTCAAATGCGTTCAATGTATGTTTTATAGCCTTGAGAAACTCGTAAAATGCCGGTTGGCAGAAATATAGTGACTGCAGTTGCTTTAAATTGCGTTCATCGATCATGTATCGAACACGGAATTCAGTTTTCGAACAAAATAAAAGAACCCTCAAACGGAAAATTAAAAAAACCCAAACTCGTCATTTAAAATCAAAGTGTTATGATAAAAGCAAAAATATTATTATCGAAGAGGATTTAATATCCCAAAACGTTGGAGGCAATTTTAATGAAGAAGTTTTTTCCTTTGAAAATGGAAATTCTTCAGAAAATAATGAAGGAAAAAAAGTATTATATTAGAATCGGTTTTCACTAATAAATTGGCAAACTGGTGTGTGCAAAGCCGTATAAGTCAAAATTCTACGAATTCTCTGCTACACATTTTAAGAAATGAAGGTCAAATATCCTTTTTACCACTTGATTCAAGAACATTGTTAACAACTCATTCATCATTCGAGATACAATACTTTCAAAAATGTATGCCATTGTGGAGACACTTGAAGACGACGAGCCTTTTGTTGTGGCCGTTCCTACGATATGGATAAAAGAAAACCTTTTGTACTGGCCCGGAAAAAATAATTATATTAAAGCAGCTAAACATAACTTACTCCACCTGAAGAAGGCTGGGAAACGTATATATACAGGAGAATATTTCAAAGTGGTATAGGTATAGTTCACAATCTATATATTAATACGTGAAGAGAAAACTTTGTACCCCTTTTTAAGCATATTGGACAGACGGAGGAGTGCGAGATTTGGCATAGTTAAAGTTTATATAGAGAAGAAGTGCAGAACGCTAAAAGTTATATAAAATATGTGTTACAAATACACTAAATTAAATTAAATAAATTCATTATTTACGTTCATACTGTCTATGTCAAACGCATAGTAGTCTGTGGTCAAACAGTCGTAATTTTCAGTCCCAATTTCAAACGGCTGTGTACATTCGTATTTTTCGTAGTAACCCCAGTAGGTCGAATTTCGACCACAGGGCGACCACTAGTTATTTTTTAAAATGGTTTTCATAAAAATTCGTAAAATTCGTAATTATAGTTTCTTGGACTGAAGCACGGAAAAGATAAAGGTGGTTCGAGGTAAATTCATGTACAGACGGAGAGCCTTCAAATAAATTTCGGAAAGTTACAGAGACTGAATTAGATGCTAATAGCTATTTCAAAGGTAAGAACTTTTTTGGCTTTTAATTTAGCGATGCTTATATTGTCGTACGATGCATATTTGTTAGTTGTTGTTTAGCTGTTATATGCTGGATACAATAATTGTTTTTTTTTCTTAATCGTAGTTTTTATGCATGACAAAAATTTTATTATTTTTGTATATCCGTGATGATACCATATAGATGCATAAATAGTTTTATTTACTTATGTTGCATGCATTCCCCTTTAAAAGGCGCGGCGCATTGATACTGCAGCGATCTACTTTAAACTCCCACTCCTTAATTTGTTAGATTTATTTACAGAAAAATCCAATCCTGAAAATGATACTTGTAATGAGAGAATTATTCTCACTACCAAGTGAAACTTTTGAGGAGGGTATAGCCCTGCAACCAACATGTTATGAACTTTCGTCTTCAGCATCATCAGCTCAATTGAATAGTTCAAACCTTACCAATATTTCAGCAGGTAATATAAATAAATCAAGTTCTTTTTCAATCATATAATTTGAATTTTTAGGCTCATTGTATGCAACATCTGCTAAATCATGCTATATTCAACCAGCCCAAAAAGTCGTTATGCCACTGTCAACTGATGGAAATTCGGAAAAAGGTACTACAATTCCCACCAAATTTGATTCATTTTAATATTATCCCTTTCATTTTTCTTTAGAGAACCGGTTTTTTTCAAAGTCTTTACCGTCCTGCAATGGATCTTGTTCCCGATGCTGCCAGAAAGATAAAATAGGTAACATAAAAATTTCACATACCAAAAAGCATAAATCATAAATTATATTGTTATTAACTGCAGATTTAATTTACAATTTTATTGTGGAAAATCTCACTCTTGCAAACACTGGACTGCAAGGAATTTTCACGGAATTAAAAGGACTCCGAACTGTTTTGGATCCCCGAGCAAAATTTGCATTACGTTATCAATTTTTGCCAACTTTGCCTTTAACTGAGATATCAATGTTGGAGGATTTGGAAAAAAAAACCAATATTGATAATAAGCTGTGGAACAACAACTGGTATGATTTTTTATTATAAAATTAAAGATGAATATTTCATGCTTCCCTGTTTCAGACCGAAAAATTTCGAGAACAAAGCGGTGTGGGGATCTCCAAGGCAGTTAGAAAATGCCTAAAACACTATAAAAATAAATTAATTGCAAGTATGTTGTTTGTTATTGAATTGAAGAAGTGGTTTTTCTTTATAAGCATGCATTAAAGAATCAATCGAATAAAAGTATTTGTTACAGAATTTGCTGCATTTTTGTTATTTATCTAAAAATATTTTAATAAATAGCTATTTTAGAACTACCAGACTCAGGATTTAGATCGATCAAGGGTATTCTGCATTGAATTGGATTTTAAAATCAACTGCTTACAGTTATGATTGTAGATTTCTCATTAGTCGATCCCAATTTGTTAGGGTTTTATGAGAAATCCAAAATCATAACTGTAAGCAGTTGATTTTAAATTTCAATTCAATGCAAAATACCCATGATCCAAATCCCGAGCCTCATAAGTGAAAAAAACACGTCTAAATGACGTCATACTTCAGACTACTTGGTCTAAAATAAACCTGCTTATTAGAATACAATATAACGTCCTATAAACGACCTCTTTAACCGAAAATTGACGTCTTATAGGATAGCATAGATTATGCCCAAATAATGTCATTACCATATTCCAAAAGGCCGTCTCTTTGTGGTCTTTATCTAACGTTTTATACTAGTCTCCTTGCCTGTACTAAATGACGTTTTAAAGACCTGTGTTCGTAATGTGGTCTTCATGTGGGATTTTTAAGCCTTATTGTAATCAAATAAAACGTCGTTTGGCCGTCTTTTCGTAACATTTTGTCCTAGACCACTGGGCTTAGAGACGGTGTTATGACGGTCTTACGACTCGAAAATGTTTGTTGGGTAAGGAGCCAATATGCGTACCTGCACGATCGCAGATGGTGGCTAAAGTACCCTTGCTATTGTCTGAAGAAATGCTTTGCCTCTCTCAAGAATTAGGCAAAGGCATTTTCTTGGCCAATAGTATCGTACCCTCTAAGCAAAAAGAAGTTTCTGTTGGACTTCTCAATGCTACGAATTCCCAGATAGCCCTACAAGGCCTAACTTTGCAGCTAGAACCAGTAAATAATTACAGTCTAGCACCAATATGCCTCAGAAGGGTTAACAGAGCCAAGTTTAAACAAACTTTAGCTAAATAAAATAGGTATAAATAAAAATGGCCAGAGATCCAAAAACAGGCCAAAGAGCCAAGGCAGCCGTCGCGCTCGCAAAAAGGGATCAAAGAGTCCGAATACAATTAAAAGCGGCCAAAGCGCCGACGAAAAAGGGCCAAAGAGCCAAAGCAGCCATAGCGCTAGCGAAAATAGGCCAGAGAGCCAAAATAAAAATGAAAGCGGCCAAAGCGCCGACGATGAGAGGCCAAAGAGCCCGATTACAAATAAAAGCAGCCACAGCGCTCGCGGAAATAGGCCCGAGAGCCCTATAAATGAAATTAAATTAGACGGTGCAGGCGACCAAACTGCCAAGCTAGTTTATGTTCGAACCCCACAGGCGGATCGACATCTAACTGAACCAGTAAAAGAACGTTTAGCCAAGTTAGAGCAAGAACTCAGCCTGAGCGCAATTTTAAGTAGCCAAGAAAAGGCCAAGATTTTGGAATTATGTAAGGAGTATCACGACGTATTCCACCTAAAGGGTGACTACTTGACGCATACAAATGCCATCACCCATCCGATTTCAGTGGTGCAATACCAAGCACCCATTAACCAAAAAATGTACAGGTTACCAGAGACTCAGCGTCACGTAATAAACGAGCAAATAAAAGACATGGTCGATAACGAAATAGTGCAGCCAAGCAAAAGTCCTTGGAACTCGCCACTATTAGTGGTCCCCAAAAAGCCGGGACCAAATGGCGAAAAGAAATGGAGAGTAGTCGTAGATTTTTGTAAGCTAAACAAAAAAACTATAGGCGACGCTTTTCCTCTCCCACGGATCGAAGACATCCTTGACCAACTAGGTCATTCAAGGTATTTCACTACCCTCGATTTGGCTAGTGGATACCATCAAGTGCTAGTCGATCGTAAAGATCGTCCAAAGACAGCTTTTAGTACAAGCTACGGGCACTACGAATTTAAGCGAATGCCATTTGGGCTCAAAGGAGCCCCAGCAACATTCCAGCGCCTCATGAACTATGTGCTTACAGGCCTACAGGGCCTGGAATGTTTCGTGTATCTGGATGACATCGTCATCTATGGGAAAAACTTAGAGGACCATAACTCTAAGCTGCGTAAGGTCTTCTACAGGTTGCGGGAGAACAATCTGAAGCTCCGGAAAGAAGTGGTATATCTGGGACACAAGTGTTCTAATAAAGGAGCACTTCCTGATCCTAGCAAAACCGCTTGCGTCCAGAATTTTCAGCTCCACGAACTGTTAGGCAAGTTCAATCCTTTCTGGGACTTGCCAACTACTACCGAAAATTTATTCCCGATTTTTCGAAAATCGTGAGGCCAATTACGAATTTACTTCGGAAAGATGTTAAATTCAATTGGACGGAAAATGCCAAGAAGCATTTCTAAGTATTAAAAAATCCTTAATTTCTTCACCTCTTTTGATATACCTTGATTTCGGTAAACCTTTCAATTTAACCACGGACGCAAGCAATGAGGTATTAGGGGCTGTCCTCTCTCAAGGAGAGGTAGGAAAAGACCAGCCCATAGCATACGCCAGTCGTACCTTGAACAAAGCAGAGCGAAACTACTCTACCATTGAGAAAGAGTTGTTAGCTGTTGTCTGGGCGACTAGGAATTTTAGATGGTACCTTCAAGGTAGAAAGTTCACAATCTATACCGACCACAACCCTCTAAAAGGGGTCCTTAATGCAAAGGACCCTACTTCCCGGTTGAAAAGATTTCAACTCAAACTTTCCGAGTTCGATTACACCATCGAGTATACACCCGGAAAGTATAATACAAATGCGGATGCCCTAAGCCACATCCCAAGGGAAGATATTGAAGACCTGAACAGCCCAACCTTAACGGTAGAGGCTCAAGTCCATCGAGCTATGGACTCTACAGCGGAGGAACACAACCCCGCTACAGTACACGCGCTTACTAGGGCTCAGAAAAGGAAAGCCCAAGAAGGTGATATAGAAGTCATCCCAGATACACAACAGGCGGAAAAGCAGCCTGAAATAGTAGCACTCGATCCGGAGGAAAAGCTGTCTGAGCCTATAGGAACAGCTGACGACAAACCTTCATCGCCAGAAGAGCGAAACACCCCTGAGCATATTACGAGCCCCGAGGAAATTAAAATCATTTTACATGATTACCATGATTCCGCATTCGGAGGCCATCAGGGAGTATGTAGTTAAGACGTATAAAAGAATTAAGCGCAAATTTCGTTGGAAGCATATGTTACGCGATATAAAAAATTATATCAAGAAATGCTCCAAGTGCCAAAGATTAAAATCTTCGGCGCAATACAAGATGCCCATGGTCATAACGGACATAGCCGAGCAGCCTTTTGACAAGGTTTACCTCGATATCGTCGGACCATTGGAAGAGTCCACGTCAGGAAATAAATATATCCTAACCTTCCAGGATAACCTGACAAAATTCGTGGACTGGTACGCGATACCAAATGCGGAAGCCATAACAGTAGCGCAAATTTTCTTCGACGAAATCGTCACGCGCTACCGCATTCCCAAAAGAATAGTTACCGATCAAGGTACTAACTTCTTAAGTGATCTTTTTAAGCAGATATGTAAATTGCTAAAGGTGAAGAAGCTGCAAACGTCAGCATACCACCCCCAGTCTAATGGTGCACTCGAACGTGCCCATAGACCACTTATAGAGTATCTGCGTACCGTAGTAGATGAGAATCCCCAAAGTTGAGACCAGTATCTACGAACAGCAGCTTTTGTGTATAATAATAGTACACACGAAGGGACGAAATTGACTCCCATGGACTGCTTGTTCGGGTTTACGGCAGATGTCCCGTCTAATTTGAAAAGGGACCCCGAGCCCGTATACAATCACGAGAGCTATTACCATATGCTCCATTATAAATTACAAAAGTCTTACGCAATAGCCAGAAAAAATATTTTGGCCAGTACGAAAAAGTCTAAAAAGTATTACGATAAAGACGCTAGACCTCTATCTTTCCACGTAGGGGATAAGGTTCTCCTTAAAAGCGAGAACCGAAAACATAAACTCGCAGAAATCTGGGTAGGACCTTACCTGGTAACCGCTACCCCGTCATCCGTGAATATCACGACACGCATGGGTAGACATAATAAGATAGTACATAATAATCGCCTAAAACCCTACTTAGAGTAGAAAAGGCGGAGAATTTTTTTTTATTAATTGGCTAGTACTAAAGAATAAACCAACATTTTAGGAAATGTGGCTGACAATTTTGGTGCTCGTCGCCATAGGGGGCACAAAGGCATTACCGGAAAATGGAAAACCATACCGAGTACATCCGCTTAACAACACTGGGATCGTATTTGAAGATATGGGAAATTTGTTAACTTACCATGCAAAGTGGAGCATCTTCACGGAAATAGACCTGGCAGAATTGGATCAGCAAGTCCAAATAGCTCAAAAGGCGGAGCATCTGGTACATCAACTGTGCGGCATCCACGAGGCGTCAACGCATTCGTGTAGGGTACACGAGGTACATATACATTCGTTAATAGAGAATTTAAGACGAAGAATGGCGGCCATAGGGGAGACGATCCCTAAACAAAGGGTAGTGAGGTCCCTATTCGATGGAATAGGTAGCGCTCTACATTACCTCTTTGGAACGATGGACAGCTCGGACGATAAAGAAATTTATAGTCGACTAGAGCAATTAGAGAAGGACAAACAGGCACTGGCGGACTTACAAGGGCAGTATCAGACATGGGAATCACAGATTTCCATAATTTTTATATATATTGTAGGGGAGGATCCCCTGAATAGATTAGCAAAATGGCAAAATGCAACTCTCTATTATTAACAAGATATTTCAAGTTAAAGTTGCATGCGCAACTTTATAAGAAACTTTTTTGACGCTTGCACCTGTGAGTTCGTGGCGTAGCGGCAACGCTCCTGCTTACAGAGCGGCGGGACGGCTGTTCGAGTCCCGGTCGAGTTTTTTTTTTTTTTAATTTTTCTATTTTTTTTCATTTTTCTTCTTCATTTTTATAAATGAAATATTAAATCATTTATATTCTTTTTTTTGTTTAATTTAAAACTGATAAAAATGGAAAAAAATTCCCAACTGTAAAAGTAATAATCAATTGGAAGAAAATAATATAAAAACAATTATTACGAAAATAGGGATTGTGATAATTATAATAACAAAATGATAAATACCATCAAATATAATAAATCATTTATTCAATTTTATTTAAAAATTAAATGTTATAATTCATAATAAAATTATAATAATTTTTATTTATTCACTCTCCATGTCATCATCAGATTCGTTCGTAATTATGCATTCTTTCGGATGATAATTATCATAAAAGCAGTTAAAACATAAAGTTTTGTCACAAACCGCACATTTTATAAGTTTCGACGAAAGTAAGATCACAGCTGTTTAGACCACGTCAGACATTTTGAACCGCTATAACTCTGTTTTGAGTTTTCGTGAGCGTTAGACGTTGGAAACAGTTTTTTCCAGTTATTCAAAGTGATTTTTGTGTGGTATCATAATGGAAAAAGCAAGTACGAGTTCTGAAGATGTTGTTTATGAAGAATCTCACCTAAACGATTCGATTAAAAAAGATATTTCAAATGCATTTTCATATTGTAAATCATTATTAGAAGAAAGCGAACTTCTGATTAAAAACCCTTCATCAAAAATGTCAAATGTATCTATTGCTATGGGAGAAGAGTTCTATAAGAGCATTGTTTCAATGTTAGATGAAAGAAAAATCATTGGAGATGAAGAACTTATTACCATGGATGAAGATGATGAGACAAATGATTATACAGAGGTAAAAGGAATATTATTTTTGTTATTATATTTTTTATAATCATTTAAAAAAGTTGATATATAAATAACTGAATTTTTTCTCCTTGTTGGGTGAAATATTTTTTGGTATTTTTACAATTAGTGCATTGGTGTTCCGGAAGATGCTGATGATTTTATAGCTCAAGAATTTGGCGCCGAACCACGTGATTACATTCCACTGTCTTATAAAGAAAGGGCAGTTACTATTGCCGAAGCTCATCCAAGATGGAATTTAAAAACCCTTCAAAAGCGTGGGGCATTATGATTAAAGCACAAACAAAATTTGTATAGGTGGAAAGAAGATGTTAAATCTGGTGGTACTAATTTTGATAAGTGGAACACTATTGACAATGAGATATATGTATGAGCGATTTTTGGAGGCCCGTTCTGATATGGAGCAGGTATTAAATTTTGTATTTTACTTGATGAGATCTGGTTATTGTGGCCGATTCACTGTGCCACATTATATAACGTTTGGCCGATTCACTGTGCCACATTTTATAACGTTTTTATCATCAAGTCGGCTTGACTATTTTCTTAGGAAATCAAAATAGGCTCAAAAAAGTATTGTTTCGAGTTTAGGTTTTGATACACGACGTGAAGGCTGTTAAAAACAAATAAATAAAATTATTAAATAATTTTATCTCTTCTTATATAAATAAAAATTATGATTTCAGTCTTTTATAAATTATAGCTATCCGCTATAAATTGGTGACCCCGACAACCCGGACAACGTTTAGCAATATAATTTTTCCAAAAGAAATTTCCATCAAAATTTTTTTTTTAAATAAAAAAAAGATGAGCCGTCCTTGGAAGGATTATAACCTAAACATGAGGGAGTATCTTCAATTAATGAACAATTCCACAGATTTAGTTTACATCCGTGGGGACAAATTTACTTTTCGAAAGCCAGACCTTGACCTTACTTCAGCAAATACCAGAAGAAACAACGCTTATCCATCACGTAATTCAACAGTCAATAGTTCAACAGTAGCCACAAACATCAACAAGTCAACAACCTACAACAGCAACAATTAGCAACATCAACCTATTCAACAATTCAGCAGCAATTACATCTCATCAATATTCAACCATTCACCAGTTAAAGAGGGCAATCAATCAATCAATCAATCATAAACCAGTTAAAGAGGACAATCAATCAATGAATCAATCATTCATTCAATCAATCAAGCAATCACTCAATCATCAATTTTCAACCATTATAAAACTCCCTTTCCATATTTACCGTACCGTATCCGGTGACTGGGAGGAGGGTAATGTGGCCGATTCACTGTGCCACATTATATAACGTTTGGCCGATTCACTGTGCCACATTTTATAACGTTTTTATCATCAAGTCGGCTTGACTATTTTCTTAGGAAATCAAAATAGGCTCAAAAAAGTATTGTTTCGAGTTTAGGTTTTGATACACGACGTGAAGGCTGTTAAAAACAAATAAATAAAATTATTAAATAATTTTATCTCTTCTTATATAAATAAAAATTATGATTTCAGTCTTTTATAAATTATAGCTATCCGCTATAGTTATTATATATTGTAAGAATAAAATTTCTGATTATTTCATTTTTTCTCTGTAATTTTTCTGAAGGTCACAACAAGAACATTGCAACAGTGGGCAATGAATGCTGCCTTCCAATTTTTATCAGGCGAATTTCACTTTGTTGCCATTGTAAACCACGGGTGGAAAGGTTTAAAAAAAAACACCGAATTCGTCAACGTAAAATTACTAAGTTTATAAGTTCCAAAGAAGTTGCTTCTATCGAAGAAGTGATGGAAAGTGCAGAAAAATGTCGTCTGCAAACAAGAGCATTAATTTCCACATTTGATCTTGATTATGTTATTAACACTGATCAAACTGGATGCAAATATCAATCAACATGCAAAAGATCATTGGCAGAAAAAGGAACGAAAACCATTTTCGTTAAAAAAAAAAATATCAGTTTGACTACACATTCTTATACTGCACAGTATGCATTAACAGCTTCAGGAAAGGTGTTACCTTTTGTGTTTGTATGTTTACGTGAACCAAATGGAGCATTTGGACCACAAATCAAGAGACAAATAGATCAGTTTAGTGAGATATACAATAATGTTATTGTAACTTGTACAAAATCTGGAAAATTAACTAAACATGAGTAGGAAAATTTTTTAAAAACTTGTATATTACCTTATGTGCAACAGAATAAATTTCTTCAAATTATCGATTCATGGGGCGGTCAAACAGATACAACAGTGTATGACAATATTTTTGTAAACAAAAACGGTGAAGCTACTTGCACAGTCAAAATTATTCCACCAAAATGTACACCCATTTGCCAACCGTGCGATGTCTACTTTTTTCGATAAATAAAAATATTAGTTAAGAAAATTCAAAATGCTCCAGAATTATTGGCAGACAACAGAGAATTAACATCAAGAGAAGACGTCATGAAAATTCATTCCCTCATATTGCATCAATTAAATCCACCAAAATTTAGAGCAATGATCCAGTTTGCTTGGTTCAGTTACAAGTTGATTGATAACAGAAACATATTTATGAATGTAAACCAGTTACGTTTTTCGATAAATAATATGAAAACAAAATGTAATTGCAATAAAAATAATTTTATAAAATGTGCGGTTTGTGACAAAACTTTATGTTTTAACTGCTTTTATGATAATTATCATCCGAAAGAATGCATAATTACGAACGAATCTGATGATGGCATGGAGAGTGAATAAATAAAAATTATTATAATTTTATTATGAATTATAACATTTAATTTTTAAATAAAATTGAATAAATGATTTATTATATTTGATGGTATTTATCATTTTGTTATTATAATTATCACAATCCCTATTTTCGTAATAATTGTTTTTATATTATTTTCTTCCAATTGATTATTACTTTTACAGTTGGGAATTTTTTTTTCCATTTTTATCAGTTTTAAATTAAACAAAAAAAAGAATATAAATGATTTAATATTTCATTTATAAAAATGAAGAAGAAAAATGAAAAAAAAAATAGAAAAATTAAAAAAAAAAAACCCGACCGGGACTCAAACAGCTCTGTAAGCAGGAGCGCTGCCGCTACGCCACGAACTCACTGGTGCAAGCGTCAAAAAAGTTTCTTATAAAGTTGCGCATGCAACTTTAACTTGAAATATCTTGTTAATAATAGAGAGTTGCATTTTGCTAAACTATTCAGGGGATCCTCCCCTACAATATATATAAAAATTATGAAAATCTGTGATTCCCATGTCTGATACTCCCCTTGTTAGAGAAACGCCAGATAAGTGTTGTCAAGACTACTTTTGAACAAATTCAAAAGCCCTTCGCCTCCCTGGTGGAACGCCAACAGTCCATTATTTTAAAAATAAATAGTCTCTAGATAATGTTACTGAGGAGATAACTCGGAGACAGGAACGACAGGAGGTAGTGATGGGGTTATTGCTGCAAGTGGTGGAAATCGAGTTTAGACAACAGACTATACTCGACATAATCACCGCAAGCAGGAATGGCCAAATACACCCCCTGTGTGTGTCTCCGGGCGCTCTCCTCGAAATATATCATAAGGCACATCCGAATTGTAAACGTTTAGGAAACTGTTTAACGCTTTTATACCAAGTAGCTAAAGTCTACACACATATGGTCCAGGAAAAACTAATTATAAAAATTGTATTACCTATTTTTGAAAAGGAAGTAATGAAATTATACCACATACAAAAGTACCCAATCCGAGGAACAGGGGAACAGTCCCTTGTCCCGGACGTAGCCTATACGTATGTAGGAAGTCGTCCGAGGAACCAAGAGTTCCTCTTTTTGTCCGATAAAAATGACAAAGGACTAACGAAAATTACACAGGATGCCCATAGGAGTACATACCTACTAGAAATAAAGTCTCCGATAACGGTAGGCTCTCAAAGCAAGGAGTGCATTGTTAAATTGTTGTTTAACCCCTTAGGGGAAAACCCACAATGCAACTTCCGGCTACAAATACCGGCAAAAAATTTTTTCACAAAGATGAAAAATTCCAATACCTGGTTGTACTCATTAGTACACCCCCAGGTGGCACAGTTAAATTGCCCCAAAAAACTTATTTCGTCCCTTCTGACGGGACAAGGAAAGTTAACCGAGCCCTGTGACCTCCAACTAGGAGCAGAGATACTCCAATATGAACAAGAAACGACGAGCCCAATGCAGATCGTCCAGCCGCAACAATTCCCAAATCTGAATGAGACTTGGGAAGAATTTAAGAAATTATAGAAGAAGCCCCTAAAATGTTTTGGATGAATTTTACTTTTCCCAGCAAAGATCCAAAAGAAGAGATCAATGCTGTAATTAACAAAGGCACGTACAGTACACCCTAGAAGAAATAAAAAGCAAAATCGACGAAATAAAGGCATACCCAAATATGGGAGCCCACAGCCACCTGACTGTCTACTCGTCGTCGGTGACGACAATATTAGTGATAGTAGGAGTAATTATAATCCTACGCACTTGGCTACACCGGCGGAAATGTTGCCTGAAACGCCGGGTGACACGGGTGGAAGAAACGGAGGAAAAAACCGAGGGAATACCCCTCAGACCCTGCCGCGGGCGAAGGCCGTACAGCTGGTGTAAAAATAAGCAAAAACACATATTAAAAGGAACCCCTTTCTCTCTTCCTTTTTGAAAACAAACGAACCTAGATGAGCCACTTGTCGCTAGAGTCCAAGCGATAAGAAAAGCGCACTTAACAATTTCTTTGCTGATTATCTAGCAAAGTTACCGTCGCGATCACCGCGGACGTAGATGCGGACACTTGGGATAAACAATTTTATCTTAGCCACGCCGGACCGAGACATTTGTAAACAATTAACATTCCTCGGGAAGGAATTTGCTTTCAAGAAAAATAATTTTTAAACATGCTGAATAAAGTAATTTCATTTAGCTATTGTAAATAATTTGATTTTTGAGAAACATTGTTGCAGAAAAATATTAATTTCTTTTTAAGAAAATAGAAAATATATAGAACCAAATAATTAAAAAATATATAAATATAAAAAAAAAGAAAATAATAATAATAATAAGATAAGAAAGACGAAGTTTTCCTGAGAGGAAAACTCTAATTTTAAGGAAATAATTTGAATAATTTAGATAGAAAAACTTAAAATAATTTTGGTAGTTTTAGCAATTTGAATAGCGAATCCAGTGACTGGTTAGGTTGGCCGAGCTGTAAAGGGCTGCTTTGGCAGCGACAAGAATGTTCATGCATCGTCGGTTTAGAATGCGAACAAAGTATCCTATATTGGAAACTAACTAGGGTCCCACAGACAATAGTAATAAAAGGGGCGTGAGAATGTGTGCATGAGAAAAGCATTTTTCCCAAAAGATGCATAACGGTGTGAGGGTGCCTGAGTGTGGATCGACATTCGGTCGGCAGGGCTCAAGCCTAGTACTCGCGTGTATTAAGAAAGGCAGCAGCATCATAGTGTTTTAAAGAAATAATAGAATTTTAAAAAGTGATTATTTACATTATGAATTTATTAGAAGAAGTGCAATAGTGTTGAATAACAAATAAATCAAAACAAAGTTTCAGATGAATACTAAAATTTCTATTTAATTTTTTTGTAGATTTTTCAAACGTAAATAAAGACTAACCTTCAGAAGTTTTACATCATCAGATGATAAATTAGACAGGAACACGAAGGGAGGGAGTGTTGAAATAACTTCGCGTTCTGACATCTGTGCAGCGCCACGGGTATGGAATACACAACACTGCATCATTTTGAATTGCACCACGAGCTCCTTCTTCTGTCTCAGGCTTTCATCGTATACAGACGTTTTGTTTATTTAAGTCCTGCGTGGAAAGTTTTATTTTTGTAATAAGTTTTTGTTAAGTAAAAAGGCTGAACCTAATTTAGTATTGTGTTGTTGTTATAAAACAATAAACTTAAAAACATTTCAAGTGGTGTTGTTTTGGTGTTTAATATAAAAAATATAAAAAGAAATCCAACAAAAATATTGGAATAATTTAATAATTCTTTTGTTCATAGATCAACACCCTCCACAAAATATTCTGATTGAACTGAAATCAGAATTAACGGAACTAAGACAACAAGTTGGCCAGTTGAAAAATCAAAATCAGCAAATGATGATGGTTTTTGCAGAAAACAACGTTTTGATGAAAGATGTCATAAAGAAACTGGCGCCAAAAAAAACCTCAACTTTCGAAATTTCCTATAAGGACCGAAGAAGACCCCCAGAAATTAGAAAAAGAAATCGGAGAAAATGAGGATGATATTATAAGTTTTACTTTCACACGAAGCTATATTATATATTATTTTTATATATGTATATAATACATGTATATATAATTACAGATTGCAGCTGTTCAGCATATAGTTTTACCATCCAACCTGAAAAATCGATTTTCCAGTCTTTATCATACAATTACGATGGCGTCCAAAATAAGAAATGTTTTAAACAACTCAAAATTAATTCAATTTTATTCAGTAAATTTAATGACTTATCCAAAAGAACATATCCTTAACCATTTAGTTTTTAAGAGGCTTTATCCGCAACGAGCAGTGAAGAAGATATCATAGCTACCATCAGAAGATGCTTCAAAATATGTATATAAAAACAGGATTCATAAAAACGAATGCTGGAAAAAAAGAATTTCGAAACCAACGACAAGCAGCGACAACTAGTATTTTTAATATTCGTACTTTTTTTATGTGTTTTCCTCTTCTTTTTATTAATTGAAACATTTACATATGTATATTTATTTGAACTAAGAATTGCGTTTAATTTTCATAATTTTATTTTGATTTTATAACCGAAACATGTATATTTATTTGAATTAAGAATTGTGTTGAATTTTCATAATTTTATTTTGATTTCATAACTGAAACATGTATATTTATTTGAATTAAGAATTGCGTTGAATTTTCATAATTTTATTTTGATTTTATAACCGAAACATGTATATTTATTTGAATTAAGAATTGCGTTGAATTTTCATAATTTTATTTTGATTTTATAACCGAAACATGTATATTTATTTGAATTAAGAATTGCGTTGAATTTTCATAATTTTATTTTGATTTCATAACCGAAACATGTATATTTATTTGAATTAAGAATTGTGTTGAATTTTCATAATTTTATTTTGATTTCATAACTGAAACATGTATATTTATTTGAATTAAGAATTGCGTTAAATTTTCATAATTTTATTTTGATTTTATAACTAAAACATGTATATTTATTTGAATTAAGAATTGGGTTGAATTTTCATTATGTTATTTGCTTTTTATTAATACCTGAAAGATTTATATTTCTTTGAATTAAATATTTATTTGATATTCCCTTATTGTGTTTAGGATTGCTTTCCTTTACTTGTGTGTTCACTATTATTTGAATTCGATTTATTTGAATAAAATCAATATATTTGAAAATAAAATGTATCTTTTTATTTAGCCTAAACATATTTCATTATCCTTTTACCTAAACCTACAGATAGTACTCTTTAGAAGGCATTACATCTGAAGAAATATGTGTTACCTAATTGTAATAAAGGAAGTAAAGCCGCTGGTAATGTGCAGTATTTACCTAATCATGCCTTCTGCATTAATGCGGTAACCTTCCCTGGTAATGCACAAGGTAATGGCTCTCTCAAAATTCTCTTGATTCTACTCTCATTTACCAAGTAATGAGCTATGTAAGGCCTTCCGTGGCTGACACTTCTATGTTAATTGTAAATAACAAAATAAGCCAGCTGGTTAGGCATTCCACTTACAAAATCATGCATGCAGCATTAATGTGGAAGCTCTTCCACTCCCTACTGGGAACCCTCGGTAAGTCCAGCGAGAGCTGACTTTATATTTTCCTAGTTTTCGATATACATACAAACATATATGGTTTTGGTGTTTAAAAAAAAAAAAAAAAAAAAGAGAGAGAAACCTCTGGGGAGACCGGCCGCCTAACATCTCTTTTAGTATTGTGCTACTAAATAACTTGCATTTTATACCATGTCGAGCCTTTGTCCTTACGGCTCGACAATTAAGACTTATTTTTTTTCCACACGCGTGAGGGAAAAATAAAATGTGCAATTCGGGCGGTGCGTAACCGATTGCTTACGCTAGCAGCTAAAGAAACTCGCTTCGCTCGTGCGTTTATTGCTGCCAGCGTGCGCAAACGGCTACTTTACGCCCTTGTTGCACAATATACTATTTCTGCACTCTTTTGGTGCACATATTTGTGGTCAGGGATATAAATTTTGGTAAAGTACAGGGTTAGTCAGAATAACTGTCGCGAAATAAAAAAGTTGCTTATCTAATTGTTAATAGTCTCCATTCGTAAATTAACTTCCAGTCTGCGTTGTCTACTTAGGGTTTACGGCTTTAAAAAAAACCAAAATTCATTTCGTTCCCGAAAAACATAAGAAAGTAAGGGTACGAAGGTGCAAGTCCTTGCTTCAGAGACTCGCTTGGATATTATTTTTTCGGATGAAAAGTTATTTGTGCTCCAAAGCAGCTTTAATGTTCAGAATGGCCAAATATATGCATCTTCAACATAGAATGTGTCAGCATCAAGAAACGCTGTAAACAGTTCACAATCGACAACAACCGTTATGCTTTGGGGCGGAAAATCCAAGCACGGCAAACTTCCCCTGCTCTTCATCGATAAAGGTGTAAAAATTAATAAGGACTACTACCTTCATAAAGTTTTGATTACCCATTGTGCCTTGTGCTCACCGTCTTTTCCTAAACAACAATTATGTGTTTCAAAAGGACAATGCACCAACACATCAAGCAAAACTTGTTCAAGAGTGGTGTTCAGTGAATTTGCCTTGCTCCATAAGCAAAGATGAATGGCCATCATATTCGCCCGATATCCCCTAGATTTTTCCATTTGGGAATATATGCTTAGTAAACTAAGAAATTTGGAAAAATTCAAAAGGTTTTGGAAAAATTATGGGGCGATATTCCGGACGAACTAGTGCGTGCCGTCTGTGAAGCATTCCCTACTAGACTTAAGACTTGTATTAAAAGCAATGGAAATCCAGTGGAGCTTTCTTCTAATAATTAAGATTTGTGCTAAGCTAGTAAATAAATAATTTCTTAAAAATAAATATTAATTTACAAATTATTCAGGTTTTAAAAAGAAAAAGCAACACTTGTTCTGACTAACCCTGTAATTGTTCCTTCTTTAGTAGCTTCCCTTCACTCACCATCTGTCGATCTTACCCTAATCAGGCATTTCTAAGTAGTTATGAGAATTTAACCGTCGTAGCCTATTTAATTATAAGCAATCTTGATCTTATTCATTATTTCCGTAAGAATGCTGCCCCTTAAGGGCCACTGGATATATCTATTTTTTTTCTATAGCTAACTGAATTGGTTCTAATAAATTTTGTAGCATATACTACGGTGACCCGTAGTCACAGTGGAGAAGAGGAGGGTAAGAGGGAAGTAGAACTTTAGAGGCCGTCTACTACCCCATCCCTACAACGAAATGAACGGAATTAGTTTTTTTTTTTTTGATTCGCTAGCTTACTATTCCTTTTTTCATCAATTAATGAGGCAACAAAAACTGGAAGGGACGTGTCTACTCTTCTGACAGGAGCGCGGATAAGCTACCAGTGGTGTTCAGGTGAGTTTTAGTCCACGAAACCCCTCCATCCAGAGAGCTAGAACGTGCTGAACCAGGCGCTCCTCGGACTTGGACCCAGAGCATTAACACCCTTGGCTTCACGCCGGTTGGCCTCGAGTTGCAGAGGACAATCATATATACGAGGTGTGTTCAAAAAGTAACGAGAATTTTTAAATTTCGCGGGTTCGGAGAGTCCGCCTGTATAAAAAATTTTTTTTATTATGTTGGTACACATGCCCCTGAAGTACGATAAAATTTTCACCAATATTCATTGCTTACTTTTTAAGTAACGTTAGACGTGTTTTTCGAGCTCGGCGATTTTCGTTTGTGAAAACAATTCATGGCTTTTGCACCACGATAATGCACCTGCTCACACTTCATTGCTTGTTCGTGAATTTTTGGCCAAAAACAAAACTGTAACGATGCCTCAGCCTCCATATTCGCCAGATATGGCTCCATGTGACTTTTTTCTATTTCCAAAAATAAAGAGAACATTAAAAGGCCGTCGTTTTGCAAGCATAGATGACATTAAAAGCGAATCGCTGAAAGAGCTAAAAGCTATTACAAAGATCGAGTTTCAAAAGTGTTTCGAGGATTGGAAAAAGCGTTGGCACAAGTGTATTATATCCGAGGGGGATTACTATGAAGGGGACATAATATATATTGATGAATAAATAAATATTTTTTTCATAAAACAAAAATTCTCGTTATTTTTTGAACACACCTCGTATATACATATAGTTTATATCAGACAATAATATTATACGTCATAAGTGTGCCACTCATTCTCCACAGTCTAACGGTCAGGTGGAAAGAATGAATCGGCTTATAACACCTATTCTTTCCAAGGAGTGTGACGAATTACCACCGGAGAGTGGTACACATTTCTATCTAAAATTGAATTCGCACTTAAAGACAACGGTGACTTGTATCGTAGTAGTGTAATACAGCTTCCATCACGTGAAAGGATTTCATCACACAAAGTCTACAATGAGCTGTCTGATAAATGTTGAATACTTCTCTGGAGGTTGCCTGACCCTCTTGAAAAAAGTCTCTTTTGGTGGATTCACCGCACAAAGCAAATTATTTGCAAAGGAGATTATTTTCAAATATCCTACATCACTTCCAGGATGTCTTGACCAATCAAATAAATTTGGGAATGGTGGAATCAACCAAGGAGTTTATAAATAACTATGTGACATCGTATACTAAGATTATTGATCTGGAGACAACAACCTCGCATTGTGAAGAAGAATGAACACGATCGAACTCTCAAAGTCGTTAAAAAGTAACCCTGCAGCAAAAATATTCTTTAAAGGTGTATTTCCATGTAACCGCCTACCAAAAAATATAAAAAAACCAGCATGTATCATACAGATCCTGCGCATAAGAGCGGTACGCATTGGATTGCATTTTACATCCAAAGAAAAGGACATGCAAAATACTTTGATTCGTATGGTAAACCCCCCAGTAATAGGTTTTTTCGCAACTTCTTACATACTAATTCAGATGTGTTTGTAAACAATAAAAAACAGCTGCAAGGTGCACTTTCATCTACTTGTGGACATTTGCATGGTGGATAATAAAGTTGTGAATTTATATCGCAAAATATACTTGAAATAAACCAGTTATGTACACTAGAAGATAAGAGTATAAATACGAGACGCTGGTGATGTACATTTAATATATCTTATTTTATAGTTTTAGATGCATCCAGGATTGGCTTAAACTATTTGATCTTTGAAATCAGAATATTGTGCACTGATGATCAATAACCCAAAGCAATGCTTCTAGAATGTGCATTTTATTATATTTAATGGTTTTGAATGCGCTGAGAAACATCTTCAAACTTTAAATAAAAAATAGAAAACCAAAAGCACACGACGTCTAGGGAGTATAAATACGCAACGTTTCTCCTAAGAAATAAAAGTTTCACAGGCAAACAGAAAACTGTCACAGAAAAATAGAAGGAAAAATGGTGAGTATTTGAAAACCTTTGTTACCTTTGATAAATTAATATTTTTTATAAATTTTCACCGTTCTTAGAGTACATCTGAACTCCTGAACACCATTGCGGAAGGTGATTCCCCTACACTTGTCCCGATAACAACGCTGTAGGAAAAGACGATGTACTTGTACTTCAAATTGATGAAGACGAAGTACGAGCAGAAATTGACTGTACATTTGACTGATGGAAATTTTGTTTTTCTACCTCCGAGATTTTGGGACAAAATCAAGACACAGCGTCAGATTGACGATCTAAATCATATCCAGCAGCATTACCTGGTTCATAAAGGGAAACACCAAAGGTGGTTTTTTAAAATTAAAATTTGTTCAGCAGAACTAAAATGAATTAATTTCTGCTATATATAAAATATCAGAGTATTTTGTCAAATAAATAATAATGTAATAATATAAAATTCTGATTGAATAAAATATTTGCAGATTTTCTATAATAAAATTGTTATTTTATTTTTTTCTAACCCAACTCCTTTAATTTCTTTCTATGGCTGCTGTTCATGTTGCATCATGTTATCTTCATGCCCGAGATAATTTTCAAGCTCAGCCCTCTGTTACCCAATCGGCCGCTCTATGCTCCTCACGTGCAGCCAAAAGCATCTTATCTGCACATGTCCAGCATCTTATCTTGTCATTTCAAGCACATGCAATCCAAGTTTTGTCTTCTTATGCAATCTAAATTTTTTTGTCTTCTTAACTTCTTCTTCGCTTCTTCCAGATCTCCCAAGTCAAGTGTTTATCGATCGATCGCCTGTTTTACCCCTTCGAAAAAGCAGCAGCAGCAGGCCACCGCTTCTTTGCACTATTCCTGCTCCTCCACCTCTTTTTCTTCTAAATGAAATACCGGGTCGCGAATAGTGTTTTAAAATTAAATATGCGTGTTGTGCCGATTGTGAAGTGATGAATTGCAATGAAAATGTGTAGTAGAACAATCCTTAATCGGATTTCATGTACATTTTGCAGGTGAAAAGTGAGTTTGCGATGGGAATTTTCAACTTTCAATATTGACGAAATGCCCAAATTAAAAGTTAAAAATTTTCCGAAATCAAAGGTGACCGGCGTAAAATTCGCTTAGATCCTTCTGTTTTAGACCAAATGGAAGGCACCTGCTCAATTTCATTGAAATCCGAGCTTGGGAACTGTTCTTCAGTATAGCGGAGACCTCGACTCATAAAGACGAAAATTGCACCAACCCTAGGTACAATTTTGAAATAATAAAAACTACCTGGTACCTGGGAGGATGTTTTAATTTCAGGACTTGTGCAACCCCTTTCTACCGCATGTTGCACCTTTTTGGAAAGGTAATTAGATAGGTAACTAGAAAAAAATAAAAAGTGGGTATGTTAATAACGTGAATTTCGGAGGAAAGTGGGGCGAAAGGTGAAAAATCGTGAAAAATCGTGAAAAATCGTGAAAAATATTACTTTTTTCAACTTCCAGGGGTGATTGTGGCCAAGAGGTTGGGGGTAGGGGTTGACCTTTTTGGAAAGGGCTTTAAAATAGTGATTTTTTGAGATCGGTTTGGGATCGCTGCGATGCGTAGAAAAAAAGATAAAAATACCCATATAAGGCAACATCGTGATTTACTGCCAAACGGTGCGAGATGCCCCCTCCCCCCCCACCCATACGATTTTTTGCTTGTCTCGGTCTGGCCTTTCACCTCCTGTAGTATTGACCTTCCACCCGGAAACACCCTGTATAGGTACGTGACGGTTTTAAAAATTCCAATTCAATCAAAAATTTCGTCCAAAACCTAGAACTGGTTTCGATGTGAAAAGAACACGGCAAATATTGAAAAAGCTCATCAATACAGAGCACTATTTCAGTTCGTTTCCGGTGAATTATTACAGGAAATTGACGCACCTTTGAAGCAAATAACTGGCTTGTTTGCAAAAGATTTTGCGGGATTGGATGTGATCGTTACCGAAGATTTGCACCAATTATCCCCCGTAGAAGCCACGCCAATCTTCAAGCAAACTAATAAAAAGAATTACAGGTAAAACACCTTGGCGAAAATTTAAACAATTTGAACTGAAGACGGTAATGTGACAAGAAAATAGATTTTTTTCTTCAATTTTAACGAAGATCGGAAATGGAACTATTCTAGAAGAAGAAGAATTGAATATGATAGAATCTAGATTTGTAACTAAAGAACACGCACAATCAGTATGCCCGGAAGGAACTAGACTTATGATGTTTACAAATACTGAGGTTAACGAATACAACAGTGCAATTTTGAACACTTGTGGAAATAAAATTGTTTCATTAGCATCGGATCATTCAACATTCGGCACCCGTTCCGAACGGTCAAGTTCTGTTCGCGCTCCGCAAATTTCGTTAGTTGTAAAAACGTAATAAAATTAAAAATTCGCCTTGTAAGCAAGTCGGTCATTCGCCTTTAACAAGTGCAGCATATTTAACAGTGCAGCACATACATAACACATAACACAAGTGTGCAAGTGTCATTGACCGACACAGGTCGCTTACAATGTTAGCAAACTCAAGCAAACCCAAAGACCCCGGCAAACCATGTGATTTACCTCACCCTGCCCCTAATGTGCAATTAAACGATAAAGTGCAAACAAGTGAGAAAGTGCAATTCGATCATATGGACACAACCCCACCCAACTCAGGGGCCACTGCCTCCACTGGAATTCAACGATACTTCAATATAATCACCGCTGAAAAGCGCAGGCGCAGCCCAGTCAATATGAAATCCACATCAACGGCAAAAATACCGAAGACTAATGACCCACTAACAGGTAACAGATTTGCACTACTAAGCAATGATGAACACGAGCCCGCAACGCCCCAACATAAACCGCCTCCAATTTATATACGCGAATGCAGCAATAATGCTCTGATCAAAGCCATTAATGAAATAATAGGCAAAAACAAATTTTACATAGTCGACCTAAAAAATGGCGAAATACATGAAACCAAACTGCAAGTCAGCAGCGAAGTGATACGCAGATCGTAAACTGGCTCGACAAAAATGCAAAAAAGTTTTACACATACCAACTGAAGATCGCTAAAGGCCTGAGAGTCGTCCTAAATGGTATCGACCACAATGTAGACCCCGATGAAATAAAAGATGATCTTGAATCCCAAGGGTTCCAAATAAAATCAATCAATAATATAATCAAAAAATTCAAACAACCTCAGCCCATGTTTAGGGTAGAGCTAGATCCAGCCTGCAGCAAACCACCTAAAGGCAAGACACAGCCCATCTATGAAGTTCGCTATATTCTAAACAGGAAACTCACAGTAGAGGAACCCTACAAGCGTTATAGCCCAATACAGTGTCAAAACTGCCAGGAGTTCGAGCACTCAAAAACCTACTGCAGGCTAACCAGTGTCTGTGTAGCTTGTGGCGAATGCCACCCAGTGCGATCCTGCACCAAAAATAAAGAAGATCCCTCAGAAAAGAAATGCAGCAACTGCAACGGCAGGCATACTGCAAACTATAGAGGGTGCCCCGTGTACCAAACTATAAACCGCACTAAAGCACCCCAAAGGCAGCTCCAGCCAAAAAAACCCTCCAATCCACCACCTCTTCACAACCTAGAAGACCAAGCAACCCAAGAAGCCCAAGCACGAAGCGACAACCCAATCACCTACGCCAACGTACTTAAAAACAACCCAGCACCACCGCACCTCCCTCAACACGACAATGTTACACAGATTCTACTGTCACTAGCGACAAATATACAACAACTCACAACCACGATGCAACAAATGCAACTCAAACCATGAGCCAATTAAGAATTGCCCAAAGGAATGCTAACGGCATAAAAATCCATCTACTTGAATTGGAAAAATTCATGCACATAAATGAAATAGATATAATGCTAATATCTGAGACTCACTTAACAAGCAGAAATAAATGTAAGATTCCTGGGTATATCTGTTACACCACCAACCACCCGCAAGATAAGTCCCATGGAGGAACGGCAATATTCATCAAAGAATAAAACACCATCGCTTGCCCAACGAACGGCTGGAAAACATCCACTACACGGCAATAAATATATGTGAAAGTACGTCTAAATTCAACATAGCAGCTGTTTACTGTCCGCCAAAGTTCCCCATCAGTTCAGCCCAATTCGACAAATTTTTCCAATCTCTAGGGAAACGCTTCCTGGCAATTGGAGATTACAATGCCAAATCCCCACTCTGCGGATCTCGTCTCAGTACCCCAAAGGGAAAACAACTCTTAACATCTATTCTCAAAAACAACTTACTCTGCTCAGCTGGAGGAAAACCCACCTACTGGCCTTCGGACAGGAACAAAATACCGGACATCATAGACTTCTGCATCTACAAAAGCTTTAACGCAGATCAGATCAGTGCTGAAACCAAACTGGACCTATCCTCAGATCACTCGCCCACCATTTACACCCTTTCCAGCAGTCCCAAGATTACATGCAAACCCAACAACCTCACAAACCACAAAACAAACTGGAGCAAATTCCAACAACTAATAGGGGAACTCTTCTGCCCACATGTCAGACTAAAATCAAGCTAGGACATCGATAATGCAATCGAGTACCTGAACTCATCCATCAAAGAATGCGCCACCCCCCTTTAAGCAGCTCCCACCCAGACAGGACGTATTACCTCGCCAATAGCACGATTCTGCAGCTAATTAAAGCCAAAAGAAAAGCCAAAGCTAGATGGCAGCAGCACAGATCACCTGAGGCTTAAAAATCTCTAAACCAGGCCACTAAAAACCAAACAAAAGCTAGCGGAAGAGAAAAGTGCAAGTATTAATGAGTATGTCTCAGGCCTAAATCATCTGGCTGATACAAACTACTCGCTCTGGAAAACTACCAAACGTATCAAGAAACCCATTCAACCGGATGCCCCGGTCAGAGATCAAAAAGGCAACTGGATCTGTAGCCCTGAAGAGAAGGCGGAGGCCTTTGCTCAACACCTAGCGGAAGTATTCAAACCCACTATCCCCTCGGGGACTACCCTACCTTTAGCGACTCCAGCCCCAACAACTAGATCAATTAAATTCAAAATCAACGAAGTCCACAGGCAAATAGCATGCATAAACACCAAGAAATCCGCGGGCCATGACGGTATTACTGGTAAGCTAGTAAAAGCTCTCCCAATGTGCAGCATCAAGGGAATAACAAACATCTTCAACGCTATACTACGCTTAAACTACTACCCAATGGTATGGAAATTAGCCAGAATAATAATCATACCAAAACCGGGGAAAGACAGGACAAAACTAGAATCTTACAAACCCATCAGCCTCCTGCCCATCCTATCAAAGATATTTGAAAAACTACTGCTAACAAAAATGAAGGAAGCGCTAAAATCACACAACATCATACCAGACCTCCAATTTGGATTTCGAGAAAAGCACAGCACCATCGAGCAGGTTCATAAAATAGTGAATGAGATAAAAACGGCATTTGAAGAGAAAAAGCACTGCGTAGGGCTCTTTCTGGACGTGGCACAGGAATTGATAAGGTATGGCACAACGAGCTACTCTATAAAATTAAAACACTACTCCCTGAACAGTTTCATGGGATTCTCACTAGTTATATAAACCAGAGATTACCCGATTAAAGCGAGTGTGCCACAAGGGAGTGTCCTTGGCCCCACGCTCTATCTCCTCTATACAGCTGACCTACCCACCAGCAACCAAATAACAACCACAACATTCGCTGACGACACAGCAGTACTCTTCACTCACCCTAATTTACAGACAGCGCACAGAGAACTCCAACTTCATGTTAACCTCATTAATGAATGGGCAACAAAGAGGGTTATCAAACTCAATGAAACCAAATGTGAACAAATAACCTTCCTCCTTAAAAAACAATCATGTAAACCTATCATAATAAACAATAGACCCGTCGCTATCAAGAGTGAAGTTAGATACCTAGGCTAGTACCTGGACAGGCGACTTACATGGAAATCCCATATTAAGAAAAAATGCGAACGAAATAAAACTTTCTTATAACAGCCTCTTCTGGCTCCTAAACAGAAAGTCGAAACTTGACTTAAACTCAAAGCTAACTATCTATAAAGCCATAATAAAGCCCATTTGAACCTATGGACTGTGATGGGCACGGAATTTCTTGTCTGTTAACTTTAAACGAACTGTCAAACACCCGCCAGAAATGAAACCCCACCTTTAGGCAGCACTGAACTGAAATCCACACATCTGACAGCTGACGGCCGCATGGTCGCGATCCGGAAGGCGACTGAGCGCCGCCATGACGGCATTCTCTTCTCAGTCGTGCTGGAGGGCGGACGTGCCTCAATAAGTGGAAACCATTGGAAATTTATAAAAGTTCGAAGTTGAGTTTAGTGCTAGTGAATTCCGTCTTTTGGGTGAGTAGATATATACCTGGGGCGACACGAAATTAAAGAAAGAACATTTTTAGTCGCCAGAGTTGACGCCGGCGGAACCGAAGCCCGGCCACCTAGAACCGTCGTGCGCTGCCTTCTTCTTGAGCCTGAGGGCCCCCTCACATCCTGTTATCACCGGAGGGCTCCTCATAATTCTTTTTGAGCCTGAGGGCCCCCTCACATGTCATCTTGAGTCGGAGGCTCCCTCACATCCTGTTATCACCGGAGGGCTCCCTCATAATTCTTTTTGAGCCTGAGGGCCCCTCACATTTCATCTTGAGTCGGAGGCTCCCTCACATCCTGTTATCACCGGAGGGCTCCCTCATAATTCTTTTTGAGCCTGAGGGCCCCCTCACATGTCATCTTGAGTCGGAGGCTCCCTCACATCCTGTTATCACCGGAGGGCTCCCTCATATTTCGTCTTCAGCCGAGGGCCCCCCTCACATTTCATCTTGAGTCGGAGGCTCCCGCATATTCTTTTTTGAGCCGGAGGACCCCGTCATTTTTCTCTTTTTTCAACCGGAGCACCTGAGCGCCCCCGTCAGTGATCTTGCCCCATCCCTCTGGGAAAGCCTACAAAAGCAAAGGAAGTAGGGCCATCACATCAAGCACCGGTGCCCTCTTCAATCTTCAATTCATCTCGCCGACGCCATCGTCGGAAACCAGCCTGCATCTCGTCACCGAACCTTCCCTGCGTTCGCCGTCCGTGCCAGCTACCTGTAAGAAAATCACGCCGTGTCCGTAGGACCAACGTCAAAGAAGACCAAAAAGGAGCCGCAATTCCAGTTCATCAGCAGCTACTTGTTGCCACCTCTGCCACCGCCATATCGTCGGAGGCCACCACCTTTTTACCACATTCTTACCCCCTCTAAGTAGTCATTAGTCTCTTTCGAGTAAAAACCGCGAATAAAATGTATCTTTTACAATAAGTTCCTAATGCTAGTCCGCGTTTATTTTTTTAAGAAAAAAAAAGAGAAAGTTTTGTCATGTGCTAGAGGTTAAGTGTCCTCACCTCTCCACCAGAAGAAAATTTTTCATTATTATTTAATCGATTTTGTTGAGGGAATTCCCTACTCCCCTCCCCTCCCCTCCTCATTGTGGTTTTCAGGACTCCTGGCGATCGATCGACAGCAGCTCCTCGGATCCAGGTATGTGCTCAATTTTTCTTCCTCTTTAGTATTTTACAGTAAATATTTATTCTCTTCCCTATAACAAAAAGTAAGAAAAAACAGATAAAAAAAGAAAGTAATTTTCAATAATAAAAAAACTAGACAATTCTTAATTACGTCGATGGAGACGTGTGTCCACCTTTTAAAAGTTTTCTTTTGTCTCCCTTTCTTTCTTAGTATTATTATTTAATTGAAATATTCTAGCACGGTAGGGTACGTGATAAACAAATTACGACGCGTGTTTCACCTCTTTATATAGCCCGTTTAAGGGATTTGTTTTACGCGAACCAGTTTTTGTATGGATATTAATATTGTAAATCTTGTCGTAAATCCGAGTCCGATTTAGAGATTAACCTTGTTATATAAAAAGAATATTTTTTATTCATCCTCTTATTTTGAGACTCACCTTGGAACGTCTATTATGGAGTCTTTTTATACAATTGTACGGATAGCTTTTGAATTATAACGATGTTGAATTAAATTCTTTTTTTTCATTAATTATGATTGACTGATACACCCTTTCTCCCCCTTTTTTTTCCATCGGTCGGGTCATTCGAACCTACAGGGGGTTCGAATGCTATGGTGGGTTGAAACAGGGGCAGGACATTCTCCTTGATAGGGGAATCATTTATTGCGGTCCCAGTCCTGTCTCCTCTGTTCCCCTGCGGCTTAGGTGAAGCCCCATCGCCGTGCTCGTCCTCCACGAGTACCGGATGTCAGAAAGCTCCCCGTCTCCTTGTACTTTGATTTTTATTTCTGTTTTTTTTTTTTTCTATCATATCCTTAGTACAAAAGCGCGCGAGAATTCAACAAAATGTTTTATGCAGGACGTAGCGCCAGTGGTTCAAGAACCCCTCCCCAGACCGGCGAGTTAAGCACGAGCTACTCAGCTAGGCGCGCTCCGAACCTTTTTCATGCAACGTCCGCGTGGGGGCCCCACACAAATAAAATTTTTTTTTATTATTATTTTTCCTGTGCTGTGTCACGTGTCAGTCATGCCGAACTTTTCGGTGTGACTGTATTACCGCCTTCGGTCTGTTGAAATACAGTCCGGTAGTGGACACAACCTCACGTTTAATGTTTTTACATTACAGGACTCCAACTCTGGGGGACTGCGAAAATAACAAACTTGGCCAAAATTCAACGACCTCAAAGCAAAATAATGCGACCGAGAAATATCGAACTTTCGGTCGCAGGATTTCAGCTCTTCTTTTACCGTTCCTTGGGTTCCGGGCGACGAATTTTTGGGCAAATTTGCTGCCTGGCAGTGACCAAAATTCTTCGCTCGAAACCCAAGGAGCGGTTTTTCGAGCGGGAAAGTGCATCGCCGCCGTGAATTGTTTGCCGAAACTGTGGGGCAACCCAACGCCCAGCGCCCATAGGCGTCGGTAAAATAATTCGGTTGATATGTTGAGGGACTTGGAGTCCCTGACCACAACAAAAGTCCAAAAAGATTTAAATAACGCTAAATCAATGTAAGTTTGCAGTCAGTCTCGTAGCAGTCAGTCTCTTAGCAGTCTCAGTCTTGTAACAATCTTTTAGCAGTCTCAGTTTTGTAACAGTCTTAATATTAAGTCAACTAATTGTATTGATTGAGTTTCGAGTCAACTAATTGTAGATATTAAATAAAAACTTTCGGTTCTTCACTTTAGTTTTTTTTAAAAAAAACTAGTTTGTTGTACGACGATTTAAATCGCGGTCGTCTCTCCCAATGAATGATTTTCTTAATATAATTTCACTTTCATAATTTTCGAAAAGCTTAACGATGTTAAATATAGGGTTGGGAAAACTTAAAAAATTCAGCAATATTTATGTTCACTTCTATATCGGAAATTGGTCAAATATTCTTTCACCTCGTCATCGTTGCTGAAGTGGATTCCGGATTCCTAGGCCCTGTTTCATAAAACAATTAGTCTAATACTAATAGACTTATAGTTATTAGAACTAATAAAATATGGAGTAATAGTAAAGTGTTTCATAAAAGATTCTGTAAATTCACTAATAATTATTAGTCCACTGCACTAATAATATTAGTCTGCAGAGTAATAAATTATTTGTTCCGACAATTCCTAGTTATTTGTGCTTATAACTAATAACACAGTTCTCGAAAGTTATATTTATTTTCCCCTTTAAGCAATTATGTTATTTTTTAATTGTTTATATATGTGAAATTAAAATATGTCGCCGCTTTTTTTACAGCAAATCGAGATATATTTTTATTGAGAATATGCATATTGTCAGATTTTTAAACAATTTTTTTGAAAAAATAAAATTTAATGGATATACATAGAATTGAATGTTTAGTGACAAAACGAAGAGTATTAGTTTAAGGGAAGACTTAAGAAACTAGATAAATGAAGAAGACTTATACATATTTAATGATGAGAAAATATTGTATTATCCAGTTTTGAAGAAAGTAGACAAAGATATCAAGCAAAAGATGCAACATTTACTATTATGACCTTGAAAGACTTTAACAATTTAAAAAAAAAATTTCCAGCACTGACCAATTAATGAAACCAATTGTCCTTTTATGACCATTTTCTGACCTTTCAGTAGGTATAATTGGTTTTTTAAAATTCCACTACTACGCTAACATTTTCTAACATGGCTTTGAATTTGAACAACTTAAACAATTGATTAAAAATTTTCTATACCTGACCAATTAATGAACCTAGTTGACCTTTCATGACCATTTTCTGACCTTTTAGATGGTATAACTGGTTTACTAAAATTCCACCAATGAGGTTCTAGCATCCCGGAGCCACATCGCAGGAGGTATGGCAAAAATTGCAGGACACCTATGATGCAAGAATACCAACGCGCAAGGCAGCTTTATTAGAGGGACTAATTCTAGCCAGGGCATCTAAGGAGGATGAACTCGAAACGAAACACGTATTAAATGTTTTCGTTAAACTCAATTGACGTAAAGATTGATGATGATTTGTTTTCAATTCTGTTGACGGGTATAAACTTCTACAGCATTTTGAAAATTTCAGAGTGGCAATAGAATCCCGTGTTGACCTCCCTAAAATGTCGGCGCTGAAAATTACAATTGTTGGGGAATTTCGCTCACGATGGCAACATTTATATTTTTTGTCAATTAGCAAGATTACGGAATATAATAATGAAGTCAAATTTTTAGGTGATGAAGCTACAGTAAGGAATTCCAGGAGTAATGTCATCTTAAGAGCAAAAAAGTGCAACAACCTGTACGAGGTAAAATTTAAAGGAATATGCGAAGAGACAAATTACACATACAGCGAAGATAATATCAAGCAGTGGTATGGTCAACGGTATGGGCATATAGATTATAGAACCTTAAGAGATATTATCGTGAATGAAAAAGCCGTCGGTATGAACATAAAAAATATTCCAAGCAATTTTAAATCAACGTGTAAGATTTGTCTACAAACAAAACGAGCAGTAAAGCCTTTTCAAAACGGGTCGCAGAACAGACGAGGAAAGTAGGTAATGGGGCACCTGAGCCTGGGAACCAAAACCGGTTATGCAAATAAGGGGGCGGGACGGGGGCGTTGTACTTATGCAAATTAATTGGGTTATTAGTTAATTAATTGAGGTCATTAGCTAATTAATGGGGTCATTAATTAAGTTGATTTATAGATACATATTATACAAATATATTAGGTAATTAGCTACTAAATGGGTTATTATTTAAAGTCATTGACAATCAGCACCTTTTAATTTGCATGTAATTTATGGCGTACGCTGTCGCACACCTGGTGCACGTACCTGTTAGCGCATCTTCCACAAAGTAGTCGTGGCTGTGGAAGGTCTGGGCTAGGAGCTGTGGCCCTGGCTGGGGCTGTGGCTGTGATCAGAAGAAGCAGCGGCTCAAGCACAACAAGCCGAGTAAAAATGGTTGCAGGTGCAGTCAGCTGCATCTTGGAGAATGTAAACAAACGTTCAATGCAATGAGCAAGTTCAATAGCAACTTTAACTTGTTTCTAATAGCAAATATTACTTCATTTTGTGCTTAGTAATAAGTATTCCTTCAAGTTTAAAGAAGTTTTTAACTGTTTTAAGGTCATTGCTAGTGGTCGCCGCCTGCGTGAGTTCCGACTTAATTGCATCATAGAGAGATGTAAACTGAATATATGATTTCATTTAATTGTGAAATTCTACAACAACAAATATGCTATGTAAAATATGTTAGCAAGTTACGTGTGATAGTCAACTTTTGTGCCAAGTAATAACTGGATTTTTTTCTGCTTAGCAACAATCTAAGAAACTAAGTAACGTTAGGTCGTTGCTAACGGCAAATATTCTAAGAAATGCTAATATTGATTGCGCAGCTATTTGCATAGTTGCCCTCAAGTTATTTCACCTCAAGATTTAAGCACATATTGCTTTTAAAAAGGCTCAAGAATGCAAAACATCATCAGTGCATTCGTATCAGAATCATAGCACGCTTTACCATTGAACGTGGTTTTGTAAAAAATGTGAAGAAGTACAATTTAAGTGATCGACAAATTAATTTTAAAATTAATCCGTTGCCGGAAGCTGTTAAACCTGTTCAGTGGATAAAAAATGCCGTAGAGGCTATAATGAAATACGTAATCAGTGATCTAGAGCTTACGGACAAGGTGGGAGTGACATTCTGTGGCGAAAATTTTAAGGAACGAGGTCCGCGATGGCTAAACTGTAGAAATGTAAGCATGAATGACATCTGGGATATGATTTCAAGGATTTTCCAAAGAAATTCTGAAGGTATGATTAAAATGAAACCTTAAGTTTCATATGTTAATTACAACTATTGGGTCTATAACTTAATTCGTGCGGTTTGCTAAGAGACGGCGTAACTTGTATATTATTCCATCGTTCCAATATTCCGAACATGCGTTGGAAAGCTACTGTCATTGTACGTCTTTTCAGTATATGTCATTCATTTGAAGCGTAAACAACAATAATTTTTTTTCACTCAAATATGTCGAACTTTGTGCCTGAAAAAGTGTTTTTGCGGGGAGTTCTTCTTCATTACTTTAATATGAAGAAAACTGCTGCCGAAAGTCATCGTATTTTGGTGGAAGTTTATGGTGAACATATTTTATAACGCTTTTCAGGACTAAGTACCAACACATTTGGCCTGGGGATTATATATATGTATGTAATTATAAAAAATTTAGGAAAGATACAACAAAATTACAAACTCAAAGAGCTGTAGTCTGTAGAGTTGATAAATCAGCTAAATATCAATATGCCAAAAGATATTTGTGGAATTCCAGAGCTCCGAGCTTTTCAAGAACATTTTAAAGATTACAAAATTGTAGTATAGCAATATACAATGAGAGGCAAAGACGTTGTTTTCGAAGGATCGGGAGCCGGAAAAAGTCTCAATTTACTGTACCACAATGGCCATTATAACCTCATAACATCATTATCATGGGCATTCTGTTGCTCATATTATTGTGAAGATTGACATGTAGGGTATAATAATAAAAATTATCATAGACATGGTGAAACATGTGTCTGCTGTCTGAAATCTCCTGCGTGCTCTAAGCATGTTACCAATGTTTAATGCAAAGATTGACATCGTTTTTTCAGAAGTCAACAGTGCTTCGAGAATCATAAGGCCTCTGGATCTCTGAATATGAGCCTTTGTGAACAAATTAAAAAAGGCATTGTTTAAAAACATTCAAGACATACGCGGGGAATTTTTCTGTAAATTTGCGATGAGCATGTACCCCAAAATCACGTATTTTACATACAAGTTGATAAAAGGAAACCAAAATAAAAAGACGTGTTATATATATCTTACGATTTAGAAAAACGTCAAGAGCAAGATATTGGAGAAAATACTGTAAAAGAAGAAATTATCGGTAAGATTAAGAAACGTGAACCGAATTTATACGTTTTTGAACAAAGATTCGATAAATGTATTGATGATAATAGTTTGTTGTTTTGCAAAAAGTGTAAATATAGATCCATTATTCAGAAAAATAACGTTATATCTGAGTTTATAAAACACACACTAAAAGTAAGAAAAGATTTCAAGAAGGTGTAGCATGTCATGTATCTGCCGAGTGACCTACTCATAGTAGCCGCTGCCGGGCTATTGCTAAACTCTTGGGTTAATGTAAACTTCATTACAAAATTAATCCAGAGTGCAAGTAAATAAAGCAGAGCACAATATTGCGCGTATGTGCGTGCTAGCACACCTGAGCTCGCCGTGCTCGAGCTGGGTCTGCGCTTAGTGCAAAAGCTTGCGTAACAAGCTCATCAAGGCACCATAAAGTCCAAAATCTGAATCGGTGAAATGGGTCAACGCCGCCGATGACAAGGTGTGATGATCGCGAGGACTCAGGGAGTCGTGTCGGAACTGCTACAGCGGGCGGTACGGTCGTCATTTGGAAGCACGATTAATAAATCGTTAATTAAGACTACGATCGCGTTTTAATTATTATACCCATTACAAGCACGTCACGTCCCTACAATTTCCTCCCATCGGACACCCCATCACAACTTTGTCCCTACATCTGGCAATACATACGAAAGGATTCCAGATCCCCATCACCGTACAGGCCACTATAAAAGGCGCGTCGTCTCTGGAGCGGATTCATTCCTACGACCGCGCTTGATCAGTATACTTTTTTGTGTTATTTTCCCAATTAAATCCTACATTTGGCGCCCAACTAAGTGGCATAGACCTGTTCTAGGAATTGTAACGACATTTTCGTCAACATTCGCTTCCACAGAGGTTTTGCAGAGAGAAAGATTTTCTCAGCATTCGCTTCCAAGAGGCTTTGCAGAGACAGAGATTTTCTCAGCATTCGCTTCCACAGAGGCTTTGCAAAGTAGAGGATTTTCGCAACATTCGCTTCCACAGAGGCTTTGCAGAGAGAAAGATTTTCTCAGCATTCACTTCAACAGAGGCTTTGCAGAGAGAAGGATTTTCTCAGTATTCGCTTCCACAGAGGTTTTACGGAGAAAAGGATTTTGGTCAGCATTCGCTTCCACAGAGGCTTTGCATTAGGGTAGTACAGTAGTTTTGTAGCATTCGCCTCCGCAGAGGCTTTGCAGTAGGATTTTGGCGGCATTCGCGGCGGCGCGTTTAGGGAGGCAGGTGCGACAACGGATATAGGCTGTAGACCTGGAAGTTTCACTAACCTCACTGCAAGGTTTGATGGGGAAATTGATCACCAGAAGGTCGAAAGCTTCATTTCCACTATTTCTATTTATAAACAAATAGAACGGGTCAAGGATGACGATGCTCTAAGAAGGTTGCCATTGTTGTTGACAGGTGAGGCATCCATTTGGTGGCAGGGCATCGGCTCCGGCGTATCAGGGTGGCAGGATGCGTTGGACATTATCCGAACGGCATGTGCTGCGAGGAAGCCAACTTATCAGATCTATTCGGAGTTGTATTCTGAAAAACAACATAAGAAAAAAAAGCGCACTTCTCGCTCAACTGCCTGCTAAACTACATGATGAAACCACAGAGCTGGATGTTTATGGATTATTAAATTTGAAGATTCTTAACAGAATCCCACGCGATGGAGTGAGGACGTTCGTCGAAATTCTGGATAAAGCCCGGCAAATAGAGGCTTTAGAATGAGAGCTAGAGGAAAATAGGCCAAGTACACAGGACAAGACGCAGTCAGTAAAGCCAGAACGCTGTACATTTTGTGGCTATCGCGGTCATAACGCTGGTACTTGTCGTAAGCTCCTAAAGTCAGAGAAAACAGATAAAGTAGAAAAGGCTAGACTTCAGTCCGAACAAAACAAAACATTGTATTGTTATGGATGCGGTACTGCAGGATATTACCGCAGTAGCTGTCCTGTGTGTAAGAAAAACAATAACGTTTCGCCATCACAGGTCAGTTTTAACAAGGTCGACAGTATAATTAAAAAATAAAATTAAAAATTTTAAGTAACCCCCGACACAAAAAAAACTCTAAAAAGTAACAAAATAAAATTTTTCTATCGGCCTTTTAACTTCATTAAAAGAACATATTAATATTTTTAAGATAAATGTGGCCACGCCACGCCACGGGTGTTTTAAATGTGAGGTCACAGATATGTTTGAAAGTAAAGTAAATACCCAATATGCGTCTAAAATCCCTAGTGCATATTACAAAAAGAGCTGATGACCTTGAAACGCCTTAACAGATCTTCATAAATTGTAGCGAAGAACCATCTCGATCACGTCAGCTTTCAAACAAAACAAAAACCATCATATTCGATCCATTCGTTTAGGAGCTACGATGCCACAGACAGATACACAGACACACAGACAAGTCAAACTTATAACACCCCTCTTTTTGCGTCGGGGGTTAAAAATGGAACAGGGCTCGCCCACTGTTCAAATCGAGGTGGGCGATATTAAAGGTTGTGCACACATAAACACGGCAGCAAGAACCAGCATTATGAGTACAACATTTTTTAACAGTGTTAATGAAAAAGGATAACAGTTCTCACCATTAATTGATGATGTTAAGTTCGCAGATGGAAAGACCCACGAACAGCCAGTGCACGCAGCGGCATTGTACATTGTCCTCGGAAACAGGACAATAAAGACCAACGTTTTGGTACTTCCACCGGCGGAGAGCAATAATGCTTTACTCGGAATAGACTTCCTGCGAGTGGCTGGTCTCGTACTCAATTTGGCTCAAGGCGTTTTTAGTTTTGCGGACCGACCGGAGGAATATTTTCATTTTGAGGAAACACCACTGTTGACCCCGGATACGAGTACTAGAAGCAACAACGAAATCATACCTGGTACTTTGGGGCCGGGTCTGTCCTCCCTTCTGAGGCTCTCCTTTCCTGGATTGTTTCCACCACTTCACCGATTCCCGAGATTGAGGATGGACGGGTATCCCCGGATGTAGCGAACTGCCCACCTTAGAAGCTTATCAGGTTGGACAGTCCACCAAGAAAGCTACCGCTGCCACCAAAGGAATGTTACGATCCCTCAACCGTTTCGGAGATTTTTCGAGATTCAATGCCGGATGGTTGTTGGACACCAAAAGTGGATCCACGGACTGGAAAAGTATGTTTGAGCCCAGTGAAGGTTATTGGAGGGGTTCATTTGGAGTCAGTTGACGTGTCATTGCGCCAGGACAAGGGAATGACATTGAGTGAAGATGAACGAGCAAAAATTGATAAAATTCTGGAGGGATCAGGATATTTTGAATGGACCACTGGAGACCACTCCGTTTGCGGCAATTATATCGGCACCAGGGATCAGACACCTGTTGCCCAACCCACCTATCGATTTGCGCTTGTTGGTGTATTTGGATGACCTGATTGTATGCTCCACGGACTTTGAAGAGTTGCCCATGCTGCATACCTTGTTATCTGAAAGCTTTTGCCCCCCAGCCGGTCGTCGTCGGCAATGTGTTATAAGCTTTACCATGCAGAGACTTAGATGTCGTCGTCGGATGAAGAAGGTTATACTTTGCCGGGCTACAAATATTTAGAGT
Organism: Machimus rusticus; assembly: GCA_951509405.1. Lineage (NCBI taxonomy): Eukaryota > Metazoa > Arthropoda > Insecta > Diptera > Asilidae > Machimus > Machimus rusticus. The sequence goes on from OX608050.1 coordinate 13,879,850, forward strand.
CTAGCAACAATGTATTAAAACAGACAGAGAAAGGGATACAGTCGGTAAATGAGGCCGACCGAATAGCGTTGAAACATGATTTGGAATATAGTATTGCAGCAACTGCTGACGATATAAGACGTGCCGATGAGAAAGCAATAAATGAATTTTTGGAGGATTTCGAGAAAGAAACAATATTTGGAGCTTTAGCTGGTGCAACAGGTCTATCGATAAAATATGGTGTGGAATCGGCCACAAGTGTTCTTTAGCCTAGTATGAGTAATAAAAAAACGAAACCGAATTTAGGAAGTTTTTTGTATGCGCAACGAGAAAATCATTTATCTGATGTATGGAATAGTAATAAAGATCGTTACGTGAATTATCAAGAGTTTAAAAAATCTTCATTGGCTAAACGATTATATGAAGACTATCGAAAAGGTGGTTATTTTTATAAACATTTGGAAGCAGAATTCGCAGCAACGGAACCTAAACAAATAGCCAACTCCCTTAATGATTTCTTTGGCAACGTTGGATTGGACTTAGCCCATAAACTCGGACGGACCAACCCCGATACTCCTCGGCTAGGATCTTCAAGTAAACAGAGTAGAAGTATTTTTCTTGACCCGGTGGACGAAGCTGAAGTAAAAGCTCTTATAGATGATCTAAGAAGCTCCGCAGCCCCGGGCTAGGACGGCATTAGGACTTCTGAGATCAAAAGCTTAAAGGAAACAATTACACCGGTACTCGTAGATAATAATAAACTCCTGCCTGGAGCAAGGTATATTCCCAGACTGTTTAAAACCTGCTATTATTACCCCAATTTTCAAGTCAGGTGAAAAGGATAACCCGGAGAATTATCGACCCATCGCAGTACTTAGTGCTCTCGCGAAGATATTAGAAAAGGCCATTAACAGAAGACTGACGAAATTTTTAAGTAAAAATGAGGACATCGATCCTCATCAGTTCGGATTCCTGGAAGGTAGTGGCACAAAATCTGCTATCCTGGAAGTGTTAGACGTGATAAATAGTGGAGTTGACAAGGGTTATTATGTTGCAGCTGTACTAATTGATCTAAAAAAGGCATTTGACACTGTGGATCACGCGTTGTTGCTACAACATCTTGAAGACCTTGGGGTAAGAGGTACCGCTAAACCTTCTCAAATCTTATCTAACTGGAAGGATATCGATGACTAAAGTCGGCAGCTCCCTTAGCTCACCATGCCAAACAAGGATTGGTGTACCACAGAGGTCAGTTCTAGGGCAAACACTCTACTTGGCGCACCTCAAACCTAACCTCAAATGGACTCTACCTGATGAAGTGAAAGCTTTTTTCCACTTTTGTTCCAACAACTTTATTGAGATCAACCTCTCTCCTGACAGGCTCGCCGCGAAGTGGCCGAGCTCGCCATTACAAAAAAATGTCTTCCCTTTTTTGGTGAAGTTAGCTACAGTTAAATACTTCAATTCAATACCACTGACATGATAATTAGGTTAGGCGCCAAATTCAAATTTAAATTAAACCTTTAAAATGTTTATAGCTATGAAACTGACTCAACATCCCGCCGCCCTTGAAAGGAGGGAGGAGTTTCAACAAATCTTAACTAACTAATCTGCAAGTGGTAGGGGTGCAATCTTATGCACCGCTCGCTGGATGATGCCCTGCGACGTCCTCAGCTCAACGACTCGAATCCTGCCGTCCGGACCGGGATAAGTTTGAAGCACTCGCCCCAACTTCAATTTATACGATGGGATGTCTTCCTGATGGATTAGTACCATTGACCCCGGTTGAATGTCAACCTTTTCGGAATGCCACTTAGCTCGCTGTTGCAATTGATGGAGGTACTCCTTAGACCACCGTTCCCAGAAATGTTGGTGAAGTGCAGAAACCCGCTGCCATCTTCGGAGATACTTATCGGAGCTAGAATTATAAGAGGGTTCGATTAGATGTTCAAGAGGAGCTTGAGTGAGGAAATGAGCAGGAGTCAAGGCTTGAAGGTCATTAGGATCAGACGAGAGGGGGGTTATAGGCCTTAAATTTAGGATCCCTTCGATTTGCACCATAACAGTAGTCAATTCCTCGAACGTGAGTAGGGCATCTTGTAGCGTTCGGTAGAGGAGAGTCTTCGACGATTTCACCGCCGCCTCCCACAGTCCGCCGAAATGCGGTGCCCTAGGAGGGATGTGATGGAATTGAATAGTGTTATTGCTACAACAATGTGCAATGTCCTTCTGGGTAGTTTCCTGGAAGAAGGCCGCTCTAAAATCCGCCAGCAATCGACGAGCACCCACGAAGTTGGTTGCGTTATCGCAATAGAGATGCTGAATTAATTTCTCCGTCCCACGAGCCTCTTCAGCGCAGCTATGAACGCCTTCGATGTTAAGTTTGACACGACCTCGATGTGAACGGCGCGAGTCGCAAAACAGACGAAGATTGCAATGTAAGACTTATAAGTCCTTCTGCCTCGAAGACGTTGAGTGGTTTTAATTGGTCCACAAAAATCCACACCAGTATGGGTAAATGGGAGCGACAGATTGACTCTGCTCCTGGGTAGATTTCCCAATATCTGCTGAGCCAAGCGAGGACGATACCGATTGCAATGGATGCAACGGCGAACAATTTTACGCAATACGCAATACGACGCAGTACGACATGAGGCGTCGAACACAACCCGAAGCTTGGTTGTCGAACTCTCAGGACGCAGAACCCCGTGGTGAGGTATAAAATAGTGTAGATCAGGCACACCTTCCAAAGCTAACTCCTCCATATGTCCCGCGGTACGATACTCTTCCAGAAACTTTGAGTAACGGCTCTTAAGTTCAGGATCCCGCGACAGTTTCTTCTCCAAATGGCATAAACGACGTTTCGCAATTTCCAGCGAGTTTGTAAACTGGAACGATGAGGCATTAAAGGGTAATTTTACCATAAATCTCCCATCCGGCAACCTTCTTGTGGACTCTGTGGGAGCTCTATCGATGTCCTCGTCTTTCCAAAACCGCTCTACGATTTCGTTCAGCGATAAATCCTGAGCAGCCACCCATTCGGTCTCCCTATGCTCGTGAGCGACGCAACTTATCTTCGGTGAAGCATCCGAATTAGAATATCGACCTGAGACGACCCAGCCGAAGACCGTCTTTTGCAACGTTGGCAAATTATTGTCTAATTTGATTTGACCTACACAGAAGAGCTCGAAGCAAACGTCAGCTCCAATCAGGAGATCGATCCGCTGTGGCTTAAAGAACTGGGGATCTGCTAATTGAATGTTAAGAGGGATGTGCCAATTCTCCACCGAAACTGACTTTTCTGGCTGAAGGCCCGTTATGTGTGGAAGAATGTAAAAGTTTAGGTTGCTTTCAAAGCTACAGGTTCGAGATTTGACGGCAGCTTGTGTGGACCACCTAGCTTTAGAGGCCACATCTGCTATTCCACTAATATAGAGATCTGATCGGTGCCTCTTCAATTTAAGTGATTGAGCAAGATTCTCCGAAATATAATTGAGTTGAGACGCCGAATCTAATAAGGCACGAGACAAGATGATACCGACCAGCATTGTCCTCTACTTGGACCAGAGTAGCGGCCAAAAATGTCTGACCCTGCGTACCATCTTTAGTCAACAACGACGAAGTTGAGTTTGAATTTTCAGCACTAGATGCTGCCTCACTTGAAGCATTCGCACTGCTTGTTGATACCGAAGTCGCAGAATATCGATGCAGGCATGTGTGATGGGGCATAGCGCAGACACTACACTTCCTTGAAGGACATCTCTTCACAGTGTGTCCCTTCGACAAACAATTGAAAAGAAACGTTGTGTAGTTACAGTGCGTAACTTATAAAAATTGATCAAAATTTTAAAATTATAGTGAACGACTTATAAAAATAAATAAAGCCAAAGTTGTGAAATTATAGCGCGCAGCGAATAAAGTTAATAAAAACAAAAACCAAAATTGTGCAGTTAAACGCGACAATAAAGTAGCCGAATCAAAAAAGAAAAATTGGCGAAAATAAGAGGAGACAGGAGAAATAACAACTCATCAGACATCAACAAGCAGCAACAAGAAGCGACCGATAGAAAAAGAAAACAGCACTATCAACACAATAAGTAAAATATCTCTTTTTTAGTCCTAAGTTATAATAGTAATTAAGAAAAAAAGCAATGGAAAACTTAGATGTCAATGAAAAATTTAAACTAGTTACAAGTAGCTTAAATTGTATAGCTCCTTTTGATGGAGACCCAAATTCTCTAATTAATTTCATAAGCAGGATTGAATGTCTAATACCAGTCCTTGATACTTTCGATAATAACTATAAACGCTTAATACTTGGTTTAATAAAAGATAAAATTGTGGGAAATGCACGTAGAACCTTATTACTTAACACTAACGCGGAAACTTGGAGCGATCTCAAAACCATTCTAATTAGAGGTCATGGGGAAACCCACTCCGTAGACACATTAATTGATAAACTTCGAGTCTGCAGATGTGAAGGAACAATAGAGAATTTCTACCAAAATATTAATAATCTACTTTGTAGACTCAATAACGCCTATCTTTTACAAGGAAGAGGTAATGAGGAGGATATTAACAGCAACAAAAGAATTGCACTAAACACATTTAAGCACGGCTTACCTGAATCGATTAAAAGTATAACTATTAGTCGAAACCCAACAACTCTTATTGCAGCTTATGAAATAATTAAAACCAATGGTTATTTGAATTATTGCAACTACAACTATAAAAAATCAAAAAACCAATTCAATGCTAACTATAATAATTATTCTAAAAACATTTCTAATTCTAACACCATTAACCGAAACCAAAATAACAGAAAAAGTCAAAATAGACAACCCCAAAATTTTAACAACAACAACCAAAGTGGCCAGCCCCAAAATTTTAACAACAATGGTCAAAGTGGACAGCCCCAAAATGTTAACAACAATGGTCAAAGTGGACAACCCCAAAATGTTAAGAACAATGGTCAAAATAGGCAATCTCAAAATTCCAACAACAATAGTCGCAGTAGACAATCCCAAAATTCTAACAATAGCTACAACAGATAATCTCAAATTCCAGACAATATTCCACAAATGGAAGACAATCTAATAATAATTACAGCAGCATCAATCGGAACGCTCACGATCGTAATGATGTGCCTGAACCAATGGACGTTTCTGTGAACGAAAATAGTGATGCGCAAGAAAATTTTCACGCAGGCGACCAAAACAACTACCCTATTTAATTATCGACACTCCCGTAAACCAGCTTAAATTTATAATAGACACTGGCGCTGAATATAGTATCATAAACCGAAAACTTTGTAACCCTAAATGGAAAGTAAATTCACATACGTTCACTTTAAAAGTATTAAATCGCAATATACAGACAAACATTCAGTTTAGAGTCCCGCCCTTTAAAGCTCGATTCACACACTCGTGGTACCAGGAACGTGCTCGATGTTCCATGTTCGATGATTTAAAATGTCACCGTACCTGGAACGTCATCCACACTACACATGTTTACACAACTAAACTTCGTTTGTGTGGATCCTATTATCAGCTGTCTTTATGAGCACATAGGTAAATAATTTAATTAAATAAAAAAATACATAATTAAATTAAGTAAAACAACAACCACATTAAATTAAATAAAACCACAACACAAAAAACCCACAAAACGGCACGTAAATGTGAAAGTTCGCACTGTCTGCCAGCTGACAATCGAATCCACACAAAGGAAGTTAGCGGTGAGCCCACGATGAACGAGGAAAAATCAAACTGATGTTGATTTCGCGCACGAGGTTATTCCCCGCCCGGTTTGTCGTACACACTGTCAATGTTCATGGTACGACCAACATCGTTCATTGTACATCGCGACGAAACACGAGCGTGTGAATCGAGCTTAAGGAGTTCAATAAAAGCAATTATTTCGTGGACTTCTTAGAATACAATTTTCATAACCAATTTGACGGTATACTGGGAAATAACATACTAGTAGATCTTAATCCAATTATTGATTATAAGAACAGATTACTGATTACGGATGACGCTTCTATTCCAATATATCTGAATCTCTGAATGAAAGCGAAGAAATTTACGCAAATAGTTGTTATAACGACAAATCTTTACAGATTTTCTTTAATAAAACAAGTAAAAACAATGCCCTAAGCAAAACATTCGCATCTCATCTAAACGAGAAGGATGCATCTAAATTAATGTCCCTTTTAAACTCTTCCAAAAACCTTTTTTACAAAGATGGTGATAATCTGACATTTGCAAATGAAATTAAACATAGAATAATCACAAAAACAGATGCACCTATTTATAGTAAACTATATACAGATATCCAGAAATCCATCATGATGAAGTGCAAAACAAAAAATTATTGTCCAAAGCAATAGCCCTTACAATTCACCCCTTTGGGTCGTACCTAAGAAAATTGACAATAGTGAACAACAAAAATGGCACGTAGTCATCGACTAACGAAAATTAAATGAACAGACAATAGATGACCGATTCCCCATGCCAAATATGGAAGACCTATTCGATAAGCTGGGAAAATGTAACTATTTTAGCACTTTAGACTTGGCGAAAGGCTTCCACCAAATCGAAGTCGATCAACGTCACAGGGCAAAAACTGCGTTTTCGACTGCCAGTGGGCATTATGAATTTACTAGAATGCCTTTTGGTCTCAAAAATGCTCCGGCAACATTTCAAAGATTAATTAATAACGTTCTTGAAGGTTTTGTGAACAAAATATGCGTCGTCTACTTGGACGATATCCTTGTATTTTCCACCAGTTTTAGTGAACATTTGGATTCCCTTAAGAAAATATTTCAAAGGTTGAAAGAATGCAACCTACGAATTCAAGTCGATAAATGTCGTTTTGCAGACACATCTGCTAAATATTTGGGACATATTATAACAAATAACGGCATTAAACCTGATAATAAAAAAGTTAAAACTATAATATCTATGAAACTAATGCAAAAGAAATATAACAATTTTTGGGCATCACCGGCTACTACCGTAAATTCGTTAAGGGGGGGCTAAGGTTAATTCGTACGAAAAAAAGGCATGTTTTTGTGAATTTTTTGTGACGACACAGTTAAAATCTCTTTGTTAAAACTAATAGTACATTAAAGTATGACATTTGAAGAATATTTTATAAAATGTTCACGAAGAAATATTCAAAAACACGGCAATGACAGCAATTATTCGGACGTGTCTCGGAAAAAAGTAGAATTGCGGTGCCCCTCATAACTGTGTGCTGGATCATCCGAAATCAAAAAATCAAAGTTTATTCGTTAGATAATAGTTCTCCCCAGGTAACGCTGGGGGGCTTTTTCGAAATTTTAATTTTTCGCCTTTTTGGAACACTTTGAAGGGAAAAACGCGATTTTTTGCGAAAAAAATCGACTAATTTGTTATTGTAAAATAAAAATTATTAACAAATTTGAAAAAAGCTCTCCAGCGTTACCTCGTAAATTATGTACAGAAATAGTGTTCAAAATTTCAAAAGGATCGGTGCAGTAGTTTTGTAGTTATGAGGGGCACCGACTTTGAAAACGTGAGTTGTGGGGAAAACGCTTTAAAGTTTTGAACAATAAAAAATCTGGTATAAAACGTTCATAAGCAAGGTATAGAAATACTCGTAACTTCGTCAATTTTGCTTCAATCGACTTGAAATTTTGACACAATATTCTTAAGATATCATGCATTCAATTAAAAAAATAAAAAAAATTGTCAAACAAAAGAATTTAAATACCTTAGCCCCCCCTTAAGGACTACCCAATGATAAAATATTTGAAAGGTAAAACTAAAGTTAATGTAAACGATGAAGAATACATTAACGCATTTGGTAAATTAAAAACTTTACTAATGAGCGACCCAATTCTGGAATTACCGGATTTCAGCAAAATATTTACGCTAACCTGCGATGCGTCTAATTACGCAATTGGAGCTGTTTTAAGCCAAAACAGTCACCCAGTGTGCTATGCATCACGTACCCTAAAGGAACCCGAAAGAAGATATTCAACTATTGAAAAGGAACTTCTTGCGATCGTGTGGTCAGTCAAATATTTCCGTACATATTTATACGGTAGAAAATTCATCATTCGTACTGATCACAAACCTCTTGTTTGGTTAAATAGCATAAAAGAACCAAATATGAAGCTTCAGAGATGGAAATTAATACTCAACGAATATGATTTTGAAATCAATTACTTAAAGGGAAAAGAAAATAAAGTGGCCGATGGACTAAGCAGATATTTAAATAAAGACGAACAACATGATGAAGACGAAGTCACATTGTTGAATGGAGAAATTATAACTATCAAAGCCGTTATAAAGGAGAATTATTAATTTTTGCAATTTGCATACCAAAATTTACAAAAGAAAAATACTTTGACGCGGTTGTCGTGCCGTTCCCAAACAACAAATACGAACTGTTAGACATAGAAAATACTGAAATAAATATTCAAAGTAATACTGTGTACAGTAATAAAGAAGAAATATTATCAAAGAGAAATTTAAAACCACACCCTAACATTTGTATTAGAAATTTGTTCAACAATAATAAAACATGTACATTTAGATTTAGTAATGAATCCGTAATTGAAAGAATATTTGACGATCTAATAATTTTAAAAATGTTAAGATAACTAAAATGCAACAAAATTGTTCCGATCATGAAATTCTAGTTAAAGGAAATAACATTATAAAATTTGTTAATTGTGAGTTAAGGATAGAACTTCAAACCTTTGTAAACAAACAAGAAAAATTTAAAAATGTCATGCTTATCCCAACAAATCATTTCAATTTTACTAAAATGATCAAAAAATTAAGTTTAGAGGACCTACATTGTACCAACTGTAACTAATAGGGAACAAATCGATTATGTTGGTTACAAAAGAAATTATGTAAATTTTTCATCTTTAGAAATTAATTTTATAATCATTGGAATAATTGTACTAGCGTTAAAATTCTTAAAACAAAGACTCCAGAAAAAGGAAAGAAATTTAGATTTATCAGTAAACCAGACAAATCGATAGGAGGACAACGAGGACCCGTTTGCAGAGACCGCAAACACTTAAGGTTGGGAGGTGTCACGTACATTCACTCATATTACGGCCCCAGACACATCTTATCTACCCCGCATCACGTACGATATCTCATATTCAGCTTTAGACACATCTAATCGTCTCCGGATTCTGTTGCATGGGAAACTGCAACATCAACATCTTCCCATCGCATTGCCGTCGCCCAAGAAACAAAAAAGTATAAAAATTATAAAGCTGATAACCGCTCGTAGAACGAACATCATTTTTATTTTGCAATTCCGCTCCCTACATAACTCCCTTGAAAGAGTTAAATCTGCCAAATACTTGGGGATCATAATCGATGACAGCCTATCGTGGAAGAACCATATCGACTTGATAAGACTAAAGACGGTGCCCCTCATCAGTGCTTTACGCAGATGCAAGTACTTTGATAACACTATAAAGAAACTAATAATCGATGCCTATAATCATCTCAAGGATTACATTAACGCCTGGTCACACGCGGCAAAATCCCTGCCGGTGGACAGACTTATAATCAAAGCAGCTAAGACGGAATATGACTTGCCGTGGGACACTTCGACAGCGGATGTTCTTAAAATATCTGGCAGGATGAATGTGGATCAGCTTAGTACCTTAGCGAAGATAACTTATATCTATAAGGTAAAGAACAATATCCAAAAGAGCAATCATGCCTTTCCTACTAGAGACACCGTCCACTCCTATTGTAGTAGACACCAAAAGCAAATTCTACTTAACAAGCGAAGAACAAACAGGATACGCAAAGGCATGCTCTACACGACCGTACTCTATAACCAACTGTGAACTGCCGGAGGAATTGAAACTGATTAACTCCCTAAACTTATTCAAAACGAGGCTGAAAAGATGGATAGCAGGGCAAAGGATGGAAAGCTAACTACATGTACATCGGGATACCCACTCTGGCCGCTCTCATACCAGTTTACCCTCTTTACTGACCGAGCGGTCTTCCTCTTGCTTCAGTACCAAGAGAAGTTCCCACGGATTAGTGAATAATATTCGAAGCTTTATTTACCTATCACTTTGTTACTGACTTTTATGAACTCTTAACATTGTTATTATATTTTATACACGTTTATGCTGAATAAAGAACTATTATTATTATTATAAAAAAAAAAAACCGTACAAGTAGTCCGTCAAAATAATAAAATGCTCTATGATTTAATTATTCAACCTAATGAAACAAGCACTCTCGATCGTCAAACGGCAATTTAGGACGCAAGCCTTGATTAACTTGATCGCCATTTAACTGTTCCCACGTTAATTCTTAAAGTAGAAAAACTGGAAGCGGTGAGATTTCCCGCTAGGCCAACAGTCAAAAACCTCGCATTGTTCGGTGGAGTCTCTAGTGTAATATCCATCTATGCCAAAGGACAAATGGTTCTGGAGATAGGCATACCTCTATTTGGAACTCTTATTTCCTTCATAAAATTACAGCTATACCTAAGAGGCAACAAAGAAGTACCTACTATTTATTATGTGAAGCTAAATGCAGAGTATATGGCCGTTAATCACTAAAAGGTTCACTATATGTATTAGGTTGTTGCACATGAAATGTCGGATATATTATAGGAACTTTAAAAGACTGTTGCTCCTTTTGTACATATATTTATTAATCAAAATAGGCACCATTAGATACAACACACTTCTCCCAACGTAATACAAGCGCGTTTATGCCAGTTTTGTAGAAATCCGAATTTCGGGACTGAAGGAATTCCTCGAAGACGATTTTGAGGGCGTCTTCATTATGAAATTGTTTCCCGCCATAAAATGATCCAAATGTTTGAAGAAGTGATAGTCGGTTGGCGACAAGTCCGGTGAGTATGGTGGATGAGGAAGAATTTCATACTGCAAAGCGTTTAATTTTTGCATCGTAGTTCTTGAGACATGGGGTCGTGCATTATCGTGAAGCAGTATGACTCCATCTCTGTTGACCAATCTAGGCTGCTTAACGCTCAGTTTTTGGTGCATTTCTTCCAGTTGGGAGCAGTATTTCTCAGCGTTGATAGTTTCACCACTTTTTAAGAAGGAATAGTGAATAATTCCAGAAGCAGACCACCAAACAGTCACCATTATCTTCCTCGGATGAAGACTCGGCTTGGGCATGTGTTTTAGCGCCTCGTGAGCATCTAACCATTGTGCACTTCTACGATGATTATCGTATAGAATCCACTTTTCATCGCATGTCACAATTCGTTGCAGAAACGGATCCGTTTTGTGTCGGGAAAGCAGAGAAATGCAAATTTCGAGTCGGTTGATCATGTTTCGCTCAGTCAGATCATGAGGGACCCACTTGTCGAGCTTTTTGATTTTCCCAAGCACGTTTAAGTGACGGGAAACTGTCGAATAGTGCACATTCAACTTTACAGATTGGCGAGGGTCAGACTCCACTACAGATAGCAGTTCGTTGTTGTCGATGGATGATCCTGGATGTCCACGTGGCTCGTTTTCAAGATTCATGTCGCCCGATCGGAATTTTTCGAACCATCGCTGTAAGGTTCTTTCATTGACAGTGTCAGGTCCAAATGCGCTGTTGATGTTTCTGGCTGCCTCCGCTGCATTGTGCCCGAGTTTAAACTCATAAAGGAAAAGTATCCGTTTTTCAGTACTATTCATATTTAGAGTTTTTTTCACCCTGTCCTATACCTTCAAAGTCTAGCACAGAACTGATACCATCCAAATGTGCAGGAGTACATCTCCTATGAAAATCAACAACTCTATGTCCCCCTCGTGGCGGTTTTTAATATTAAAATCACACCCAACTTAACTTCAAACTGAAATCCGACATTGCATGCGCAACAACCTAATATTTAACGAAAAGTCAATTTCAAGAATGTTTAGAATTTGCTACGAAAATGTGTATTTGCCTTAGAAATTTCCGAATTTATAATAAAAACGAAAGGAATTGTGTAATTAGCCTCAGTTTCGGTTCCTTACAAGCCTCTACCTGCGATCATGAATTTAACACATAAAATTCATCTTCCAGAAACACAATCACCTTCTGTCCAAACCGGATCTTCAAGAGTTTAAAATAAGTTATTTTAAACCCCCTATCTAAAGGCAGCTCCTCTACTTTTATATCACTCATGCGGACAAAGTGCAACTTATCGCCCGTTTTTCCGTGCGATAAATCGCTTTTTGCGCACGCAAATTTCACATGTACCACATAATTTCCTCCTGCGCAATTTCTTGATATGGCACGTACCTAAAAAAATATAAAAATGGATGCTTTAAAACTTTAATTTTAGTGTTAAAACTGCTTGCTTTTTTATTTTATATTTTACCCCCGTTTTCCCTCCGCCCAGCTTTAATCCCCCTTTCCCATTCGTAATATAAAATAGAATACGATATTCGGGCGGTAGCCAATTGGCCACTCAGGCGGATGGGCGCACGAGCAAAGCCTTCGTGCAGCAATCGGCTAGTTTGCGCCTTATATCGTAATATACATACTATTGTCTGCCTGTTTCCTTCTCAATCGATCCCAGAAAAACCTTTGCAGAGCCGCTTGCCTATAAATAAAATAAATTATTAACTTAAAATATTTAATTCGTAAGGAAAAACTTACCATTTTATGTTATTCTGGAAATTTCTATATCTCTTAGATGGATTATAAAAAGACTGTACAGAGCACTTTACAAGTTAACCCTTTTTATACATTTTTTATATATAAATCACCAAAGTGAAAGTGTCGTCTTTTCATGAGAAAATGATTACAAAATAAAACGTGTTTATTAAAACACTTATTAACCAATTAGTTTTAATAACCAATGAAAAGCGAATGTAGCCTTGATGATTTTGCAAATATTTCGTATAGCTCTTTTCTTTCATTTGTTGAGGAAAGCAAGCGTTCTACCTTTGCAATTGTTCTTTCATATCTTAGAGATAAAGTGTCGTTTAGATCATCATGTAAAAATTTGCTGACATAACGGATGACCATGGTAATAACACTCCTAAATTCTAAATTTCAAGCACGCTTCTACCAGTATTTGGAAATCAATTATACAGTATTCAATAAGATCACGCTGCATAATAAATTCATCATTTCTATGATTTTCATGCCATTTCAAAGACGTCGCGCTCATCCTTTTTTATAGCATCAGGGTTGTAATACTCAACTGATGGTAATGTTCCATTATATGTAGGTAGTTTTCATTTTTTATTGCATTGAAAAGATAAGGAAAATAACCTTTTTTAAATGCAGGTGGAAGATCAAATGCTTTTTGGCTATTTTGACAATGCCATAAGGAAGTAATCTAACGAGTCTATATAAAGCATCTAAATAATTTTCGTTCCACGCATAATTAGTTTGGGTTTTAGGTTTGTATTTTGTAATATACATATAATTTAACATAAATTGGTGATCAAATACTTGTCCATTATGTTCAATTACAACCATATTTTTAAAAAGTTTTCTTTGATTGAGTATAAATTCTACAAATAATTTAACAGATTCATGTTTTAAAACATGTTCTCTTATTCCGCATTTTTTACATACTTTCAAGGTTTTTGTCATCAAGACATTGATCCCACCTTTGTAGAAACACAGATAGGGTGCTGGTGTTGATTAATTTCTGCAATTACATTTTTTTCATTACTTTTTTCCCCAATAATTTCATTTTGGCGAGTTTCCAAATCATGAAATATGTATACAATATTATTTAATTTAAGACTTCTTTTGTCTGGTTGAATGTGACATAAGTGATTTTCGGGGACATGATTATCACAGATTCTACAAAAGTATTCTCCACAAACATAAATTTTGTCCGTCTTAAAGGTTTTTAGACAATCTTTACAATTTTTACTTCTTCGCAAACATTTTTCTTGTTAAGTGATCCTGAAGTTTTGTGATTGTCATAGCGATGTTGACTTCATTGCAATCTTTGCAAAAATATTTTTTTTTATTTGAGCGCGTTTTTGCCCGATCTTTTCGAACATTGATCAATTCCGAATCTTTTTCCACATGGGATATTGCTACTAATAAAGCACGTGGTAAACACAATCCGTCTTTACTTTTTATGGTGACAAACTGACAATCCCTCGACGCATACCACATTCTGTTGTGGTCAGGGACTCTGAGTTCCCTAAAAATTGACGGCAAATAAATTCTGTCTACGCCTATGGGCTTTGGCTTTGGGTTACCCCACGGTTTCGGCCAAATTTATACGGGCCAATGCGATTTCCCGGTCGAAAAACCGCTCCTTGGGTTTCCAGCGAAGAATTTTGGTCGCTGCCCAGGCAGCAAATTTACCTAAAATTCGTCGCCCGAGACTCAAGGAACGGTAAATGAAGAGCAAAAAAACCGCGACTGAGCTTGTTCGGGGCCCCGAAATCCGTTGCCGGCGCCAAGCTGTCGGTTCGTGCACTCTCGGATACTGCCGAAAAGGCGGGCGCTGGTAGTATGTGAGTGGACGGCTCGGCTTCGGTTAACGGTCCGTGCGTCGGCACGGAGTATTTCGGGCGGTGAGATCGGCCGGTGAATCGAGGAGTTGGATTGTAAGCGGCTAAGGAATCGGAAACCGCGAAAAAGTGGTATTTAGAAATTCGAGTAGAGATTCGGCGGAAAATTACTGCGAGTGAAACTCGAAATAAAAGAAAAAAGGAAAAGTTAATTAGTCAGGGCTCCGTAACACTATCCGGATTTAAGACAGCATAGCCGCGTTTGACAGATGATACTCAATAAGGCCAGTATAACCAAATCCTTTCTGGCTTATACCGGAAGTCCGAGTTCAATTAAAGTGACCCAAAGGCAAAACTAAGTTAAGATCGGAAGTGATACCTGAATTATAGATCTTAAATAACTATTTCAGTGAGAGAAAGGTACAGGCAATTTTTTAATCGTTTTTATAAGTTCCGATTTCAAGTGTATTTCCCTAAAAACCAGAGAAGCGCTTCGATGTACCAGCAAGCATATTTTTTAGTTTATTGTTGCTAACCAATTAGTCAGTGCAGTGAAAGAAAAAAAAACAGAAAAAAACAAAGCCGAAATTAAGCGAAATTGTTGCAAGCTTGAAGTGAATAATAAAGAGACAAGTTACCGTTATAGCTGAAAACAAAAGTAGGTCGGCAATTGTGGTCCTACTAGAAATTGAAATTAAGTGGAGTTAATGACAGATCAATAAAAACTGAAGGTGCAATTTAAGATCGAATGACAACTGAACGTGTAAAAAACTGAAAACTAATTCGGCTTAAAATTCAATCCAATTTGAAGTGAACAATAAAAAGAACATAAAATTATTCTAGTGTATGAATAACAAAAGTGGGCCGGATGATCCGGGCATGTTAGGCAGTGGTATGAAAATAAATTAACGCCCGATCAATCAAAAAACTTGCTAATGCAATGCCGTAAAACAGAAAGCTACTTCTTGTGAGAATTACAACAACAACAAAAAAGTTATCATAAAATGCGTATGAACCATGGGCCAGACAGAAGAGGCCGAAAGAACCCCATCATCTACGGCAACATCCCGCTCAGCATCTCTTCAGCATCATCCTCGGCACGTCTTCATCAACCCCATCAACGACGGCGGCCACCCAACAGTAATTTTAAGAGGTGATGTTAACGCTTTAGGATCGGTTTTATTGAAGCATTTCTCCGGTAATTAATAAAAGTTAGTTTTTTTGGGCCTCCAAGTTTTTATATATTTATCATGTCAAGATGCTCGGCAATGTCATAATTGTTAAAATTGAATTAAATATGTCGTGTTTACCATAACGATTCTTTTAAGCTGACTCCCTGGTTCCTGGTCGCGCTCTCTTCTCTCTTTCAGCTCTCGTTTTAAGACCTTTTAAGGGACCTCCCCATAAATTGTGGGCCAAGGGGAGGTCACAGGGTGGTTGGGGCATAGGCCAGGGGGGTTAATTCCATCAGAACCCCCCCCTGAGAGTCAATCACGGGCAGAAACAGAGGTTCATCCCGCACTGCCCTTTTCCGCCACCTTGATCTTCGGATCCTTCCTTCTCGCGAGAGAATTTTCGTTTTTTGCTGGTGGCCGTTCCGGCAGCTAAAAGCAGTATTTGGTAAACCCCCTCACACGCTCCCGCCTAATGCTAGCCATGCCAGCTCTCGCGGCCGCATACCGTCGGACGAGGTGCTTAGCCGGGCCTCGAGGTACCCAGCTCTAACAATTCTTCGACAAATGAAGTATATTTGTATTTCCACCGCTGATCTCTCGGTAACCTCACAGATCACACTTAAGCAAAACAAGTCTGTATTTATTCCTGAGATAAAAACAAAAACACAACAATTAAATTAATAACTTAACTTTTAACGTTTATAACGTGCTTTAAGCTCAAAGACCACTTAGATTTAACGTAACTAAAATGTTAATATATTTTTACCTATTTTAGCTTGTCACGATATGTAGATTTGACTTTGCAGTAGGCGAATATTTACCATTAGCAATATTATCAGCAGTTACTTTGACCTCATATGTATCTAATTCTAATCAATGATAACTGGAATTTGCTTACCTTGATCAAATTTAAAACGAAAACTGGTTGCTAAGCAGCAGATCATTTGAATGTTTGTTTACATTCTCTAAGATGCAAACAGTTGAGCTGCAAATCACAGCCTCTGCCCCAGGCCCCAGCCCCGCCCCAGGTAATGACCGCTCAGCAGTTGTCCTTGCTTCCAATACACCTCATGTTAGATGCGGAAACAGGTGCGCAATCGGCTCGCGCGGCCCATATAGTAGATATTAAGTACTTGCCAATTAAACAGGTGTTAAGTACTTGTCAATTAAACAGGTGTTAAGTGTCATTTTTCACCCAATTAATTTGCATAAAAGCTGTCAATCAATTTAATTAATAATCCATTAATTAGCTAATTAGCTAATGACCCCGCTCCCTCATATTAATAATGTCAATGTATTGTCAAATGCAAATACGACAGCTTGACTCGTGTTGTGGCAACTTAAGGATAGGCAGATGAGCATCAACCTTTGTATGGAACAGACGTGTAAGCAAAAATATAAACAGGACAATAAATGATATTAATCAAGTGTGTATTAAAAATTATTACATGGTGTCAGAAGTAAAAAAAAACAGTTATTTGAACGTAGAATAAAAAGACTAAAAAGGAAAAACAAAAATTCATGGAAAAAATCGAATCATCGGATAAAATCCACCGGATATTTTTCACGCATTTCGTCGGAATTCAAACAACATGGCTGATACGCGGAAGTACCTCGGAGAATTGGATTGCACGAATTTGGCGATTGACTGGAAAAATTGGAAACGTGATTTTTTGGTTGGTCGCAATAATGTGCGAATAAAAAAAATGGTCAACCAGAAACAGCAAAAATTGATCTTTTTTTCTAGTTGATTGAAATAAGAGGCGCCAACATTTACAATACGTTGTTTCCAGATGATGGGTCGCAGAATGCTTTGCTGGGTACAGTTGTCACACGAAGAACTATACCAGCAGCCGGTAATGTACCTGAACGCATTGAAGAAGAAACGCAACAAAGAACATAGGAACAAGTGTTGACAGCAATTTATGGTAATTGTTTACCGCAAAAAATGTGACAATGGAATCATACAATTTAACAACATGATTCAAAAGGAACGGCAGACATTCAATGAACTTTTGACAGAGCTACGCCTGCAGATTGAGCATTGTGATTTCAATTGTGAATGTGGCACTTCATACGTGATCGTATAATCATGGGTGTTTTTTGACAAAAAGCTCCAATTGAAGTTGCTAGATGGAAATAATAATCTATCGTTGGATCGTGTCGTGCAAAACGTATGAATCGGCAAACGTCAACAAAAGAATATTGGATTCAAAGAAATAAGTAGTCGCTGCTGTTCATCATCGGACAACAATGAACGGGATTAAATTAACGCAATCACCAAACATTTTATTTTCAACTGTGGTGGAGATTGGAAGCCGGAACATAAATTCAATGTGGAACAAATCGTATGGAAAACCGCAAATCACTGGAAATCAAGTCAACCATCTCAATGGGGAAATTATGAAAAGTAATAAGTTAGAATACACGCGTAGTAATAGTAATAATTGTGTTTATAGAATAGATTCGATCGGAAATAAGTGCAAACGATGGACAAAGGCATAGCAATTAGGGCTAGAAGTAGTCAAATTTAAAATCGATACTGGATCCGATGTCATTTGTGTTCCATTGACATTTATAAACAAATTAAAGATTGAATTGAGTAATATAGTAGTAATAAAGTTAAAATTTTTGGTACTTTCGAATTAAAATTAATTGGTCCTTTCCCTATGCCGATTGTTGAAGATCAATTGGCGCTGCTGGCTGGACATAGTTGCTTCACAACTCTTGATTTGTTCACAAAACTCCTTAAGGTGGATGTACGGTTTAAATGGCGGAACGAGCAGCAGCAGTCGTTCAAAAAACTCAAATAGGTCCTGTGTGGTGCCCCAGTTCTTACACTTTATGAGCCCTATCGTGAACATGAGGTAGATACGGACGCAAGCGCCTCTGTTTCGCCGAGGTGTTCCTGCAGAAGGATGCTGACAACGTTTGGAAATCTGTGGCCTACTGCAGCCGTCCTTACACTGAATTAGAACAACACTATCACAGCGTGGTGGTTCCATCTGCTGTTCGTTGGCGAATCGTCAAGTTTTGTCATAATGATGGCGGATACTTTGGATTACAAAAGACTATTCAGCAAATCCAGAGGGATTTTTGGTTCCCTCGCATTAGGAAATATGCATGTTAAGGAATATAATAGCTTCCTGTATTAATTGCTGCTATAATGAAAAGACTGGTAAGACCGAGGCAAGACTATACGGTGGTGAAATTGTGCCAATACCGTTCCGGGTGTTGCATTTGAATCACCTTGGACCTTTCCCGCGAAGTTGTCGTGGATTTTTCTATATATTTGCCATGTCTGACCCCTTTCGTAAATATTTTGTGGTTAAGCCGGTACGAAATACAAAAACACAACCGGTACTGAACGAATTAACGTCATACTTTGAACTTCCTGTCAAGATTATTACAGACCGAGGAACCGCTCTCACTTCGAAAGCTTTCAGCGAATTATCGCCGTGCCTATGAGATACAACACATTAAAGCTGCAGTGCCAGTGCGTACAGCACGTGCTAAGGAACTACCGTGGAGGACCGTACAGGATGGGACGAGGAGTTGCACACATTGCAATGATCAACTCACAAGAAAAAGCAACTACCGGCTTTACAACAAATAAAACAAAAAAAAAACAACAAAATAGTTTTTGACTTTGATTTGCGAGACCGAACTTGAAATAAATTATTACATTCTTTACAATCTGATTCTGAAGAGAATGAATTAATGATGGATCGTGTGAATAAGCGAGAGCAGGCTGCTAACCGCATTATCAAAGAAAGAAGAAAATGGAAGGAGAGGTTTGACAAACGTCATTAGGCACCGCATTGCTATAAAAAGGAAGACTTGGTGGTGGTAGCTTCCATGCCAACCGCTACCGTTGCATCGTCGCAGATATTGAAGCTAATCCGAGGAGACAACGCCGTTTCCATTCGATTTTCGCTAACATGAAGCCTTGGTGTCAGTTGTGCCCGGAACTGGATGCTGAGGAAGATGACGAAACAACCGATGAAGACCTACCAGACGAAAATATAAACCCACTAATGGAGGCCGGGGCGGCTCCCATATCAGGAAGGGCCGAACTGTTAAACGATCTGGCAATTCCACAATCTAATACATGCCACCATAACGACGCTGCCAAGGATGCCAACGGGACTGTGAAAACCGTGACCGAACTAAGAAGACGTGCGCCGCGCGAGCTTCGTAGAATTGTGTAAATTGAGTTAATAAATGAATTGTTTAATGTTTAAACTGTGTACTCTTTCGATATCCACACATTTCATCCTTGACAGAAGCATAACAAACGCGTAAAAAATGTTTTATCAGATGGAAAATCCGTCTGCAAGAAATGAAATCGTGTCAAGGCATCAATCGCAACATTGAGCGATGAATTCACCTTGAAAAACAAAAATTGAAACAGATTCTACATGTAGTAATAGATGCTGTTATATACATATCTTGCCACAAACCACAAACTGTCTTTCTTTTCGAGGTTCTTCAAATCAACTTTGTCAAGGAAGTTTTCTTAATTTGATTACTCTGCTCGCCAAATACAATCCTATTATAAGGTACCAGTTAGACCACATAAAAAAAGGACAGTATCCTTTTTATCGAAAACAACATAATACAAAATGAAATTATCGATATAATGGCAACAAAAAATTTCGAAATAGCATTATCAATGATATTAAGGAAACCAACTATTTCACCATCATGTTCAACTACACTCCACATGTATCTCACACAGAACAAATGAGCCAGGTGATTCCAGCCCACTTTGTTAGCATACCATTTTAACAAGTTTTCTAATTAAATGATATCGTGTAGATATGTAGATTTGAATCTTTCAAGAAGTGAACTTCAACTTTCAAAAATAACAGCTCATATAAAAATTACAGAAACTGAATGTGAAATTAAGGAAATCTTTATTGATTTTATAGATGTTGACGGAAAGACTGGAGAATATATTATATAATATCCCACAGTGTATTCTAGGAAAACTAGCACACTCTTTAATTCTTGTGGGCATGCATTCAGCGTCATCATGTCCAAAACAGATAGCCTATTTGGGCTTATACAAAAATTTTATTGTTTCTTCGTTGAATCCACTACGAGGTGGAAAATAATGCAAAATATACAAGAACCAACTTGAAAGGAAGTAGTCAAACAATATGGTCGGCCAAAAACCTAGATGTTACAGCTCTGTTAAATAATTTACCGGAAGTTATCAAAACTCTAGAAGAAATTAAAGAATCCTCTCTTGCCGCAAAATCTAAGTACGAAGCTAGTCATCTACTACATGCGGTGATGGATTTTAAATTTATCCTCAACTTAACAATTTGGGCTAATATTCTTCGAGAGATTAATAGAGTTAACGTCGAAATACAGAAAGACGACATTTTTCATTTCGCGTTCTATAGCGTTAATACAAGGTCTTGTTAAGACCTCGCAAGAATTGAGAAAAAAACAAATAGAACTATGGATCAAAGAAGTTTCACCTGTATCAGAAAAGTTGGAAATCGAGCCAGTCCTCAAAGCAACATGAATTTCCTAGAAGAAAAGGCAACACGACGAAACCTACGAGTACGAATCAAGAACACTAGACCCAACTCAGCTATTTTCTAAAGATATAAAAGTAGTTTTTGACAAAATCTTAACAGAAATTGAAATAAGGGTACAGAGCGCAAAGAATCCATATGGAAATGTCGCCTTCCTCAGTGGCCTCGCGTTTTTAAATATTGTATGTCCATTGAAGATCTGCAGAAAAATGAAGCCGATCTAGAACAAAAATATTCAAAAAACTTGAATACAGTTGAATTTTGCCAAGAACTCGCCGTATTCAAAAAGTTGGTAACCCAAATTGATGAAAGGTCAAATGCATTCGACCTTTTAGAACATCTGTGGAAGCATGATTTGCCAGAAGCGTTTCCTAATATTAGTATAGCTTTAAGGATATACTGCACGTTAACGACGAAATCTGCAAGATGTGAGTGAAGTTTCAATAAACTAAATTTAATTAATTCTGTCTGCGTTCAACAATGAATCAGAATTGTCTATATCCCCGGCACTGACATATAGAAACTGGACTGCTGGTCCTGGCTAAAAACTCACTTCAAAAACGAGATCAAATTTTGGCCGAAATCTAACTATCTCGCTCCCCCGTTGATACCCCAGGCAGGCAGCTTAATAGCACTTTATTCTGGTATTCGAATGAAAATAATGCAACCCCAATAGATACAGTTCACTTCATAACGCTTTTTTCTTCATATTAAAATTATTTGTTTTGAAAAATGCACAAATTGGACAAAAGCAAAAGCATAAAAACCAAATTAAAATCGGCTGTTGCATTAGTTTAACGATGACCAACAGATGGCTTCGGCACTTTGCGTCGCATATTTTAGATTATGTTGGCATATACGTGAAATGTGGAGATTAGACAAAGGTAGCAACAATAATTTTTATATCTATCTCGGTTGTTCGCAGATACCCTGTTGATTTATTTTCAGCAACATTTTTATGTAAAAACTTAAAATTGAGCGGGATATGAGAGAAATCGATTCGTGACAAATTAAATATTTATTATTTAGCTGTGTTTAAACATAATTGTGCGGGCTTTTAATTGCCAAGATTTTCCTGAAAGGTTTAAGCCTAGACTAAAAATGGTCTCGTTTTTCAGACGCGTGTTAGCAGTCCAGTTTCTATATGTCAGTGATCCCCGGTTACAAAAAAATCCCATTACTTTTGTATCTTTTTTTAAAATAATTTATCTCAAACGCTGAAAGAGAGGGGACGCCACTATCAAGTTTCTGCCCCGTTTCGGAAAAATCGTAGATCTGACAACATTATGCTCCGTCATCGAATAAACCTTAAAGAGGAAGATTGTTTTATTTTTCTGTTGCACCAGATTCCTACAATATATATATTCTATAATTCCAAAAACAGATCTTAGTCTTCTAGAATTGTCATTTATTAAATCTGGAGGACGACAGAATTTTGTTTTCAATGTCTCTTTTCCTTTATGACTTTATTACATACCAATATTTCATTGAAATACATAGCACACAATTCACTAATCATTTTTAAATTGTGGAAAAAAATATCAAATTCCTAATTTCGAGAATAAGTCAATATCGAATGAAATCGTTCGAACTGTGATACAATTAATATAATGCGAATTCAGTGTGTATGTTTTTACAACTTAACATATTTTCTCTAAAGGGTATGATTCTTAAAAGCATTATAAGTACATTTGTTAGTAAGCAAACTTTAATAGATTAAGTCTAATTGCGCAATTAAAACAAGTGGTCAAACCTAATAAAACGAAAATCTAAAAAAAAATTTGTTTGGCAATATTGCGAAAACAGAACAGATTTTACAAGCAAACTTCACACCGTTTTTAAGATATAGCCTAATTGTTCTTTAAATTTTTAGTAACAAACCATTCTTCTATATCGACTGCAATGATTGAAAAAAAAAACAATTTGTTTACAACAATTAAACAGACAGACAAAGGAAATTAATACCACTTCTTAAAATGGTTCGAAGTGTGATAGGTCACCGTTATAATTGGCACAAATTATAATATTTTAACGTGTGTCCTGTTAGATGCAAGTTACTCTTCCTGAATGTTATCTTCAATCAGAACATTCTGATGCGCCATAACCAAATAAATGCTTTCTTTCATTTCGATTTCAAAACAACTTAAACAAAGTTTGCTACAAAAATTAATCATAAAAAACTCAAATAAAATTGTTGTCGGTTACACTTGCTTATTACTTACATATATAATTTTTTTAACAGCCAAAATCATTTAATGGCACTTTTGTAATTAAATTAAATTAAAATAAATGCCATAAAATAATGTATACTCCTATAGTAAGGCGCAAATAATTTTAAATATACAAAACTCAGCCTTGCCAATCATTTCCTCGTTGATCAATATTTATATAGTTTAAATTAAACATACTTACTAAATATAGCCGGAATTAAACATGTGAATAAATATTTATTTAATTAGGTACTGTAAAGCCTTTGTTAAGTATTTGGTCCAGGCGTTGGTGGGGCGGATTGTGGTCTATTCATAGATATATCCAAAATACATCTGTTACGCTCGTTCATTTCAAATCGTTCCATTATCTTAGCAACGATTCTGGAAGGAGGAATATCAGGATTCCCTGTAAATAACAGTCAGTTTTTAGTTATTAAATATTATAATTGTATTATATTTACTTCAAGCGTGCGAGCAATAGCTAACAAGAACAAATACGTAAATATCTGAGCATAAATACTGTGTAACTATTATATAATATCAATAATAGTACTATACCCATTCGCTGCCAAGGCAACATATACTCATTAACGGACAAATTGAAGTGTATACGCGGTTGACAATCAATGGGTTAAATGTAATAAAATATATTTTAGCAAACATAAACATAAATTGAGTATAAGTAAACAGTGCATGCGATAACTTCTAGAATGATAAACTTTTACTAAAATCTATTTCCGCTGCATTTTTCAAAATTTAATGAATCTTTGAGAATAATTTTTTCTGAGGAAAGGTGAAACGAGATGATCGAATACTTTATTTGCAAATTTATAAGCTACAAAAAATTTCCTTTCAATACTAGGTACCTCACATGCTTTGTACTGTATTTTTTTTGTAAAATAATAGCAGTGTTTATAAACTTTCATATAAATAACATTACGAAGACTAATAAGGATTCATTTATACATTTGTGGAAAATTTTCAATTGTAATCCTTTACCGAATATATGTAAGTTGCTATTATTAAATTGATGAACATTTTGAGGAAGCTAAGATGAAATATTTTTATATTAAATTTCGCATTTAATTTTTAGTAAGATACCAAAATGGAGCATGAAATATTTAACGAATTATGCATAATTATCTTCATCTTAAGCCCGGCAACATCTACAAAATAAACATGCACTTTACTTCAAAATTAATATAAAATTTGACAAGTGTTATTTTTCTACATTTGCTGTACAACATATATTATTTTAATAAAACGAAATAACGAAAAATTTTAAACAACAAAAATGCAAACATCAATGGAATCAAAGAAACAATTACACACAACAGCAAAAATTCGAAAAACCTACTAGCCCATTAGATGTAAAGAGAGATGAAAATGTTTAAGAATTCCTTTTATTATGTGGGTGAAATCTTTGCAGAATTAAAGCCTTATCAGGATCTGTAAAAGTGGTACATTATCCATCTAAAAACTCCCAAAATGTACCTTTCTTCCGTAATACTAAAATTCGGAACTTACCTAAAAGTCCTCGGTATCCCAGAACGCTGTGATCATGAAGATGACTTGCTAGTTGCTGCCGACGAAGGAATGCTTCTGTATCAATTCCACGAACTTGAGAAGGTTTCAGAAATCTAAAAAGTGTGCATGTAAATAAATACAAAACAGTTTATCATTCTTCCTCACCTCTTCGGTATTCTTGATAAGATATCTTCAGATTCTATAGGGCCAAATCCCAGATTTATAAGAATCGCCTCAGGATCAGGTTTGCGTGCTTCCAACAAACTTTCGACGCTGGAACAGTGACTTGAATCCGATTGAACTGAGCTGTCCCGCTTAAAATAGCCTCGGCGTGGACTCTCCGAAAGTGATGTATCTCCTGATATGATCGATTTCATCGTTATCGGGTTATGGGAAATTGACTTATTTTCAAAAAAACTGGGAAGGCTTGTGCTAACATTGTTGTTTTTGTTGGCACTTATTAAATGTTTAGTGACTCGATTATTTATCACATGGGAGTAGCTGCTCGATCTTTCGTTGAGCATATATTCATCATCCTCTTCGATTTGTTCACTGAAGCTACGCCCGATATTTCGTAAAGGGATATTTTTCGACGCCGATGTCGTATAGCTACTATTTTTTTTATCTTCAACAATCGCATCATGAAATGTGCTCGTTCTTCCTATTTCGCCAAGATTAAGTTTCTGGCTAAATGAAAGAAGATCATCGTTATCAAAGGACATGTCCAAACTATCTTCAGATTTCAAAGCTCCTAATTTAGGAGTCTTATCCCGGCAGCCGCTAGCAGGTAAGGTCAGCTGACCTTCGACATCCTTGAGCATTATTTTGGGTTTGTCCATTTTTTTCGATTTAAGTAAATTATAATGTGTTTTATTAAGAAAAACTTTATCGTAAAATTGATTTATTTTTACACGCCCCAAAGATGAAAATGGTACTATTGCTTCAGTGCTGATTTCGTTGGTACTTGAGTCATCACAGCTTCTGTTGAATTTGGTCAAAATTGACCGCCTAACCCAAACGGTTTGTATGTGATCCTTCTGAGTGCCTTCTTGACCAAATATTTTTTCTTCTTTCTGTAAATT
The DNA here is from genome assembly GCA_951509405.1 of Machimus rusticus. Classification (NCBI taxonomy): domain Eukaryota; kingdom Metazoa; phylum Arthropoda; class Insecta; order Diptera; family Asilidae; genus Machimus; species Machimus rusticus. Next base: position 13,905,860 of record OX608050.1, read on the forward strand.
ATTCGCATTGGTAGATACAATCTGCTCACTGTTTTGTGCATCAGGCCATTTTTGAATTTTAACTGGACTTCTGCGACGAACCTCATCTACAATTCCTGCCAACCATGTGCTTACTTTGGTCCGAACTGAGTTAAAAGAAAATATGTATCTTACTTTAATTTTAGAAAAACAAATCTTTTCTCAATGAAGAAATAACAAAACATAAAATGCCTCCTTGATATGAGATCAATATTTCAACAGCTGGTTTCTCTTAAAATTATACATATTAAGCTCGCAAAGATTCTTATTATCTTCACAACTCTAAAAATGTATTGCCAATTTTCTTAACATTTATTTTATCCTTATCACATTCGAGACCGACGTCTTAAAACAAATCTTTACCCAGGACAGGAGCCGGCCATGTTTATATCGGTTGTTGGCAGTCCACTTAAAACTTCTTGTTAGTTTTAAAATAAGTTTCAAATTTACTTTCTATAAAACATTTACGCATTATTGTCTGATAACTAACTGATCGTACAGATTGATGCAAAAGGTGAGCAAAAATCGGTCCTCGGTATATGAGCTGAGTAGCTGACTACATATTTAGGTAAAATAATGCATGACCTACTAGATGAGTCACCGGTCTCGAATGTTTTAAACTCCTGAAATAACTAGTATACTATAGCATTTAAGTTCCACTTAAGGTATAATATAATTTATAATAAAACAGAATCGATTATTTTCGCATGATGGTTATTATCCTAAAATTTCAAAAATCGCAATCTTCGATCCACAGGTGGCATTTTAGTTCGAATAGATCAATATGTAGTTACAATGAAACAAAGTGCGTTGAGAATTACAAGCATGCATTCTATAACATGTCGAATACTACTTTCAATTGTTTGTTTTAATGCGTCAGTGGATAGTGAATTTCTGAAGTTAGAAGTGAAATAAGCATTTATATTTTAAAGCAAGGTAACACAAAGGAGCCTGAAATGTTTAGACGATCACATAAAAAAGATGCATTGGCACTAGGACAAGGTAGAAAACTTAGCAAGCATGTTTTTCAGCTAACTATGGATTCTAATATTTAGTTAACTTTTTAAGTACCAATCATAGAACAAACCGTTTTCATGACTCGTAGACCCACTTGGCTTGGGATCGATTGGCGTTTCATCCTTTTTTAGCATCTTTGCTCTTTTTTGACCATTTTAAATATATAAAAAAAAAATCTTTATTATTTTCCATATTACAATTCTTTACAGATAGCCCAGTAAAAAAGTACAACATGTTTAATAGAGGAGCGGCGATTTTTAAATACATGTTAACAATTAAATGATTGATATATTTTAAAAACGATAAGTATTATCTCATTTTAAAATTAATAAATACACAAATATGTACATTATCAAGCATTTTATTACTATTCAATGCTACATTAAAAGGAAGGGCATAATTGTTTTTACTGAAGTCGAAGTAATGAATATAAAAGTAGTAACAACGAACAAAGTTACTAAACGAAATTCAAATGAGGTGAAAATTCATCCACGATTGAAAATCGTGCTCCACAGAACTGAAAAGTGGTCTAGCTTTTAAGCGGTTTAAATATGGTAATTGCGGAATACTTCGGTTTTGCTTTACTTTTTCGAAAAATACATGCACATGTACATATACATACTTTAGCGAACTGGGCTCTATGAAGCCTAGTCAGAGCAAAACAACGAATGTAACGGTATAAAAGGACAATCCTATAATTTTTTTGTTAGAATGAACACGAAAAAGAGGTTCTTATTGTTATACGCGGATGCTTTGAAACAATTATTTAAATTTCTTATATCCGAGTACTTGGTGGCGAAAATAAGATCAATGTATATAGGAATATAATAAAGTATAATACATTATACTTACATACATACATAATAGAATCAAAAAATAAAATGTTAGGTGGTCTTAAAGTTATACGCATGATTGTATATGTCAGTGCATGATAGTATCATACAATTTTTTTGGCTTAAGGGAAGATTATGGGTTTTACTCCGATTTCAATGAAATTGTGCAGATGCCTTTTATTTGCTCTAAAACAGAAGAGTCTAAAAGAATTTTACGGCGGTCGGCAATAATTAGAGCACTTTTGTGTTTTTTCTGTAATCCCCACTTAATTTAGTTACATTAAAATACAGAAATGCAATTAATTCCGAAATATGTAAATCGCCGCATTACGCCGCCAAGGTGTTTTGTGGGTTTTGTGTCATTTTTGTCGGTAAATCAGTAAAATTTAGAGTTGCGTTATCAACGTAACAAGGATTTGAAAAAAGAAAATTAAAGCTGAATTAGCAGGCTATCTGATCCATAGGGTGGTCAAATCAAAAAAAAATTTTCCGAGTTCGTGGATAGAAAGAAAAAATACTAAACATTTTGAAACATTTTTTTTTTGCGCTATTTCTTTGGATTGCGTGAGAACCGTGGCCTTGAAAATTGTTTGGCTGAAAGTTTCAAAGAGTTTTGGAGCTTTACGACGTTTTTTTAGATCCTCGATACGATCATTTCTCGCTTAGATACAGCCCGTCAAAAATCACTACAAAATTTAGATTTTTTTTGTTCCCTTAATTGTTTGGAGTAGTGTATCTAACTCTTGTGTTCTTCCGATCCCGAGCTGATTGGTGTCGCAATGTTTTTTAACAATTACTCAATTTGTAGGACAAAACTATAGGAGCTGTTTTAACATACATACATTGCAAATAATAGCTGTGTTCCATTGGGCTGTGTAAAATACTCCCAAGTACTTCTGGCTACGCTGAACTACTCTAGCTCTAGTTGGCGAGCAGAAGTTCTGAGTAGTTTCGCCACATTTTCCCGGCAGGTGGATGGTGGTTTTTGTACTAGGTTTGCATGGAAATGAAAGCTTTTCCTCATTATTCGTTGAAGCTTTAGCTATTCTGGAGTTATCACAAGGATTCAAATAATAAAATTTAAGTAGTTTAGGCAGCAAAACATATTTATATATAAATATTTCCATTTTAATAAATAAGGCACAATCAGAGCAACTAATATAATACGATGAAATGTCAAAATTTGAATTTATATTTTACTCCTGACGATCAAAGTAGCGTTCCATAGAGAAAGTACTCGGGAGTACTTTACACAGCCCAATGGAACACAGCTAATTTAATGTGCTTTTATAGCATTGGTTTTCTAAGGATTTACCGGCAAAACTGGCACAAAAACCACAAAAAACCTTGGTGTCGTAATGCGGCGATTTATTTCGGAATTAATTGCATTTCTGTCCTTTAATGTAACTAAATCAAGTGGGGATTACAGGAAAAACACAAAAGTGCTCTAATTATTACTTTTGAGTTCTTAAAACAGTTGTTTAGCGATATAAACCGCATATCCAGAAAAGAGCATTTCAACGTTTTGCTGAGAACTTTTCAATGAAAAATGTCTTATTCCACAAACTTTTCGCCGCGAAATTATGTAAGATTTGATGGTAAATTTTGGGGAAGCAGATTTAAATGTGCAGGTTACAAGTAAAAATAAATATAATTTTTAAGTTTGCCGCCTTTTGAAGCCCCCTATCTCGCCTAATGCGAAAGAAATAGACAGATATATGCCTTCTATATCTGAACTTTCCTTAGGTGAGAACAACTGACACATAGAAACTGGACTGCTGGTCCTGGCTAAAAACTCACTTCAAAAACGAGATCAAATTTTGGCCGAAATCTAACTATCTCGCTCCCCCGTTGATTATTCTGGTATTCGAATGAAAATAATGAATCTCCAATAAATACAGTCCACTTCATAACTCTTTTTTCTTCATATTAAAATTATTTGTTTTAAAAAATGCACAAATTGGTAAAAGTAATAGCATAAAAAACAAATTAAAATCGGCTGTTGCAATAGTTTAACGATGACCAACAGATGGCTTCTGCACTTTGCGTCAAATATTTTAGATTATGTATGTTGGCATATACATGAAATATGAAAGTTTGACAAAAGTAGCAGCAATTATTTTTATATCTATCTCTGTTGTTCGTTGATACCCCGTCGATTATTTTCAACTAACTATCCTTTTTAACAAATGTATGAACATTGGCTTCTTCCCAACTCCTTGGAAAACTGGATCACTATTACCGCTTCCGAAGAAACCCAACAACTTCGAAGTGTCGAGCTTTAGGCCAATTATATTACTTTCTAATGTCGGGAAAGTACTCGAGAGAGTCACCTTCTGTGCATGAAATCAAGGGCCATTTTCAAAAATTTATAAAAAAAAACAATGGATCAATATGTTTTATTTTTGTTTTTTTACGTGATTATATAAGTTTTAATGTACAAGGAACAAATTTTTTTAAACTATTTAGAAATAAAAATGGCGGCACTACTAGTGATGGAAGGAAGCTCCTTACTTTTCCATGGGCAACCATCCACAGGTCGTAATTTTTGATCTTAAATAAAGAACCAAAAATATTCTTAAAGTAGATACCAAAACCCAATGAAGTACGTAGGATTTTTTTGATAAAATTTAACGTTTTTATGACCGATTTTCGGCCGATTTTTTTCATAAAAAAATTTTTTTTTCTTAAAAACGCCATTTTTTTTTTAAATCAATATTTTAAAAAAATCCTACGTACTTCGCTGGGTTTTGGCATCTACTTTAAGAATACAAGGACATCATACAAAAAATTCAGTTCGGTTTCAAAAGCAAACATTCAACCACTCATGCCCTCCTCAAAAATTTTAGACGATATTACCATCGGAAAACGCAATAAAAAATGCACTGCTGCCTGTTCATTGGACATAGAAAAGGCCTTCGATTCTGTATGGATCGAAGGGCTAATCTATAAAATCATTTGTTACAATTTCCCGTCATAGCTTATCAAAATTATCTCCTCCTTTCTAACAAATCGTCACATATTGAACTGAAACTTCTAATGCGACTTCAAACAAGGTTGCGTTAAACGTTTAACGCTACCATGGAGGGGGTATGAAAGCACTGTTGCGTTAAACGTTCAACGCTCCTGGGGAGGGGGGATAGAAAGAGGCACTCGAACGCATGCGCGTAGTATACCTGTTACAGGCCAGCGCGAGCGTTAGCAACAAGTAGCGTCCAATATTACAACGCAAGAGGGAGAGAGAAAGAAAGATACACAAAGGTAGAAAGTAGGAGAGAGAAATAGAGTGAGTCGGTAGATCAGCACATGCGCGTGGTATTCTTGGTATTCAGCGAAGTAAACAGTGTGAGAGCGTCGTGAAATTAGCTGAAATACGTACTTGTTGTTCTATTTTCATTTCCACATTACGAAAATTCACTTATTCCGCGCGGAGGGACTCCACGCACTATTTTCTTTTTATTACTGTCAATGACGAAAAATCAGCCCCAATACCTATTCATAGAGGAGTCCCTCAGGGCTCAGTACTTGGACCCAAACTCTACAACCTCTATTTATCGGACTTTCCACACCAGCTAGACCCTAACCAAACTTCAGACACGACCTCCAAGGCAATACTATTTGCAGACGACACAATTCTATATTCAACGAATACTAGTCCCACTACAGCCATGTCAAGAGTTGTCAAACACCTAGCCGTCACCCAAAAATACTACAACAGATGGGGACTAAAAATAAATGCCAACCAGACTAAAGTGATTTGCTTTCGCAATTCCTACGCCAAAGGAAAAAGGTGTTTCAACCAAAAGTCCCAAACTACAACTCAATATACAAGGATGCTCCATCCCTCCCAGCAATACAATAAAATATCTTGGAATACACCTCCATCACCTCTTAAAGTTTAATTTTCACTTTAAGCAAACTTTAATTAAAGTTGTTAAAGCTAAAAACATACTCTCCCCACTACTCAAACCAAACAATGAGCTCAGCGTTAAAACCAAACTACTAATTTACAAACAACTCATAAGACCAATTCTAACATATGCCTTCCCATGCTGGGCCACTATATCGCCCACCATAATGAATCAACTACTTATCCTTGAAAGGAAAATCTTAAGAGCATGTACAAACAAATGTTTCAGAAGCCACTTAAAGAAACACTATTCCAATGCTGAAATATATTCCACGACCATGATCGTACCCATAATCTGCCATCTCACCCGCCTAATGCGCAACGACTTGGGAAAACTAAAATCCCACCCAAACATCCTCCTAAAAGATTTATATGACCGCAACATCAAATCCTCCATCCTGGAAAACTATTACCTTTCCCCAATCAATTTCTTACACCCGGACACTTACACAGCACTTTACTGCGATCCAATTCAATTTATCCCTCCATTTTATGCGAAAGCTAGCAAGAATAATCACAGAGGTTGAAAGACAATTTATACTCCTCCCAACAAACTCTTATAAAGTTATAACTCGCCACTCTTCCAATTGGCAACTCTCAATGCGTCACAACCTTAGATCATAGAGTACAGGATACGCTACAACGTGTAAAAGCCCTGTACGTGAGCGACAAGATTTCTCCTCCCGAAAATACGAAGGAGAAATTTTTTACTACATTAGAGAGAGCGAAACGGCACTAGAAAGTGGAACCAAATGTCACCGGCTATCAGCTGTTATGGGACTCAAATCAGTTGTGTAGTCTAAAAAATGTTTTTGGAGGGGCTATAGCTCACGTTTTCGCGCCTTTATATATGCCTCTACTTTCCACTACATGAATATTTCAGCCTGCACTGAAATTACAACTACATAAGTGAACACACAACTATGTTTAAACACAGCTAAATAACAAATAATTAAATTGTCATGATTAGATTTCTGTTCAATCTCGCTCAATTTTTAGTATTTTCATAAAAATGTAGCTGAAAATAATCAACGGGGTATCAACGAACAACAGAGATAGATATAAAAATTATTGGTGCCACCTTCACATTTCACGTATATGCCAACATAATCTAAAATATGCGACGCAAAGTGCCGAAGCCATCTGTTGGTCATCGTTAAACTATTGCAACAGCCGATTTTAATTTGGTTTTTATGCTATTTTGAAGTGAAACTTCTAATGCAACTTCAAACAAGGTTGCGTTAAACGTTTAACGCTACCATGGAGGGGGTATGAAAGCACTGTTGCGTTAAACGTTCAACGCTCCTGGGGAGGAGGAATAGAAAGAGGTACTTGTTGTTCTAATTTTTATTTCCACATTACGAAGTTTCATTTCTTCCGCGCGGAGGGACTCCACGCACTATTAATTTTTTACTTTTGCCTAATTTGCGCTGTTTTCAAAACAAATAAATTTAATGTGAAGAAAAAAGTGTTATGATGTGGACTGTTTTTATTGGAGATGCATTATTTTCATTCGACTACCAGAATAAAGTGCTATTAAATTGTCTGCCTGGGGTTTCAACGGGGGAGCGATATAGTTAGATTTCGGCCAAAAATTTGATCTCGTTTTTTAAGTGAGTTTTTAGCCAGGACCAGCAGTCTAGTTTCTATATGTCAGTGGCAGTCAAGTATTTATGGGCCGAATTCACAAACAAGGCTTAGCCGTAAGTTGGGCTCACTCTCTATTTTCGTATTCACAGTTGCGTCTCCAAAGCCATATCTTAAGCCTCCAATATAGCTGGCTTGAGAGTGAGTAATTAGAATCATAGGCGCAAACCAGTGTAGTCGATACATAGTTTTGACGTTTTAATAAAAAATATGAAATTTTGTGTAGTGTTGTTTTGTGATAAAAATGAGCATCTCGTCATCTTCATAAACAATTTCTTCGTCTTCGAACATTTCGTTCCTTTCGGTTTTGTGATAAAAATGAGCAGCTCGTCATACTTTTTTCGCCACTAAAGCAGTGTATCCAACTATTGAAATAAGAAATCTGGTTTGAATAGTTGTTAAGTGAGCCGCGTTTAAGAATATGAAAACTGAGAGCAAGCTTGCTTAAGCTCGACTTGAGTTTTTGCTGTAAGCCTTGTTTGTGAATTCGGCCCTATATGTCAGTGGTGAGAAGGGTCAAGAGGGTGCACTTTTTGAGACAGTAAGTAGAGTAGTCCATTTCTATATGTCAGTGGTAGTTCCTCGGGGTCAACTGCAATCGCTGTCGCAGACTGTCATGAAGTTGGCGGCAATTCTTACAAACTGCCTTCTGACTGAAAATTTTCCTTTTACAAATTGCCTATTGACTAAAGATTTTTACATACTACACAAATTGTTGCTTGTCTTAGCATGAAAAAGGTATTTGTTTTAAATCTATTCCACATATGCGTGTTTGTCTGCACGTGAAAAAATTTTGAAATTCAACCAACTTCAGACAGCGACAGCGATTGCAGTTTTACCGTTCCTCGTTCCTGGGGCCTATTCCTGAAACCATTCGAATCGAATCCGATTCAAAAGAAAAAGAGCTTGCAAAAGCCCTTTTTCGATAAATATTCCTTAATAAAGCCTCTAAAATTCTCAAATATTGATTTTAGTTAACTTCCTTTGATTTCAATAAATTTTTCAGCACATAACATCAAAATTATTCGATTGGTCAAGTACAATCTTAGATAATAGAAGTAGAGGATACGACATTAGCATTTATCCATTAAGTAATTATACAAAAAATTATTACCAAACGGGGAGATCTCCCCGTTTTGTAAAATGTCAGTGCATGATCGATCGGGGAAATCTCCCAGTATAACAGTGTAATGCAATGCGGTACTGAAATATGTTTTTTGTATTTTAATAATTTTATCAATACTTTATTGCGTTTAATACTTATAAGTGCTTAATTTTTGTTTATATTTGAGAAAATAGCTCGCGCTGGAATTGCGCCTGGATATAGGCAAATTTATGCGGTCGGCTAAGTGTTAAGTCCCTTTAAAGGAATGCAAACATGAAATTAGCCCTTTTTAAACTACAACTAAATTTTACACAAGTTTTCGGCAGAAATTTTGTTATTAAATTATGGAAATTAGTCTTTTAGTATCCCATATTGCAAATTCTTTTCATTTTATGTCTCATTTACCGGCAAAACTGGCACAAAAACCACAAAAAACCTGGGTGGCGTAATTAGGTGAATTACTTCGGAATTAATTGCATTTATGTCCTTTTAATGTAACTAAATTAAATGGGGATTACAGCAAAAACACAAAAGTGCTCTACTTATTACTTTTGAGTTCTTAAAACAGTTGTTTTGCGATATAAACCGCATATCCAGAAGAGAGCATTTCAACGGTTTGCTGAGAGTTTTCAGTGAAAAATGTCTTATTCGAGAAACTTCTCGCTGCGAAATTATTTAAGATTTAATGCTACGTTTAGGGGAATTATATTCAAGCGTGCAGACTACAAATAAAAATAAAATTGTTAAATTTGCCGCCTTTTGCAGGCGCCTAGCTCGCCTAATGCGAAGGAAATAGACAGATATATGCTTTCTTTATCTGAACTCTCCTTACCCGGGGTCTCCACTAGCAATTTCTGTCTTAACATTTCTGTCTGAACAGAAAAAAAGTCGAATGGAGACCAAAATGTTATAACAGAAAATCTGTTAAGACAGAAATTTTGAGACATTTTTCCAGACAGAAATGTTAACGAATGTCTTCATCTGTCACTTTTTTGAGTTTCCAAAATGGCCGCTGCGAGTTTTTCGAGACAAGATGTTATGAAAATGATTATTTTTTTCAGGTACAGAGACTGTTTGTGGACTAGTAAGCTTAAAATTATAAAAAGAATGATTTACACAAATTTGCATTGCAGAAAATAGCTCAGGAATTTAAATGGCACTGAAAGGCAACATGACACAAATGTTAAGACAGAAATTGCCAGTGGAGACCCGCCACATCAAATGTCCAAGATGGCGCTGATAGGCAAGATGTTAAGACAGAAATTGCCAGTGGAGACACGGGGTTAGGTAAGAACTGTCAAAAGGGTGCACCATTTCAGACAGCAAATCGAGTGGTCCATTTCTGTATGTCAGTTCAGATCTTTATTCGACTTATATACACATTGATTGTATGATACAAAATGAGAGTACTTACAATTAGTACACAAATACCTATTTATGAGCTGTCACGTTAGACTCATTGACATGTAAAATTTATCACTTTCATACAGACGAGACCTGCAATGCTATTCTGTAAAATTCAAACTCGACGTCGAGTCTCTCACACTCACTTCGACTCCGAACTCAACTCACCTTAATTTGGCATTCTCTAAGCTCGTCGACGTGAGAGCGAAGTAAACCTGTGCGTAAAATACCCAGGTGATGTTGCTATAGAAACTTCAGAATAACAACATGCGCATAAAACTTCTACGCAACATACAGGTGATGTTGCTATGGAAACTATTAAGGCAGGCGTGAGTGGTTTGAAAAATTGGGAAAAAAAGCAGTTTGAAGCAGAGAAGGGAAATTATCAATCACGAATGCAAAAAAAATTCATTCTCACACATTTTTCCATTCGCGATTCGAATCTTATCTCTGTGTTCGTGAGTGAAAACCGATGAAAATTTTATTTTTTAATTCTTTCTGGAAACGAATTTTAACTAACTCGGAAGAAGAATTTAAAGGTAGTTTGTTAAGGGGACTTAGCACCTTCAAATTTTCAAAAAATCCATCTTTGTTTTTTGATAGAATTTGTTAGAATGAACCTTTAAAAACAAAAAAAGTTAGGTATATTGTATGGTCCAGGCATCGCAGATTACATATTGGTAAGGTTTATTACAAAAAAATATTGAATTTTAACTTAAAACGTAATTTTCTCGAAACAATGTGTTTAAAATTGGCGTGCATGATTAAGAAAAAAGTATTTATCCAATCGTTCTGAAATGTTAACACGTTAATCTACACATTTTACTGCTCAGAATGAACTACGGATGAAAAAATCAGCACTCAATTTTTTGAGTTATAACCGATTTTCGGGGAAAAAATAGATCGATTTTCGAAAAAACGCCGCCATTTTGTTATTTTCCAACCAATTTTTTTTCTTTTAGTTCATTCCAAGACCGCTTTGATGCTTATTAAAACCGCGTTTTTTGTTTCTTTTTCGGACTTCTCTGAGGGCAGTTATCATGCACGCCGTGGTTTTTTGATGTTTTTTTAATAAATTTGTAGCAGACGACGGTAGGCCACAAAAAATATTTAAAAAATATTTTCGTGTAGTTTGAAAACAATTAAGTATATATACATAGTTTCATTAAGATATGTCTTTTTATTCAATTCAAAATTAACCTTTGAAAAAAACAATTTTTTTAAAATTTGAAGGTTCTAAGTCCCCTTAATTTATCACGAACACAAAAGAATTATTCTTGTCGAAGTTCACATTTTGAAGTGAATCAACGTAAATTTAAAAGTATTTAAAAGTACATATTTCAAATGTATCATATGATAAGGGGACCGATATATCGGAATGCTTGGAATGTAGAAAAAAGTTGAAAGGATAGTTGGCCGGTAATACATATAAAAAGAATTTCCGAAAGCGTTAGATACAAAAAATAATTAACTTATAGTTAAACTTAACAGTAATATCTTAGCTGATATTACGTTAGTAACAAGTCAAGCTAACTAAATAATTAGGATCTTATTCTTGTAGTCGATCGAATCGAATCGAAAGGAACCTAAAAAAGCCTCTTTAGAATTGATGTTCTCTAATAAGCTTCCTAAATTTTTAGAAAATAAAATTCAGAAGTTAATTTACTAAAAATTTATTAAGTTTACTAAGGAATTTTGACTCAAAAGAGGCTGTTATAAAGTCCTTTCGATTCGATTCGATCAACTACAAGAATAGGGCCCATTATTTCTTGAATACCAAATGAAGTTTTTCTTTTTTTCATAAAAATAAATAATGTTTAATGACAGGTACAAAAGTAATTTGATTTAATAATACCCTAAACAATTGTTATTTCATACAAGAATGATTCCAAAACGATATTTATCTCGAACGAAATTTATTTTCCATTCTTTTAAATTAAATTTTTTCTCACAAAACTATAATATAATTCGCGAAAGAATGAAAAATAAACTTCTCTTACGAATAATTCTGAAAAGAATGAATGCAATTATTCCATTCTGTTTACTCTGGTTTGAAGTAAGCACAATATAATGTACCAATATATAATACATGCATATATGTATATATATTTTATATAAAATTAAATTTTTTAAGCGTAAGCGAACATCCGTCGGCAGCTCAAGTCGACGCTTTGATACATTCCTTAATTCCAACATTCTGTGAAAACATTTTTCTTTAATATTACGTTGTATCCTCAAATACATTAATAAAAAATAAATAAATATTGTTAGGGAGATGTATTCATATCATACATGCCTTTCTAACAATTTTTATCGAATATTTAAGAATTAGATAAAATCTCACTCAACAAATATGAACTTTTTATTTGACATGAAAAAACGAGTAGGAAATTGAAATGATGATCGAAGTGAACGCGGATTTTCGTTACAGAATACCAAAAATATGTCATTTCATTCATAAAAATGTAAAAATTTCGCCAAAGTTAGTTCGGTTTGACGATACGCTCACTATTGGGGCGCTAGTGCAGTCGTGTATTTAGAGAATGCGAAAGTAATTGTCACCGCGGATTCCGCGTCGAGGAGTGCTTAGAGAATAGCATTGCTGTTTATAAAATTTAAGCTTTATATATGCTTTACATTGTACACATGCGACCGGCGTACCTAACCTTAGTCTAGACTCGAGAGGTCAAAATAGAGAAAACCAAAACCTTCTATATTACAAGCCATGAAGTGGCCTCTTGCATGTGTGCGTAAGTGGTCTGACAGTTCGAGAAATTTACATTTAGTCTTATGGACGCTTGATGAAATATGCTGGAAAAATTGGATTTAATCGGGTTTTTTGGATACTAGGGACATGCTAGTCTTAAGAAATTGAAATCATAGGGACTTTTACTCGATATATGCCAAAAATATTAATGAATTTTCGGCGAAAAAACAGGAAATTTTCTATTCTTCGGTTCAGTTCGGAGCCAATTCGCTCTCCTGCCGTACATTTGTTAGTGGTCCGGCGCCCGACTTTTCTGTTGAGTTTTGGTTAAACTCGAAAATTTCATATTCTTTGTTGGAAAAGGTGATTAAAAGTGTTATTAATTACAAGGAGAACTTCTTAAAGTAACCTTGAGTGAAGATGATTTTTCGGTACGAGCTATAGTTTGGAAGCTGCCGCGAATTTTTTCCCAATTTTGCGACGTTCCCCATAAGAGTCAATAGGATTTCTTTAAACTGTCAGACCACTTTGCCCTATAGATGTGTGCGTGCGCCGGACCACTTCACGGCTTGTAATATAGAAGGTTTTGAGAAAACTTAACCTAAGGAATACACTTACATGCTGTAGTTCACACAATCACAATGTTACATTGTGTGCGCTATCGTGTATTCTATCAAGCGAAGTACGGTCCTGTCTGAAGTTTATTTAGTACTCTGAGTGAATGAATGATCACAATACACAATAATGGAATCCGAAGCCGGACTCCAGAGCTTGCTCTGGCTATCCAGTAAGGGATGCCTTTTTACATTGTTTTACAATGAGTATTACTTTGCCTCTTTTTATATATATTGAAAATATTTTGTACTGATTAGATAGATCAACCTAAGCTTGCTCCTAGCCGCTGAAATCTATCCTTTATTTCTCTATGTCCGTGGATTTAGCTGACCCAAAACCTTCTATATTACAAGCCGTGAAGTGGTCCGGCGCACGCACACATCAATAGGGCAAAGTGGTCTGACAGTTTAAAGAAATCCCATTGAGTCTTATGGGGGACGTTGCAAAATTGGAAAAAAATTCGCGGCAGCTTCCAAACTATAGCTCGTATCGAAAAATCATCTTCACTCAAGGTTACTATAAGAAGTTCTCCTTGTAATTAATAACACTTTTAATCACCTTTTCGAACAAAGAATATGAAATTTTCGAGTTTAACCAAAACTCAACAGAAAAGCCGGGCGCCGGACTACTAACAAATGTACGGCAAGAGAGCAAATTGGCTCCGAACCGAACCGAAGAATCGAAAATATCCTGTTTTTTCGCTGGAAATTCATTAATGTTTTTGGCCTATATGGAGTAAAACCCAATCAGCACTGGGTTCTAAAAGATATCTGGAAGATATCATTTTCTAGATATCTTCTAGATATCGTTAAAAAGATATCTGAAAGATATCATTTTAAAGATGTTTTTCAGAGCTAGTCGCAATGATATCTGGAAGATATCTAAATGATATCTAATCGCAGAGGTTGTTGCACGCTTGTGTCGGAGTGGTACATGCGTGAATCGGGTATATATATATAGAATGTCATTGTTGATATTCCTAACCTAAGAAGTAGTTGAAACCAAATTTTCTCTTCTTCCAATTTTTGAAGTAGGTAAATATATCTTTCAATACATACAGTACAGTACCAAAAAATTATAACCACCAACATTTATGCTTCCATACTTTATTTTGAAAAAAAAACTTATTATATTCGTCCGTGTTTAAGATAAAAATGAAATTAAGGGAAAATTCACATATTTTCCAAATTAATATTTCTAGTATTTAGTATACTCGCCATTATTTTTAATAACACTTGCTACTTGCTAATCTCCGGGACTTCCTTCGATGCAACTATTTATGCTTTCGGCGTTAAGTGAAATAGTATACCATGTAACGTTTCTTGGAAACATGAAAATTTGATTATTGATATTTATAATTTGATAGAACTGAAATAAATGAATGGGGGCATACTTTTGCATATTGCATATTGGTGCGTAACGAGTCCGGAATTAGTTTCCGAATACGGCTTAGATAAGAACTGTCAAAAGAGTGCACCATTTGAGACAGCAAATCGAATGGTCCATTTCTGCGTCAGTTTTGTTTTGTAGTGCGCTGCACTGCGGGACACTGCACTGCATGTGATTCGGTTTCAGCCTTAAAACAGCAAATCTTGACTGCGCTATTACCGACTAATAAGTATATAGAATCATATAATTATTGATTGCAACGCCGAAGACAATTAGTTTCGTCGTAGTGCTCCACATTTATTAGGCCTAGCCAGAGAAAATGACTTAAAGCAATCCAAGGTTCACAACTCATCCCTTCTATTAAGCTGACGTGTGATTTCTGTTGACCACGAGCCTGATAGGAAGTTCACCTCTAAATATTACGGCCATGACCATGCCCTAACAAGTTGCTTTTGAGCGCAAGTTAAACGAATACGAAAACTAAAGCAACAAAAGCCGTCACGGAAGGGGTTATCTGCAGATTGCAGAGGAATCCCAACAAAGCGTGCTTGGGAGTGCATCTAACACAGCGCGTACTCCGCCAGCTTGTACATTTTGCCGAATATTTCTAGTTAGGATAGCTGCAGGTGATAAAGTCCATCTCCAGGTTGTCTGGCGGACATGAACCGTTTGGGTATCTGGCACTTATATCTAGACTAGACATATCTTTAGTTTGTTATGCTCCGATGATTTTCACAAATCCATAGCGTGAGAGCCACAACCCGTGATCTCATACAGATCAATGTTCATGGACGCGTAAATAAAAGAACACTTTGCATTTACTTACTATGCTACAAGAACAATTGTTTTAAACAAGAAATCCACCTTTTGAAGTCCTCCTTTTAATACAAGCAGCAAATAAAAACCAAATGGTCCGAAATAAACAAAGCAACGCGTTGATTTTCGGGCAACGGACACTTAAAATAACTTGTCTTATCAGAGTGGCACAACAATCGCGATTTAATTTATCTGTTATCAACTGCCCCTGATCTAACGTTTAAGCAAAAATGTAATCACGCAAATCCCACAATCACTTTGACATGTCTTCTCTCATTTCAGCCAAATCCAACAAGTAGTTAAGAACAGTCGGCAGTGCTGCTGAGTTTGTGCAGTTTCACTTTTAAGAAATAAAAGGTGCTCCTACTATCTACTACCAACGCCATTTTTCCCGTCAAAATACATCACTCAATAGAAAATTGTGATAGCTTGCACACCGACAAACGACAATGCATTTTTAAATTCCCAGACGAATCACACTAAATCTCCAATAGCACTTTATATATGCCCCTTTTTTCCCCTACATGATAATTTCAGTTTTCAGACCACTGACATATATGCATGGCAGTGTTTCAGACTGCATCTGAAATCACCTTGGAGGAACGAACGAATATGGAGTGGAACAACCGTGTAAAATCCCTGTCGGTGAGTGAAGCCCACTGACGTATAATATAATGGACCGCTCACGTACACGTTTTCCCATAGAAGCGGACGATGCGATTTTTGTTCCCTCTCTTTCGCTCTGTGGCAGTGACAGTTCGTGAAATGACGTAAAATTAACGTCCTATAATGTCAAGTATTTCTCAGCGGGCTGAATTTCCGTTAAAGATTTTCTCTGACAATTCTCTGTAGAATTGTCAAATGAATGCTAATTTGTTTGTTACAGGCAATTTAATTGAAATTTAAGGGCGAGGCAGCACGATTATATATTAATTGATCAATTTCTTTTAATTATTACTTTCAGAGGAGCTACTTTAATAACACTGGAGTTGATTCCAGAGCCCATGTTCTCTCATTCCGAGTGAAATAAAATCTAAAGCAGCTTACAAAACTCCCTTTGAATGGAATTTTCATAATAAGATGTTTATGAATTTAACAAACTCATTTCAGTAACCTTTCGTTTAATTAGGTTAGGTTAGGTTAGGTTAGGTAGTAGTGGGTGCCAAGTTGGGGCACACTTAGGCCAGAAAAAGGCCCAGTGTGATACCACATGGAGCCAGTTCCTCCATAGTTAACCCTTGAACCATCTAGAGTTCCGAATGAAGGTTTCCAGGCTTCTAATCCTGACAGAACTCATTTCCGGCACATCATAGAAAGAGGAGCCTAGACTGCGATATCTGCGGCATTGGCAGAGGAGTGAAGGATACTTTCCTCCTCCTCTTTATTAAGGCAGCTTCTGCCTTCAAATTTTACTGAAATAAATGTGTTACAGTTTTAAGAATTTTATTAAAGAAACAGAGTTTTACGAGTTCTTTTCATTTCACTCGGAATGAGTTTATTAGCTTATAGATATGGTTGTTATCTATTTCTAGCTCTTAATATGTTCATTCAATTTCGTGAACAAAAACCAATTTAATCTAATGTTTTCATAACTTAAAATTAATTAATCACAAATGTTAGAAAATATTGGTAATCTGGCAAGGACAAAAATGTAAAAGCATATTTATGACATCAATAATGATTTTTATTTACATTAAATGCATTTAAAGTACATATTCTTTAAATTTTTTGTTCAACAAGTATTTAAATTCAAATATTTTTGTCAGCATTCAGCAATTCCGCATTCAAGAAATCTGCGGAATCGGCTCATGCATGCAATGCGATAAAAATAGACAGCACCATATAAATTTTTATATGTCTCATCTCGTCCCTCTGTGGCAGTAGGTTGTCAAATTGGCCATCGCTTGAGACAGGAGATTGAGCGGTCCATGTTTTATATATGTCTGTGGTGAAGCCAAAATCCGGGACTCGAGATTGTCAAATAGGACTCGAGATTGTCAAATGGGACTCGGGATTGTCAAATTAAGTGTCAAACGAGAAATTAGCGGGCAATTCAATGTGAAGTTCGATAGTGAGCAGACGAGCGAAGTGGTAATTTTGTGCTTGTTTTCGCTTAAATGTGAGTTATAAAGTGTAATTTTTATGTTTTGATTTTGCGTTAATTCCTGGAATGTGCTAATTATATACATATATGAATTATTTTGCACAAAAACTATTGAAAACTGCTGAGAAAGTATTTTGTGCCTGGCTGCGAAAATGCGAAGGATTACGGGATCTCTGTGGTTTGTTTTCACAAGTAGGTACTTAAGAAAACTATATTTAGTGATTTCGTGTCATAAAGTTGCGTATAAATGATCAAATTTTGTGCGAAAATATCATTCTTAACTGAAGTGATTTTCCCTCCAGAGGAATTGTCAGTATGTGGAAATGGAGCCAGAGTCGTCGCCATATAGATTTTTATGGGGGGATAATGCGTAATCAAGATTGATTGATAGAAATATTACTTTACTTAATACTTTCTTTTTATTGGGTTTTATGTTCCCAGGCGATGTCCATTTGCAGGACGGGTGGTTCCAACAGATTAAATCATCTGCCCCTTTGCAATGCCAGCAAAATTTGACGCCTGTACTGAGTGATGTCTATGTGTGAGTGTTTCTACTCACACATCTTTCAAATGGCTTCACTTTTTTTTGTATTTTGTGTAATATGATGAGAGTGGGTGGGGTAGGTAAGGGGAGGGGGGCTAAAAATTGAGGAACCGTGTGTCCTCGGAGATAGTAATCGGTAAATAAGCTAAGATTTTTCGTTCTTACATATATCGCAAAAACCCCTTTTTTTATGGGGTTATTACTTTTTATTATGGGGCTTTAACTTGTTTTATGGGGCTCTCGCCGTGATATTTTTGTTGGAGGGTGTTGTGCACACCCTCCTGAATCACCTCCACACCCGAGGCATCCCCTCTGGGATTGGGGGCCTTATCAAACCTCTATTTTTATGGGGTTAAATTTTTTTTTATGGGGCTATAACTTTTTTTTATGGAGTGACCGCCGCGAAATTTTTATGGGGGGGTGATGTGGACACCCCCCTGAATCACCCCCACCCCCGCCCCACCCCCTCCGGGGATGTGAACCTTATCTAGAAAATTACCAAATTTGTTAGAGTTTTAAGAATTTTATTAAAAAAGCTCAATGCAAACAATGGGTATTAGTATTAGTTTATTTTATCTGAGTGAGTGATATTATTTATTAGCTTATAGATATGGTTCTTATCTCTTTCTAGCTTTTTAATGTGTTCGTTCAATTCCATGAAAAAAAACAAATCTAATCTAATGTTTTCATAAGTTAAAATTTGTCAATCACAAATTCTTGAAAATATTGGTAATTTTGCAAGGATAAAAATTTAAAAGCATATTTATGACATAAATAATGATTTTTATTTACATTGATTGCATTTAAAGTGCATATTCTTTAAATTTTTTTTCAACAAGTATTTAAATTCAAATATTTTTGTCAGCACTCAGCAATTCCGCATTCAAAAAATCTGCGGAATCGACCCATCCATGCAGTGCGGTAAAAATAGACAGCACTATATAAATTTTGATATGTCTCATCTCGTCCCTCTGTGGCAGTAGGTTGTCAAATTGGCGGACGCTTGAGACAGGAGATTGAGCGGTCCATGTTTTATATATGACTGTGGGCTTTACTCGCCGACAGGGATTTTATTCGGTTGTTCCGCTCGATGTTCGTTCGTTCCTCCAAGGCTCGTTTCCACTCCATATTCGTTCGTTCCTCCAAGCATAAACCCAATCGTTCCGGAATGAGTTTCTGAACACCGCTTATATGTCAGTGGTCAGTGACGACTACTGTGATGGGTGATTCTAAGGTTTTCTGAAATTTCGATCTCCAGCATTAGTGTCCTCCTAACTCTTTTCTACCATCGCAGATTGAGTTCGCAGTCCAGTTTTCTGGACCAAAATGCGCCGAAAAAGTAAAGCAAGCTCTCGAAGAGGCTGGCGAAATCGAGATTGATCTAAAACTTGGCCGTGTTGTTGTCAAAACAAACAGACCTTGGTCTGAGATTAAGGAAAGAATCGAACAAACTGGAAGGCGGGCAGTTCTTTCTGGATTTGGAGGTATTTCTCTCCTCGGCATTTATTTAAAGATGTTTACGAATTTTTCCTCAGGCCAATCCGCTGTAGCGATAATAAATGACGACTTGAATAACATTAAAGGCGTGGTGAGGTTCTCCAAGACTGAACAAAGTTCGGGTTGCATAGTGGACGGTGTCATTGATGGGCTAACACCCGGGCTGCACGGAATCCACGTATATGAATGTGGAGATCTCTCACAGGGTTGCGACTCAATTGGCGGGCATTATAATCCCCGTGGCTCGCCGCACGGTGCTCCTGATAATTCCTTAAATGACCGTCATGCAGGTGACTTGGGGAACATACGCGCGGAAGACAACGGAAGGGCACGATTTCGATTCGTCGACCCAGTTCTTGAGGTGTGGGATATCATTGGAAGGTCAGTTGCTGTGAGCGAAAACCCAGATGATTTCGGAAGAGGTGGTCGCGAGAGATCTCCGATTGATGGGAACACTGGGAAAAGGTAAGGACTTCATTAAAGGTTATACGAAAGAACGTATAATATAAACTCTAACGAAATTTAGAATTTTGTGCATTCTCATTCCACAAATATCATATTAAGGGTATTCATGAAACTAGATGAGTTTATACATCGCGTATTTGTTTATATTTACGCGCAGCATTTCATGAAGGCACATTTTTTTAAATCGACTTACCTTGGAAATGTTTCTATTCTCTGACGTAATTTCATTTAGGAGGCTGGTAAACTTACGCGGTTTACGCGAATACCTGGGTTTTCAGATTTGCATGCGGAGCAAACGTACTTAAACCTATCCAGTTCATTAAAAAAAAAGCAGCTATAATAATTGTGGAATTAAATACGATTGAAATTATATATTTCATTTATAGTGTGTCGCTTATATAACATTAAATTAAGAAGTTTTTTTCAGGTTGGCTTGCGGGATCATCGCTCGATCAGCCGGGATATTTCAAAATTACAAGAGGATTTGCGCTTGCGATGGAGTAACAATTTGGGATGAGCGGGATAAACCTTTAGCGGGTGGTGATAGGAAACAATCAGGAAAACTTTGAAGGTTGAGGGAACCAATAAATTTTTATTTTGTTTAATCGCTCTTTACCTTATTTTTATATCCAATTTAAATTGATTTGTTCATACGTTTCCAATCAACTCCTTTTCGCCCACAGGAAATACAAACATTTTTGATTTTCTTCACACACGCATGTCTTCATACAAACTCATTCCTTACGGAATTTACGGTTACAGTCAAAACCTTCTATATTACAAGCCGTGAAGTGTGGTCCGGCACACGCACACATCTAAAGGGCAAAGTGGTCTGACAGTTTAAAGATATTCCATTGAGTCTTATGGGAGACGTCGCAAATTTTGAAAAGAATTCGCGGCAGCTTCCAAGCTTCAAAAATGTTTTTCACTCAAGGTTACTTTAAGAAGTTCTCCTTGTAATTAATAACACTTTTAATCACCTTTTCGAACAAAGAATATAAAATTTTCTAGTTTAACCAAAACTCAACAGAAAAGTCGGGCGCCGGACCACTAAAGGCCCGCGCCCATAGAGTCCGGAATTCGTCCGACTCCGGAAAACGTAAGTTGAACTACATGCTTTCTTATGGGGGTGCACCCATAGAAACGCGCTGCCGCAGTCGCGGCCGAATTGAAAAGTTGAACATTTCTTAACTTTTGATCCGTACTACATGCGGCAAGGAAAGCATCAAAGCTTCATCAGCGAGAGTTTCCAAGTTTTGAAAACAATTTGAAATATTAAGGGGCTATACCAGCGTGATACTTTTAAAAAATTGATTTTTTTTTCTTTGGCTTATTCGAGAGTTTATACTTTCAAGAATATCCTGTAAACATTTCAAGGCCGTATCTATAATACTTTCCGAATGACAGTCTTCGAAAGCGCAACTGCTCGCAGGTAATATAATGGATAGTGAAATCTTTAAACGCGTTTTCCTCGAAATGAGATTGTTCCAATTTGTTGCCATTCTAACTCGAAGTCTAATTATCCGATTGACTTGAAATTTTAACTGAGTATTCTTGACTACATTTGCGATACCCTGAACTAGGATATTTTTGATTGGATGTAAAATGACAATTTGGCATTGAAAAAACCGACTATTTTATAGGCAAAAAAGCAGATTTTTTATTCAAAATACGCCATTTTGTCCGATTTCGATATTTTTCAAAAATCCTAGTTCAGGGTATAGGAAATACTTTCTAGTTTAACGCCTTGTTTGTTTTTTTTTATTTAAGTTACTCTATCGACCGGAATCGTGGCAACAGTTGGGGTACTTTTTGTTTTTGGCGCTTCCGAAAATAGCGTATAAGTCGCTTACATCGCAATATTTTTCAACAACAAAATTATGTAATATTAATCATATATAACTAAATACATTCTCAAGTTTTCAGAACATTTAGTTAAATAGTTTTCTTTAAAAAAATTCCCGAAAATCACCTAAATTTCAAGCCCTCACACTGGTATAGCCCCTTAAACTCTGGACTGCTGGTCCTGAGATGTAACAGAAATCGGTTCGTGGCAATTTAATTATTTGTTATTTAGTTGTGTTTAAACATAATTGTGCGGGTTTTTGAGCATTGTAATTGGCGTGGTTTGCTTAAAAGGTTTGGGCCTTCGCTATGAGTCCTGTCAGTGACCTGATAAAATGAGTCGCACCAAAAAGCGGAGCCTTCCCTGCAATAAAATCAAACATCCATCGTTTTCTTTTCAATAAAGTTTGCTTCTTGTTTGTTTTTTTTTTTTATCATAATTTGCCTTTGAGAGATAAAGCTTGCCGCAGAAATTCCGGATTCTATGGGCGATACCTCTGATTTCCGGACGTGAATAGCTTTAAGCTTACCGGAGTCGAGCAAATTCCGCACAAATTCCGGACTCTATGGGCGCGGGCCTTAACAAATGATGGGAGGAGGGTGAATTTTTTCCGAACCGAACCGAGAAATCGAAAAATTCTTGTTTTTTCGCCAGGAATTCATTAATGTTTTTGGCTATATGGAGTAAAAGCTCTAGTGTCCAAAAAACCCGATTAAATACAATTTATCCAGCATATTTCATCCATAAGACTAAATGTCTCAAACTGTCAGACCACTTACGCACACATGCAAGAGGCCAGTTTAGAAACAACAACTTTTTTAGCGTAAACTCCCCGCATAACATTATCGCATGAGTTTCAGTCATTTCATGAAATTTGGTCAGTTATAGATCCGCCATCTTGAATTTTGAAAAACTAACCTCAAATTCGTAGTCAGCGACCTCAAAAACTCCCCTACACATATTTTTTTGAAGCATTTTATGAAATTTGGTCGGCCATATTGGATCCGCCATCCTGAATTTTGAAAATCTAACCTCAATTTCGTGATCAGCGACCTCAAAAACCCCTTGTATATATATTTTTGGGATAATTATATCGTTAGAAATGTGAATTTTTTTAATAATATTCATAATTTATCAAATGTTCATTTTTTTACATATTGATATCTTGAAGAGGTTAGGTTGATTCAAAGCAAAAAAAAAATATTCCTAGTTATACTTTAGATATTGTTACCAATTTACCAGCCGAGCGGCTGGGTGGCAAACGGCCCAATTTGCCTCCGCCCACACGTCACACTTCGCGCGCTTTTTTCGATCCAGAGCGCCAGCCAGATCTCTTCAGTGTGGCTGGATGGCTGGCGCTCTTGCCACAGACGCCTGCGATCGTGGGGACTGATCGCCAATCCTTATAGTATTCGTGAAATTGAAATCCGAAGTGTTGCGTTGTCCACATCCAATCATCGTTCCAGCTCGACGGGCTCAACCTGAAAAGGGACCACAAAGCAAACACTTAAACGATAGGACTACCTGTTTACTTATCTGACATCCAGCTCTGTCCAGAAGAATGGTCGTCATCCGGAAATCTATAGATTTAAAATTGTAAAATTAGAAACAAACCAATGTAACCTACTGTCCAACAACAAAAACAGAAAATTTGAACCCCACAAGCACTGTAAAATCGAAAAAGTATATAAAAACTTACCTTGTTCACTGTTCGCGATTCAACCATTATTTGTTTACCATTTTAACTGACAGTTATCATTTTGCCGGCGATACTCGTTCGAACTACGCGAAAATGTAATAGAGGCGAGATCAGGAGCAGAATGAGGAGGTATATGATAATCGGGGAAAGTACCGTACAGTATAATCGCGAAAGTTCGATTGAAGGGGAAAACCGACATCGTGAAGGACAGGATATTACCAATTTGGCAATCGGCGCGTTAAAATCGAAGTCTAATTTTTTGCTTCTTCGAAATCTGTTGGAAGTGGGACCGAGAATTTTGAATTTTTACTCTGAACTCTATCAATAAACTATAGAAATCTAGAAATCAAGAACTCTTTTCTTTAATTTTCACTCTCTCTCTCACATTTTTTACGAAGTGTGAAGTATAAGCGAAAGGAAATCTTGTAACAATATTTTGTGCACTTTTGGTTGTGGTTTGGCATTGACTCAGTAACTTTATTGCTGCGAAAAAGATTCACAAAAAACAAAACGCAAAAAATTTTGTTACTTTTTTTATAAAAAAAGGCGCTATATTGATTTTTAAAGTCATTATTATGCAAATCTGACTGCACCAGTCGAAAGAGCGACCTCAAAAATAGTAGAATAGGTATGTTTGGAATTTTTTATTTCAATTTTTTATGGCAGAAAATAAGCCTCAAACATCGTATGAAAATTGTGCTCTTCCCGGACTTAATGGGTTAACTAGGAAGATACAAGGAAGCGGGCCTATAGCTCATTAGATGTGCGCATTATATACAAAAATGTGTTTCGGCTCGGGGCCGTACGAGTTAAGGGCGCACTTAACCATACTATTGTCAATTGTTATGTTTTTCAAAAACCAGCCGTTAATTCAATTAATTTCCGGAACTAAAACTGTATAAACTGAGTAAAGTTTAAACTTTATTTTTTAAATGTTATTTAATTTACAAAAATATCAGTTAACTTAAAATCCGTACTTGCTCTGGGTTTGCCTTCTAGTATGTCTATTAGCCGACCACATTGCCTGCAATTCGAGTTCATTAGCCTTAGCCTGATGTGCGAGGTACGTGATCTGGTGCTTCTTCCTTGTTCCTGGAACGGGCTCCTCGTCGACAAGCACCCCCTTCGGCTGATAAGTTGTAGCCTGTGCCAATGCTGATCTAAGCCACTCGTCCTTGTTGGGAAGAACTTGTTCACTGGACAACTCGACCACATTAACTTCAACCTTTCGGCGCTTTGCACTGCTGCCGACAAGAGCGTGAAGAGCCTTCTCGTCGAAACAAATCTCCTCTTGAATTTCCTGAGCCTCCTGCTCAATGGCACCATCCTCTTCAGCCGGCGAAGATAAGATCTCGTCAAATTTGGAAGTTGCTTCGGCCATTTTAGCCACCCTTTGCGCTATCATTGAGTTAATTTCTTTTTCGCTGACTTGTGGAAGGACCTGTTTGGAGTTTAAGGAAAAGAAATCTCCTTCGCCGTCACTCCCTTCGCTGTCGCTGTTGTTTCCAACAAAACCTCGTTGTTGCGCCTTAAGAGGGTTTCTAAGCGCTTTAACCCCTGATTTTGTTTGGCGACTTTTTACGGAATCCGGAATTAGTGAGGTCTTCGTGGTTTGAGAGCCCCTTGGCGATGCATTAGTTTCCGTTTTGGTGAACACCTGCTCATTCTTTGGTCTAGGGAGTAAATTCAATAGACCGCAGGATTTCAGTGAAGGTCCTTGGGGCAGTCGCAATATTGACTTCTTATCGTCCTCCTTCTCCAGGTCCTTAAATTCTGCCAGGGATGGAATTGTGATTTTCACAGGTACACGAGTTGCTGGTAGCTTTTCGATTTGAGCTGGACTCGCTTTCTTGTGCAAAAATTCATCATCCTCCTCCTCGACGGCAGCTGAAGCTGATGCTTTAGGTGTCGGCAGGTTCCCAAAGGGAATGGGATTGGCTTCAAGCTGTACAAGTGCAACGCCATTCTTTCCATTTGTTACAGGATCAGAATCGGGGCAGTACTCCTCCTCATCGCTTATGTGTCCTCTGTCATTGGTCGATGCTTTCTCCTGTTCGTCGTGGTCTGCTGGCTCGCTTGTTTTCGGCGGTGGCAAGTTCAGTCCCTTGCATTTAGCTTTTTGCTTGACATTGTCTTCATTTCCTGTCAATTTTCTCGTATTTGAAGATAATTCCTCAGATTCGCTTTCAGTTCCCTCGTCACTACTGGCCTCATATGCAACTAAGGACATATTTCCTTTCTGAAAACTACTGCGACACAAATAAATCAACAAGGTAAACTTTTACTTCTCAAAAACTGCTCGGAAACTTCAGGTTTAATCACTGACATATGTCAGTGGCCAGTGGGTTCAATTCATAGAAATATAAACTAATAGTACAGTCAATCTGTCGAAAAAAACATGATAATGCCGAAAAAAACCAAACGGATGAAACTTGGTGAGTCGTTGTTCAATAAATTTTTCTGTGGAATGCATAGTTTTCGAGAAAAATGCATTTCAAAATATTTTTGAGTTGTTTCAAAATATTTTTGAGTTTTTTCAAAAACGCCAACAGGTAGCAGGTGGCCATCGCTAGGTAAGCTTCACTGACATATAGAAATGGACTACTCGATTTGCTGTCTCAAATGGTGCACCCTTTTGACAGTTCTCACCTAAGGAGAGTTCAGATATAGAAGGCATATATCTGTCTATTTCTTTCGCATTAGGCGAGATAGGGGGCTTCAAAAGGCGATAAATTTAAAAATTATATTTATTTTTACTTGTAACCTGCACGCTTAAATCTGATTCCCCTAAAAGTTGCATCAAATCTTAAATAATTTCGCGGCGAAAAGTTTGTGGAATAAGACATTTTTTATTGAAAAACTCTCAGCAAAACGTCGAAATGCTCTCTTCTAAATATGCTATTTATATCGCTAAACAACTGTTTTAAGAACTCAAAAGTAACAATTAGAGCACTTTTGTGTTTTTGCTGTAATCCCCAATTAATTTAGTTACATTAAAAGGGCATAAATAAAATTAATTCCTAAATAATTCGCCGCACTACGCTACCCAGATTTTTTGTCGTTTTTGTGCCATTTTTGTCAGTAAATCAGACATAAAATAAAAAGAATTTGCAATATGGGATACTAAAAGACTAATTTTCATAATTTAATTACATAATTTCTGCCGAAAACTTAGAAATTGTGTAAAATCCAGTTGTATCTTAAAAAGAGGTAGTTTCATGTTTGCATTCCTTTAAAGGGATTTAAGATACAAACGGAATTATTTAATAATTTTTGGTATAATTACTTGATGGATTTATGCAATAAAAACGGAGAAATGCCCCAAAAATGCATTTGACAACAATTCAAACCCACAGCTGACTGCTCAAAATCCGTTAATGGTGTGAGCAAGAGGGAATGAGAAAGTGCACCATCTCGAGATAGGCATTTTGTATGGGACGAGTAGTCCATTTCTATATGTCAGTGGGTGCAACTTTGCATTGGATCGGCAGTCCCAAAACCTTCTATATTACAAGCCGTGAAGTGGTCCGGCGCACGCACACATCTATAGGGCAAAGTGGTCTGACAGTTTAAAGAAATCCTATTGACCGCGTTCCATTTAGTTTGGAGTATGTCATCCGGCGTACTTGGAGTAGTAAGGAGTACATCGAAAATGGAACGCACTTTTATGTCTGTGGTGCAGAAAGTAGCCTACCATGTTTGTTTGTTTTTTGTGACAGCTCAAGGTAACTAAAGGCAAGAAAACTGATTTCTTGGAAATGGTAAAATACACAACCTTTCTTCGTTCGAGTCTGATGAAGAGCTCGAGGAAGACTCAAGAATTTCCATCGTGTTTTCAAGCGCGGAAATTATAACACTGAATGTAAATAAAATTTATCCTTAAACTCAATTATTATGATGCAAATCAATGCACTAACTTAACTATTTATAGGATTCAACAAATTACAATTGACACCTTGATAGTAAATATAACCAAATCGAGAAAAATATAATCCTCAATCGTGAAAAGCCATCTTTTGGATTTTGGGAGAGCCAAAAATATTCTGTGGCACTACCTACTCCAAGTACTCCGAACAAAATACTCCTCTCCAAAGAAGGAGTAGTTCGGAGCTGTCAATAACTACTCCAAGTACGCCGGATCACATACTCCAAGCTAAATGGAACGCGGCCATTGAGTCTTATGGGGGACATCGCAAAATTGGAAAAAAATTCGCGGCAGCTTCCAAACTATAGCTTCTATCGAAAAATGATTTTCACTCAAGGTTACTCTAAGAAGTTCTCCTTGTAATTAATAACACTTTTAATCACCTCTTCGAACAAAGAATATGGAATTTTCGAGTTTAACCAAAACTCAACAGAAAAGCCGGGCGCCGGACCACTAAAAAATGTACGGCAGGAGAGCGAATTGGCTCCGAACCGAACCGAAAAATGAAAATTTCCTGTTTTTCGCTGGAAATTCATTAATGTTTTTGGCCTATATGGAGTAAAAGCCCCTATGGTTTCAATTTTTTAAGACTTGTATGTCTCTAGTGTCCATGAACCCCGATTAAATCCAATTTATCCAGCATATTTCATCCAGCGTCCATAAGACTAAATGTAAATTTCTCGAACTGTCAGACCACTTACGCACACATGCAAGAGGCCACTTCATGGCTTGTAATATAGAAGGTTTTGGCAGTCCAGTTCTATATGTCAGTGCTATCGAACTTCACATTGAATTGCCCGCTAATTTCTCGTTCCTCCAAGGATTTTGGCTTCACTCAGGGATTTTACACGGTTGTTCCACTCCATATTCGTTCGTTCCTCCAAGGGTGATTGTTGAACACAATTTGACAGCATAATCAGCTGTTTTTCTCCAGATTAGTAAATAATAATAAGAGTGATTAATACGTTGGCGACAAAGGGAAATGAGTGAGATATATGCAGTTCTTCTAAGAATGAAATAAATGTCGAATAAACTATATTTTAGCATTGCGCTAAATAATTTGCAAACAAATGGGATTCTTGGAGGTTTCACCTTAAACCATGACACTCGTCCACAGAGCCCTCTTTACCTGGTTCATCCTGCTGGTCTTCCTCATTCTGCTGTGTTTACGATTGGAGCCACGGACCCACTGGAATTGGTTTTTAGTCTTTAATCCGCTCTGGATATTCGATGCGCTCTTAATTATTTACGTGGTGATTAAAATTATAAGCAAATGGAGAAATCTGTCCCGCCTAAAGGAACTTCTGATCTCTTATCAATGGTACATCGCTGGAGTTCTGCTTAAAATCGCAGCGCAAGTTATGATCTGCCTGAAACTGGAGTACCAGCAGACAATGGAAATTTCAATTTATGTTACAATGATCCCCATATGGATCCTCCTGCCCTCCATAATTGTGTATGTCTTCGCCAATTTAATTCAGAATAAGAACTATGTGATTTAAGTAAGAAGGTAAGGTAATCTCAAGATGTACGACTTATACCGGTATAGTAAATAAAGCTATGATTACACGATCTTCACCTAATATGCCTGATAAAAGATCCGAAACGGCCCCATCATCATTTGCCAGTGCAACCTAGCCATATCAACATGTTCGTATTACAATTGTACGTTGAGCCGTGATCTCGATCAGATCAGATCCAACCAGATCACAACTGTCAAATAATTTTTAGATCAGATTAGACAAATTTCAACGAACACAGATCGATCCGTTAAGATAATCAAGCATCAGTTGTCAAAAGTTTTGAGAAAACGAAGAAAGTTGAAAATATTGAGGTAAATTATTTTAAAAATAAAAGCAGAATAAACAGTTTGGCCGCTCCTGGAAAACCTTACATAACTCCACTAATTTGACTTTTCTAAAATGAAAGGTCAATTTATTTGTTCTGCATAAAGTCATTAATTTTTGCCTTGCTAATTGAAAAATAAATTTTTGATAAATATTAAGTTTCTAAAACACTTTAAATAATTTTGTGGCCGTTAACTGCCACAAGCTAACGAGTTCTCAAAAGCTTTGAAGATAAAGCCTAACCCGGGGTCTCCACTGGCAATTTCTGTCTTAACATTTCTGTCGGAACAGAAAAAAAGTCCAATGGAGACCAAAATGTTATAACAGAAAATCTGTTAAGACAGAAATGTTAAGACATTTTTCCGGACAGAAATGTTAACAGAAATGTCTTCATCTGTCACTTTGTGAATTTTCAAAATGGCCGCGGCGAGATTTTTCGAGATAAAATGTTATGAAAATGATTATTTTTTTCAGGTACAGAGACTGTTTGTAGACTAGTAAGCTTAAAATTATAAAAAGACTGATTTAAACAAATTTGCATTGGAGAAAATAGTTCAGGAATTTAAATGGCGCTGAAAGGCAACATGACAGAAATGTTGAGACAGAAGTTGCCAGTGGAGACCGGGCGAATAAAATGTCCAAGATGGCGCCGATAGGCAAGATGTTAAGACAGAAATTGCCAGTGGAGAAACGGGGTAAGGAACAGCGATATCGCCTTGGGGGAACGAACGAATATGGAGTGGAACAACCGTGTAAAAACTCTGTCGGTGAGTGAAGCCAAAATTCCGTGTACTGAATGTCAAAAAAGTGTACCGAATGTCAAAAGCCAGGCGTATTAAGTGTCAAACGAGAAACGACCGGGAAATTTAAAGTGCAGAAGAGGTTATTTTTTGCTTTTTTTGCTTAAATGATGGTTGTAAGGTGTAGTTTTTATGTTTAAATGTTGTCTTAATTTCTAGAAAGGGCTAATATGTATATATTTAGGTCATTTCGCGGAAAATACTATTGAAAAGTGCTTAAGAAGTGTTTCATGCCTGGCTACAAAAATGTGCAGATTTACGGGATCTCTGTGCTTTGTTTTCACAAGTAGGTACTTAAGAAAACTATATTTAGTGATTTCGTGTCATAAAGTTGCGTATAAATGATCAAATTTTGTACGAAAATATCATTCTTAACTGAAGTGATTTTCCCTCCAGAAGAATTGTCAGATATGTGGAAATAGAGCCAGAGTCGTCGCCATATAGATTTTTATGGGGGGATAATGCGTAATCAAGATTGATTGATAGAAATATTACTTTACTTTTTATTGGGTTTTATGTTCCCAGGCTCTGTCCATTTGCAGGACAGGTGGTTCCAACAGATTAAATCACCTGCCCCTTCGCAATGCCAGCAAAATTTTACGCCTGTACTGAGTGATGTCTATGTGTGAGTGTTTCTACTCACACATCTTTGAAATGGCTTCACTTTTTTCGGCTCGTTTCCACTCCATGTTCGTTCGTTCCTCCAAGGATATCGCTCTCGGAGCGTAGTAAAATCCGACTAGTGTTAGTGAAGACAGTTTTTGTATTAGTCAACTAGTGACGGCGAGAAAAAAACATATTCTTTAGGGGGGGTAACAAAAGAAATTAAATTATACAATTGTTATTAGAAATTTAATAATTAATCAACTTCCTCATTATTGACACTTTTTCTATTTGAATAGCACTTTTTTCAATAATTGGAAAATTGTATAATCATTAATGCATAAGCCCCTCCGAAAATTCCTTTTTAACGCCGTCAATAAATATTGGGTTCCCTTTTATAGTGACGCAGATGGTTCAGCGCATTCATCTCGCTTACTCATTGAGTACCTCTCTTTCTAGAGAACCAAAGGGAACCCAATCTTTTTTACTACGCTCACGTACAGGGATTTTACACGATACAGCGTTTCCTTAGGCTTTATCTTCAAAGGTCAAAAGCCCTGATCTAAAAATCGATAATTATGAATCCATATCTACAGTAGTGGAAATTCCCATAAAACCACTGACATTTATGCTATTTTCTCAAATAAATGTCGTTACAGCCCCAAATTTTATATTGCATTAGAACAGTAATTGGCTGTTATATACATGTGCATAAAAAAAATTTTATTCGGACTTGACTACGAAAAAATAATTGGGAAACAAGCAAAATTATTAAAATTCAGGTGGAAATTCCCATTAAACCACCTAATGTTTTTAACAAACTATTAGCACTAAAAACTTACATTCATACTTATAATAAGAAGTGAGTCCTCCTTTGTCTTTTACAATTCAAACATTTATCCTGGCATTGATTTAACTAGATTTTGGAGCTTTTTTACGGAAATTTTAGACCACGCTTTTGTAATGCGATTATAAGCCTCTGAACGCTATTGTACGGTCTTTTAGGGTACACATGTCTTGAAAGTATTGACAGAGATTATCCACATCGTTTGAGGCCCGACTTTTTGCGAAATAAGTTTATTGTGTCGATATTTTTGTCCTCCAGTCATTTAAAAATTGTCTTAGAAACTTGTATGCAGCGTTTTCTTGTTGGAAAAGCAAGTCCAAACCACACAAATCTTCTGCTCGCTGAACCATAACTTCTTCTAAGAGTTAAATACTCATTTCGGAACTCATTTTTTGTAGAGCAAATGCAAATGTTGTATTTTACCTCACTGTGAAAGGGTTAGATCTCTCGTCTTTCAATAGGAAAACAATTTTTATAAGCACAAGGGTACGATCAGCAAGATAATAAATTAATCGGGAGGGCGGAATTTGCCACCTGTCTGGCTTAGCCAGCGCCAACACATTTTCTGTCTTAGATACTAGAACGCCACCTGCCAAGAAAATAAAGAAGCAACATAAACGAGCTTCTGAGTTTGTGTCCCTAACAGACCAGTGCTTCCCAAACCTGCCAAAACTCGTTGAAAGAGAAATAAATTTTAATGCCCAGCCCAGATATATCATAATTAACACTCTTCATGACAACAAACTACTCCGGTCCCATGTCTAATCAGTTCCGCATTCGAAAAGCGATATACGATATTTCTCAACGGTTTTCTCAAGCCAATTTTCTTTGGGACGGCTCTTTGCTGCTGCTTGTGGATAACCGAAACATTGCAGAATACTTTCTGAGAGTTAGCAAGTTAGATATCATTAACATCAAAGTTGAACTCCACGGCAACCTTAACTTTGTTAAACACACAGCGTACTGCCCAGACTTAAAATCAATTACTCAAGAAGAGTTACTGGATGGCTTCAAGGCGTTACTGAAGTGGTCCAAATTATTCCTGACCTCTCCGCCCCTACTAAAAGAATACCCACGGGATTACTTATTTTAGCTTTTGACGCTTAAAGGCCGTTCTCCAATGCAGCGACCACCCAATCAAGAACGAACCGAAATCGCGCCATCGCGTCACACATTATGTTGGCCTCATATTCCCTCTCGCTCGTGTTTTGGTCAACCTGGCTAACTTTTTCATGTGTGCATTTTAACCACATAGTACTAGTCGCCCATTCAGCGGTTGTGTTGTACTAGAATATCTGTCAGTGAGACAGCTGTCCCACCGGTTGCCAGAAACTCAGTGCGCTAATTTTAACATAAAGTGCTTATAAAAATGTGCGCGGTAATTCCAGCCCAGCACTAAAAGTAAAAGTGAGTAGTTTTTTCGCTCAAATAGTGATAAAAACTCTTCCAGATAAAATATTTGCCCGAGGATGTTGTTACAGCCGGCAGGCACTACTACAGGCAGGGGCTTGTATTTTACACGCGAATTCAGGCAATTCAGCGTTTTCGTTGGTTGGTTCGTGGTTGGTTGGTCGGCGCATTGGAGAACGGGCATAAGGCCGGTCTCCAATGCGGCGACCACCCAACCAAGAACGAACCAAAATCGCGTCATCGCGTCACATTATATTGACCTCATATTTCCTCTCGCTCGTGTTTTGGTCAACCTGGCTAACTTTTTCATGTTTGCGTTTTAACCACATAGTACTAGTCACCCATTCAGCAGCTTTTTTGTACTAGAATATCCGTCAGTGAGACAGCTGTCCCACCGGTGCACTAATTTTAACATAAGTATACTTGAAAAATGTGCGCGGTAATTTCAGCCCAACACTAAATGTAAAAGTGAGTAGGTATTTCGCGCAAAAAGTTATAGAAACTATTCCAGATAAAATATTTGCCCGAAGATGTTTTGACAGCCGGCAGGCACAACTACAGTCAAGAGCTTATACATATTTTACACGCGAATTCAGGCAATTCAGCATTTTCGTTGGATGGTTCATGGTTGGTTGGTCCGCGTATTGGCGAACGAGCATAGACATACACCCCTATCATGAATTGCGTGTGGAATAAAATTCCACTCGAAATCAAATTTCCACCGGAGTTCGAAAGAGTATCATGAATTCCACTGGAATTGATGAAGAGCATTGCCATACGAAATTTAAGATCGAACTATCTTGCGAGTCAAATGTCAGACATTTCTTCGTTGTTTTTGAAATTAAACTGAATAGTTTTTATGTGAAAATGGATAGAGTTGGTTTTTTTTTGTTTGCTGAAGAAGAAAATAATTTTGCAGCTACAGAAATTTAAGACAAGAGAGGTGAAATCAAAATTATCCATTAAATTTGAGTAACGTCGCATACATTTTTCATTATAATTTATTCAATCTAATATACATTTAATTAAAGAAAAAAACGAATTTATAACAACTTTTCCAGCATTCGGGAAGCCTTTCGTTATGCACTCCCTTTTATATAACATATTTATTATTTTTTTGTATTACGAAGCAGTTGTCGTCTTCGCCATTTTTTGGAAAAACCTGTTCAAGAACAAATTATTTAATTTTAATAATTCCAAACACATAATAGTGGAATTTCAATATTAAATATGTTTTCGTTTAACAAGCAAAGTAAGCGTTAAAAAGGCAGATTTTACTTAGCGCAAATACGTAAAAAACGGTAAAAACAATTCTGTTCCACCGCGTTTAGCCAACGGAGAGAAAATTGCAAAATTTGACGTTTCAGTGGAGATCCATGATACGAAAATTTCCACTGGAACAATCTTCGAAAATTTATTCCACTCCGGTGGAACCCATGATAGCGTTCAGTGGAGTGGACTTAAAATCGAGCCTCCGGTGGAATTCATGATAGGGGTGATAGACTCCCGAAAGAAATTCAAAGCCAATAGCCGGCCACACACGGGACGTACGACGCGTACAAGCCAGCGTACAAACAAAAGATTGATTGTGTGTGGGCAACTTGGCGTACAAACTTAAAACCGTCCCAAAAGTGTCCCAAATATTTCTCGCCTTGGATTTTTCCATGGTTTTATTATCATCTGTCAACATGAATTGCTTCGACATTAAATTGGGGAGTCGAGATTTCGTTCTTTAAATTGATTAAATTAAAAAAATTAAATTTTCGTTCTTTGAATTGAATGAAAACCAACACCGTTTATGGGCAAAGTGGCGTACAAATTGTCACAAGTTTGTGCGCCAAAAACCGTTCCGTGTGTGGCCGGCTAATGAGGTGCAAGAAGTGCCAGAAATTGGGACACACGGCCAAATGGTGCAAGGAAAAACAGGACACTTGCCAACCCCATGCGCACGAAAGTTCTGTGTAAACTGCGAGGTAGGGACGCATGATTTCTACAGCAGGGAATGCCCAGTTTTCGTGGAATAAAAATAAATACTTAAAATTAAAACGAACAAAAAATGCAAAATGTGTGAGGCGAGGAGGCTAATAATAATAAGAAGAAATTAAATTCCCCTCAGGAAACTATAATACAAATAATTTAACCTCAGCAAAGCCATGTGAATCGGTATCTACAAAGCCAATCCCCCTAACTGATGAAAAGGTAGCCATTTCAAAGATGTGTGAGTAGAAACACTCACACATAGACATCACTCAGTACAGGCATAAAATTTTGCTGGCATTGCGAAGGGGCAGGTGATTTAATCTGTTGGAACCACCTGTCCTGCAAATGGACATCGCTTAGGAACATAAACCCCAATAAGAAAAAAGTATTAATTTCGCATAAAATTTAATCATTTATACGCAACTTTATGACACGAAATCACTAAATATAGTTTTCTTAAGTAACCTACTTGTGAAAAGAAACGGCAGAGATCCCGTAATTCTTCACAGTTTCGTTGCCAGGCACAAAACACTTTCTCGACAGTTTTCAATAGTTTTTGTGCAAAATAATTCAAATATGTATGTATATAGGCTGTGTGCCAAACCGGCTAAATGCTGGCTAATTCTAGTACATTTCCATTTAGCAAATTTTCAAGCTTGCTAATGCTTCTTCTTCTTTTGCTAAACGGCTAAATTTTGACTTACGAATTAATTTATTGTTGACGAATGTTCAAAATTCAAAAAAGAAGTTAAAGAATTAATAAGCAGCAGAAAATCAATTCGAAATGGATACCAAATGAAAGATCAACATCTGTGGCGCCCCAGCCGCTAGCACCAGCATCAGCACCAACTTCACAGCGCTCTCGGCGCAAGCAGGTTCTCGTCCCGCGGAATGTGGAGAGAACCAACACAGTTCCTGCTTGGCAATAGCCGTGATTAGTCACATTCCATTCGCGCTCAATTCTCGCCCACACGTGTGGAGCCCTTTTGTATCAGCAATAAAGAATAAAGACTTGTTAGAAAAACCCCCAGTTTTTGTCATTGTGCTGCACTAAATAATTAAGAGATCCCTCCGCCCTCACAGAGGCATAATTTCCAATCTCTAAAGTGGTGACCCCGGACATTCGTGCAGCGCTCGTTGTGACGCATCCTTCGGTAAAACTTTGTTTTCGCTCGCGCCCCTTGCACCTCAGGGCGTAGTGATTCCGCGAAATCTCGTGAGCTATTCCGCTTTTCTACGAACTCCTTGTCGCAAGCGCATACACAAGCGCATGCTTGTTCGTGACACACGCGTCGCTCGCAATTTTTTTTGGTTTGGTGTGCACACTTTTTGGCTTCTTTTCACCCGCCGCGTGCTGCCATCTCACCCAGCCCATCATGTTCGACGAGAGCACCGAGGGCGACGTGACTTTCGTTTCTGCCGACCACACCGAGGCGGCCCGATTTGTGACGCCGCAGGCGGCTCCGCCAGCCTCAGATGTCAACGCGGTCGGCCGATGCAAGTTGCCACCGTTCTGGCGAGCCAGCCCCGAGCTGTGGTTTTTTTCAGGTGGAGTCGCAGTTCCAGGTATATCACGTTTCGAGTGATGCTACCAAATATCATCTGGTTGTGGCCACACTGGACCACGACACAATCTCGGACGTGTCTGACATAATTCGGTCGCCCCCGGTTTCCGATAAATTTTCCGCCATAGAGGCAGCCATCCTTGCTCGCTTTACAGACTCGCCAGACGCACAGCTCCACAAGCTCCTCACAGGCTTGGAGCTCGGCGACAAGCGCCCATCTCAGCTGTTGCGTCACATGCGCTCTCTTGCCGGCACGCGTGTCGGAGACGACTTGCTTAGGGTTAAGTGGCTCGACCTGCTGCCAACGCAAACCCGGCGCATGCTTTTGCTCATTAAGGGTCAAACGCTCGAGGAGCTCGCCGCCGTTGCAGATGAGGCACACGGTATCGGACCTTCGATCATGGCCGCCTCATTCTCGCCTTTGCCGCTTTGCGCCAGGCCATCGTCCAGCTGACCAGTCTCACCCGCAACGTCCTGCAGCTGCAGTCTAATAGCGGCACTCAACGAAGCCGCTCAGCCAGTCGCAACAACCAGCAGTCTCGCGAACGCTCGCTGACACCTGGTCCGAATTCACGGACTGGTTTCTGCTGGTACCACACTAAGCACGGTACGTTGGCCGTGCGGTGCAAGCAGCCTTGCACCTTCACTCCTCAGGCCAGCGCAGTTTCATCCTCGGGAAACTAAAGATGCCGGCGTTGTTTTCGGCGGTCGCCGCCGGCACCTCTCCGGAAAACCGCTTTTACGTCACGGACCGTGGCACCTCCACCCGTTTTCTGGTGGACTCGGGTTCCGTTTTATCCATTCTCTCCAGGCGCATCATTAACAGGACTCTACAAAAGCAGGATCTCGTCCTTCAGGCTGCTAACTCTACACCTATCGCCACGTTTGGACTTCAGCGTTTGAGTTTGGACCTGGGCCTGCGGCGCTCTTTCCAATGGCCTTTCGTGATCGCCGATGTACATACGGCCATCCTCGGAGCCGACGCTCTCAGTCACCATGGCCTGCTCATCGATCTCCGTGGGCGTCATCTGCTCGACGGCCTCACCGACCTCTCAACCGCCTGCGTGCTCGGACCGGCACCTGACATTCACAGCGTCAGTATCGCCTCGCCCGGTGTCATTCCGGAGGGTCCTCTCGGCGAAACTTATAATCGCCTAGTCAGCAAGTTTGCGCATTCTGCCTCGCCGCCCGGCGAAATGGCCGCGCTGCCCGACTTGCCCGTTCATCACCAAATCATCACCGACGGCCCGCCGGTTTTCGCCCGTCCACGACGCCTGGCGGGGGAGCGCCTTGCGGCGGCCAAAAAGGAGTTCGATTTTTTGCTTGAGCGGGGCATCATCCGGCCTTCATCCAGCCAGTGGGCCAGTCCGCTGCACATGGTTCCCAAGCCGGGAGGTGGCTGGCGCGCCACTGAGGACTACCGTCAACTCAACACCTGCACCCGGCCGGACCGTCACCCACTGCCCATCATTGAAAACCTCCTCCAGGACGTTCAAGGTAAGGTTTTTTCGGTTATAGACCTACACCGTGCCTTTTACCAGATTCCTGTGGCTACTGAAGACATCCAAAAGACAGCAGTTGCGACGCCTTTCGGACTCTTCGAGTTCGTGGGCATGCCACTCGGCCTCCGAAATGCGGCACAGACCCTGCAGCGTACAATGAACCACCTCCTTAGGAGGCTGGACGCCGTAAAATGCTATCAAGTCGACATTCTCGTCGCTTCAGATGACCACGTGGAGCATCAACGCCATTTAAGCGAGCTGCTTGCCATTCTGCAGGAGGCCAGGCTGCGCATCAATTGGGGCAAGTGTCACTTCGGCCAATCGGAAGTGATTTTCGCCGGATATGACGTCTCCAAAGACGGCATCCGCCCGCCCGCCCCCAAGACGCAGGGTATCCTTGACTTCCCAAAGCCCGAGGACTCCACTCAGTTGCGGCGATTCATAGGGATGGTCAATTTCTACCGCAGGTGCATCCCACATGCTTCGGCCTTACAGGCTCCTTTGACGGAGCTCCTCAAGGGCTCTACCAAAAAGAAGTCCAAACTCAGTTGGACCTCAAAGGCCGACACCGCTTTTGAGCGTAGCAAACAAAGCATCGCCTCCGCAACCACCACAGTTTTTCTCTCGCCGTCCAAGCCACTCGCCCTGCGTACAGACGCCTCCAACACGGCCATCGGAGCGGCTTTGGACCAGCAGCAACCTGACGGCACTTGGGCCCCGCTTGGTTTCTTTTCGAGAAAGCTGTCAGAGACGGAGCAGCGTTACTCCACATATGATCGAGAGCTCCTCGCCGTTTTTGCGGCAATCAGGCATTTTCAGCGCATCCTGGAGGGCAGACAGTTCGTTGTTTTTACCGACCATCGCCCGCTCACCTTTGCCCTCGCCCGACGCTCGGACAAGGCTTCGCCTCGGCAATCAAGGCAACTCGATTTCGTTGCCCAGTTTGACACACGCTTGGTGTATACGCCTGGCACTGACAACACCGTTGCAGATGCGCTCTCGCGGGTAGAAACTATATCCATGCCGGCCGCTTTGAGCTCCAGTATTATCAGCGCGGCGCAGGACAGCGACGCTCAGCTACCACACCTGCTGAACAGTCCTCGCCTCAAATTACATCGAATCAACATCGACGGACACCCCGTCTGTTATGCCGAGTTTGGCGGTGCAATGAAGCCCTATCTTCCGGTCGCACTCCGCCGCCAGGCTTTCGACACAGTTCATCAACTCTCACACCCCAGCGGACGAGTCACTGCCAAGCGAGTGGCGCTGGGGTTTTTCTGGCAGAGTCTTCGACGGGACGTCCTCCGCTGGGCCAAGCAGTGCGTGCCGTGCCAGCTCTCCAATGTCCACCGCCACAACCGTGCCGAGCTTGGAAATTTCACCGCCCCGGACGGCCGTTTTGACCACATCCACGTGGACCTCATCAAGCTGCCAGAGTCCCGTGGTTTCGAAAACTGCCTCACCATCATCGACCGCTTCACCCGGTGGCCTCATGCCATCCCGGTATCTGACACCAAGGCCAGCACGGTCGCTCGTGCCCTTTTCGATGATTGGATCGCTTTCTTTGGTACACCTCTGACGATTACGTCAGAACAAGGGAAGCAATTTGAGTCCGACCTCTTTGCCCGACTCGCTCATCTTGTGGGTGCTACACACGTGCACACTACGCCTTACCATCCGCAGGCGAACGGTATGGTGGAGCGCATGAACCGCACACTGAAGGCCGCTCTCAAGTGTTCTCCCCAGACGTCTTGGACCCAGGCGCTTCCAGCGGCACTTTTAGGCCTTCGCACCACCTTTAAGGAGGACCTGCAGGCCTCGCCGGCGGAGCTCGTTTTCGGCACCTCTCTGCGCATCCCCGGCGAGTTCATCGCCCCCCAGGACACATCAGCTGGCAGCCCGGCAGAATTTGTTTCTGACCTCCGACGCCTTTTCAGGGCCATCCGCCCGGTGCCTGCTGCCAGGCACGTAGAACACCGCCCGTTCGTTTTCAAGGATTTGCGCACCTGCGAGTATGTTTTCCGCAGGATTGACGCTATCCGTGGGCCTTTGGAGCCACCCTACACGGGCCCTCACCGAATCATCAAAAGGGTTGACGATCGCTCCTACGTCATAGACGTCAATGGAGTCCCCAAGGCTCTGTCAACTGATCACCTGAAGCCAGCTTATCTCGAGCCGGTAGACTTGCAGCCTTCGCAACCCCAGCTGCCACCTCCGCAGCCCCCGCAGCCTCAGCCGCTGCCTTCGCAGACTCCGTTACCTTAGCCGCCGCAGCCTTTGTCCTTGGACCAATCCCCGTTGGAACCTTCACCGTCAAAGAGGCATGTCACCTTTTCATTCCCTTCGCAGCCCACGAAGGTCATTGGGGAGGGAGTAGCTGTGGCGCCCCAGCCGCTAGCACCAGCATCAGCACCAACTTCACAGCGCTCTCGGCGCAAGCAGGTTCTCGTCCCGCGGAATGTGGAGAAAAGCAACACAGTTCCTGCTTGGCAATAGCCGTGATTAGTCACATTCCATTCGCGCTCAATTCTCGCCCACACGTGTGGAGCCCTTTTGTATCAGCAATAAAGAATAAAGACTTGTTAGAAAAACCCCCAGTTTTTGTCATTGTGCTGCACTAAATAATTAAGAGATCCCTCCGCCCTCACAGTGGCATAATTTCCAATCTCTAAACATCCTTACAAAAATATACATACTACACAATGACAATTTCCTTTTATTTCCATTGTTAATTTCAACTTAAGTTTTATTTTAAAAGTTGTCTGGGAAAATAACATCCTCGGAAAATGTTACGTGTGGTGTCAGTCCTTCCACATCCTGTGAATGCTTCTATTAATCTGAGGAAAACATAATCCCCAAGTAGAACTCTCTTTTTTCTCATCCGTTCGAGGTTCTTTCATGAGGTTCCATTGATGACATAGTACTTCGGTGACATCTCGAACATCTGCTTAAAATTATAGCAAGATAAAATACTAATAATAAAAAGAAAATACTTATCTGTCGCTATACGTTCCTGATGATTGTCTAGCTACCAGAGTTCTAATTGTAAATAGAGTTGAAAAGAATAACACCGAGATCAGTAACCGCCAAATTATTTGGTTGGGGATCCATTTTAATGAAAAGAAATCGCACGCTAAATTAACTGCCAAAAACTCGATTTTATGATACATATGTATATGCCAAATGAAAATGATAACTTGATAAGTTGGCTAATTCCACTTTCGATTTGGCACAGCTCAGGAATTAGTCGGCTAAATTTCCAATACAAACTGGAATTTAGCAAGCATTTAGCCGGTTTTGCACACAGCCATAATTAGCGCATTCCAGGAATTAACGCAAAATCAAAACATAAAATTTACACTTTATAACCCGCATTCAAGCGAAAACAAGCACAAAATTACCACTTCGCTCGTCTGCTCACTATCGAACTTCACATTATGGGTATTCATGCTTTGTTGTATATCCCGTTGTATCATCGTTGCACTGCAAAGTGCAAAATTTTAAATTTTCATAGTTGTTTCTATGGAAACCGATTTTTTGCACCTTATACAACGAAATGCAAGGATGCAAGGCCTATTTGCACCAAAGCGTGAATACCCATAGTGGCTGAGTTCGCAATTGCAATCTGATTAATCCGAGCACCCCAATTGTGTCCACATATACGATCTGAGTGCTCGGAATGATCTGACCTGTTTCCGTAAATTCAATCCAGATCATTTCGTGCTCTATGTGCTCTGGCGGTGAAGACCGATTAAACAGATCTAACCTAACATTTATTTGTTGCCATTTTCGAATTGTTGTCTTTTTAGTCTAAAGTGGGATTGAAATCCCTTGTCCCAATATGACACCATTACCTGCTAAGCGAATTTTCGAATTTTATTGATTTTTATGAATTTTTCTTCTCTTAAACCTCTTAATTTATTCTTCGTACTCAAAAAAAAGATCGTTGGCCATACCTATGGCCTTAACAATTCATTTTCTTTTTAAATTAACTTCTGTCATTATTTGGTTTCAAATCAGCAGTCAGCATATAACACAAGTCTTCTTCTTTTCCTTCTTCCTTTGTGTCCACAATTGTGATCTTTTTGGCGAGCACTCAGAGCGTAATCTGCTTTATCTGCTCGCTCGAGCGATTGCAATTGCGAACTCGGCCATTGAATTTCCCGCTAGTTTCTCGTTTGACACTTAATTTGACAATCTGAGTCTCACCGATAGGGATTTTATACGGTTGTTCCTCTCCATGTTCGTCCGTTCCTCCAAGGATGTAAGTCACTTAATCCCTTAGAACAGTAAGGAACGGCTGAACTCCTACCTTTTGCGTACCACAATTTCTCTTGTGTTAGAGACTCTTGTATTTGTATTAAAGGCTCAGTAAAAGCCGAAGAGACATGCAAGTTTTATGAATTTATATGCCTTCTATATCTGAATGATGATATAAGGAGGGGCAACAAAAATAATTTAAAATAGATTTGACTTAAGTGAGATTTATTTATTTAATATAAACGGTATTATAATTAAAGGTATAATATATTTTTTACGTTATTCCTAATATTATTATGTGCTTATTTTCGGAAAAAAAAACTGCTCGATATTTTTAGATGCCCCCATACTCCACGAATTAGTACCTTTTTGACGGCACCACTGTCTTAGGTGCTTTAGAATTTGCACCCATACTCCCACTGCTAAAACGTAAACAAATTTCGGAGTCGCTATAAGAAAATACAATTTTCCTCGTCATTCTCGTAAATATTAATTATAACGCCCAAGAAGACTTCTTAAAAGCAGAAATATCAAATTACTTTATTTAATAATTTACCTGAAAAACGACTTTCCTGATCCGGACAACGAATTGTTGTGGCAACCAACCACCGTACACTTCATCGTGTCTTTTTTCACTCTTAATCACTTAATATCACTTCTAATAGAAAAGTAAACCTTTAATGACAGTTCTCTTGCTCGGTTACACACCGACCCTACTAATACTTTGAAAATAAGGATATACCCCTCCTGCCCCGTTCCTCAGAAAAGTGGTCGTTCACGGACAGGGTTTTTACACGCCGTAGCCGTTCCTTACTTATTTTATATTCTAAGCTTAATCCTGTCTCTGACCAGGGTTTCGGTCAGAAATCCAGATGATTAGTTTCAAATATTCTACCAGAGGCGCTATTCTCTTTGTTGTTGTTGTTGTGTATTTAGGTTTGCCCATAGGGCGTCACAGAAGTGACTAAATGGTCCCGGCTACAAGGCCACATAGACCAGTGTCTCCAAGGTTGTTGAAACGTTCCAAAAGGGAAAAAAAAGTTATTTATGGGGACTACACAATGCCCACACAAGTCTAATTTACTCCAACGAACACAGGGCAGCATTCCAGGCAAAGATAAGTATGTCAGCTCTCCTCACAGTATTGAGCGTTCCAAGAAGTAAAGTTCTCTCTACTTAACCCTTGGCATTTGTCAAGCACATTGCAATCGCACCCTTGGAGGAACGAACGAATATGGAGTGGAACAACCGTGTAAAAACCCTGTCGGTGAGTGAAGCCAAAATTCCGTGTACTGAATGTCAAAAAAGTGTACCGAATGTCAAAAGCCAGGCGTATTAAGTGTCAAACGAGAAACGACCGGGAAATTTAAAGTGCAGAAGAGGTTATTTTGTGCTTTTTTTGCTTAAATGATGGTTGTAAGGTGTAGTTTTTATGTTTAAATGTTGCCTTAATTTCTGAAAAGGGCTAATATGTATATATTTAGGTCATTTCGCGGAAAATACTATTGAAAAGTGCTTAAGAAGTGTTTCATGCCTGGCTACAAAAATGTGCAGATTTACGGGATCTCTGTGCTTTGTTTTCACAAGTAGGTACTTAAGAAAACTATATTTAGGTATTTCGTGTCATAAAGTTGCGTATAAATGATCAAATTTTGTGCGAAAATATCATTCTTAACTGAAGTGATTTTCCCTCCAGAAGAATTGTCAGATATGTGGAAATGGAGCCAGAGTCGTCGCCATATAGATTTTTATGGGGGGATAATGCGTAATCAAGATTGATTGATAGAAATATTACTTTACTTAATACTTTCTTTTTATTGGGTTTTATGTTCCCAGGCGAT
Source organism: Machimus rusticus (assembly GCA_951509405.1). Taxonomy (NCBI): domain Eukaryota; kingdom Metazoa; phylum Arthropoda; class Insecta; order Diptera; family Asilidae; genus Machimus; species Machimus rusticus. Next base: position 13,950,056 of record OX608050.1, read on the forward strand.
ATCCATTTGCAGGACAGGTGGTTCCAACCGATTAAATCACCTGCCCCTTCGCAATGCCAGCAAAATTTTACGCCTGTACAGAGTGATGTCTATGTGTGAGTGTTTCTACTCACACATCTTTGAAATGGCTTCACTTTTTTCGGCTCGTTTCAAAACCTTCTATATTACAAGCCGTGAAGTAGCCTCTTGCATGTGTGCGTAAGTGGTCTGACAGTTCGAGAAATTTACATTTAGTCTTATGGACGCTTGATGAAATATGCTGGAAAAATTGGATTTAATCGGGTTTTTTGGACACTAGAGACATACAAGTCTTAAAAAATTAATACCATATGGGCTTTTACTCCATGTAGGCCAAAAACATTAATGAATTTCCAGCGAAAAAACAGGAAATTTTCGATTCTTCGGTTCGGTTCGGAGCCAATTCGCACTTCTGCCGTATATTTGTTAGTGGTCCGGCGCCCGACTTTTCTGTTGAGTTTTGGTAAAACTCGAAAATTTCATATTCTTTGTTCGAAAAGGTGATTAAAGGTATTAATAATTACAAGGAGAACTTCTTAAAGTAACCTTGAGTGAAGATGATTTTTCGATACAAGCTATAGCTTGGAAGCTGCCGCGATTTTTTTCCCAATTTTGCGACGTTCCCCATAAGACTCAATGGGATTTCTTTAAACTGTCAGACCACTTTGCCCTATAGATGTGTGCGTGCGCCGGACCACTTCACGGCTCGTAATATAGAAGGTTTTGCTCGTTTCCACTCCATGTTCGTTCGTTCCTCCAAGATCGCACCAGAGCACTGACATATAGAAATGGACTACTCGATTTGCTGCATGGAGGAACGAACGAACATGGAGTGGAACAACCGTGTAAAATCCCTGTCGGTGAGTGAAGCCAAAATCCGGGACTCGAGATTGTCAAATGGGACTCGAGATTGTCAAATGGGACTCGGGATTGTCAAATTAAGTGTCAAACGAGAAATTAGCGGGCAATTCAATGTGAAGTTCGATAGTGAGCAGACGAGCGAAGTGGTAATTTTGTGCATGTTTTCGCTTAAATGTGAGTTATAAAGTGTAATTTTTATGTTTTGATTTTGCGTTAATTCCTGGAATGTGCTTATTATATACATATATGAATTATTTTGCACAAAAACTATTGAAAACTGCCGAGAAAGTGTTTTGTGCCTGGCTGCGAAAATGTGAAGAATTACCGGATCTCTATGGTTTGTTTTCACAAGTAGGTACTTAAGAAAACTATATTTAGTGATTTCGTGTTATAAAGTTGCGTATAAATTATCAAATGTGCGAAAATATCATTCTTAACTGAAGTGATTTTCCCTCCAGAAGAATTGTCAGATATGTGGAAATGGAGCCAGAGTCGTCGCCATATAGATTTTTATGGGGGGATAATGCGTAATCAAGATTGATTGATAGAAATATTACTTTACTTAATACTTTCTTTTTATTGGGTTTTATGTTCCCAGGCGATGTCCATTTGCAGGACAGGTGGTTCCAACAGATTAAATCACCTGCCCCTTCGCAATGCCAGCAAAATTTTACGCCTGTACTGAGTGATGTCTATGTGTGAGTGTTTCTACTCATGTCTGTGGTGTGCTGTCAATTGTGCCGGTTCGGTTTCTGTGGACGCTCGCGGTTTTAATTAATTTTCAGTGGTTTTTGCCGTTGTATTTTTTGCACGAGTGTTTTTGTGAGTTGGTCGTGCCTTGGCCTGCTGTTTCGTCTAGTTTTCTGGCTTGTGCCTGTGGTTTTTTCGACGATTTTCTTTATTAATTTTTGTCTTCCCGCAGCGGTGCCCTTGCAGGTTCCTTAGTTCTTGCCTGGTGTTGGTGGCTCTCCTTTCTCCCAGTCATTTTTTCTCTCACGCTTTTATAACAATTTTATACTGTATAACAATTTTATACTGGGGTTTGAGCTTTGCTTAGTACAGTATTGAACCGCCCTACTTCGATCAGCTTTTTGATCTGTGTCCTAAATTAGCTAATATGGCCACCTGTAAGATTTGCAATTCCCCTGATTCTGACGATATTATTGCTTGCGATGGAATATGTCAATCTTTTTTCCATCCCAGGTGCCTGAAACGTTCTATTAGGTGTTCTTCAACTACTTGCAATGAATGTGCGGATATTAAACCCGTTCATATTTTAAAGCTAGTTGAACACATTACTAAACCATTAATTAACGAGCAGACGGTTCTGATCGACAAGTTCTCTAATTTTTCTTCCATTTTAAATTTATTTACAGATGAAATTAATTCAACTAACAATAAAATTGATAAATTATTTGATACCATCGACACCGTAAATTCTAACTTTTCCTCACTCAATGATAAATTTCACTGCTTTTCTTCCAAAATGTCTCTTTTATCGGCCTCAACCGATGAGCTTCACTCGTTAATATCGAACTTTTCTCCAGTTCCCTCACATAATTCAGATTCTACGCCCATATTGCCTGTTTTAGATGATATCCGTCGGAACATCAAGCTAATTAAAAATGAAATTGGTTCTTTGTCGCCCTTAATTAAAAATAATACAGTATCGCTCTCTAATATTGCCAGGTTTATTGCGAAAGATAATAATTCCAATTCTAATAAAGCACACTCCACTGACAATAATGAGACTGATCTCCTATTAGACAATACTCAGAATGATGATGTTAATATTCTCATTAGTGACAGCAGTAATAGTACCTCCAATTTAATTGCCCCCCTTCCTTTAGCTGCTGCCACAAACGAAATAAAAAACAAAAACCAACATAAAAAACATAATTATAAGAAAAACAATAATAAAACCAATTTTCAACGAAGCTTACCGTTAACACCTGACCAAGGCGTACCATTGTCGTCTGACCTAGGTTCTGGTGTTAATGTCAAAAATGTCGATAATGATGATAGGCACTCTGATATTTCCACTCCATCTGTTTGCAACAGTAGTAAAGCCGTTCCCGATGTTAACTACTTAAAAGTTGTACCCTCTCGCCATGCACTGTTTGTTTCTAGGTTTACTTCAGACACTAATGTCAATGATATTTTGAAATATATTTCCGAGCATAACATTTCCACCAGCAACATCTCGTGTCGCAAAATAAGTAACCCCAAAAAACCAGTTTCATCTTTTCTTCTTAATGCACCTGATGTAATTTATAACTCGCTTCTTGTCCCTACATTCTGGCCATCTGGTGCTTTAGTTAAACCTTTTGTTCCTAAAAGTCTAGCCACTCCAAATTCTAAACGCTTACAAGCTAAAAATAATATTCATGCTATTTCGCAGTCTTCCAACGTTCATGCTTCATCAAAAAACTAAATAATTTTCGGACGATTTCCCTGTATTATCAAAATGTCAGGGGTTTAAGAACTAAAGCTAGGTCTTTTTATCAATCTTCTGTTGCTAGTGATTTTGACATTATTGCTCTTACTGAAACATGGCTTCATAGTGGCTTTTTGGACGCGGAGCTTTTTGATTCTTCATACCAAGTTTTCCGTAGAGATAGGTATCTTAGCTCTGAGGCTCGAGGGGGCGGTGTTCTTATTGCTTGCAAAAACGATCTGTGTTGCAGCAATATTCCTTTACCCGATTATCCTGACGTTGAGGCAATTTGCCTCAAAGTTGTCGATGACAAACATTCTCTATTTATACTGTGTTGCTATATTCCCCCTGACATGCTTAGTACTTCTGATATCAGGGGCTGTAGCCTCTATGACTCTCTCATTCTCATTTTGGAATTCGTTTCAAATTTAATGAGCTCCTCTGACGAACTTTTATTAATAGGCGATTTCAACCTACCCAATGTGCAATGGGTATTTGATTCTGACGATCAGTGTTGCTATCCTTCTAATAACCTTAACCCGAAGGAATCTTCTTTTCTTGAATCAATTTTTTCATGTGGTCTCCTTCAGTTGAGTACAATTAAAAACGAAATGGGGCGACAACTCGACTTACTTTTTTCTTCAGGTGGAGACGATATAATTGTTCAACGATGCCCGCTATCCCTTACTACTGTCGATAAGTACCACCCACCCCTCCAGATTGATTTCTGTTTCAACTCTAAAGTTCCTTCTCTAAATGGGGATAGCAACCTTGTCTATGATTTCAAAAATGCTGATTTTGACGAACTCAACTGTAGGTTGTCTTCCATTGATTTTACGACCCTCTTATCTACTAATTGTATCGATGATAATGTCGAAAAACTTTACGCTACTCTTTTGCAAATTTTTGACTTCTGCGTTCCTGTTAAACGCCGTCGTCCTCCTTGTTCCTCGCCCCCCTGGTTCAATTCTGATTTAAAAAGGCTAAAGAATAAGAAAAATAAATTATGGAAGTTACATCTGCAGAAGAAGGATTCTTTGTCGTATACTACATTTGTTGAGTGTTATAAGGAATTTAATAACCTTGCCTCTGATCTTTATAATGAGTACCTCAACAAAACTAAAAATGAAATGTATAGCAATTCGCGCACGTTTTTCAAATTCGTTAATTCTAAAAGGTGTTCCGATGACTATCCCTGCAATATGTCTTATGGGGGTTCTTCGAGCGGAACTTCGCCAACAATCTGTGACATGTTTGCATCCTTTTTCGAAAAGTCTTTTTCCTCTCCTAATTTCCAACCTGATTCTAACCAGTTTCACCATCTTAACCTTAACCCAACCCCTTTTGATCTTCCCTTTAATATCACTCCTGAAACTGTTCACAGATTCATTGGTGATCTTCCGGTTGACTATTCTTCTGGCCCTGATGGTATTCCCCCTGTTATTCTTAAACTATGTGCCAATGCGCTTGCTAATCCCTTGTCTACTATTTTTCAGAAGTCACTTAATTCCGGACAATTTCCTCGTGTATGGAAGGACTCCTTTATTATTCCAATCTTTAAGAAAGGATGCCGTAGCGACGTTTGTAATTATCGGCCTATTGCTAAACTATCTTGTATTCCCAAGCTCTTTGAATCTATTATTTATTCGGAACTCTCAAAGGTATGTACACGGCTTATTTCCATTAATCAACACGGATTTCTTCAAGGTCGTTCTACTTCCACTAATCTCCTAGAGTTCGTTGAGGATACCTTAAATGGATTTAAAACCAATCATCAGACTGATTGTATTTACACTGATTTTAGCAAGGCGTTCGATAAAATTTCTCACTCTGTCATTATTCTCAAATTGAAAAGTATGGGTTTCCCTTCCCTTTTCCTACAATGGGTACAGTCATATTTACATGACAGAACATATCATGTCTCTTTTCGTGGCTCTTTGTCGAGAAGTATTAAAGCTACGTCAGGTGTCCCTCAGGGTAGTCATCTTGGCCCCCTTCTATTTATTTTAGCTGTAGATGATATCACACACTTGTTGAAATCCTGCAATATTCTTATTTATGCTGACGACATGAAGATTTTCCGTCGTATCGAAAATATTAATGACTGCCAGTTAGTTCAAAATGATTTAGATATCTTACAGTCTTGGTGCCTGTACAATAATTTGGAACTTAATATATCTAAGTGTGAAATTATTTCATTTCATAGAAGGCACAATCCCTTGACTTTCAACTACTCCTTGTCCGGCTGTACTCTTCGCCGAGTTCACTGTGTTCGTGACCTTGGTATTTTTCTTGACAGAAAGCTTGACTTTACTAAACATATTAATTATATGGTTTCCAAGGCTTCTGCCTTGTTAGGTTTTGTAAAAAGATGGTCTCGTGAATTTAATAATATAACTGTATATAAGCAGTTATACATTTCCATTGTAAGACCTATCCTTGAATACGGCAGTCTAGTTTGGTCACCTTATTATGCCAGACATATCAATAGAATTGAGTCTGTGCAGAAAAAGTTTGTTAGGTTCGCGTTGGGTAATCTACCGTGGGAAAATCCCCATATCCTTCCTCCATATAAAGACCGCTGTCTTTTACTCGGAATTCTTTCGCTCGAAGATCGTCGTGTTATGGCAGATGTCTCCTTTGTCCACCAACTAATTAATGGTGTGGTAGATTCTCCGTCTCTGAGAAATTTATTTATCTTCAAACAAAATCCTCATAACCTAAGGAATGTGCCCTTGTTCCATACTACTAAATCTCGAACTAACTACGGATATTTCCAACCTATTAACCGTATCTGTTTGAGTGCTAACAAGCATGCTGATTTGTTTGATACTCGTATTAGTAAGCATGTGCTAAAAAAGTCCTTGTTTAATCATTTTGCATGTAACGGTTTGGTGTGTGGTATTACTAACACCGGACCAAATGATGATCAGTTTCATGCAAGAGATTAATATTTCTCTGAAGCTTGAACTAAGCTGATGGTCCTAAGTTTTTAAAAACATCTTTGAAATGGCTTCACTTTTTTCGGCTCGTTTCCACTCCATGTTCGTTCGTTCCTCCAAGATTTGCTGTCTCAAATGGTGCACCCTTTTGACAGTTCTCACCTAAGGAGAGTTCAGATATAGAAGGCATATATCTGTCTATTTTTTTCGCATTGGGCGAGATAGGGGGCTTCAAAAGGCGGCAAATTTGAAAATTATATTTATTTTTACTTGTAACCTGCACGCTTAAATCTGATTCTCCTAAAAGTAGCATCACATCCCAAATAATTTCGCAGCGAGAAGTTTCTGAAATAAGACATTTTTCATTGAAAAATTCTCAGCAAAACGTCGAAATGCTCTCTTCTGGATATGCGGTTTATATCGCAAAACAACTGTTTTAAGAACTCAAAAGTAATAATTAGAGCACTTTTGTTTTTTAGCTGTATTCCCCACTAAATTTAGTTACATTAAAAGGACATAAATGCAATTAATTCCGATATAATTCGCCGCATTACGCCACCCAGGGTTTTTGTGATTTTTGTGAAATTTGTGTCAGTAAATCAGACATAAAATAAAAAGAATTTGCAATATAGGATACTAAGAGACTGATATTCATAATTTAATTACATAATTTCTGCTGAAAACTTAGAAATTGTGTAAAATTCAGTTGTATCTTAAAAATGGATAATTTCATGTTTGTATTACTTTAAAGGGATTTAAGATACAAAAGGAATTATTTAATAATTTTTGGTGTAATTACTTGATGGATTTATGCAATTAAAATGGACTAATGCCCCAAAATGCATTTGACAACAATTCAAATCTACAGCTGACTGCTCAAAATCCGTTAATTGTGTGAGCAAGAGGGAACGAGAAAGTGCACCATCTCGATATAGGCATTTTGTATGGGACGAGTAGTCCATTTCTATATGTCAGTGCACCAGAGGCATTGAAGGGACATCACAGAAATCAATAAACATGTAACAACAAAGGAATAGTCAAAAGTGAGCTTGGTTTACAATTAACAGAAAAAATGGATGAAGTGACTACCCTAAAAATTACACACATACCCTGATTTATAAAAAACTAAACCTACTTGTTAGTTAAATTTACTACCGTCACATATTCTCCCATAAGGGAGAAAACCGGAAAATAAAAGAAAGAGTCGCTGACGATCAGATTTTCAGGTGTGGTCAAACAATAATTGACCTCGAAGTACATAAGGAGCACGTCACAAATCAACGCCAGATGCGTCCAAAAATTTAACTAACTCAGCAATGACGTCATCGGTGAGGGGGGACAGGATTTCCATCAGACTTCTATCACTCCTTAAAATAGGACACATACTTCTGGCACTGGAGAACTTCGGGCATTTCATCAAAATGTGTTCTTCATCCTCAGTCACACCGCACACATCACATAGGTCCCCACTCACACACCTCCATCTGGCTAGATGTTTCCTAGCATAAGTGTGGCCTGTCAAAATTCTGTTTATCTTTCTCACAACGACACTTTTCAATGATAAACCAACAATTCTCATATTTCGTCTTTAAAATGTTGTCAGTTCTGACAATTGACGTTTCTGCTTTGTTAACGTTGGTTTATTAGAGTTAATTGGTGAAACATATCTTTATTGAAATAATGGATAATAAGGTAATGTGAGTTATTGTAGGAAGGTATGCCAACATCTTAAAAACAAAACACTAAACTAGGTTTTTGACCTGAGTCGTTTTTTTCATTTGACACTGATCTAGTCACACACCCTGGTGAAAAAAACGCAGCTATACTGATATTTTACGCGATTTTCTGCAAAGAGACAATCAGAAATAAAAGAAAATTCTAAATTAATTTCATGCACCCAAGGCAACATCATAAAGAAAAATTTTTTTGACTTAAAGGTGTAGTTTTTAGATGAGATATTTTAAAATTAAATATGGGTCAATTGCAATCGCTGTCGCAGACGGACATGAAGTTGGTGGCAATCATTACAAACTGCTTTCTGGCTGAAGATTTTCCTTTTGTAAACTACCTATTGACTAAAGATTCTCCTTTTACAAATTTGCTTATTGATTGAAAATTTCCTTTCCTCTCTTTTTTCAAACTTTTACTTGTTTCTGCATTCTTCCTTCTCCACATCTGACGATATTGAAATGCAAACAATTTAAGACAGCGACAGCGATTGCAGTTTTACCTTAAATATTTATGAGCCTATTGCTACCTAAAATGGTAATAATAAACTCGTCGAAATTTATTTCATTAACTTCATTTGAATGGAATTCTTCACTGAATTCTTCAAACACTATTGGAGACGGCTGTCTGGACACCCTTCCTAGTATGCATACATACATACGTCGTGGGCAGTGACGAGCAAGATGGTGGATCGTTACTTACTATCACTGACATATAGAACTGGACCGCTGATCCAAAGCAAAATCACTCCTCAAAATTGAGACGACTTTTTGACATAAGATTCCTATCTCTTTCCCCCATCCGGCCCCTGCGAAATGCATATGTAAGGCAAAATAGAATATGTTTTTATATATCTGACTCTTGTGTTCTTCCGGCCCCGAGCTGGTTGGTGTCGTAATGTTTTTTAACAATTACTCAAAATGTAGAGCGAAATTAAAGGGGCTGTTTTGCGACAACTTATATTTATTTATTTTCTTTATTTTACCATACATTGCAAATAGTTTAATGTGTTTTTATAGCATGAGTTTTCTAAGGTAGGCTTGCATCCCCACTTATAATGGTTTGCATTTTCACTTAAAATTGTATCACTTTTCGACCGTGAATTAGCAGTCAGTGCTTACTATAATCCCTATACCGTGTTTACATTTGGTCTTATGTAGCCTGTATGAAATAAGCCAGATAAATTGGATTTAATCGAGTTTTTTGGACACTAGAGACATGCAAGTTTTATGAATTTAAAATCATAGGGGCTTTTACTCGATGGAATCAACCCACTGACATATAGAAATGGACTACTCGTCCCATACAAAATGCCTATATCGAGATGGTGCACTTTCTCGTTCCCTCTTGCTCACACCATTAACGGATTTTGAGCAGTCAGCTGTGGGTTTGAATTGTTGTCAAATGCGTTTTTGGGGCATTTCTCCGTTTTAATTGCATAAACCCATCAAGTAATTACACCAAAAATTATTAAATAACTCCTTTTGTATATTAAGTCCCTTTAAAGGAATACAAACATGAAATTACCCCTTTTTAAGATACAACTGAATTTTACACAATTTCTGAGTTTTCGGCATAAATTATGTTATTAAATTATGGAAATTAGTCTTTAAGTATCCCATATTGAAAATCCTTTTTATTTTATGTCTGATTTACCGACAAAAATGGCACAAAAACCACAAAAAAACTGGGTGGTGTAATGCGGCGAATTATTTCGGAATTAATTGTATTTATGTATGTCTTTTTAATGTAACTAAATTAAGTGAGGATTACAGCAAAAACACAAAAGTGCTCTAATTGTTACTTTTGAGTTCTTAAAACAGTTGTTTAGCGACATAAATAGCATATTTAGAAGAGAGCATTTCGACGTTTTGCTGAGAGTTTTTCAATGAAAAATGTCTTATTCCACAAACTTTTCGCCGCGAAATTATGTAAGATTTGATGGTACATTTAGGGGAATCAGATTTAAGCGTGCAGGTTACAAGTAAAAAAAATATAATTTTTAAATTTGCCGCCTTTTCAAGCCCCCTATCTCGCCTAATGCGAAAGAAATAGATAGATATATGCCTTCTATATCTGAACTCTCCTTAGGTGAGAACTGTCAAAAGGGTGCACCATTTGAGACAGCAAATCGAGTAGTCCATTTCTATACGTCAGTGCATCAACCCAATCCTTCTGGAATGAGTTTCTGAACACCACTAAGGTGAGAACTGTCAAAAGGGTTCGTAATTTGAAATAGCAAATCGAGTGGTAAATTTCTATATGGCTATGAGTCAGTGGCATTAAATAAAATAATGAACGCAGCCCACCTCTTTGCTTTCCCGTTTTGTTATCTTATTCGCATCTTGGAAATGGAAATTGGAAGTAAATATGGCCGATTATTAGTACAGAACTGTCATCGTGAATGGTGTTTCTAGATGATTCATAGTTTTTGATATACAAAGTTGGGTTTGTTTTGGAAGGCACTTCTGCTAAAAAACGTTACTGCTGCATTTGGACAGATGTTTTATTCGTATGATTGTAAGTTGGGACTATGAGTTTCTCCAGAGTGCTTGTAAAGTTCACCTTTGGAACGAAACAAGGAAGTACTCAAGGTTTATGTTCCAAAACAATCTATTTTCAGTTGTTGCCGAAAAACAATAAGAGGTCAGTAAAGAATGAGCGAGGAGGAGAATTTGGATCTTCCTGAAGTCTTAAAGAAACTTGAAATCGTCCCTACCCCCTTACCATCGATGAAAATTGTGGGTGAAGATGTTCCGTTAAATCCGTTTCACTGTAGAGGCCTGGCAAATGGGAAAAATGATGAAAAAATACGTGAAATATTTGGCGATCGGTGCAAATGCTCGTGCCCTACGGGTAGTATTGAGCACAGGATTATAAAACAGGCTTCATTCAAGCAAAAGTCCAGCGGGAGACTGTTGAAGGAGCCCATACTCAAGTCAATTCAGAATTGTATTCACCACAGATACATTAAGCGCAAGCGACGAGACGAGCTGCGGTCCAGACAGCTGGACGAGCTGGCCGACTGTCCTAATCTCGAAGCACTAAAGTTGGAGGAAGAACCAGAGCACACAAACGTCCCCAATCGGGTGGATACACTGACTGATTTTCACAAACTCGCGGAAGAAATTGATATAGTTACGAGCAACGAATCTAGTAGCAATAAGGAAGCAAGCTCTGCTAGACAGCAGCATTTCACGGCTATGCAGCCGTCCGATTCCAGATCAAAGCACCACAAGAGGCTGAAGAGGGTCCAGGTGAAGGGGAGCATGCTGGAACAGAAGAATAATAGCAGCAACAGCGGCGCCAGCTCTTCGTGTGCCCAGCAGGCCAGAATTACGGCACCCTCCACCTGCGACGTTACAATTGATGAGCTAGCCAGCTATTTTGAGACCTTTGTGCACATACCCAAAAAAATGTCGACGATGGCCGAGATGATGTATATTTGATCGTTCAGTAGATAAAAGGATTTGTTCATAGATGTTAAAATGGTTTCACTCGCAAGGCGCAAGGGCTTTGCATTCAGCAGAATATATTTTGTATATGTATGTATGTATCTCTTTTATTTGTAAAATAAATTTTATGTACACGATATCGGCACTTAGTTTAGTCTGCAGTGCATCAGATTCTACAAGGGTTAATTTCGCATCAGATGTATAGATTCTTCGGAAAAAACTTCAGATTCGCTGCGGTACTTGTTGGAATTGGAAAATTGTAAGCGACAGGATTGGAAAGTCCCAAGTTTGACGTATAGATGGTGTGCGTGATTCCATGGACAGACAAATGACAGTTGTTAATAAATGTCAAAGCAGTACAGTGCAGCTGACTGGTCTGGTTTCGGAATTTGTAAACGGAATACATTGGAAAATAGGTTTCTTTAAGGTAAGCAAATAACTCTAAAAGATGAATTTTTTACAAACAAAGTAAATTAAAGGAGGTAATTTATAAGATTATAAAATTACTTCGTAAAGATGTAGGAAACTGATTTTAGGTTATTTTTATTTTCCTCTACTTTGTGTTTCCTTTTTGGATCTGATGGCAAGACAGTAGCTGCGTTTTTCTAGTGAACTGGATAGGTTTTAGTACGTTTTCTCCGCATGGAAATCCGAAAACCTTGTAGCTCAGTCAAATTAGACATTAAAATTGCAAAGCGTGATGTAGTTCTAATTTTTTGATATATTGTTAGGACCTGTTAGAGTAGTGTAAACCCAAATTTGCAGCTTCAAAAAACCTGTGCTTCCTGCGTAATACGTGAAAATCAGCAGCTTTTTTTCATCTGCCTTATTAACTCATAAACTGTGCATTTGATGATATTAAATGTTACTACCATTTTTAAAGTACATTAAATTTGCAACAATTTAAGCCCAACCACAGTCCTTTGCCTTCAATGGTTCTTGAGATATGGCCATTTTTGTTCTTCCAAAAAATCACTGTAACTGCAAGAAAATCCCAATGCTGCGTAGAGGTTTATAAGATGTTTTGGCCCAACTTTCCTGTACAGGTAGGTACCAAAACTCGTCTTGAGTGAGGAGAGGAATGAGCTATAGGTTTGGCGAGAAAAATTATTGCATGAGTTATCGAAACACATTTCTTCTTCCAACCATCGAGATACTGGCATTTGTGTTTCAGTACGATGGTTTTACGTAACAGTTTTAGAGACTCAGGAATAACAGATTCAGCTTCTCGCAAAATCATCATCAGATGGATTTACTGCAATTCATTTTCCATAACTTTTCTCATAGGTTGAACAGTAACACCGATATGAGAGAAAAATTAAAATATTGATTTTTTGGAAGAACAAAATTGGTCATATCTCGAAAACTATTGAAGGCACAGAACTGTAGTTGGGCTTAAATTGTTGCAAATTTAATGTACTTTAAAAATGGTAGTAACATTTAATATCATCAAATGCACAGGTTTTTCGAAGCTACAAATTTGGGTTTACACTACTCTAACTGGTCCTAACAATATATCAAAAAATTAGAACTACATCACGCCTTGCAATTTTAGCCTGTTTTTATGTACGATTTGACTGGGCTATTGTTTTTATCTGGGTTTCTATTCAGGTTACGGGGAAATTTCAGACATTTCCCACTTTTTGGAATGTGGCAATGTGGATAGAAACGGGTTTGCATGCGGAGAAAACGTACTAAAACCTATCCAGTTCATTAACACGTTGGCTGCCAATGCATCACCGGTGAGCATTGAAATATTTATAACTAACGAACCAGTGCATCACCAGTGAACTCTTGAAAATTATATCTGATATGCCAAAGTAATAACTTAACGTATTTGAAGCCATGATAATCACACTATCGTCGAACAAGTCTCTATTTTTGTAGATGAAATGATTTTGAACAGATGTTCACCGGGAATGCATTGGCGTCTAAAACATAACTTTTGTTTATACTGTTAGTGCATCACCAGTGCGCACAGCCTTTCGGTTTGCAAGGTTCAGTTTTGGAGCAGTTCTTATTCAAATAATAAAATTGAAGTTATAGTTTCAAATAAAGAATAAGCAGTAACGAAGAAATTTCTGAAATTGATCACGACCGGGAATCTGGCAGTGACTTTACATAATAATGACGATAGTAGTTATGTTCCAGACTGCAGTACGGAGTACTGTGAAATTCTAGCTCTTATAATTTTGAAGAAGTAATTGAACCAAGTTCAGTCATCTTTATTTTCTTGAATTTCAATATTTAGCATTTGGGAACGGATTTTTATAAGAACAGTCCGCGCATACCTGGTGATGCATTGGCCTACAAATAATAATGATTGTTGTGATCACGGGTGATGCATTAGCCTACAAGTAATAGCTTTAAACGTGTTCACCGGTCATGCATTGGCAGCCAATGTGTTAAAAAAACGCAGCTAGTGTTGACCATTCCGTGCGTTGCTTCATTAGACGTTATTTATTTATTTATTCATAATTATTGTTTTACATGAGCAATTTCTTATTGTATAGGTACTCGATAGCAAATAATAGTTGGTCTCTTTAGTGCTCCCCAGGCAATTTAAATTGGTATGAGGGTCGCACTACTTAATACCAACTGTAACTTATTTAGTAGTTTTTTAAACGGTGGTCTACATCTTTTGATGTCTTTTTTGAATTCTAAGATGTAGCGAACTTTCCGGACTTCTCTTGGTAGACTATTAAAGTAAGCTATCGCTTCGTTAATACAGTTTTCCATATAAGTTTAAGATCACCTAAGTTTTATTTTTGATCCTCATAATTTCTGCCAACCATCAGAGAGGAAAACAGTCCTTCACAGAATTAACAATTGGATGGTTCTTATTATTTTCCCATACATTGATTTTACTTTCGTTAGCAACAACACAAAAAATTTAAATAATTGTCTGGGGGTATCTGCATATAAATTTAAGACCACTTCGTCGTGTTCATAAAAATTGTAACAAATAAATTATAGAATCGTCCTTCTGTACCTCTACACTTGTTAGTTTGCTCTGACTAGACTTCATAGAGCTGAGTTCGTTAAATTATTCTGTCCGGGTGCATTTAAATTTGATTTATTGGTGAATAACGGAAATTTTTAAAATGGGAAGGAAATCGGTGAATGAAATGCAGTTTTGGCAGTTAGTTTCCGTTTTTTTTTTCATTCTTTACACTAGTTAAGATCCCAATCAAGCATCCTTCCAATTTACAGGTGATCGCACGTCACAATAACGGTTTGTCGCAGCGTGCGATTGCTAACCAGTTGCAAATAAGCAAGACCTGTGTCCTTCAAACATTAAAAAACAAAACGAACGGGGAGTTATGAAGGAGGACCAAAGAAGTTACTGCACGAGTATAACATACTCTTATTAAGCTTGTTAAAGAAGATCACCGTTCAAGTAGCGCGGAACAATTGAAAACAACTTTCTTCTGTAAAAAGAGTTCGGTGCCATTATTGAATACCGTAGTTTTTGTGGCTTAAGCAGCGTTTCCAATACAGCGTGGAGTTCGACGTCAAAGTAGGTCCTGCTCCAAATAGGAGCGCAGAGTATGTTCGAGAGATTCAGATTTTTCGAAATCATATGATTGGCTATTATTTTCTTGTCATAAGTGCCGATTTACAATTTGTTCGTAATTGTGATTTTCTTTAATTTTGTGACGTGTGACTTTTGCTAATTATTCTGCTAAAGTGGAAAGACACAAGATTTAAAAAAAATAAACTACCGCACAATTTTCGACAGGATAATTTTCGAAAATTTAGGATCCATTCATTGAAGACTTATGCCCGATTTCACAGTGCGAACTTAAGTTCTGATCGTCACTTAAGTTCCCGTTTAGTCATTTTTTCATTTTCACAGTGCGAGCTTAAATGTACATTACGACTTAAGTGGTCGCTATACTTAAGTCGCCAAAATTGGCCACTTAAGTCTCGCTTAGAGAAATTTTTTGACATTTCGTGTGGAAAATTCAACAATTAAACAAGTTGTTTTTATTTTATTTTAAAAATGAATACTAATACGGAAGATTTAATTGATTTAAGTGATGAGGAATGTTATGAAGTCATTGTTCGACTTACACCCATCAAAAGATTACGGCCCCTATTATGGTTAGCGAGTCGCCAAGTCACATTCGAGTCGAAAAGAGCTTAAAAAAGCCTTAAAATATATTGATTATAAAACTCCTAAAATTTTCATAAATTCATTTTAGTTAGCTTTGACTTTAATTAATAACGCCAAAATAATTCGTTTTTCATAAGAGGGGCTCTCCTGAAACCAACACAGTGTACTACATAAATGAGTAAAATACTTAAGTTCTCACTTAGCTAAGCGTGAAATAAAATAGGACTGTGAAACCGAAAATACTTAAGTCGTCAATTAAGTTTCGCCGTTCGCTTAGCTAAGTGAGAACTTAAGTGCGCACTGTGAAATCGGGCATTAGCGCAAATCTTGCGAAAATAAAATTTTTAAGAACTAATTTTTGCTAAAATAATGACCCATTATGCAGAATATTATATTCTGCAGTTCTATAGTCAAATAATAAATGTGTTTTGCATAAAGAGAAATAGTTGTGCTAATTTTTCATTTCAAGAAATAAACTCTACAGCAGTGCCATCTCGAATAAAGTCAAGTTCGAAAGCTTTCGGCGATTCCAGCGCGAGAGTTGGACCCACTTTTGTGCGAGGAGCATGGAGATAAAAAATAATCAGAATTTCCACGCTGTATTGGAAACGCGCATTAAAAGCACCAAAGCAGCCTTGCGTTAACATGTCTTCGGGACAGAAAAGATTTTTTAACAACACTGGATTTTAAATGGATCTCGCAAAGGATTCTTCGAATATGACCAGCAGATACTCGAGTTCCAGTTTTTTCGAAAAATCAATTCGAGAGCACAGTGCTTCTTGAACGGCGATGTTCTTTATCAAGCTTAATAAGAGTATGTTATACTCGTGCAGTAATTTCTTTTGTCCTCCTTTGCCTATATCCTTCACAACTCCCCGTTCATTGTGTTTTTTAATTGTTTAAAGGGCACAGGTCTTGCTTATTTGCAACTGGTTAGCAATCGCACGCTGCGACAAACCCTTATTGTGAAATGCGATCACTTGTAAATTGGAAGGATGCTTGATTGGAATCTTTACTAGTGTAAAGACTGGAAAAAAACGGAAATTAACAGCCACAACTTCATTTCTTCCACTGATTTCCTACCCATTTTAAAAATTTCCGGTTTTCATCAATAAATCAAGTTTAAATGCACCCGTACGGAATAATTTAACGAACTGAGGCCTATGAAGTCTAGTCAGAGCAAACTAACGAATGTAGAGGCACTTTCATGAAAAACTTGGTGGTCTTAAACTTATATGAAAGACTGTAGAATCATGCTTTAGCTTGTTCGTTCTAGTAATAGGTAATAATTTCCCATCACCGCACTTCTTGTCCTGTGGGTGTGGATATCCTTTATTAAGGTTAGCTTAATCGATGATTTGCATCGGTGCCTTGTAATATTGAAGATAGCCTTTGCTTTTTCCATCTTTATGAGTTGAGGTAAGTTCATCTTATTGTTATGCAGTTCATAAAGTGTAACAATTGGTGTGAGCCGAGGGAGGTTATAGACTGCTTTGATGGTTCTGTTTACCAATCTAGACACTGAATTTAAATTGTTCGTTGGAGTTTGGCTCCATACAATCAAGCCGTACGCGACTATTGGAAGGATATGCGCATTGTAAATAAATTCCTTAATTTCCATTGACGTGTGGTTGATTCGTTTTATCCAACCGATGATGTGGCAATTTTTTTCCTTTCGTGTCTACTTGTTTTGTCCAGATTACTCTATCATCTATTATCAGTCCTAAGCATTCCATTTCTGCTATCCTGCAGAGTTCATTCCCGTTGATTTTTATGCTGATGTTAATAGCTGCGTTTTTTTCACAACGGACTTGGTTCTGGGTTTACTAGGAAATTTTGGATTATATTGAACAAATAAATCTAAAATCTGTATACATTTACTAAAACATTTTTTCTTGTGTTTGGTAACATATATGTAGGTAGATTGATATACCAGATTATGGCACGATATACATAGTGCAAAATGGTTCAAAAAATATTTAATACCGTAAAGTGCAAATTAATAACGAATATAAAATCGACTTAAAATTTTTTTTTATTTTTTTTAATTGGCCAATGATGTACAAATTAGAGGTCTCATTTGCTAATGTTTTGTCCAGCACTGCTTTGTTTTCTTGGAAATGCTGATTACTTTTCGAAGCAGGCTGGACTTAAATTAATTAGTTTAATTTTACTAAAACACGAAAAAAAACTGTCCCCGGAAAAGGAAAGGGGATTTTAGGCTGAATGCTAGCTAATTCTAGTAAATTTCCATTTAGTAAATTCTTGAGCTTGCATGCTCCTTCTTTTGCTAAACGGCTAAATTTTGATCTAGTACGACTTCATTTTTTTGACAAGAAACCCTTTCACTGCAAAAAAGTAGTTAAAGAACTAAGCAGTAGAAAATGATTTCGAGAAGTTCAAAGAAAAAACACTACGGTAGATTTAAGTTTGCAATAGGTCAATTTTGTTATTAATTTGAAAATTTTAAAACTTAAATTGCAGGGATGAGTGCAAAATCAAAAAATGTGTGTTTGTTGCTAACAGCGTCATCCAGAATGTTAATGTGCTTAGGTGGTTTCTGGGATGATCCTTTTCCAAGAGTTTTCGGAGTGCAGTTCACTATGGAGATGCCTTGAGAATCTCTGACAACAACGCCAGGGTGGTTGGGTTGATTAGTGGTGTGTTTGGATTAAATCCTAGAAATGGTTTGCTTCTTTTTAAAACACTAATAAGGTCCAAAATATAATACTCCAGAGCGCTATCTTATGGAGAATCTAGGGCAGTAGATAGAAAAATTGAAACTGTGTCTAACAGACACATTAGGAGGAGCTTGTGTCTGACTCACAGCACACCTAATTGGGTCCTGTATGTGCTTGCCAATGAACTCCTTCCTAAATGGACAGCCGAACTGATTGTGGCAAAGGATATTTTTATTGGATTGGACAGAGGTTGGGAAAAATCCCCGCTTGAATCGTGTTGGGTCAAGTACAGGGAGCTTTTTCAGTTGGTTAAATATGGAGAGAAAGCTAATGTGTGTGATAGCGTTGTTGTCATTGATACCGAATTTTCGGAGTGGTTTGGGTTGAAAGGCAGTTGTGAACGCTGAGATGGTCGAAGTTATTATGTCGAAGAAACGAGAGGAGTTACCAAGTTATGTCACCATTATGGCAACGGATGCATCTGTGGTCGGTGAAGCTGTGGGATTAGGAGTGGTTATCCCGGAAAGAGAGGTTGTCTTAAGGTACATATACATAGATTGGTGTGGGAAATGTCTACGCTGTCTGCGGAGCTTTTGGCGATCACGAAGGGTATTGAAAGTGCACTGCAGTTGGGGAAAAGAAAAATTTTAATTATGGCGGACAGCTTGAACAGCTGCTTAGCTAACAAAGATATGAGGAGGATGAATTTCATTGTTTCTGACATTTATGATCTTGCTGGTAATTTTGAATGGGTCAAAAAATTATGGGTGCCGTCCCATAGGGGTATCAGAGAAAACTGTATGGCAGATGCTGAGGCTGATAGAGCCAGAAGAGAGGGGGACATCTTGATAACCTGTTTGACTGCGGAAGACATTTTCCTCAATATTAAGAGTAGAGTTTGGAGAGAGTGGAAGTCCGAGGTGGAGGAGATTAGTAAAGTAAAGGGCAGGTTCTTTGCGGCTGTCCACCCTAGGTTAGGCACGAAGCCTTGGTTTCTTAAAGTCAGCCTCCCCCCACAGAGTTGTAAGGAAGGCCAATAGAGTAATATCGGGACAACAACAACAACAAAATGTATTGGAGATCCATTTAAAGGAAAAAAATCGCGCGCTAAACTAAACTGCCAAAAACTCGTTTTTATAATATATGTCAAATGAAAATGATAACTGGATATTTTGTCTAATTCTGTTCTAATTCAATTTGGCACAGCTCAGGAATTAGCCGGCAACATTTCCAATACAAACTGGAATTTAGCAAGTATTTAGTCAATAAACAAAAACAACACCAAAAAACATATTTCGAAATTGAAACCCGAGGTTTGATTTGTACATATATTTTTTAAAACTACTTCACCTTTTTGTGATGTAAATTAAAATAAAAAATAAAACTATGGGGATACTTTAGCAACATACCAAACTACTTGCCTTTGTCACAAAAAGTAAAGTTTTTTTGCTCAAAAATGAGTTTTTTTAGAAAAATTCCTTAATAAAGTTGCTAAAGTTCTTGTAAATAATACCTTTGATTTCTATCAATTTTGTCGTTCAAAGTGGTTGAGATAGTCCATTGCATTTTTTTATCTGGCTATTTTAACCACTTTGAACGACAAAATTAATTGAAGTTAAAGGTAACTGAAACGAATTTATTCAAAACGTAGGTATTTTATTTACCCTTTCACGCATAAGGGACACAATTGTCCCAAACAAAAGATTTAAAAGAAGTGAATATATTTGCCCGAGGATGTTTTGGCAGCCGGCAGGCACAACTACAGGCAAGGGCTTGTATTTTACACGCGAATTCAGGCAATTCAGCATTTTCGTTGGATGGTTCGTTGGTCGGCGAATTGGAGAACGGGCATTCGTTTTCAGGAAACTTATCTATGTTAAGCCCTAACCAGAATAGAAACGCAAGAAACTTTACGTTACGTTACGTTTTAACGAAACTGACCTTGCGGAAGTCAAAACTGACAGCTTGCCCGAAATAGAAACGTAAAATGACGTTAAGTAATAAAGGAAAGATGAATATTATTGAAGACACTGCACAGCACTGTAATACGTCTAATCTGTTTTACCCCATTTATTAACACTGTTTCTAAGCACTGCACTGCATATGGTTCTGTTTCTGGCTTAATATGCTTTTTCGGAACTAGTGAAGAACAGGAGTTTTGCTCCGATTTCGATGAAATTGCGCAGGCGCCTTCCATTTTCCCTATAACGGAAAAATCTAAACAAATTTTGCGGCGTTCGGCTATATTTTCACAAATGCAACTTTTAATTTTGGACATTTGCAAAAATTATAAGTTGAATATGAATTTTGCACCGCAAAATTCCTTTTCACCTAAGAATTCCTTTTCACCCGCAAAATTTCAACAAAATTAGAATTTAACGACCCCGCACTACACTTCACATTTTGCTTAAACGAAAAAGAAAACAAGAAGACTTTAACCCGTTTCGGACGAGAATGGCGCGATGGGTACACCGATCTTTAGCGGCTCAAAACTAATACTATTTGCGTCCGAAAAATTAGAGGGGGGCATCTTTTTAAAGCTCGAAATGTGCCCTTTCTGATAGTCCTCATAAAATTTCTCCAAAAACTTGTTAATTATAGAAAAAAGTAGTTTAAAGCAAAAAAAACGTATTTTTTTCGCACTTCTTTTTTTTTAAATCGAATTTTCAAGGGGTTTCCCGTCTGCAATGACTCTAGAACCCCACTAAGCGGTGGAGTAAATGTTTGAACTTTAATAATATGCCGTTTGGAAATCGATTTCACGCCTTAATATATTCAAAATGGCGCCTAAATTGCAAAATTTTCGCGAAAACATTCATGAATTTTTTACTGAAAAATGGTGCACTTTTACGAAAAATTTTTAATAATAAAAAGTTCTTAAAATCACTCAACAAATGCACTTGAATTTTTTCAGAATTTTTTGAGCAAAATTTTTTTGGTTTTGCAAATAGTCAATTTTTGCAAAATTTAAAAATTGCTTCAAAAATTCTGAAAAAAATCCAGTGCATTCTCTGGTTAATTATAAAACTTTTTTTCTCTACCATTTTTCTCATTAGTGCATTATTTTCAAGAAAAAACTTCCAAAGGTCAAGGTAGTATCGTATCATGAAAAGTCTTTTTTTTTTTTAATAATGCACTAATGAGGAAAAAAAAAGTTTTATAATTAACCAAAGAATGCACTGGAATTTTTTCAGAATTTTTGGAGCAATTTTTAAATTTTGCAAAAATTGACTATTTGCAAAATCAAAAAAATTTGCTCAAAAAATTCTGAAAAAATTCAAGTGCATTTGTTGAGTGATTTTAAGAACTTTTTATTATTAAAAATTTTTCGTAAAAGTGCACCATTTTTCAGTAAAAAATTCATGAATGTTTTCGCGAAAATTTTGCAATTTAGGCGCCATTTTGAATATATTAAGGCGTGAAATCGATTTCCAAACGGCATATTATTAAAGTTCAAACATTTACTCCACCGCTTAGTGGGGTTCCAGGGTCATTGCAGACGGGAAACCCCTTGAAAATTCGATTTAAAAAAAAAAGAAGTGCGAAAAAACACGTTTTTTTTTGCTTTAAACTACTTTTTTCTATAATTAACAAGTTTTTTGAGAAATTTTATGAGGACTATCAGAAAGAGCACATTTCAAGCTTTAAAAAGATGGCCCCCTCTAATTTTTCAGACGCAAATAGTATTAGTTATGAGCCGCTAAAGATCGGTGTACCCATCGTGCCATTCTCGTCCGAAACGGGTTAAAAGCTAATAAAACACAAAAAATAATCATAAATCAAAACAAATCAAATCACTTTTATAGAACATATATTCTGTAACATGTATGTACTCGTATGTGTAACTAAGAACTTATTTATTTTCAGATTCAGAATGTGCAGCATAGGTGAAGACGATTTTGGAGACGAAGGCGGAGCTCATGCAATGAAGGTAGAAAACTTAGACTCTCAGGATGATCTTTTAAATGGGATTTGTAAAAAATGCAATCAGTATGAGATTGTCGTAAAAATGGATTTTAAGGAGCCAGAATGCAAAGATTGCTTCTTAGAAAATGTGCGCCACAAATTTCGTGCAACTCTGGGCTCTTCGAAGATTCTTCCCAGGGAGGCAGAGGTTCTCGTAGTCGTCGACGGAAGTCCAGAAAGCATAATTCTCTTGGACATGATATACTTTGCTGTAACTCGGAACAATTATAAGCGGCTTCGGTGTACACCTCAAGTTTTATATATAGATGAAGAATTTTTATATAATTCACAAGACTTTACACTGAAGATGATAAAAGAAATAGTTTCTAACTATGATCTAAAAACGTATTCTGTATCTTTAGCTTCAAATTGTGATCCTGTTGACTTAAAAGACTACAAGTCGTTAGTCGAATCTGAACAATCATTTAAGAAGCATCTGAGCAACGTAAAAACGCTTACTTCAAAGCAGGATTTTATATTAAAGATGCGGTATAACCGAATCAAGCGGTCTGCTGAACAGCTGGGCATTAAATTTATACTCCTGCCAGACATTACACCTTCACTTGCAACTACACTACTAAACGATGTGATTCTCGGTCGTGGTGGATCCTCTGCTTTGGATGTGTCTTTCCTCGATGACCGAACTGAGAATTTAAAAATTATTCGCCCTATAAAAGATTTAAGCACAAAAGAAGTTGCAGCTTACGTTCGACTAACCAGTTTAAAATTTCCAGGGAGGCATATCTTCGGATATGAAAACGGCTCGCATGCGAGTCTCCAAAATCTAACGAAAGCCTTTATCGAGAACCTGCAAAAAAACTTCCCTTCTACGGTCTCGACAGTTTTCAGAACGGGAGATAAATTAGCCCTAAAATTGGTTTCTCCTAATAACGAAGATTTAAATGGAACAGTTCAGGATACTGTAGATAGTTTAACGATACATGAGGACAAGTGCGTTTTCTGCTACTCTAAATTAGATTACTTCAATAGCAAAACTCTTTTTGCAACAGAGTTTTCCAGATTAGTATCGAATACGTCATCAGAACTGCTAAATGATTTGCAAAATTTGGAAGAATCAACAAAATCACGCTTAGAAGGTGTAGAGAACTGTACTTTTAAAAACTTATGTCACGGTTGCAGGAATATTTATGTTGAATATCCTAATTTTTTAGGATGATAGATAGTAATAAAGATGTTGCACAACAGTAATGTTTTTTATTTTGATGGTATATTTATAAATTAAAATCAAATTTCAGGTTGAATAAAGGATCGATTTTGACATTTTCAAGCGAGCCGTCAACATTAATTATTCTAAATTATGAATTATTTTTATTTTTGTAACGAAGCATTGTATGCATAACTTTTTTCTATTAACCCTTAGGTGCTACACCGAGGTACCAGTCGCCCCACTTATTTATGGTTTTTTTAGCAAAATAAATTATTTTTGTGACTTTCTGACAGTTTTCAATTTTTTACTCTTATTCATAATTGTATTTTCCCAAAAAAATTGTATCTATCTACTTCTAAAAATATCAAAATATTTGTTTATATATGTTAACTAAATTCAACGGACGTAGGATATCAATGCAGCCACCTAGTCCTACAAAAGCGTAAATCACATTAACCGCTTTTTTTTTACCTTGCTTTTTATTTATTTCACGCACTCGGGAACTTTAGCCCATTTCTTTGATTGTATTTTTATAAATTTATTTATTAATTATGTTTTTTTTATTAATTATTATTTGTCTTTTTAATCAGAGTATTTGACGTGGGAATACATTCAAACTAAAGTATTATGGCGGACAAAAAAATAATAGGTAAGCCGATTTCAGGCCTCTTAGTTTTTTTTTTTTTAAAGCAGTGAAAATGTATAGGGTGGCATGGGTTGTTCTACTTCGGATTTTATTGAAATTGTTCAGGTGTAAAGAGAGGTGAAAATAATCTGCTTCTAATTTTTACAAAATGTTAAATTAAAAGGGTATGTGTCCCCACCCCCGGAGGGATTGGGGTGGGGGTAGGGACGATTCAGAGGGGTGTCCACATCACCCCCCCCCCCCTCCCCCCCCCAAACATTTCGCGGCGGTCACTCAACACTGAGCGGACTCAACTCTTGAGCGGACTCAAATCTTAAGTAGACTCAAGTCTTGAGCGGACTCAAATGAATTTTTAACTAACAATAAGTGGAAGTTGATGTGATTTGATCATTTTAATAGAGGAAAGCGGATTACTAACACCTAAGCGGAAATTCGATGTAAATAATAACGACAAAAAGTACGAACTTTATAATGGTTTCTAATCATGTCAAACTTATCATTCACATGAAAATCAATTTATAACAGAAAACAAAAGTTGGTGTTTGGAATGACCCCATGAACTCTGGGCAGTGGCGATTCGTGGTCTCTTAAGCATAGGAGGCAGAAAATGAAAACAAATTAGTTTCCAAACTAATCGCATACGCAACAAGGACTTTTAGTTTCAGTTACTAGACAAAATATTGTAGTTTTTCCAAATTTCAATTTCTAGTAAATAAAAGTAAAAATGAGATCCAACATTTGTATTTATCTTTATTTCTTAACAGCATCTGTACCCAAAAGCGCCGCTAGTAGTAATAGTATTTTTCTACGATAGAGTAACAGGGATTATTATAACTCGTATAATTTTACTTGTTGGCTTACTGATGCTTTCCAACAAATTATGTATTTCATGAAGACAAAATTCTACCAGTAATCGTTACACAAAGTTTTAACGGCATAAAAATAAATCAGTGTACTTAGGCTGGGAAAAATCGAAAAATTGAGGAAGATTGTTGCTAAATATTTCAAGAATTATTATTTCTGACAATTATAAATCAGGTTAAAATAGAAAAGGATAAGGATATTTAAAAATAAAATAAATTAATGGCAAAAAAAAAATTGTTAAAAACAAGCTTTTATTGAAACGCTCTAAAAAGGAGAAAATATACTTTAAATTGAATTTGTCAAGATCGAGTTGCATAATTATTGTATTATTTCTTATCTATAATGTCTTAGGAGGTTGTGCGATACGTGCTCATAGAATTTCATCTCAATCGGATAAGTGATTTTTGCTTGAGTCAACTGACCACCTCTTAGTCTATATCTATAAGATTTTATACACAATTTTCGTCCGCCATCCTAGGCACGCCATTCTGGGTCCCGTGAATCATATGTAATCTATGTCTTAGGTAGGAATGTGTAATACTGTAATGTCTTCATTAAAAAAATGAAAATTACAGGACCAAACGTTCAGGCGTGATTGAGCAAGAAACATATTAGCTCGGCCACTTTGAATTTCCAAATTTTGTTAGCAGGTTCGAAATTAGTACCACCGATTTTCCTCTGCACTAATTGACATGAAAATTCTTTTAATTCCCAAAAAATCAGTCGCCATATTGGGTCCGGCATTTCGAATTTGTAAATTCTGATAATAGATTCGAATATAGTGCAAATTTTCACTTAAACTCCTTGAATTTGGAAATCTTTGGTTGCCATATTTGATCCGCCATCATGAATTTTCAAATTTCGAAAGTAGGTATGTATATTCGCAATTAGGACCTTCAAAAATCCCCAGATACCAATTTTCATCGGAATTCCTTGAAATTTACAATTTTTGGCCGCCATCTTGGGCCCGCCATTTTGAATCCCGTGAATAAATAGCCTATCTCTTAGGTCGCGATGTGTAGTGTCTTCGCTTCAAAAATGAAAATGATTGGACCAAGCTTTAAGGCGTGATTGAGTAACAAACATTTTGAATTTCCAAATTTTGTTAGTAGATTCAAAATGAGATTCCTCAAGATTCCTATAGTACCTATTTTCAATATAATTCGTTGAAGTTCGAAAATTTTTAGTCCCCATATTGGACCCGCCATCTTGAATTTCCAAATTTTGAGCGTAGATTCACAATCAGGAGCTCCGAATACTCCCAAATACAAATTTTCACGGCAATCTCTTGATATTTACAATTTTTGGCCGGCATTTTGAAATCTGCGAATAAAAAGTAGCCTATGTCCTTTCTCAGGCTCTAGAGTGTAGACTCTCTCTGTCTATGAATATACAGTAAAGGAACGGACATAAATCGCTAAAAGTGAAGCATCTCACGAATACTAGTCTGAGGTTACTACTACATAGAAAATTGATCAGTGCAGTTGCAAAAATTGTGTGAAAATGAAAAGGCGTTTTTTACGTACTTGATTTAATAAATATTTGGGTGCCCATTTATATCACCATTTAAAAATATTTAGCGACTTCTCTGTGTCAGGGCTCGTCGAAATTGCGCATGACTGTCGTGAACTGACATACACCAAAATATTTTTAAAACTTGAAAGTTTAGCTTAAAATAAAATAACATGTTTCATGCATCAAGAACAATAAAAACCACAGGAATCTATCAATCACATCGGTAAAAAGATTTCAAATTCCGGCTTACCGATGAAAAGGAATTCGTTAATTTAGTCGCCGCTTCTTCTCGCCGCAATTCTTTATCACCCACTTCACTATCTTGCACTAAATACACACCAAATAAAAGCCAGTATCATACACACTATTTTTAACCACATTTCACCTTCTGTATATGCATTTTTAATTCAAAAAATGGTTAGAAAGGCTGCGATCACTCACTTCCCCTGAAATTTTCCCCGCTGGAGATGTTTCATTCACACAGACTACACGTACAGGGTATAGCCGTTCCTTTCCGTATATTCAAAGATCTCTGTACCTTTTGAGTAAATTCATTTCAGTTAGCTTTGACTTCAATAAATTTTGTCGTTGAAAGTGGCTAAATTAGTCTGATAAAAAAATTCAATCGACTATCTTAACCACTTTGAATGACAAAATTAATTGAAATCAAAGGTAACTAAAATTAGTTTATGAGAACTCTAGCAACTTTTTTAAGGAATTTTTCTCAAAAAGTGCTTTTGTAAGCTCGCTTGTTATAGGGCGCTATTGCGATTATCGTCATTTCTACGACCAAAAGAGCTTACGAAAGCCCTTTGTAGGTAAAAATTCCTTTCGTAAGCTCTTTTCGATTCGTACGATCGACTCTTTATCGATATTCGCAATATGGCTCATAATTCTCGAGAAGTGATACGACTTCAAGAATCACCGTTAAAATGCTGAGTGGACTCATTTTTGAGTTGAGCGATCAGTTGATATTGACAAATGAGTCCGTTTTTACATCCTTGCGACGAAAAGAGCTTACGACAGCCCTTTGTAGCTCATTTTTTACCTTTGACTACAACTTTTTCGTTCAAATTAGAATAATGCATTTTAGGAGTGTTACATCGAGAAATTTTTATCAACAAAGAGCTTTTCTAAGGTCCTTTTGATTCGATCTCAGTGAAATTCAAATTTAGGGCCCCATTGTGTTATTCGATCGAATCGAATTGAAAGAGCTTACGAAAGCCCTTTGTGGGTAAAACTTCCTTAACAAAGTTTCTAAAATTCTTATAAATTAATATCAGTAACCTTTGACTTCAATTAATTTTTGCCTTCAGTGTTCAAATAAAACGATTAGAAAAATCCAATCGAATATTTTGACGTTCAATAGAATTATTTTAACAACTTTGAGCGAAAAAATTAATTGCACTCAAAGTTAACTGAGATTATTTTATAATAATTTTCAAGCTTTATTAAGGAATTTTTACCCACAGAGCTTTCCTAAGCTCTTTTCGATTCGATTCGATCAAAATTCGATCGAATTACACAATGGGGCCTTAAAAATTCAAAATGTGCTTTTGAAAGCTCTTGGATTCAATCCGAAAGGATTCATGCATAGGCCCAAGACCTTAAAGTTCATATTGAAAACTTGTAGAAATTACTCGTTAAATTCCTGAATGCAGTCTGCAAAATTTCGCCCCAAATATTCCCAAAAATAAGACAGTTTTATTCAAATAAATAAAATTTATTCTTTTTTTCTAAATTAAATTAAATAGGGAATTCATTCAGTAATACGTTTGTATCCTTCCGTTAGAGACTCTACTCCTTACTAAACAGCAAAGTATAAAAAACCTAAAATACTTAGTTCATTCCTCAACGGTGTTCTTAAGAAAATCAAAACGAAAAAAGATCCAAATTTTAGTCTAAAATCCTTAAGTCTAGTTTAATACGAATAAAACCGAAGTACTTAATTCTTAACAGGTAGAGGTGGGGGAGGATAGGCAAACATACCAGGTGTAACAGCGTAACCTGCAGCAACTGCGTACTGCTGGGCGTATTCTGCTGCAGTGTGCGCAACCTGTGGGGGCATAGAACTGGTGGCTCGTGAAGTATTGTACTGTGCGGGATAGGAAGCAGCCGAGGGAGTTCTTGACGCAGACGAGGAGGAATAACCTGAAATCGAACCGGGGTACGAACTTTGCGCTGTCTGACTTGGTGGGCCGCTGGACTGCATTGGTGGTCGGCTGCTGAACCGGCTGGGATATGAACTTGATCCATTCGATGCTCCTTGATCTGTGGCGCCATACTTGCTTGAACCTAATTTGTCGAATCCATTTGTTTGTTCAGTTGATGAGAATCGTGAGGGCTGTCCATTTGATCTTGTTGTAGACAGGAGTGGTTTTGGTCCGCGAGATTCTTCCGAATCATCCCGAGATTGTGGACGTCCGCCGTAGTCTCTTGATGGTATACCATTTGTTTGTTCTGGACGGCCGTTGAAATTATTACCTCTGTAGTCACGGCCACCGCCATAGCCATTTGAAGCACGATCATCGCGACGAGGTCCACCATTGTAGCCTCCCCTGGCATCACGTCCTCCACCGCCCATACGGTTACCCGCGCCTCCGCGGCTTTGGAAGCGTGAGCGGCCCTTTCCATAGCCACTCCCAAGCTTAGCCATTTCTAGAAGTCGTGGGTTGATAACCTGTAAGAAACATCAGTCAGTTCAGTTGACCAATGATAGAGTGACGATTTTACTTCTGGACAAACCTGGTTCGCCTCCCGCAGCACATTTACCAAGTCATTTGCCTTAGCCGCATTAGCAGCTGTGAATAGGGTGTATGCCGTTCCAGTGTTATTGGAACGACCAGTTCGCCCAATACGATGAACATAGTCTTCGGAATTTGATGGGTAATCATAATTGATTACGAATTTCACATCTTCGACATCTAAATTTTGAAAATGTTTTTTCAGCAATATTTTTGGGTAAAGGCAATACAAAGTTGGCAACAAAAATTTCATTTCGATTTTTCTCACATTTCTTTTTGAACTTGGACCTCGACTTGCTTTACGCTCTCAATCACACTTACCTGACTGGGGACGACCCTGTAAGAAATGCTTAAAATTCTACGTACATCCAAGTTAGCAAAGATCTAATTTTACAGGAACAATTCGTCCTCAGTTTCAGAATCCATTGACAATTGAAATATTTTTATATAGCAAATGAATTAAAGAAAAAATCGAAGTCCATTTTTGTTGAATAAGTGGCGATTTCACTTTGATTATTCTTGTTAACACAATTTAATGTCAGTCAAATATATTTGGCCGGGAGTCTGAGAAAATTCCGCCTTTTGCGAAGAATTTAATTGAAATTAATCACTTTTTATAAGGCACTTGATTTAATGCATGTATTTCGGATTCCACTAGACGAGAGAGATGGATGCAGTGCAGTGCAGGTTTACGGCATGTCCTCCAGGTTGCGTGAGCTCACAAGACACGATGCGCCTTTTATTATTTTTTTTTATTAAGTGTTTAATCAAATTGAACTAAAGATATTGAAATTATTCATAAAACAGTAAGCACGCACTTTGCCTCTTCAGGAACTGATAAATGCCAGTGGGAAGATGTCTTATGAGCATACTGGACACCGTGTGGAGTTGGGAAATATCCAAATTAGAGATTGTTGCACTTTGTGTATTTCAGTTTACGGTCGATGTATTTTGTTTTAAAAGAACTGAAAATAAAAAGGACACATTTTCGGAAGAGGCGTGCCCATCACAAGTTTTTTTTGTTACTGGAAAATCATTGAAATTCTCCTTGGCAAGAATAGGAAATCCATGATGTGCTTGCACACAAATTTATAGGTGTGTTGAAAATGTCCGTCGTCGAGCAGCAACAAGATGCACTGCTAATTAGTAGTAAAAATTGCCTTACGAACTATTCAACAATTCTGTGTTTTATGCTATTTTTGTTTTTTAGTCTTTTACACAAGAAAATGCAACTTATCCAATAGTGTTATTAACTCTCTTCTCTCGATTCTGCCAACTTACCTTTGCTCCCGGTTAACGGCAAAGAGTAAATGGCGAAAGTTTACCTAGAATCTGCCTTCTTTTCAACAGATAACTATACATACACTTATCATCATAATGCCTTGTTGATATACATTATTAAATTGACAAATATAATCCCGCTCAGTGCTCACAAATCCGTTTTTTTAAAGCCTTTTAATATTAAATCTAATTCTTTACGACTCCAGTATTCACCAAATTTATCAATTTACCTTTAATGACCTCCAGAATTTTAAGCCATCCACATATGTAATGTAAACCTGTGAATTAGAACACTTTCATGCAAGAATACATTCTCTTAAAGGGCGTGAATACTGGACAAAAGCTGGAAAAACTTTGTTAAATGTAATATATCGCATATCTGGCTGTGTGCGTAATACTTTTCTTTCGCCTGACCTGGATACCATACAACTGATTACTTTAAAACAAGGCAGGGCGGTCACATTACTTAATTCTCTCATTTGACTCAATATTTAATATGGACAAAACATGCAAACTACGTAACACAAGAAAAGAAATCCCAAAACAACGCTAAAGACGAGCTATCAGGGTTAAGGTAAGTGTATACCAATTACGTAAACTTGGGGTTGAGTTCTCTCTGCAGGTCCGAGTAAAATATAGAGATTTATGTTTGCAATTAAATCCGTACTAAAATGTGTTTGTTTGCTCATACTCAAAATTGCAGATGCAACAATTTTTGAATAGGAAAACTATTAAAAAATTAAGCGAAAAATCGAGCTCAACATTATTGTTCATTTTTTACCTTAAATCAGTTTTCCAGGCCATATTGTACGCTTAAGTATCTTTTTTTTAATTACATCTTTAATTAACTCTAAAATTATTAACAAAAACTCTTTGTAATACGTTTAATTCGCTTCGGTCAGAAGTTAAAGAAGTCTAAATAAAAATTGATAGAAATCCAAATTTGCATATATGTACATATGTAAATGAAAGAAAATATTGTTACAGAAAAAATTGCAGACATAAAAGCTCAACCATATAAACACGGAATTGCTCCTTCAATGGACTGAGGACTTATTCATTCAAATGTTCATATATTGTGATTTTAGCTTCATAACAAAAGAAATTTGTGAGAATCACAAAAGTACTAATCATTCCGTATAGGATCTCACTCCGCTGGAATTGAGCCGATATTTTTGCCATTCTCTGCAAACTGTTGTCTTTTAAGAGTAAATAAAGATATTTCATTCACGATTTACGATAGAGTTGTTACTTATAAAGCTTTCCAAAATTTTCTTATCGAAAAGCCATAAATCAACAAAGCAACATATTTTCAAACAAAACGTGGCCGCCTCTGCTCATTGATTACTTATCAAACTAATGGAAATAATAATTACATTTCTTTAAAAATCCGCTGTAGGAACTAAAAGGTATCCACTCGCATACTTTACCTGTTCAAAGCGACAGCGCAGCACACATATGTGAAAGAAAAAGTATCAAATCCGCACTTCAGCATTTAACGCAAAACCAATTCGACACAAGAGCTAAAAAATTTCTAAATAAATATCTTCAAAGAAATGTTATCGTTAAAGTTGGTTTTGCCTTGCGATGCGATAGTACATTTTTCTCTAAATTAGGCTTAATTTAAATTAAAAAAAATTAATAATAATCCACGGCTAACAGATTTCACGGCCACTCATCTGACTGACTTAATTTTGATTAAGATTTTTAAGTAGATCACCAGGAAATCTAAATTATTCTTGAAAACTTTATAAGCCTTACCTAATCCTCTAGCTGCAACATCGGTTGCAACTAAAATAGTTTGCCTGCCAGTACGGAATGCATTGAGTACGTAATCGCGTTCTGGTTGTGATTTGTCACCATGGATGGCACAAGCTCTCCAGCCTTGCCTGGAGATTGCGCGTGTGATATCATCGACACGCCTTTTGGTCTCAACAAATATAATAGTTTTAGTTTCATTTTCGGATGAAATTTCAGTCAGTAGTTTAATCAACTTAGATTCTTTCTCATGTTCCTCGCATACGTCAACAATTTGTAGAATGTTATGATTAGCAGAGAGCGTAAGAGATCCAATATTAATCTGAATGTAGTTGTCAAGGAATTCCTCGGCTAGATTTCGCACCTCTTTGGGCCAAGTGGCGGACCACATAAGGACTTGACGGTCAGGCCTAATCTGCTCGATAATCTTACGAATTTGCGGTTCAAATCCCATATCCAACATACGATCAGCTTCGTCAAGTACCAAGTAGGTACATCTCTTCAAATTAGTGGTTCCTTTCTCAAGGAAATCGATCAATCTTCCAGGAGTAGCAATAACGATTTCGACTCCTCGCTCCAAATCTCTAGCTTGTGAATGCTTTGGAGCGCCTCCAAAAATGCAAGTATTACTTACGCGAGTCCTAGAACCGAAATCGTTTGCCACTTGCTGAATTTGTTGGGCTAGCTCACGAGTGGGTGCGAGTATCAAAGCGATCGGACCATCTCCACGCTGTAGTCTTGGCTGGTGATTGATGTGGACCACAGCCGGGAGTACATACGCGAGGGTTTTCCCCGATCCCGTTTGAGCTATACCCACCATGTCTCGACCACTAAGTGCGATTGGCCAACCTTGGGCCTGGATAGCAGTCGGCGCTTTGAAGCCCTGCTTCTTTATCTCGTCCAGGACGTATTCAGGAAAGCCACCTTCATCAAATTCCAAGCTTGGAGGGGGAATCCCCTTGCCTTTTAATGTAATTTCATTCCGAGATAAATAATGTTGCACTTCATCTTGCGGTCGGTTCATGACGGCCGGACATGGCTCGTAGAAATTTTTACGGAATGGCGTCAACTCAACACTTTCCCAGCGTATGCGACGAAGTCGTTCGCCAGGCTGCTGCTTTCCCTTCATACCCCCAGCATCGCGACGGTCGGGCGGGCCTCCTCGATAACCACTACCGCCAGTACCACGACCAGAGCCACCGCGATTTCCTCCATCACGGTAGCCCCCGCGATTTCCACCTGGACGTTCTCCATTACGGCTGTACCTGAAGAAAAAATTTTTTTGTTAAAGATGTCCGACCACCATTACGTCAGCTGTATCGATCTGCCTCAATTATAATTCGCTCTCGGCTACGAAATTACCCACTCCCGAAAGTCCTTAGTTTTTTTCCATGATTTAAACAAATTATTACGCATTAAAATATCAAGAAAATTTATGTAACAAGTCCAAGGAAAAAAAAAATGAACAATGAAAAATCGATAATTGAGGGTAGCCATATTGGAATCACAAATTTTTCCGACTCTGTTTCACAGCGATATTATGGAAATTTTTTCATTTTAATTTTTCAAAACAGAAGAAAATTTGGGTACTTACATATTGATTGTTTTTAATTGGATGCTTCTGCTTTTACACCAAATACTCTTTTCTTGAATGAATTCCCTAGACACCTAAGCACACAACTTCACTCACTGAACGCTGGAGAACGAATGAATCGGAAGCGCAACTTGGAGACACGGAGCAACTGCATTTTGGAGAGTTGATAGGGCAGTTTAGGGAACTGTAGTGCCATAGGTGTAAAGTATTTCGAACAGTTGCAATTTATATATGCATTTGAACGAGCCTATTATGGAACCGAGAGTTCACAAAGTGTAAAACATCTTTCAAGCAATTTTATATTTTGATGTAAAAGAGCAAATCATTTTATTTTTGTAATTGGAAAATGCTAGTAAAACTGTTATACGTTTCTATGTAAACTGTGCGAAAAACGGAAGTGGTTCTGATCCATGATGCAGGGTTCCACAAGTTTTTATTTGTAAAATTTTAATCCGTCCAAAGTTCCACAGTCGACAACCAGCGACTGTATCGATTTTTTCATGCGTACGGACGACAACGTTCGGTTTCAAGTTCTGGTTTTCTCGATAAAATTTTCAGAGTGTACTGCGCGAACACCGCTGAAAATCGGAATTATCTTCGAATAATATGTTTATATAACGAAAAATTCGCATCTCGAGCAGTGGAAGTTTAGTTTTCATAAAAAAAAAGTAATAGTATACCTCCAGCCTTTGCGCGCGACTCCTTTCGATAGAGTCGAGGCCACAGTATTTTTGTTGATGCTGAGCTCGCTGGATTTCGTGCAAAAGAAAGTGCTTAAATAGGGTAACCACCCAATGGCCTCGACGTCGATAGTTCTCAAGAGCCTGTCCATCTTGCTGGGGCTTTTCTTCATTTTTGTCGGCACCCTCAAACTGACGCCTCACCTGAGCAAGGACCTGTACAAAGATTTGGTAAGCTTTCTCCTCACCCACTTTCACCTTTTGCGGTAAGACGAAAGGAGCGGAGTTCTTCCGCGCCCGTCGACTCGCTGTGGTCTATTTTCGAAACGCTGCGTCCGCGGTTGGTCAGGACATTAATTTCCAACGGTATTCACACTGTTGGGCCATAAGTGCACTCTTGTAATTTTCAGCCATCGATTAATAAGTTCCGCACGGTGCGTCTGCCAATCCTACCGCGACCCGCTCGTTCGCTCGGCGGCGGCTAGTAGCGCGAGGTTTTAAAAATAAATATAGCCCTGGGGTGGCGCAGCGTCACTCATAGCAGAATGCTTATCGTTCAAACAATGCGCCGGGTCCCCCCGACGATTCGAGCGAGGGTTGAAGAGCAGGCCACATACACATTCCAATGGGGTGAGACGGGATGGGGACCTTCGACCCAGATGAAGTCCCCCCCGGGTGTTTGTTTTTGTTTTCTAAGCCCATTGCCACGGTTCTGAAGCCAGATGCAAGCGACATTATTTTTTGACACCGCCGGCACGGAAAAAATTTTCTTGTTAAGGTGCAAGAGCAAGTGGCCCAGGGGCAATTAAATAAGATTTTTTGGCAGCAGAACTCCCATTTGTTTTCTTCGAGGATGTCTTAAATATACATACATACTAACTTGAACTGCATCTAGAACATGAAAAAAAACGGGTGCGTCAAGCTGGCACCGCATCCTGTAAGGAATTAAAAAAATGATACGCCAAAATAATGTGCTATTTATGGGCTAATTATGTGCCCAAATAAATATTTTTGTGCTCGGTTATTAACGCGGCAAATGACAATTGTTTATATGCGGTGCCAGCTATCGGAAAGTTAGCACAGCCCCTCTACCCGCGCCGTTACACTTGGCCTTGGAAACAAAAAAACAGTATCAAAATTAAGTGCTTTTTATGTGCTTTAAAATGACCCCGAAAAGTTTTTCAAAAACTCGCCCCCTGTATGAAAAACAACCCTTACAAGAAATTGATCATGTATGAAAAATACAAATTTCAGCGAAATGGCTTTTTTTTATAAAAAAATAATTTCTTCTCGCAATTGAAGAGTCCAGGAATTATGTGCTTTTTATGTGCTCGCGGTTGAGACAAGAAGCGATTTTCGTGCTCCAACCACACCTGATCTGGAGCATCTTTAGTGTTTTTAAGGGAGGTGCAGCTAGAAATCGTTTTTTTTTATAAACAAATAATTTTGTGCTCGCAATTAAAGATTCAAAAATTTTGTGCTTCTTGTAAAATAGATTCAGAAATTATGTGCCCTTACAAACAACAATCATCTACGAATTATTTGCTCAAAAAAATCGTGGATTTTTTTGTGCTTCTGTATATGTATGTTGATGTTTGAATTGCATGTTTCTGAAAGGATGAGCCAAGAGTCCTAAAAGTATTATCTAAGAATGTGTTAAAATATTATAATGCATATTTGCCATTGCCTCTTAAAATAATCCAGAAATTCTATGCTCGTAAAAAATGATCTAGAAATTTAGGTGCGTCGAGTTGTTTTGGATCCACTCCCCAATATTTTTTGTTCCCCCCTTTCCACGCAAAAGAATTTTAAAAAAATCAATTTAGACATTTATTTCCCAAATTCCTGTTAAACCGGCCAACATCCGCATAGTGTTTTCGTGTTAAAAAAATCGGTTGGACCCACGGCGCGCCAGAAGTTAGCAGAACAATATGGGCAGAACAAAAATTTTAATACAAAATATTTAAATTAAAGGGCTCATTATAGACTAATTATGTCGATTGGGGAGTATTTTGTAAGCAAAACGATTAAATTACATTTTTGTCGTTTTATACACAAAACCGTTTCTATAGAAGTTCTCAAAGGATTTTAAAAAATTTCTCAGAATTTAACACGCATAGCGTGGAAGCAGCATTCTTACACCCTGTTACGTCACATTTTTTTTACACCACGCCTTCGCCTATATCAGCTCATCAATTTCCATAGAAATGCTTAACGGATTTTGACATTTTTTGAGAATTCAACGCAGGGCCGGATTAACCATGTCGGGGCCCTTAGGCAATGCAATCCTCGGGGCCCCTTTTTGTAAGTCGATGAAGGGTTGTGAGTGATAGCATCAGCAGCATGACCTGACTAATCTTAACTCCTCAGGAACTTACAGCAAAAGTTTCATAACATCTTCAAAGTTGACCTTTTCCAATACATCATTTTCAATCGCCATTATCGACAATGAATTTAAACGGTTCTTCAGTTTAGTATATCTGTCATTCGGTCTTCGTTTCGCCACTTTTATTAAGGCATTGGCAGTCTTTATAAAAAAATCTAACACTCGTATCCCTATTATCTTATATGTATTATTAAGGTTTGAAACACAGAGCACAATAAAATTTTTAAAATTAAATTCATTCATGGTCGCAAGACTCACAAATCACAATTATAGATCAAGCATTTCAAAACTTTTGTTTTTCATACAATACGTAAAGCATCCATATTATTACATAGTTCTACTACTCGATACTAAGTGAATCTGTTCTGTATGTATGAAGTATTTCATCAACTGAATCATGCGTCGAAAAAAGCAATAATACCTATTGTCTTTGAGGATACAAACTTTCCAATTAAGGGGTTTTTCTGGTAAAAATTTTCCAAAAAAAATTTTTTTTTTACATTGTTTTTTAATAGAAAGTATAAAAAATATATCTCTTTGAAAATGTGTAGGTATGTTTACTAAACATTAAGTATAAATAAATTTTTTTTTCATATTTTTAAAAACTTTTTTTGCGGGCATACTGAATTTTTTAAAAAACACGTTTTTTAGGATGGCGTGCACGATTTAAGAAAAACTACTAAACCGATTGCTGTGATTTTTCATTATGTTATTGTACACATGTATGTTTTGATTGGTAAAAAATTGACTGATTTTCAGCCGATTTTCCACCCTAAAAAATTTGTTTTCGAAAAATTGCCGCCATTGTTTTATTTTTTGATAAAAAAAAAATCATTCTAGTTCATGCGATACCCATACATGTGTACAATAACATATTAAAAAATCACAGCAATCGGTTAAGGAATTTTCCTTAAATCGTGCACGCCACCCTAAAAAACATGTTTTTTTTTAAACATTTTCAAAACGATATCTTTATTCTTTCTATTAAAAAAGCATATTTTAAAAAGCAAATTTTTTTGAAAATTTTAGCCAGAAAGACCCCTGAAATTTTCACTGTATGAAACATTTTCAATTTCTTTTGTGCGCGCGCGGGGCCCCTAACCGGTGCGGGGCCCCTAGGCAGTTGCCTATTCTGCCTAATGGTTAATCCGGCCCTGATTCAACGCACACAGTGAGGAAGGAGAATCCCCCTTTGACGTCACATTCTTTTTTGCTCTCTGCACGCGTTCACATATGTCAACTCATCGGTTTCCACAGAAATTCTCAACGGATTTTTACCATTCGAATTTTGTACGGTTTCTCAAAATGTTTTTTATGCCCATAGGAAATAATTAAAAATACATATGTAAAATTTAATTTTTTAATCTTACTTAATAAGAACATTATTTTGTCCGTTTTTATTTGTTTACAAAAAAAGCGATTTCGAGCTGCATCTCCCTTAAAAACACTAAAGATGCTCCAGATCGGGTGTGATTGGAGCACGAAAATCGCTTCTTGTCTCAACCGCGAGCACATAAAAAGCACATAATTCCTGTACTCTTCAATTGCGAGAAGAAATTATTTTTTTATAAAAAAAAGCCATTTCGTTGAAATTTGTATTTTTCAAACATGATCAATTTCTTGTAAGGGTTGTTTTTCATACAGGGGGCGAGTTTTTGAAAAACTTTTCGGGGTCATTTTAAAGCACATAAAAAGCACATAATTTTGATACTGTTATTTTGTTTCTAAGGCCAAGTGTAACGGCGCGGGTAGAGGGGCTGTGCTAACTTTCCGATAGTTGGCACCGCATATAAACAATTGTCATTTGCCGCGTTAAAAACCGAGCACAAAAATATTTATTTGGGCACATAATTAGCCCATAAATAGCACATTATTTTGGCGTATCATTTTCTTAATTCCTTACAGGTGGCGGTGCCAGCTTGACGCACCCAAAAAAAACTCTTATGATCGATCGTTGCAATTCTATTATTCGCTCCACTTCCTCCAGGAAAAAAGAAGTAAACAATTTTATTAAAGCAGTTATTACATATTGTTGCATATTTGTTTTTTTGGAGTCAAAATTATTTAAAATATTATTTATTAAATAATAATAACACTAAATAATACATAAATCAAGGTCAGTACAGATTTTCTTGTACATAACTACCTTTTACTTTTATGGAGAAATGCTTAGCATTCTCTCTTGCAATTTTTTTCTGGTGTGATCACGTTCCAACATTGAAGAAGTTTTACCCAGAGGTCGTCTTTACTTGTAGGACTTAAGAGCTTTAGTCTTTCTATGCCCAAAGCTCGATAAGATATAATCCGGTGATTGTGGTGATATTATCTTTTTTAGTACATGCATTGTTGCTTTCCAGTTCTTCCAAGAATGATCTGCACAGATGCGATGTGTGCTTTGGATTATTGCCTTCTTGAAAAATGAATCCTTCACCAAAAAGGATATTATGGCACAGCATGTTCTTTCAGTACCTTCTTGTATCCTTCCTTTTTTAACTTTTCGTAAATTCTCACAAGGTCATTAGTGGACCCTCCATCAAAAAATTCCCAAACCATCAGGTTTCCTCCTCCGTGTTTAATAGGAGACGCGATACAGCTATCCAGTAGCCGCTCCCCAGTAGCAAAGAATAGGGAAAATGCTTTTACAAAGAATGGGCACTCCGGTAATTATCTCCTTATCTTTTTGTGATCTTGGTACCGTTATTCCACCCATCCCCACAATTTTGTCAGAAGTCGATAGCATGCTTAAGCACTGCGGTGGAAGAGAGACGCAAAATGTGGAGGCGGAGCTTGGAACTGGAGGAATTGATACGGTGTCACAGGGTGCCGAGAAAATATAAACGAAAAACTGTCTTATTATTCGTCCTTTATGCGAAAATAAAATTGTTAATTCAATCTTTGAAGATAAAGCCTAAGGAAGCGCTGTATCGTGTAAAATCCCTGTGTACGGTAGCGTAGTAAAAATGATTAGGTTCCCTTTGGTTCTCTAGAAAGAGAGGTACTCAAGGAGTAAGCGAGACGAATGCGCTGAACCACCTGCGTCACTATGAAAGGGAACCCAATATTTATTGACGGCGTTAAAAAGGAATTTTCGGAGGGGCTTATGCATTAAAGATTAAAAAATGTTTCAATTATTGAAAAAAGT
Organism: Machimus rusticus; assembly: GCA_951509405.1. Lineage (NCBI taxonomy): Eukaryota > Metazoa > Arthropoda > Insecta > Diptera > Asilidae > Machimus > Machimus rusticus. The sequence continues at coordinate 13,990,042 of OX608050.1, forward strand.
GCTATTGAAGTAGAAAAAGTGTCAATAATGAGGAAGTTGATTAATTATTAAATTTATAATAACAATTGTATAATTTAATTTCTTTTGTTACCCCTCCTAAAGAATATGTTTTTTTCTCGCCGTCACTAGTTGACTAATACAAAAACTGTCTTCACTAACACTATCGGATTTTACTACGCTTCGAGAGCGATATCGCTGTTCCTTAGGCTTTATCTTCAAAGAATTCAATTTATATTTGAGCATAACTCTTTAGAAATCTAGAAAAACAATTAGCCCAAATTGGTCACAATTTATCATACATTAATTAAAAACTCAATATAAAAGAACCACCCTGTCCTGTCATGCGAATTGCGCTCTAGCTCGCCTCACCATACAATGGCATTTGCTTCCCGTGCAAAACAAGGCCGCATAAGAAAACCTGTGGTGAAAAAACGTAAACAAACCTAATCTGTGTACGCCTTCAATGTGTGAGGCAGGCACTCGAGTTCTCCCTGTCCCTATATGAAAACAAAGATAATGTACTTAAATAAGATGTGACACTCTTTATACAAGCGCAAAGCTCTAACCCAAATGCAATTCCGAAAAAAAAATTTTGCCTTAGTGCAGGCAGTAAAGAACTACTGCCTGCCATTCCTTATGAAAATTCCAATAAGAGCGAACGAGACAAAATTAGTCGGCTCACCTACGGCGCTTACACTGTAAACAATAATGTGAGCGTTTTTTCTACACGCGTTTTTAAATTGCGCTTTGGATGGGCTGTCTTGGTGCGGTCTTGGTATTAGTGCCCGTCCCTTCCATGTTCCAGGTATACGGATGCCCTGGAATTGAAGAAGGGGAAGAGGCAGGCACACACGCATTTGCCTTTAATACGGATGCGTTTGTTTACATTTTTTCATTATGCGATTTGAGTGGACTGTGTGCGTGCGTGGCGAAAAGTACGCCTGGTGGGCTTGAATTTTTTCAACTTAACCAAGCTAATATGAGAATAAGAATTTATTTATTGCAAGATAAATGAGAGTAAGGATTTATTTCACAATTTATTTATTTTAAAAAGAAAAATCAATGATAAGTGAAAAATGGAATGCATTTATAGAAAAGTGGTAAAAAATATGAGGCGCCCTGTAGAGTGTTTCAATTCTCAGTCCATTTCCACCCAAATTTTTATCCCTTTCTTTCACATGACTTCCTTATTACTATCTAAATCTGAAGTTCGTTCGACTAACGGTACCAAGGTCGAATTTTTAAAAGAAAAAATTTCGCGAGTGTCATATCTTGTTGTAGCTAATCTTTGATCTAGAGCGTCTTTGAAAATCTCTTCTGCATACACGCACTAAGCATATGGTAGACGCTAAACAAGAGGGGGAACAATATGCATTCTTGTCTTACTCCTCTTCGTATCGCTATTTCCTCCGATTGTTTGTTCGCCACCCTGTTCTTGGATTTCTGATTCCACTACAGAAATTCGATGAGCTTGATTTCTTTACTGTCGATGTTTTTGTTCGAAATGTCCATCTTTTTCTGGAGTCTATTTAAGGGATAGTATCACTTTGTGTGCATGAAATCAAGGGCCATTTTCAAAAATTTATAAAAAAACAATAAATAAAAATCAAAAATATTCTTAAAATAGATACCAAAACCCAGTGAAGTACGTATGATTTTTTGATAAACTCAAATATAAAAAAATCAATATTTTTAAAAAATGCTACGTACTTTACTGGATTTTGGCATCTACTTTAAGAATATTTTGGGTTTTTTATTTCAGATCAAAATCTACGACCTGTGGATGGTCGTCCATGGAAAAGTAAGGAACTTTTTCCATCACTGATTGCGTCGCCATTTTGTTTTTAAATAGTTTAAAAAAGTTTGTTCCTTGTACATTAAGACCTATATAATCACGTAAAAAAAAAAACAAAAATAAAAAAATATTAATCCATTGTTTTTTTATAAATTGTTGAAAATGACCCTTGATCTCATGCACACAAGGTGATATTACCTCTTAATTGAAGGCTTTTTCAAAGTCGATAAAGCATACGTAAACATCTTGGTTCATTTTTACACATCTTTCCGTCATAACGTTTAATGAAAACAATGCTTCAAAATCACTTCGAAAATCAAACTGTGTGTTGCTTATGCCTTCTTCTATCTTTTTAAAGATTCTGTTGTGTATTATCTCAGGAAATAATTTCAGAGTGTGGCTCATCAAACAGATAGTATTGTAGTCTTCGCATTTTGAAGAATTACTCTTTTTTGGCGACAATCATAAATCTTATCAGGGACCGTAATCCTCACGGATTTCAGTGAAACTTTGAAGAAACATTTCTATGGGTTAAGAAGAGACGAATATGTAAAAATATTTGTCGGAAAACTATAGTTTCTCTTTAAAGTAAAATATTTGGGTAAATTTTATTATTTTTCTTTCATCGTACACTTTTATAGAAAATACACTGAAGCATGTGCATTACATTTCGTCTTATATATTCCAGAAGCCATCCCCACTACCCACTAACTTTCTTGGACTGTTCTAAACATTTCGAAAACGTTCTGAATAGTTCTAAAATGTATTTAAATGTCGTAAGTAACTTGAAACTTATTCTAATCGTTCTTGAATGTTTTAGATTATTCGAATAATTTTTGTGTGATTTACAACTTTTAAATAAATTTTAAAATTTTTCACAATGTTTTCAAAATTTTTGGAACAGTCCAGAACACTCAAGACCGATTAGAATCATTTTTAACTGATTTAAAACATTTAAATATATTTTGGAATTTTTCAGAGTGTTTTCGAAATTTCCAGAACATTCTAGACCGATTAGAATAATTTTAAATTATATAAAACATTTAAATGCCACGGTTCGCTTTTTACGATTTAAATAAGACCAATCAGACACCCCAAATATTTTTGCAGAATCTTGTAGAGTATTAAATTACAAGAGTTTTAAAAAAAATTATGAAGATCCGCTCAGCGCTTTCCGAGAAATGCGTAAAATACTTAAAATGGTTAAAATAATGCCTAATAAGTATTTTTCGGTTTTGTTCACAGTAATGTTTCGTGTGTATGAGTGTGTGTGTGTGTGTGTATATGTTTGCGTTTGGGTGTGTACGCATGTGTGTGCCTGTGTGTGTGTGTGTGTACTTGTGTGTGAGAGCAATTCTGCAAAGCATTTAAAAATATCCATTTCAGGTTGAATCAATATTGAAATTGACATAAAATTCAAATTGAAATATACGAGTTGAACACTCTGAATAAGTTCTATTATTCATTGATACACTTATTTTGAATGTGTAAAAAAATTGACTAAAAAAACTCACTTTTTTATAATTTATAATCAGTTTTTTATAACATTTTAAATATAATATCAATTGATAAATATGATGACAGTTATATTCACAAACTGCACGAAGTAATGTTTTGGAAAATTCAGGACTCAAAACTTTATATTATTCCCAGGTTACTTTAAAATCGTGATGCAACGATTCCGCTGCTTGTTCACTATAAAAAGCTAATAACCTTATTACTTTTTGAACAAAATTGTGAAACATGATTCAAAATAGCGTGAATTTTCGGAGTTATCGGTATGTCAAGGTCCAAGTAGCTCCTTTTAAATTCTTCTATATCATTTTGGTACGTACTTTTTACATCAGAAGAAAAACAGCTATCAACAACTTTTCTTAAATTAAAAATTTTCAAAACATTTTACGAATGGTACGCATTCCAAATCAGACAGAGATCTCAATTTATCGATATTGTTCAAAAGTTTCTTGCAATGATTTCCTTCGCACGATGAAGAGCCGTAGGTCATCGACCTTTCAACGTTACATATTTTAGCCCAACTTAAGCTCAAAATATCGATAAATTGAGATCTCTGTCTGATTTGGAATGCGTACCATTTGTAAAATGTTTTGAAAATTTAAGAAAAGTTGTTGATAGCTGTTTTTCTTCTGATGTAAAAAGTACGTACCAAAATGATATAGAAAAATTTAAAAGGAGCTACCTGGACCTTGACATACCGATAACTCCGAAAATTCACGCTATTTTGAATCACGTTTCACAATTTTGTTCAAAAAGTAATAAGATTATTAGCTTTTTATAGTGAACAAGCAGCGGAGTCGTTGCATCACGATTTTAAAGTAACCTGGGAATAATATAAAGTTTTGAATCCTGAATTTTCCAAAACATTACTTCGTGCAGTTTGTGAATATAACTGTCATCATATTTATCAATTGATATTATATTTAAAATGTTATAAAAAACTGATTATAAATTATAAAAAAGTGAGTTTTTTTAGTCAATTTTTTTACACATTCAAAATAAGTGTATCAATGAATAATAGAACTTATTCAGAGTGTTCAACTCGTATATTTCAATTTGAATTTTATGTCAATTTCAATATTGATTCAACCTGAAATGGATATTTTTAAATGTTTTGCAGAATTGCTCTCACACACAAGTACACACACACACACACACACGCACACACATGCGTACACACACAAACGCAAACATATACACATACACACACACTCATACACACGAAACATTACTGTGAACAAAACCGAAAAATACTTATTAGGCATTATTTTAACCATTTTAAGTATTTTACGCATTTCTCGGAAAGCGCTGAGCGGATCTTCATATTTTTTTTAAAACTCTTGTAATTTAACACTCTACAAGATTCTGCAAAAATATTTGGGGTGTCTGATTGGTCTTATTTAAATCGTAAAAAGCGAACCGTGAATGTATTTTAGAGCTTTCCATATCATTCTCGAAATTTTAAGAATATTATAGACCATTTGGAATTATTTTTAAGTAATTTGGATCATTCAGTACACTTAGAGTTTTCCAGATCATTTTCGAAATTTCGAAATTCGAACGTTTGAGAAATTTTTCAAGTCTTCCAGAAAGTTATCGAACTTTCGAAAAATTTCTCGAATCTTCTAGGAAGTTCTAGAACGTTATCGAACTTTCGAGAAATTTCTCAAATCTTCTAGAAAGTTCCAGAAAGTTATTGAACGATATCTTGCTTGGTTTTAAATGAAATTCAATTAACATTTAATAGCTCATTTGAGTTATATAATGCAAACGCTTTCTAATTTGTAACAAAAATAAATAATTGATTTAATAAGCGAAAATTGAGCCATATTATGACATTGCCTTCGTTTGTTTTTTTTTTTTAAACATATTCTTTGCTAGTTTGGCATATGCATACAGTATGTGTTCAAAAAATTAAACATATGTACATGGAAAATGAAACAAATGTAAAAGTTTTGACCTGATAGAAGGATACTTTCCAAAAACCAGTTTGCTGTATATTCAAACACATTGATAGTGACCATTTATGTAGTATGAACCAACTATCTCCAAAATAAAGCCAAACTTGCTGTCGCCGATTTCAAATTTATTATCAAGGTTGAAAATTTTGATATGGCGAATTCAGTTTTTTATTTTACACTAGTTGTGTCCCGGTGCGCTTTGCTGCCCCACAGCAGAAATTACTCATAACAAATGAACCCGATACCACTCGTTCGCCACCTATTGGACCGCATTCGCACTATGTGGTTTACCGAGTTTGGTGGAAATCGCATAAACTTTTGAATTTTGACAGCCCGCCATCTTAAATTCGAAAAATTCTGACTGTCGGGTTGAAATCAGCGACCCCAAAAACACCCAAGAACCAAGTATGGTGGAAATAGCATGAGCTTTTACATTTGACAGTCCGTCATCTTGAATTTGTAAATTCTGAGAGTGTTGAAGTCAGCGTCAGTAAAACGGATAGCTAGAAAATATTCACCGTGTTCAAATACCTACATTACAAATTTTCATGACGATGAGTTGAACGGTACCCAAGTTGATGTTCTGCAGCGCCATCTAGTGGCGAGTTATAGCAAAACGGATAACTTGAAAATATCCAACGTGTTTAAATACCTTCGTATACAAATTTTCATGACGATCGGTTGAACGATACTTACACGAATGAACCCGATACCAATCGCGCGCCACCTATCGGATCGTATTCGCACTATGTAGTTTACCGAGATTTAGTCAAGATACACATTCTGTGAAAGTTTCAGCTCAATCGGCCGTACAGTTTTGGAGTTTTAGTATCGCATTACAAACAGACATTCATTTTTATATATATAGATAATTTACATTGAGTCATTCTAAAAATTTGAAGTGAATCCTTTTTTCTTTTTCAAGGAAGGAACAATTTTTATAAGTGTAGTAGGGCAGGGTAATATGGGCCATATATTTTTTTTTCCATTGCATGCATGAGATTTCACAAATATAGGGTTCACCAAATCTGAAATGCGACTGGTTTAAATTAAATAGTGTTTAGTGATTTACACTCATCAAAAGTATTAAAGAATAATTAGAAAAATTCGAAAAATTTTTGAATATTTGAATAGCTATAGCGGAAAATAATTCAATTTTAGTGACCTAAAGCATATTTGAAAGTTTGTATTTAAAAGTCTTATCAACATTCTCTTCTCTGTGGTAAACGTTTGAACAGTTAGAAGAATTTTCTCTTTATTTTTTATGAACTTTGAGTATCGAGTCGAAGAAAATTTTTCATTTTTTCAGTGCATTGTTTTTTAACCAAGTAATGAGCACTTAAAATAGAAGTAGCTGTTTCGACTTTAAACACGTGTTTCTGCTGAAATAATAATCGCACAATGATGTTCGAGGTGTTATTAGAATAGTGCAAGTGCAAAGTGCTTGTACACGATTATGTAAAAAAATGTTTTTTTTTTCTGTGCATTAAAAAACACGTTAAAAAACGGGTTTTTATCAGGGACTCAAAATAACCATTATTTTGTATTTTTCAAATTAAAAAATCCTAGAGAAATAATGATCTGATCTTGTAACATATTTGGAACAATCTTATCGCCGTCATGTGAACTACGGATTTCTGGCGTAATTTTTAGAAGTATAACCAAAAAAATAAATATTGTTCAATAATGGTTAATTTTCAGTTAAAATTTATTTTTTTTATTTATTTTTTTTATTTTTTTTATTTATTAATGTTTAACCATTATTTAAAATTTCTTTATTTTTTATCATGATCATAATAAGAGTTATTATCCGATTTATTTTTATTGGTTAGTGGATAAGAGTTATCGATAAACTTTTATAATTTTTCTCAGTAATGAGAGAAATTTTTGTTTTTTTATTTTTTTGGTTACTGAATAACCATTATTGAGCAATATATTAGAACGAAGTTCTTTATGGCGCACTATGCGTTGAAAAACTAGGCAGGTGAACGTAGAGAAAACGACAGAGTAACGTTAAATTCCCCTCAATCTTGCTTTGCTCTACGCAAGTCCAGTCGAGCCCCTTAGGGTCATGGCCATCTGGGGTCTAGTCGGTTTATTCGATAGCTACTATAGTAGTACTGTGAAGAGAGAGAGAGAGAGAGAAAAAGAGAAAATTCAAAGTTCCCTGGTAGGCGGCAGCAGCGCATGTTTACTTTATTATACTTTCTTTGATGAAACTTATGATAGTTGTGTTTTTTTGTTTGTGTTTGTGTGCTTCATATAGTGACGATTAAAAGTCGTGTTACATGTATTCAAATTCACGTGCTTTATTATGATTCAACAAAGTCACGCGTGCGCGCGTGTTTACATGTGTATAACCTATTCGTAGTAGTGTTGCATATTTTGTACGCATAGAAAAATAATCATGTCATACAATATGAACAGTGACAATTCTGATCCTTCTAAGCCATCGGTGGAAGTCATAAACTCCTAAGTTACCACGTTTTTATTAGTTCGGTTTCCGTAATGTCACTGTGCGTGAAACTAAAGAAAAAGATACTTTATTATACTTTCTTTGATGAAACGACTATCAAGTGTGTGTATGTGTATGCTTCATATAGTGGCAATTAAAAGTGGTGTTAGTATTTATATGCTACATAAATTCAAATTCAAGTGGGATTTATGATTCAACAAAGTCACGCGTGCGCGCGTTTTTACATGTGTATAACCTTTTCGTGATAGTGTTGCGTTTGCGCATTTTGTACGCATAGAAGAATTTACGAATTCAGATGACGGACTGTCAAATTTTAAAGTTAATGCAATTTGAACCAAACTCGTTACTTGTGGCTTTTCAGGGTCGCTTATTTCAAAACAACTGTCAGAATTTATGAATTCAGGATAGCGGACTGGTAAGTTTTGAAGTTAATGCGATTTGCACTAAATTTGGTACTGGGGGGTTTTCGAGGTCGGTTATTTCAAAACAACTGTCAGAATTTTCGAATTCAAGATGGCGGACTGTCAAATTTTACAGTTAGTGCGATTTGCACCAAACTTGAAAATTGGGGGATTTTGGGGTCGCTAATTTTAAAACAACTGTCAGAATTTACAAATTCAAGATGGTGGACTGTCAAATTTTAAAGGTCATTCGATTTGGACCAAACTCGGAACATGGGGGTTCTCGAGGTCGGTTATTTCAAATCAACTGTCAGAATTTACGAATTCAGGATGGCGGACTGTCAAATTTTAAACTTAATGCAATTTGCACCAAACTTGAAAATTGCGGATTTTCGGGGTCGCTAATTTTAAAACAACTGTCAGAATTTACAAATTCAAGATGGCGGACTGTCAAATTTTAAAGTTCATTCGATTTGCACCAAACTCGGAACATGGGGGTTCTCGAGGTCGGTTATTTCAAATCAACTGTCAGAATTTACGAATTCAGGATGGCGGACTGTCAAATTTTAAACTTAATGCGATTTGCACCAAACTTGGAACCTGAGAGTTTACAGGGAGGCTTATTTCAAATCAACTGTCAGAATTTACGAATTCAAGATGGCGGACTGTCAAATTTTAAAGTTAATGCGATTTGCACCAAACTTGAAAATTGGGGGTTTTCGGGGTCGCTAATTTCAAAACAACTGTCAAAATTTAAGAATTCAAGATGGCAGACTGTCAAATTTTAAAGTTAGAGGATTTGAAACATTATAGGTAGGGAGAGGTAATATTTTTCATTTCCACACACTGTCAGCTGAACATAATTTGAAATACATCGGGAATTTCCTATGTATACCTGATATATGCTCAGCTGTGTGTACTCTGGAAAATGGCCTTTGGTTGTTATTTATGTTTCACCCCATCAGAAAATTGAAGACGTTATATTTCAAATTTATAGACAATTAAGTGAGTACAGTTAAAAGGGTGCCAGAAAATTATGTTGTGATCATGATAAGGTCCCACTCATTTTGGCTGGTAACATTAATTTTGCAGATGCAAGATCTGATAATATAAAAAAATGTCTGTTAGAAACATTTAATTTGTCAATAAATAATAATCCGAAACACTCAACTACAAAGTTTGGTACAACTATCGATGCTGTTTTTTCAAGATATTTACCCAAAATAGAGTCGCAGGCATATGTATCTTACTTTAGCTAACACAAGCAAATAATTTCCATGGTTGAATTTTAAAATAAAAATACTTAAATATTTCAAATGTTTTTATTATTTATATATTATAGCAGAACTTCGTTCTTACCGGGGGTCCTGAGACCCGCACGTTTCTCTTTTTTTTATTGGTTATCGGATGATAGTTATCGATCACGTTTTTTAATTCTTCTTAGTAATGAGAGTTATTTCTGGATTTTTATTTTTTTGGTTACCGAGTTACCATTTTACTCAGAAATTTACTGTTTTTTTCTCACCAAGCTCGAATTTTCATGCGATTTCACCCGGACTCGGTACTTGGGGGTTTTTGGGGTCGCTGAATTCAACCCTTCTGTCAGATTTTACGAATTCAAGATGGAGGGCTGTAAAATTTTAAAGTTAATGCGATTTGCACCAAACTTGGTACTTGGGGGTTTTCGGGGTCGCTTGTTTCAAATAAACTGTCAGATTTTACGAATTCAAGATGGCGGACTGTCAAATTTTAAAGTTAATGTGATTTGCGCCAAACTTGGTACTTGGGGGTTTTCTGAGTCACTGATTTCAATTCTACTGTTAGATTTTACGAATTCAAGATGGCGGACTGTCAAATTTTAAAGTTAATGCGATTTGCACCATACTTAGATCTTTTGGGTTTGCGGGGTCGCTTATTTCAAATCAACTGTCAGAATTTACGAATTCAAGATGGCGGACTGTCAAATTTTAAAGTGAATGCGATTTGCACCGAACTTGGAACTTAGGTGTTTTCGGAGTCACTGATTTCAATTCGACTGACGGAACGGCTTTAGTGAAGAATACGGAAACCTCACGGATTTCAGTTAAACTTTGTACAAATATTTCTATGAGTTTAGAAGAGGCGAATATTCACACAATTTTTGTCGGAAAATTATAGTTTCCGAGATATTTTACTTGTAAAATTTGTTCAAATCGGAGTTTTCTTCACGCGATTTTCTGTAAATTTTTAAAGTAAAGTCCGCCAAAAAATTTTTGCATATGCGTCTCTTCTAAACTCATAGGAATGTTTGTACAAAGTTTCACTGAAATCCGTGAGGTTTCCGAATTCTTCACTTTAGCCGTTCCGTCAGTCGAATTGAAATCAGTGACTCCGAAAGCACCTAAGTTCCAAGTTCGGTGCAATTCTCATTCACATTAAAAGGACCCCGCACAATCTCTATGGGAAATGGGTTTCGGCCAATTTTTTTGAAACTTTGCAAATTGATAGTTCTCAATACGCTGATCAAAAGTCTCAAGGGGCGCGAAACCCGATAACCCCCCCCAACCCCTCCAAAATCGCCCCCAAAGGTCAGTGAGATGCATTTGGCGGATTGTTGGTTAATTGCCTCAGCGAAGTATTTAATACTATAGTCGAACTTAAAGCCACCCACACACCCATTCGGTTCAAGCCTGACATGCCCCAAACATTTAACTCCTCCCCCCACTCACCCCGTCTCCCTTTCCACCACCTTTCAAAGCCTGCTATGTGAATTTTCTCTGTTTACGGGTTGTGGGACCGTTTGATCGTGAATTCCATCCCACAGCCGCCTAAACGATCACTAGCCATCCTTTTACCCCAACATTTGAACCCTCCCCTCCACAAACCTACCCCGTACCAAAGCCTGCCATTTGACTTTTTTCTAAAAACGGGTTGCGAAAATGTCTGATCGTGAATTCCATCCCATGTGTACGTGTTTTTGTGTGTATCAGATCATTTTGTGACGATGTTTTAACACTCTGGGGAGCTAGGCTTTTGTGAGTCCTCTTGCCTCTCGGGTGTGTTTATTACTAATTATCTCTTGCATTGCCTATACATTGAAGAAGGAACGGTAGCAACGGTTATATGGTTCCTTGGATATGGTCGTCATCTACAGAATATAGCTTACCCACCAACTTTCATTCTTCAATGTATAGAAAACGCAAGAGACGATTATAGTGATACACTCACACACATGAGAGGCCAGGGGACTCACAATAATCAAGCACCCCAGAGGTTTGAAAGCTCGCCACGTCCACGTCGTTCAAACTGGGTAATGCTAAGAGCGAGAAAGACATACCCTATTTATTTATGTATCAAAACAATCATTACGTATAACTCCCGTGACACACACACACACACACACCCACACACACATGGGATGGAATTCATGATCAAACGGTCCCACACCCGTAAGCAGAGAAAATTCACATGGCATGGCATGGTGAGTGGGGGGAGGAGTTAAATGTTTGGGGCATGTCAGGCTTGAACCTAATGGGTGTGTGGGTGGCTTTAAGTTCGACTACAGTATTAAATACTTCGCTGAGGCAATTAACCAACAATCCGTCAAATGCATCCCACTGACCTTTGGGGGTGATTTTGGGGGGGTTATCGGGTTTCGCGCCCAATGAGACTTTTGATCAGCGTATTGAAAACTATCAATTTGCAAAGTTTCAAAAAAATTGGCCGAAACCCATTTCCCATAGAGATTGTGCGGGGTCCTTTGAAAGTCCGCCATCTTGAATTCGTAATTTCTGACAGTTTATTTGAAACAAGTGACCCCGAAAACCCCCAAGTACCAAGTTTGGTGCAAATCGCATTAATTTTAAAATATTACAGCCCCCCATCTTGAATTCGTAAAATCTGACAGAAGGGTTGAATTCAGCAACCCCAAAAACCCCCAAGTACCGAGTCCGGGTGAAATCGCATGAAAATTCGAGCTTGGTGAGAAAAAAACAATAAAGGACCCCGCACAGATTGTATGGAAATCCGGTTTCCGTCAAATTGGCTGATTTTTCAGTATGTTGTGCATTTCACCTCCCTAATCAAAAGTCTCTATGGCCGCTTAGTCCTAGAAGCCCAGGATTTTGAGATACAGGGTGTAACAAAAGTTCCGAAACGATCGAATATTTCGGAAAGAACACATCGCAACGGAAAACAAAAAAATAGGGGTACAATATTTTTAAAAGAAGTATTCAATTCTACCAACCCTTACCACCACTTCCACCCCTGAGGGCGGGGGTGGGGGTAACTTTTTTTTTCAACCCATTTTTTTTTTTGCAGATTCGGATTCTTCATGAAAAAATACGTAATTTTTGTCTGAAACACTTTTTTGTATTCGACGTAGGTGGCGCTGTATATTATTCATAAAAAAGAAGAAAGTCCTGATATGCTCGAATATTTCGAATGGGAAATGTCGCACCGAAAAACGAAAAAATAGGGGTAGAATATTTTTCAAAGAAGTATTCAACTGTATCAATACTCACCCCTTCACCTCGCTGTGAGCGGAAGGAGAGGTGAATGTAACTTTTTTCTTGAAATAAGACAACCCATATTTTTTGCCCGAATTCTAAACAACGCCATGTGTAGCGAATGCGGAAAAATGTTTTGGACAAAAATTACCAATTTTTTAATGTAGAAACCAAATCTGCAAAAAAATGGGTTGAAAAAAAAGTTACCCCCACTCCCGCCCTCAGGGGTGGGGGTTTCGGACCGTTTCGGAACTTTTGTTACACCCTGTATCTCAAAATCCTGGGCTTCTAGGACTTAGCGGCCATAGAGACTTTTGATTATGGAGCTGAAATGCACAACATACTGAAAAATCAGCCAATTTGACGGAAACCGGATTTCCATACAATCTGTGCGGGGTCCTTTCTGAGTAAAATGGTAACTCGGTAACCAAAGAAATAAAAATCCAGAAATAACTCTCATTACTGAGAAGAATTAAAAAACGTGATCGATAACTATCATCCGATAACCAATAAAAATATATTGTTCAATAATGGTTATCCAGTAACCAAAAAAATAAAAAACCAAAAATTGCTCTCTTTACTGAGAAAAATTATAAAAACTGAACGATAACTGTTATCTCATAACCAAAATAAATAAATTGTAAAATAGTGGTTATTCGGTAACCAAAAAAATTAATATCGAGAATTAACTCTCATTATTGAGAAAAATTTTAAAAGCACATCGATAACTCTTATCTCATAACCAAAATAAATGAATTGTAAAATAATGGTTAAATGTTAACTAAAAAGATTTAAAACAACATATAACTGTTATTGTCTGATTTTTATCATAAAACTTATAACCATTACGGTCCCTGGTTTTTATCATATTTTTGTTATCAGGTTTGGCAGGTATACTAATTTCGAACTATCAAAATTTGGAAAGCCAAAATAGTGGATCCAATATGGCTCTATGGATCCGAAGGCACCGAATGGAAACGAATGGAAAGCCAATTATTTGTAATTTGTAACTTGCAAATGGAGAAACCAATTTGGCGACTATAGTTTTCTAAATTCTAGGTATTTTAATGAAAATTAGTTTAAAAATAATTCACTAATTTCGAATCTGCTATAAAAAGTGGGTGTTGTTTGGTCAGTTGGTTCAAGTGGCGACCCAATTCCACATCGGGGTCCAATAAATTCGAAATGCGCCATTTTGAAACCACAGAATCCTCAATGGGTACACCAGGGCGTTAACGTGAGTCAGAAAATCCGAGATCAGAGCAAACCTGTGGAATTCAGAAAGAGAACTACATACATACAGTAGCGATCAAAACATTTGCAACTGAAACCTCTAATTTGTACATCATTGGATAATTCAAAAAATAAAACAAATTTTAATAATATTTTTATTCTAAACTAGACACCCATATGTTCTTTACATGTTAACACAGAAATGAGATTTTAGTAATGTTACTTAAAATATTAAAAAATTAAAAACTTTTTCAAGTGCTGTACTCGGTTGCTCAAAACATTTGCAACCTCTTAATAAAAATCAGAATAACATTTTCTTCTGCTAGTATTTTGTTGCATATTCTTTGCTAGCTATTACATCTGCACACATACGGGACATTGATTGTTGTGAGACATTTTCCCACTCCGATTTCACTGTCCTTTAACGTTCTGCTTTGTTTTTGTATTGTCGCTTACGGATTTCCTTTTTAAAAATTTCCCATAAGTTCTCTATGGGGTTAGGTCTGGGGATTGAGCGGGCCAGCCAAGCCATTGTATATTATTGTCCTTAAGCCAGTCCTTGACCAGTTCTTCGCCAGTTTTGATTCATGTTTTTGATCGTTATCATGCTGAAATGTCTACCGACGGGGCATTTCTTCCTCTGCAAGTTTTAATATAACGGTTTCCAAAATATTTTTGTACTGATAACGATCCGTTATCCCTTTAATTTGATGAATAGGCCCCATTTTCTACCCTGAGAAACATCCCCAGACCGTTACGTACCCCCCACCATGCTTAACCATATGACAACAATACCTTAGAATAAGACTTTCATCAATTGCCCTTCTTACATAAGCCATTCTGTTGGAATCTTTCATTTCATTTTTCACAGAGGTGAGTGCAACAGAGGTTTCAGTTGCAAATGTTTTGATCGTGACTGTATCTCCCCGATCTTGGACGAACATACATCGTTAATGCAGTCGAGGAATTGCTTACCCAGTGCCCGATGCCTAGCCCCTGCTAAGCTCGGGCAGCTGCACAGGAAGTGAGACAAAGTAGGTGTAATATGGCAATTTTACAAATTTAATGTACTTATTTAAGTTAAGTTCTATAGTATGGATGTTTTGCGGAAAATTTTCACGCATTTAATATCATAATTTTGTTTTTTAAAATGGTTGAAACTCAACATGGCGAGCTTTCTCCCATTAATAGTACATATGTATATAATTTTATGACAAAATATATTAGATGTGCAACAAAATGATTAGGTAGACGATAATTTATATCGCATTTAAGTAATTAAAATAAGGCTTTCAGCTTTATCCTTCAGATGTGGACAGTGGTAACAAAATGAGTTTTGTACTGTGGTTGTATTTTACATCCAGATTTCAGAGCGTTCTAAAACTGGGTGAAGTATGAAACTTTAATATTTGTGAAGTCTAAATTTAAATAGTATTTAAAATAAACAGGGTGAAACCAGGTTACTTAACTAGTAACTAATAAAACCCTTAAAAAATGGAAGAACATGATTCCAAAAAGAAATTGTAAAAACCATTCAGAACTCTTCGAGGTACAGTAAAGACAATATCGAAAAACATACATATGTTCAAGAAAAAAACGTTTAAAGCTGAAATATTATATTAGCCCACCCCTGTGAGGCTTGATTTATCGTTTAAGTCATTACTAAATTAAATTGTTCAATAATATTTTTTTTTTTAATATTCGTAAAAGCATAGAGGGTGTTTGAATTCTACGAAGAAAACGCTATACTAATCGATACCTTTTGGTGTTCTGAGCAAACCCTTTCTAAAATCACTTCTTCCTCCCCAAAGTCCACGTTAACGTTTTTAGGGTTCCGTAGTAAAACAAAAAGGAACCCTTTTAATTTCGCCAAATCTGTCTGTCCGTCTGTCTGCGGTTTAACTCAGAAAAAGCTGTAATTTGGCATGGTTATACATATTATTCACCCCCACAAAGTTGATGAAATCTTGAAAAATAAATTTTTTGGATACCTTCGTTACACCAAAGAACTACCTACTAAATAACGAAGCTTCATTTCATATAACGAGAAATGTGGTATTATGTATGTATTTCTATCGGATTGGGACCCGGCGTTTAGCCAATAAGTTACAACTAGGTGCATTACGGGTTTGTAATGTTTTTATCAAATGTAAAAAACAAACATTTTATGATGGAAACTACATACCTATGTATTACTACTATAACTGCGCGGGCAACTATGGAACCTACACTGAGCGTGGCCCAACACGCAACTGGTCGGTTATTTAGAAGTTGCACTTACTTAAGTCTTTATAGTGTACTTGTAAGGATATTGCAGGATATTGAGCGGGCCTCACTCAAAAGGGATCCGTTTCTAAACGCAATGGAGTTTCAAATTCAAATTTTATCTAAATTTCGTCTTTGGACTAGGAAAAAACCGCAATTTGTCAAGAAAATTACTTAATTTAAAAGTAATAATTTGATCAGAGATTTTATCGAAAACTTTGCTAAAATCATTGCCAATAATGTCAACTTCCTGGTTCTTTTATAACGTAAGAAACGAAGATGTTTATCGTAACAAGCCTATGATGAAAAGTGGTTCTTTGAATGTTCGAAGGGTAAACTTTGGGTATGGGTTAGGGGACGGTCAAGCATTTAAATAGTTTTATTCTAGATAGATGTATTTTTGGCAGTTAGCCAAATAGCCGAATAATAGTAGCTGTGTTCCATTGGGCTGTGTAAAATACTCCCAAGTACTTCTGGCTACGCTCAACTACTCTAGCTCTAGTTGGCGAGTAGTTTCGCTACATTTTCCCGCCAGATGGATTGTGGTTTTTGTACTAGGTTTGCATGGAAATGATACCTTTTTTCTCATTGTTGGTTCAAGCTTTAGCTATTCTGGAGACTTCAAATAATAAAATTTAAGTAATATAGGCAGCAAAACATATTTATATATAAATATTTCCATTTTAATAAATAAGGCATAATCAGAGCAACAAATATAATACGATGAAATGTCAAAATTTGAATTTATATTTTACTCCTGACAATCAAAGTAGCGTTCCATAGAGAAAGTACTCGGGAGTACTTTACACAGACCAATGGAACACAGCTAGTGTAAGTTCTTTAATTATTCGGTCTTATGTAGGTGCAATTTTTTTGCAGACAGATTACAATTTCCTATCTAAAAGAAAAAATCAAAACCAAAATCAACAATTAATTCATTTTTAAGAAACAGAAAACTCATATTGCAAAAACTGAGCAAAAATTCACAATCTGTTTTTATATTAAATAGTAAATTGATTTTTAAATTAAGATCTAGCTAAGTTTTTCTATGTCAAAATTCAGACTGAATTGTAGTTTAAGTTATTATAGGAGCCAATATTTCATAAATTGATAATTTTAATTCGCGATCTGTGCTGGGTGCGATTGAACTTTTCGTAATAAATAAAAGTTTTTTTTTTCCGAAGTAACCAAAATAGATAGCCTTGCGCGAGTTTGAATTTTAAGTAGCTTGCGCATGCAGCAAAAATTTGTCAGGTCGATCTCAAATCAAGCTCACTGAATTCTATTATCAGTATTTCAATCATTAAGGCATTTCATTCCAAAGTGAATAATTTTTTTTTCATTTGATTTTATATCATGATAAATAATAAGGGAATTAGAGCTCCAATCGTCATACATGAATTTCTTAAAAAAGCCCTAGCATATTTATGAATTTTATTTGAATTCCCTAATTCATGCATTTCCTTCAAGTTCATTAAAAGCTCTTGGAATAATAAATAAATTGAACACATGCTCAATTCCACTTAGTCGTACAACCATCCGATATATTTAGCGTCGAACTTAAGTGTTGGACAAGATTGTGTACGTACAGTTCACCAGAGGTATATCCGAGTGGTGGCATCATTCATCGAATTTTAAAAGTTATTTCTAGCAAATATTATTTGACTACGAAATTACATCACTGCCATTTGTCTTTTTCTTTTCAGCGGAATGAGTACGTGAAGTATGCGAAAGTATTCCCATTATCATCCCTTCTGGACTTCAAAATACCATCAAAGTGGTACCGGCGATGTGTTGGCATTTTAGAAATAACTTGCGGTATAGCAATGGCAGCTATTCCAAATCGTAAGTTTTTTTTTTTAATTATCTCAACTGTAGCCGTTTCGGCACTTGCATAATATCTTATGAATGCTTTCTATTTTTAGATAAAATAAAAAACACTGCCAATATAACACTTCTGCTACTTATGTTCTTGGGAGTTTATCAGCATTATATGGTTAGTGATCCTTTCGAGAGGTCTGGTCCCGCGCTTGTGTTTACCTTTATGTTGGCCGGCAGGCTCGTTGTGTGGTACCAGGTAATTGAAACATTTATTTTTTTTTGTATTGTACTTTTTTATTTTTACCTAGTAGTGCTGCTTTTTGTTATTTTTATGTGTAGAATATTGTTTTATTATGGCTCCGAGGAAATGTGCTGGCTTACTTTGGTTGGCTTACCTAAGTCATGTACTTAAAGAGCAGCTTCTTAATAAAATGGCAATTAATGACGTCATATCTCGTTTCTAATTATATTAAAATCAAATAATATAAAGATATTCAAGCTTAACGTAAAATTTATCAGTTTGTTAAACCTCAGAACACTTGCATTGATATATTTTTAAGTGGTGTGATGATTACATGTACAAACGGTTAGAAGTTTAAGTAATTAGCTTTTATACATGAGTATTTATGATTCACGTTCGCTTTTCCCAGCGGGAAATTAGTCAAGCGCTTCCGAATGAAGCAGAAAAAATGTGCTTCTGACTTGTACCTGTTGGAAGCGCACTCATACATTTTATGTTGTGTCATGATCCTTGCAGAAAAAGCGCTTCTATCTCATATCTCTTAGCAGCACACAAAACGTTCGGTCGAGTGCGTACAATAAAATTGAAGTGAAAAATTACATTTTTGTCCAGGATAACTAAAAGATTTCATATTAAGAAACCAATAACCAAAAAAAATTGTTAAATGACCGCGCCATACATATCTGTAAATGTTTAAACATTTTCGTTGTTTAAAAATAACTATTTAAAAAATAGTCAATTCTAAATTTTATTCTTAAGTTGCTCACGCCACACATCATTTTATTAAGGTTGAATCGTCGAAAAACATCAGAAGGGATAGATAGGTGGTAGAGCATCCGGACTCCGAATTCACAGGTTCTAGGTTCAAGCCCAGTGTCACAGGGAAATCAACTTTTTAGAATCGCATGTAAATGTGATTCTGAAGTAGCAAAGTTGAAGCGCTTCCAAAATAACAGAGCTGAAGCGCTTCTTTCTGATGACATGGCTGTGTAAAAACGAAATGAATTAAGATAGAAATAAGAAGCGTGAAGCGCTTCCGAAGAAGCGCTCTGTAATCTTTTTAAAAGCGCTTCCATTTCCCGCTGGGTTGGGCGGCACGTACACTCGCACACGGAATCGCGCACACATAAAAAGGTTCTGTCCATATAGATTTGTCATTGTGACCTTTGTCCTCGTGTATGTCGAATTCTAGAAATGATCTCACGCAATCCAAAGAAATAGAGCCCAAAAAAATGTTTCAAAATTTTTACTAATTTTTCTTTCGGTCCACGGACTCGGACAATTTTTTTGGATTTGACCACCCTATGGACCAGATAGCCTGTCAAGTCAGCTTTAATTTTATTTTTTCAAATCCGGTCACCGCGATGTTTTCGAGGCACCGGCGGAGAACTGCAATAAATCCGTTATTTTTTTTATATTTTTGTGTATTATATTATCTACGACATTCATTAATAACGTTTTTTTGCAACTTTTACAATTAATAAGTAGTAAGTTATAAGAAAAATCAATGAACATTTTGGCGACGAATTATTATTTTCCTCAATTACTTTTCTTCTATTAACTTTTTGAGAAAATTGCTTATAAAGCTTTTTACAACAGATAATAGTTTGACCTAATAGTTTTTTATATTTTGGTTAAATTTGAGGATGTTTTGATGCTTCGAAGGGAGAAACGTCAAAAGCAAGTAAAGTATCTTGATAGTATAAAGATGCTTATGCTTTTTTTGGTCAATTCCCTGTTATGCTAGATGGTAATCTGAATCCTCGCTTGAAAACGCATTCTGTATATAAGGGTACAACCGTCACACATTCTCAATAATGAGATCTGATTATGTACTCTGTGATCGTACCCTTTTTTTATTGTCCTAAGCTGTATGTCGCGCCAGAGCAATTAAAACCTCAATACTAACTGATATTTTCGCATGCATCCGTCGCGACTGATTATAACTAACGCATACCCTTCCTAGCGAGTTTCCTCATTGCTCATGCCAGGAAGAAGACATTCTTAACCAGATGTTTTATTGGGTTGTTTACGTAAGGTCGGCGGGTTTTCCCGACTCATGCGTTCTAATAGAAACAATTTGTCGTTGCTTCATTTCTATCGACATTACTTATTTATAATTATATTTTATGTATTAACTTGCAAATATATTTTCTATTAATACAAATGGCTTATCTAGGCCAAAATCCCGACTTTAGTTGTCGTATAAACAGAGTCAAACGTTCATCACGTCATGTTAACGAGAAAAAAGGTTTGAAGATTCTGAAATATCGTATTTTGGACATTTTTAAAAATTCATTACAAAATAACATTCTTATAGTAGATTGAAATATGGGTCAAATAAAAGTTTGAACCTTTAGCAATTATATAATTCATAAGTCTTTGAGAATACTCTATGAACTTTACTTTTTTCCGTTACCCGATTATTTCGATACGATAGTGAATGTAAGTCGAAATTGCGCACTCTTGTGTCTTGCGAAATTATTTCCTCACAATGTTTACTAATTGGTGTGGAGTAGTGTTATTCATACATCGAGATAACGATTTAGTCTTTTATTTGATCTATGGTACGAGTTCTTTATTTTAGCTATTTATTTAATTTTTAATTTCAAAAATGCTTAAAATACGATTTGCTTTTATTTTTTACTCCATTTTTCTCAAAAAGGTGATTTTCGTTTCCGAATTTAAAATCTATGAAAAAAGACCTATCAAAATTATTTTATCATTGGTTCTGTGGAATAAAACCTTATTTAAAAGTAACTTAAATTAACTTTTTATGTCATATTTTTTAGTCACAGATAGTTTTTTCATGTAGGATGCAAATATTTTATTATTTAATTTTTAATTTCAAAAATGCTTAAAATACGATTTGCTTTTATTTTTTACTCCATTTTTCTCAAAAAGGTGATTTTCGTTTCCGAATTTAAAATCTATGAAAAAAGACCTATCAAAATTATTTTATCATTGGTTCTGTGGAATAAAACCTTATTTAAAAGTAACTTAAATTAACTTTTTATGTCATATTTTTTAGTCACAGATAGTTTTTTCATGTAGGATGCAAATATTTTATTTTGAGAAATACGTATCGAACTGTGTAACACAGTTGCTTAGATGAGGACGACGTCTTATTACCAGGATAACTACTACTACTACAAGTTAGAGCTAACAAAAGCTTGATTCATCTACAATAAGCCTAAAATGTAGAATAAAAAAATGCGCATTAAACAAAAGTTAACATTTTCAACGGAGCCGTTGTGTTGGTTTATATCATGAAATACATACTATCTTATTTGAATAATTTTTACAGGAATGTGAAAAAAAATCAACGCTAACCTTTGAATTAAATATCTTAGTGAAGAAAAGACTTTAATCGATATGTGCTGAATTATTACTTGTTAGCCTAAAATTTTCTTAATTATGTATGCCCTTGCAGTTAATCGTAACGATTTTTAATAAGAATATATTCATGTGTATTTATGTCTTTAACAAACTGTATAGTATATTTTTTAACATCTATGTCTATTTAGCAAAATACAATATAAATTTAACAATCATAGGCTTATAACTTTAAATTGTTTATCGCCTGCTCTAATCAATGTGTCGAGATATACAAGGCTAACAAAACAAAATGTTACGAACGAATTAAACAACATTTAAATTTCTACAGAATTACAACGAGGACAAAATGTTCACACAATCTAGGAAATGTTCGATCACGGTCGTGGAATATCATCCGGGAATGCAACCCACATACACTGTTTACAGCAGAAAATGAAAACAAATTAAGAAATAAGACGACTTTGTTAAATTTTATTATAAATATTATATTTATTGTTTATTACGTTTTTTTATTGTTTGGAAAATTGTCACTGCATCTTGCTTTAAGGAACATACGAAATATTCGAATATATCGACTTTATAACTCATGTACATTCGAAATAAAGATTTATTATAAACACGTCGTTATAAAAGGATTTGCTTCAACCGATTTTATTATACCATATCACGGCTAGCGACATCTTTATTCGAAGCTATACATAATTAATAATCGTCTTATATAATCAATCTTATAATCTACTTACTCTTACTAGAATATCCCTTTTTATATAATTGTCGACGAAGTCATTGATTACCCAATTATCGACCTTAAGTAGTCTTTTTATTATGATAGTTTAGTTTTAAGTTTCTTATTTATTATAAATTTAATATATAAATGTTTACAATACAATTTAACTTAGTGCTAGAATTTACAATCCATTCATCTATATAATACATATGTATGTTTTATATGGATTAGTCAGATGAGTAAATGTAAGAACTGATATTTACGACACGTTACTACTGTACTCTGGAGATTCGCCGAGGGAATTGGAAAATAAAATTAACGAAGATTTAAAACACTACGATGAGTGGCTGCAAGGAAACAAATTATCAATGAACAAAGAGAAAACAACCTACATGATCATAAAGCAAAAAAATAAAGATGCAATTAACATCAACATACGAATCAATGGGAAGGAATTAAACAGAACTTCGGAATGCAGATATCTGGGAATGATAATGGATGAGCAATTAACTTGGACGAAACATGTGGACACAATTAGGAGGAGAATAGCCGGACTTATTGGTGTTATTAAAAGAAATAAATATATTTTACCTAAAATCAAAAACCTAATGTACAATGCAAACATATTGCCGTTGATAACCTACGGTTTAATAATTTGGAGTCAAACAACAGAAAAGAACTTGCAATCCATATCACGGTTGTTGAATAGAGCCATCAAAGCAGTATTAAATCTCCCTAGGGATACTCCTACTGCAATTTTATATGAAATAACAGATAAATTAAATTTGAAGCAACTAATAGAGATGGAAAAGGCTAAGGTCATTTATAACATATCAAAGAGACACACAAAATCTTCGATCAACCTGGTTCTGAGGACGGAAACTCACGAACATAAAACAAGGACAGCAATGATGGGGAATTTTAATCTACCTGCACCGATGACAAATCGTCTTAAATATGATCCGTTTTACTCTGCTGTGAATTGCTATAATAATTTACCAGAATACATAAAAAACGCTCGCACCATACTTGAATTTAAAAGAATGATAAAAAATTATGTAAAAACGAAAACCTAAAATAATTAAGCTCAAAAGGTCGAATTAAAAATATCTTTAATCTATGTGTGACCCTTATACCAAATTTTTTATTTGTCTGGGGAGCACAACAGATAGTCTAATTACAATTTTTTCAAAATAATATTTGTTTTTATCCAATTTTTTAGGTTATTTAGCGGTGGATCCACAGAGCCTAAATTCTAAGGCCTAAGGCATAGAATTAGGTGAATGTTTCCAGCGTCATGCTGTGAAGTGCGTTACAAATCTATTATAAAAAAAAAAAAAAAAAATATGGGAGAGCAACTAATTTGAAGAAACCCACTGAAAATATTTTTATAATAAAGGGATTAAGATTTTCTATTGAAGATTTGAATAAGTTTTCATATTCTGAAATTGCGCTGTGGAATGCAACCTCACACTGTAAATTGATATGGAATCGAGATATCAATGAAGTTAATAATGGGCGTTATTGCGAATTCGCTCGAATCGGATCGAAAAGAGCTTTCAAAAGCCCTTTTTGGACAAAAATTCCTCAATAAAATTGCTAAAAACCTACTAAATTAATTTCAAACCTTTGACTTTCATTAAATTTCCCGCACATAACGTCAAAATAATTTGATTGGTTTTTTCTATTGGATTATTTTATCCACTTTGAAAGAAAAAATTGATTAAAGGATACTGAAATCAATTTTTTAAAATTTTAACAATTTTAATAAGGAACTTTTCTCCAAAAATGTAAGCTCTCTTCGATCCGATCAGAATGGATTAGGCAATAGGGGCCAATATATTTAAAAAATAATAATTTATCTACTGATAGACCAAAAGACAAATGCATATCTGTAAAAATGAACCATATCAGAATAATTCAAATTTTTGTCAACTTTGCAATATTTTCGATATACCCATATATACATATGTTGTATATTTTTTGTGTACAACAATATTTTCGTACTCCGTATTACCTTCCCCTGGATGCCAGGAGTGTTTGCCAGTACCAATCTAAAAACCTCGGTGTTTACGTTCCAACAATCATTTATTAGTTTCTTCCCGAATACACTTTGCTTGTACTTTTCCAACTCCTTATTCCCGATCGATGCCGCTCCTGGCTCGCCTTTTAAGTTTCACTCCCGGCACAATTAATGCACAATCTAAAATACTTTTACCTCGGTAATCACCGTTTTAAAGTTCGACAGCAACTAACTTCGCTCAGCCGCCGAGAACTTAAGGTTCCCGGGCGGCCTGCGGGAAACGCGCTGAGTGCGCGTTTCTCACGCTGCACTTGCACGCGCATTTCCCACGAACTCAGCGGGCGACGTCGCTGGTTCAGCGCATTCTTGCACGGGCGAGACGAAACCGGAGCTGTCGCCCGTGTCATGTTTACGGCAACTTTAAATGATGCCGAGGGAGGGTTATGGTTGCGTAACGCTACCAATCGTTACAATTTCAAAATATCG
The DNA here is from genome assembly GCA_951509405.1 of Machimus rusticus. Lineage (NCBI taxonomy): Eukaryota > Metazoa > Arthropoda > Insecta > Diptera > Asilidae > Machimus > Machimus rusticus. The sequence goes on from OX608050.1 coordinate 14,014,812, forward strand.
ATAATACTATCGATCGGTACCGTTACACAACACATATAAAAATCAGTAAGTTTTCGGCCTTGAAATTCATAGGGTCGATTATTGCCTAACAAGTAATAATAGGTTAGGTTAGGTTGAAGTGGCTGCCAGAAGGCACACCTAGGCCAAAGTAGGCCCATTGTGATACCACATGGGGCAAGACCCCCTAAGAACTAACCCTCGAACCATTTGGAGTCTTAAATGAACTGCTCCAGGTTTTTAATCCTGACGGAGCTCAAATCCGACAGATCATTAAAGAAGGGGGAGCCCAGGTTCTGGTTTCTGCGCACCGCTAAAGCTGGGCACTGGCACAGGAAGTGAAGAGTATTTTCTTCCTCTTCTTCATTGAGGCAACTTCTGCAGAAGTCATGCGTGGTCACCCCCATCCTACTGGCGTGTCTGCCGATGAGACAGTGTCCCGTGATGACCGCCACTACATTGCTTATGGTAACTCTTTTGAGCGAAATTAGACTCCTTGACCTGCTACGGTCAAAAGAGGGCCAAATAAGTTTGGTCGTCACACAGGTGGGTTCATCCCTCCATCTATGATTAGCCGTTTCCAGGAAGGACTCTTGTATAATCCGCATGCTTGAGGCGAACGGAATACCCGGATTCGCTACTTGGTTGATATTTTATTTTTCAAAACTGGACTCAAGATCACACCTAATTGCGAAATTCTACTCTTAAATCTAAAAGTATTCAATGTCCACGGTTCTTTTCTGCTCTCGCGGTTTGCAAAGTTCCATATTTAACTTGTGGGTCATCGTTGAAAGTTACTTTTTCTTCATAGCTTTTTATAAATTAAATAAATTTCACAAAATAACCCTAGTACTATTGAAGCATCCTTTACAATTTTAAACATGTTGCAAGCGTACATTGATCGATTTGATGAAGTCTGTCTATTGAAAGGCCCACATACATCTTTACCATTCACATAAAAGCAGTTCGGTGAAATCGGGATATGTTCTGCTTCAACATCGTCAGAGAAATTAATTGCACAAAATTTCAAGGAACAGTAGTAAAATTTAACTACATCTTTCAAATTCATGTAGAAAAATCCACTTCTTGCTAGTTTGTGAGATTTTCTTTCATCTAAATAAAGATGACGAAACGTTTTTTATCTATCGTATTCTCTCTTTAAAAGCAACATGCTAACTGTTTATATCAATTATAACACATCTTTTATATTAATCCAACTATTATGTGTTGGTGAAAAACCAAGCCATTTAATAAAAACCCTGTTTCCAAGCTTCTTCAAAATTTTTTCTACCAAATAAACATTGGGCTTTTTACTGGAGCTAATTCTAGTTCATAAAAGTTGCCTTGAATTATATATGCCTGGTAATCTTTAAGAATATAAGTTGATGGGTAAACTGACTTAACTTCTTTAATTTTAAATATTCAGCGGACCAATTAGGTGTATTTCTCTTTTCAAATACATGCGTTTATGTCTACTTATTTGAACAAAATCACCCACTTTAAATTTGGGCCTTGATTTTATTTTGGGGAATTTATACACAGCTAATAATAAACGTTTTTCGTCTTCCAATCAAACGTTCACAGGCCGCATTTTAATCGTTCGGTGTTTTGTATTATTATTTTTTTCTGTCAGCTTGTCCAACATGCTAATCCAGCGATAATTACCATTCATGCTAAACCCTTTCCACATCATATTTTTTAATGTCTTATTAAATCTTTCTACAATTGAAGCTTTCAAGGTAAGTACTGTAGCTAGAATAATGGCTTAAATCGTATTTTGTCATTAGCTTTTGAAATGATTTATTAAAGAACTCCTTTCCATCATCAGTTTGTAAATTCGTTGGAATGTGCCCTTGATAGAAAATGCAATGAAGTCTGCATCAACAACTTTTGCTGCACTTTTACTTTTAATTGGTATGGCCCAAGCATATTTTGTAAAAGTTTGATTTACATTCAAAAGAAAACGAAAATTTAGATTTTATGAAGAGGAAGCACTCAACTAAGTCTGCCTGCCATGAATCATCTATACCTTTAATTCTAACACATTGACGTTTAAAATTTGTTCGAGCTGTTTTATGTAAAAATGTGAGCCGTCACGGGACGCCTGGCAGATGTGAAAAATCGAGTGAAATAAAACCCAAAAAAAAATTTTATTTTTTTGGATATCAGTTTTTTTTTGTTACCGTTTTTTCTATTATTAACGTGCAGTGACTAGTCCCTTTCCATCCCGCTAATATTTGAAAATCAACCCGTACGAGTATACTGCTAATTACTTTCCATTCAAAATTATTTACTGCTTTTGAAGAAACAATATAACTTTGTATATATTCCTTTGGCTCTATTACACCAAACTTATACAATAATTGTCGGCATTATGCCAACTGTTCTTTCCTCGCTGCATACTTGTGGAGTGTCCACTTTCATGTTCCCCATTATGAAATATTACGCTAATTACTTGGTAATAATTATCTGCAATCTTAACTTTAGATATGGGAACACTTTTTATGTAATATCTTTGAATCTTACCTACAGAGTACCTTCGATATTTTGAAGCACTTTGGAGCTGTATCACGATAGTTCCGAACATGAAGCTATCTCAGCTTTGTGTGATTTCTTTTCATAAGAACAAAAGTCGAAGGTTAAATTGACCATTTCACGCTTTCCAAATTCCGTGTTCAGAAGTTGCTGAAGATCAAGGTAATGGCTATATTTTAGAATTTGTTGAGAATTCGCCGAGATATAGGGTGAGGGGTAACTGAACAGGGGTGAGACAAAAATGTTGCTAAAACGACCCCGAAAACCTCCAAGTACCAAGTATGGTGCAAATCGCATTAACTTTAAAATTTGACAGTCCGCCACCTTGAATTCGTAAATTCTGACAGTTGATTTGAATTAAGCGACCCCGAAAACCCCCAAGTTCCAAGTTCGGTGCAAATCGCATTAACTTTAAAATTTGACAGTCCGCCACCTTGAATTCGTAATTTCTGACAGTTTATTTGAAACAAGCGATCCCGAAAACCCCCAAGTTCCAAGTTTGGTGCAAATCGCATTAACTTTAAAATTTGACAGTCCGCCATCTTGAATTCGTAAATTCTGACAGTTGATTTGAAATAAGCGACCCCGAAAACCCCCAAGTTCCAAGTTTGGTGCAAATCGCATTAACTTTAAAAGGACCCCGCACAGATTGTATGGAAATCCGGTTTCCGTCAAATTGGCTGATTTTTCAGTATGTTGTGCATTTCAGCTCCCTAATCAAAAGTCTCTATGGCCGCTTAGTCCTAGAAGCCCAGGATTTTGAGATACAGGGTGTAACAAAAGTTCCGAAACGATCGAATATTTCGGAAAGAACACATCGCAACGGAAAACAAAAAAATAGGGGTACAATATTTTTAAAAGAAGTATTAAATTCTACCAACCCTTACCACCACTTCCACCCCTGAGGGCGGGGGTGGGGGTAACTTTTTTTTTCAACCAATTTTTTTTGCAGATTCGGATTCTTCATGAAAAAATACGTAATTTTTGTCTGAAACACTTTTTTGTATTCGACGTAGGTGGCGCTGTATATTCATAAAAAAGAAGAAAATCCTGATATGCTCGAATATTTCGAATGGGAAATGTCGCACCGAAAAACGAAAAAATAGGGGTAGAATATTTTTCAAAGAAGTATTCAAATGCATCAATACTCACCCCCTCACCCCCTCCACTCGTTGTGAGCGGAAGGAGAGGTGAATGTAACTTTTTTCTTAAAATAAGACAACCCATATTTTTTGCCCGAATTCTAAACAACGCCATGTGTAGCGAATGCGGAAAAATGTTTTGGACAAAAATTACCAATTTTTTAATGTAGAAACTAAATCTGCAAAAAAAAATGGGTTGAAAAAAAAGTTACCCCCACTCCCGCCCTCAGGGGTGGGGTAAGAGTTAGTAGAATTGAATACTTCTTTTCAAAATATTGTACCCCTAATTTTTATTTTCCGTTGCGATGTGTTCTTTCCGAAATATTCGACCGTTTCGGAACTTTTGTTACACCCTGTATCTCAAAATCCTGGGCTTCTAGGACTTAGCGTTCATAGAGACTTTTGATTAGGGAGCTAAAATACACAACATACTGAAAAATCAGCCAATTTGACGGAAACCGGATTTCCATACAATCTGTGCGGGGTCCTTTGACAGTTCGCCATCTTGAATTCGTAAATTCTGACAGTTGATTTGAAATAAGCGGCTTTATTAAGGAATATGTATCCAAAAAGGGCTTTTGCAGGCTCTTTTCATTTGAATCGGATTCGATTCGAATGGTTTCAGGAATAGGCCCCCAGCAGTCCAGTCGCCAGTCGCCACGGATAAAGCGTCGCCACAGAAAAAACGTCGCCACGGAAAAAGCGTCGCCACGCCAACAATCAGTTTTACCCCTCGGCTAAAGATGTTTCACATCAAAATTCATTCAAAAACAAATTAAAAAAATTATATGGTGTAATGCATAATGCGCTACCATCGGACATTGATTTAACAAACATTGAATATTTAAACGCTATCCCAGATGAGTTTATAAATCATGCAAACGAACCAACGTTGATTGTTTTAGATGATATTATGCTAAATGGATTTAGCAAACAAGTTTATGAACTTTTTACTAAAGGGTCTCATCATCGCAACTTTCCAGTAATTCTTGTGACTCCAAACTTTTTTCATCAAGAAGAAGTTTATAGCATAGAGGAGTGCGTCCGTCGTTTTGCAATGCTGAGCGAGAAAGGTTGAATTCCTCCTCTTCTCGCCGCCTCTCCATAGCTTAATAGTTTGAAGGCCCGAACTGATGATTCGATATGTTTATTGATTGATTTCCTTTTAATCTGACACAAGGGCGTCATACAATGGGTAACTTTGTGCTTATGGTGGAGCCATATGCCCAATCTCCATTCAAATCCAGGGGGTAGTCATGTAAATCGTTTCGACCTAAGTCGAAACGACCTTAAATAGCTGAATTGCATATAAAATTCCTATAGGAATTATTTACACGACATTCAGCTATTTAAGGTCGTTTCGACTTAGGTCGAAACGATTTACATAACTACCCCCCAGACCAACTAACCAAACCAAAAATATCTGCAGCTCTTTCATTCACATTGCAATTTCGTCACCTCTCGCTCATTTTGGTCATCCCCCGCTAGCTTTTTCCTCTGTGTGAGTTAAACCATTTTGAGTTGCCACTTGCAATCACAGACATATATAAAACATGGACCGCTCAATCTCCTGTCTCAAGCGATGGCCAATTTGACAACCTACTGCCACAGAGGGACGAGATGAGACATATAAAAATTTATATGGTGCTGTCTATTTTTATCGCATTGCCTGACATTGGTTATATTATACGTCAGTGCTTGCAATTCAGGGCATTTAGTACAGGTTTAGTACTTGAAAATTTCTATATGTCAAAAATAAATTGATGTTAAATACCCCGGGCCCTAGAGCTAATCGGAAATTTATCGCCAAATCAGGTCAAGAGGTGTTGCACGGTGCTGCGGCTCAGTAGTCGTCATAACGAGGAGCCCCAAAAAGCTCCGTGCTGCACCGCGGGTCGGACGGGCCCAGTGCACCTGACGGTGACTGACATTTCACAACTACATTGATGATAATGTTTGCAGATGTGGTTTGTCAGGAAGTGGTTTTGTGGTTTTGGTTTGGTTGGTTTCCTATGGAGATTATAGGCAATATTGACCAATGACTGCTTTGTTTTATTTCTCTCCAGCTTTTGTATTAGTTTGTGTGAGCTCCAGTAGCCTGCTGCAACGGTCTGCAATTCTCAACATCCTGAATTCTAGGTGTTAATGACAGGCTTTCAATTTTTTCTACAACCATATTTAGGAATTTTCTGACCTTGCCTTGCTCATCAAATATATAAGTCTTATTTACTCTACTCCTTATTCTCCTAATCAGTTTCCAAAATTTTATGAAAACATCCCAGTTCTTTCTTTTTTCTAGTTTATTATGTTCAATTAGGTTATCAACTAGTCCCGCTTTACTAAATTTTGCAATAGCATTATTTTTTAACTGAAAATGTTGTCTATTTCGCTATTCCACTACTTTTTAGAAGTAAACTGGCTTAAGTCACTCGCCTGGATAGTGGCTATTTTTGAGTGAAATCGTCTAGAAATTTTTGCTTCGGGTTTAGATGGGATAGATATGCAAATATATGTGGGTGCATTATTAAATTTTACACGAATATTCCCAAAAAAAAAACAATTTTTTTCCCGCGATTTTCCAAAATTTTGCACCCACATTTTGCATATTTTCCCCGAATTTATCCCCCGATTTCTGAACAATTCCACTCCTCTTTACACTACACTTATTTTTTTATCGATTTTATGCACTAATCACATTGTATTATTATCCATTTTGCCTGAAAATGAGAAATTTTTAATTATTACCTTTGTTTACTTACCATTGCCTTCTCCTGTCACCAGATCTTCCCTGCAACTGTCATTTCAAGTTGCCAGGGCTGGCCACCACCTGTTGCGGGTGCGTTCACAACATGAGTATTCGCTGCTAAGATAAGCGAAAATGTCTGATAATTAGAAAATCTAAATGTAATATTTTTGGAAAAATTAACATATTTTGTAATACTTTGTAAATAATAAATTTACAAAATGCATATTGACGGAGAATTTTCCTTTTACAGAAGGCATACTGACGGAGAATTTGCATTTTACAAAATGCATATTGACGGAGAATTTGCCTTTTACAAAATGCATACTGACGGAGAATTTGCCTTTTACAAAATGCATATTGACGGAGAATTTGCCTTTTACAAAATCGGAGAATTTGCCTTTTACAAAATGCATACTGACGGAGAATTTGCCTTACTTATTACTTACTTATTATTTACAATAATAAAATTTATTTTTTTTTATCTCTTACCACTATAGAAAATTTATACCGAAAAATTACAGCATACAATGTTTTATCATTGCCTTAAATTAGAATAAAAAAATAAAGGGCCAAACGGACTTAACAAAAAAAAAGCATAAATCAAAAATTCCGAAGACTTAAGCAAACATTTTGGTTTACACAATCGTGAAGAAGAAACACTTTGAAGAGCATATTTACAGCTTTCTAATGAGACCTTGAACATTATTGTACGATTATTATTTGGACCCAATACACAAAAGTTTATAAAAAGGTAAGAGATAATATTTCTAACCCTTCTTACGTTTAGCACAGAGAAGGGATATGATAAAACCTTTTAAATTAGAAGATATACAAGCTTTCAAAAATGTTTTGGATCATTCAAATTCATGATGTTATAATTATTTGAATTTTTTGGATTAGTCTTCAATAGTTTTGATGAGTGTATATTCAGACATATTTTTTGAAATCTATCAAATAAAACCATTAAAAATATACAATAAAACCTACATACCCTTAGAGAGATTTGTAAAAAAAAGGAAAAAAGTAGCTAAAGTAACCCTCATCTATGGTACTAAAAATTTGCCATTTCAATGAAAATATGTATATCTTATAAGAGTGAATACCCTTAGTTATTACAAACATATCCCGAACTGGTTTTAAGTTGTTTGCATAAAAATGTTATACGAACGTTGGGGTGGATCAGTAAAAAAAAAAAAAAAAAAAACCTTTTTCATTATCAATGAAAAAAAGACTCAAACATTCTAATTCCGAAATGACAAACTTACCTTCATGTACTGCACCTGGCAACTGTCTAATTATATTTGCTGTTCTAATCCTAATATTCCTCCGCCGAAAAGGTTTTTATGCCAAACTGTACCATCTTTAGCAAGATAACATGATTACCGTATTTAATGAATCGAAGAACTTGATGTAGGAGACTCAAGCTGCTGAAAAGCAGGGACTGGTCATATTTAGAATAGAAATATTGGAAATCAGAAACAAACCAGGTAATTTTGACCCAATTTCAATGACGCCGGTTTAACCACCAGATCAATCTGTTATTTTGCAAAAGTTTCTCCTAAATGGGCAAAATGTGATCTTATGTACTTTACTATCCTATTTTTCTTGAAAATGGGAGCTAATTGTGTGAATTCGTAGTTTACGATAAACTTTAGAAATAAACCGAAATCCTTGAAAGAAAGTTGGTTTTGGTTGGTCACGGCCCAAATTGATAAATGAACTTCAGTTTTAAAGATTTTTGAATCTAAATATCTGAATCAGGCCGAGGCAGACGAGCCCAAAAATGATCGGCGTTTCGATCCAAATTGCCAACCAGATCTGTATGAAATTAAGATTGCATCTTCGGTACCAGTAGGAAGCAGGAGTTCAGGACGACAAATGATGAAATCAAAATGAACAAATTGATCAGCATTAGTAAATATGCAGTCTAATTCAGCAGTACGAAATCAAAACTTATTTTTTTACTCAAGTAGCTACCATATGAAGCACTTCGTAGACGGATTTAGTTACATCGTGCAGATTTTATGAATGTGCAGTGATTGATATAAAAAATATTTGTCCAAAAACTTTAATCAGGATGCATCGTAAATCAAATAATTCTGCATCATTCCCGTTGATTTAAAGTATACATACTCGTAGAATAAGTCATCACCAAGCACACAAGCTCAAATGCAGATGATGAAACTGGGTGATCTTGGGTTAATCATGGCATTACTGCATTGGAGAACAAGCATTACAATACAAGTAAATGTTGAACTTTGACGTGAATTACTGAAGGGTAAAAAAAAATTTGCATTTGCAGGGTATTTCATTTCAAAAATCGTCACCCTATTAATTTAACTTTTTTGCTTTTAGATCAACTAAGCAAACTGTTTGTGGGTCCGAACTTTTCTCCGTATATACATATTTACAAATAATTAAATTAAATAAATTTTCCCAATTCTATTGAATTTTTTCACAAGTACATATAAACTCAAAAACTTATAAAAATCTGATAATTCGAATTCGTGCGCGGGAAAATAAATTTAATCAAGTCAATTGCCTTAAACTGCATAAGTTGTGAGATTGTTGAAATTTTGATTTCCTTTTCTGTATTATTTTTAGAACTTTCATTAAGTTTCTAATTTTCTTTGCAGACAAGCAGAAGAGAAGCTGAGCTGGCTGAAGCTGCCCAAGCCCAAACTAATGGTCTCAAACAGGAGTAATAGTGTGAATCTTCTAGTTAAATGGGTGTACTGAAAAATATAAACGAATTCTAGTCATTATGTTCGTGATATATTTATTTATTTATTATTTTATAATTGTTTAATTGTATATGTACTTTAAAATGGTGATTAAGGAGCTATTGAGCCTGATCCATTATTTTTCGTTTCTCCCGAAATATGCTTTAATTTTCAGTTCCATTGCACCCAGCAATGTTTTTCTTAATAAACTATGTAAAGTTTTATGATAACATTGCGGAATAATAAAATTTGCGTTTTTGAATTTTGTACCTTGAAGTTATTTTTTTAGAATACAAACATACACCAAACTATTTTAAATTTACAGATTCTGGTTTATTTTTTTCTAGGATCTCACATGGATTTCGAAAATCTCAGGTAATTCTAAAAATTTACGTTAGTAATTTCTTATGCGTTAACTGGAACAGGTAGTTTTAGGCTCTGTTCTACTCTACCAGGCCACTGACGCATATGTGATGAAGAGTTTAATTATGGCTATTGTACATCCAGTGCACTATAACGGGTTTCAGACCCCATGTCTCTTCCGCCCTCATGACGCTCTTCTACATTGGAGAGTTGAATGATAACACGAGAGTTTGTGTTTATGAAGTTTTCTTTTCATAGTGATCAGAACAAGTATCGTTTTGATGGGATTCACTGATAAGTCATGTCTCTCACACCAGTTAAGGATTTTGTCTAGGGTGGTTTTCTGCATCTTACTGTAGACCTTTAGTGAATTCCCACAAACAAGTGCACACGCATCATTAGCATAAGCCTGTATGTGCATATTTAGACTTTGCAGTCCGTCTGAAAGTGAGTCTACTAGGAAGTCTCCTTGTAGATAGCATTTCTCTATTTTTATTACTGTGTCGGTTCTGTATTCTGGGAAAATAAGTCTCTATGAAAGCATAGAATAGATCCATCTTGCAAGCACGGTATCTGCACCATACGCAGTGGCAGCATTACACAGTGATAAAAACGTTGCCTTGTCGAAAGCCCCTTCAATGCCAACAAAAACCACAAGAGCATAACACCCCTCATCTAATTCCCCTAAATGTAGCATTACATCTCAAATATTTTCGCAACGAGAAGTTTCTGGAATAAGTCATTTTTCATTGAAAAATTCTCAGCTAAACGCTGAAATGCCCTTTTTTGGATATGCGGTTTATATCGCTAAACAACTGTTTTAAGAATTCAAAAGTAATAATTAGAGCACTTTTTTTTTGCTGTAATCCCCACTTAATTTAATTACATTAAAAGGACATAAATTTAAGTCCGAAATAATTCGCTGCATTACGCCACCCAGGTTTTTTGTGCCATTTTTGTCGGTAAATCAGACATAACATAAAAAGAATTTGCAATATAGGATACTAAAAGACTAATTTTCATAATTTAATAGCACAATTTCTGCCGAAAACTTAGAAATTGTGTAAAATTCTGTTGGATCTCAAAAGGGCTAATTTCAAGTTTGCATTCCTTTAAAGTGACTTAAGATACAAAAGGAGTTATTTAATAATTTCAAACCCACAGCTGACTGTTCAAAATCCGTTAATGGTGTGAGCAAGAGGGAACGAGCAAGTGCACCACTTCGATATAGGCATTTTGTATGGGACGAGTAGTCCATTTCTATATGTCAGTGGAATAGGGTATTCCACTCTGTTTGAAAAAGTGCTTCAAAATGTTGATTTTGCTATTAAAAAGCCACAAAAAATTATATTTCGGCAAAATAAACACGCTTTCTTGCCATAAAATTAAATTAAATTTTAAACCTTTTTTATCCCGCCAAACACGCTGTCAGCCATTTTCGTGACGTAATATTGGTAAAAGCAACAGTCGGGTATGTACCACCGGCACTCTTTCAACGTTGATAGCTCGAAATATTTGGTGTTTTTTGGGAAAATAATGAATTACAATCGCTATCATTGGTGTGTAGTGTCTAGTTGTAGAAATACTAGCATTAAAACTCCAGGAAAGTTGTTTATCAAAGTGCCAGATGATATTGAAAGGAGGAATATGCAAAGGACTTTGCAACCATCATTGAATCAATTTTTGGCAGATTCGTACTATCTGCTTTTACAAAACCGGTTTGCATTTTAATAAATAAATAGTGTAAAACACAACTTTTCCAATCACCAAAAAAATCACAACAACTCCTCTTTTTAAATAACTCAACTAACCTGGATGCCCTCTAATGAGACACTGACTCACGAACCAACGCTCTGTATGCCGTTCCCACCCAGGCTAGCTGCTTCATTCTTCGCAGATGGATTAGAAAGAGGAGACAGGGTTTTCGTCTCCTTTATATTCTACTCTAAAACTACTAGATTACTTTGTATTAGTATTACCCTATTGCTACGCTATTAATACTTCTTGTTAGTAATTTAAATTGTTCTACAATAGTTACAAATAAAATGCACTGACGAAGGAACACAATTATTACTCCTTGAAGTAAAAGTTGAGAGATATGTACCAGCTGTTTACACAGAACTGACAGTTGTTGCCTGTATGACGTCACACGATGGCGGCTCGTGTTTTAGGTCACGTGATATACAGAGTAAAAATTAAGACTTTTAATTTTAATATTATAAAACAATAACGTGCTTTTATGACTCAAAATCAGAATATTTAACTATATTTCTACATAAATTTTAATTTTTATCTAATTTCATGATTTATTTTTGACTGACAACTACCCTATTGTTTTCACCGGAAAGTGCCCTTAATTGGTTTTTTGAATTTTGTTGTTAGTAGGATAGGAAGGAACTGATTCAAAACAAAAATGGACTTCAATACAAAAAGAAAAAAAAAGCAATCAGTTCCACTGACAACGAAACATTGGAATCGACTTCTAAGATACGAGTTTACATAAGATATTTTAAAAAGTTTCGGGGATTATGTCGTTGAGGATTGTGCCGTGGGTGATTCTGTCGTAGCGGATATCACCATAGGGGATTTTTTTTTCACGGGGATTTTGTAATTGTATTGTAATTGTGGATTTTGTCGTTGTGGACTATAAAATTCGGGATTTTGTCGTGAGGGATTATTAAATGAGGGATTTCGTACCCAACCATATAGCCTCACCGCTCTTTCCAGCACTGTCTGTGGCCTCATCCGCTATAGTATTTTCCCTGATTCACTTATGGGATGGAAAGGAACCCACATTTTTTTTATCCAATTGACAAACATAGCCATCTCAAATAGCTCAGTCACAATATAAATAGTTCTCCTTTTTTCTATCTCTAATCGCAATACAGCTGTTAAGACTATTAGTGATAACAACCACCTTTTTGAAGTGAAACTTCTAATGCGACTTCCAACAAGGTTGCGTTAAGGTCCGCGCCCATAGAGTCCGGAATTTGTGCGGAATTTGCTCGACTCCGGTAAGCTCAAAGCTGTTGACGTCCGGAAATCAGAGGTATCGCCCATAGAATCCGGAATTTCTGCGGCAAGCTTTATCTCTCAAAGGCAAATTAAGATTAAAAAGAAACATGCGGGTCTCAGGACCCCCGGTAAGAACGAAGTTCTTCTATAATATCTACTACAAAAAGGTAAAAAAAAAGACATATTCAAGTATTTTTATTTTAAAATTCAACCATGGAAGTTATTGGCTTGTGGTAGCTAAAGTAAAATACATATCTCTGTGACTCTATTTTGGGTAAATATCTTGAAAAAACAGCATCAATAGTTGTACCAAACTCTGTTGTTGAGTGTTTTGGGTTATTATTCATTGACAAATTAAATGTTTCTAACAGACATTTTTTTTAGTTAATCAGATCTTGCATCTGCAAAATTAATGTTAAAATCACCAGCCAAAATGAGTGGGACCTTAATATTATCACAACATAATTTTCTGGCACCCTCTTCACTGTACTCAATTAATTGTCTATGAATTTGAAATATAACGTCTTCAATTTTCTGATTGGGTGAAACATAAATAACAACCATAACTATTTTAAGGCCATTTTCCAAAGTACACACAGCTTAGCATATATCGTTATGTTGTACAAGAACCTTTGAAGGGCATAAATTAATACAAGAAAAAAAAAATTATACTTTAAAAAATTATTTTATTACTTATTTTCTGCTTTTGTATCTTATGTCCGCGTGGAAGTTTCCAATAGATTTTATACATCTTGATGAGACTCTGACAAGGATACATAGGAGATTCCCGATGTATTTCAAATTATGTTCAGCTGACAGTGTGTGGAATTGAAAAATATTACCTCTCCCTACCTATAATGTTTCAAATCCAGTAACTTTAAAATTTGACAGTCCGCCATCTTGAATTCCTAAATTTTGACAGTTGTTTTGAAATAAGCGACCTCGAAAACAAGTTTTCGACATTTTCAAGTTTGGTGCAAATCGCATTAACTTTAAAATTTGACAGTCCGCCATCCTGAATTCGTAAATTCTGACAGTTTTTTTGAAATGAGCGAACTTGTAAACTCTGACAGTTGATTTGAAATAACCGACCCCGAAAACCCCCCCCCCCCTTACCAAATTTGGTGCAAATCGCATCAACTTTAAAATTTGACAGTCCGCCATCTTGAATTCGTAAATTTTGACAGTTGATTGGAAATAAGCGACCTCGAAAACCACAGTACCAAATTTGGTGCAAATCGTAATAACTTCAAAATTTAACAGTCCGCCATCCTGAATTCGTAAATTCTGTCAGTTGTTTTTAAATAAGCGACCCCGAAAATCCCCTCTTACCAAGTTTGGTGCAAATCACATTAACTTTAAAATTTTACAGTCCGTCATCTGAATTCGTAAATTCTTCTATGCGTACAAAATACGCAAACGCAACACTATCATGAAAAAGGTTATACACATGTAAACACGTGCGCACGCGAGACTTTGTTGAATCAAATTCCACTTGAATTTGAATTCATGTAGCATATATAAATACTAACATCACTTTTAATTGCTACTATATGAAGCATACACATGCGTCATGCAAACACAACTATCATAAGTTTCATCAAAGAAAGTAATAATAAAGTAAACATGCGCTGCTACCGCCTGCCAGGGAACTTTGAATTTTCTCTTTTTTTCTCTCTCTTTCTCTGTTCACCGTACTACTATAGTAGCTCTCGAATAAACCGACTAGACCCCAGATGGCCAAGACCCTAAAGGCCCGCGCCCATAGAGTCCGGAATTTGCTCGACTCCGGTAAGCTTAAAGCTATTGACGTCCGGAAAACAGAGGTATCGCCCATAGAATCCGGAATTTCTGCGGCAAGCTTTATCTCCCAAAGGCAAATTAAGATTAAAAAAACAATCAAGAAGCAAATTTTATTGAAAAGAAAACGATGGATGTTTGATTTTATTGCAGGGAAGGCGCCGCTTTTAGGTGCGACCCATTTTATCAGGTCACTGACAGGACTGCTAGCGAAGGCCCAAACCTTTTAAGCAAACCACGCCAATTAAAATGCTCAAAAACCCGCACAATTATGTTTAAACACAACTAAATAACAAATAATTAAATTGCCACGAACCGATTTCTGTTATATCTCGGGATCAGTAGTCCAGTGTTTAATATTTCAAAATGTTTTCAAAGTTTAGAAACTTTCGCTGGAAGCTTTCCTTGCCGCATGTAGTACGGATCAAAAGTTAAGAAATGTTCAACTTTTTAATCCGGCCGCGACTGCGGCAGCGCGTTTCTATGGGTGCACCCCCATAAGAAAGCATGTAGTTCAACTTACGTTTTCCGCAGTCGGACGAATTCCGGACTCTATGGGCGCGGGCCTTAAAGGCCCGAGCCCATACAGCGCGACAACGGCAAGCGACAACGGCAAGCGACAACGGCAAGCTTAAAGTTTCCAGAGTTTTTTACGTCCGGAAAAAGGAGACTGCGCCCATTGAGACGCAGAAGTGAGCGCGACAAACTTTTCTTATGGGTTCGGGTCAGTGGTATATTACTGGACTGCCTTGTGTATAGAGTGGACTGCTAGCTTAGGGCCAAACCTTTTAGGCAAATCAGGCCAATTAAAATTATCAAAAATCCTGCGCAATTATGTTTAAGCACAACTAAATAACAAATAATAATAATAAAAATAATTGCCAAGAAACGATTTCTGTTATATCTGCAATATTTTAACATTTCAACGTGTTTTCAAAGCTTAAAAGTTTTCGCTGACGAAGCTTTGCAAGTTCTCGTTGTCGCGTGCAGTAAGGAACAAAAGTTAAGAAATGTTCAACTTTCCTGCGCGACATGCGACTACGCCGCGCGTCGCTATGGGTGCAGCCCCATAAGAAAGCATGTATTTCAACTTTTCCGCTGTCGTTGTCGCGCTGTATGGGCTCGGGCCTTTAAAGTTTCCAGAGTTTTTTACGTCCGGAAAAAGGAGAGTGCGCCCATTGAGACGCGGAAGTGAGCGCGACAAACTTTTCTTATGGGTTCGGGTCAGTGGTATATTACTGGACTGCTAGCTTAGGGCCAAACCTTTTAGGCAAATCAGGCCAATTAAAATTATCAAAAATCCTGCGAAATTATGTTTAAGCACAACTAAATAACAAATAAAATCGGTTTTCTGTAAAGTCGGTTTACTGACGATAGTTGAACGTGACAACGTCATAAGAAGCCGCAATTATCGTTGCTATAAACAATTGACACCACATTCACTTTTCACTGCACTTCATACTTGACGAAAATATGTAAATGTATTATTGTATAGCAGCTGTCCACGCGGACGCATCGCTCGCTCAAGTAGGAGAGAGACAGATGTCGAACGCTACCGAACGCGGAGGCCGATTGTGCTCTGTGATTGTGATTGTGTGATTGTGCTTTGTCGCTTGTTCCGCGCTCTCGCTTGCACTTCAAGCCTTAAATGGAACGCCTCAGATCGAGGTAACGCCTCAGAGCGAGGTAACGCCGCATGAGTCATGTTTTTTCGTGCGTGCAGCCGGCTCAATCGAATTATAAGACGTTGTCACGTCAATAATAATAATAAAAATAATTGCCAAGAAACGATTTCTGTTATATCTGCAATATTTTAACATTTCAACGTGTTTTCAAAGCTTAAAAGTTTTCGTGACGAAGCTTTGCAAGTTCTCGTTGTCGCGTGCAGTTAGGAACAAAAGTTAAGAAATGTTCAACTTTCCTGCGCGACATGCGACTATGCCGCGCGTCGCTATGGGTGCAGCCCCATAAGAAAGCATGTATTTCAACTTTTCCTGTCGTTGTCGCGCTGTATAGGCTCGGGCCTTTAACGCTACCATGGAGGGGGTATGAAAGCACTGTTGCGTTAAGCGTTCAACGCTCCTGGGGAGGGGGAATAGAAAGAGATAGAGCGAGAGTGAATGAGTGGCACTCGAACGCATGCGCGTAGTATACCTGTTACAGGCCATCGCGAGCATTAGCAACGAGTAGCGTCCAATATTACAACGCAAGAGAGAGAAAGAAAGATACACAAAGGTAGAAAGTAGGAGATTTTCACTTCTTCCGCGCGGAGGGACTCGGTCCTTACACGTTCGGCAGAGCGATGGAGAGATTTTGCTTCGTCAAGCTATGTTGCATATTTGGAGGCGCCAGCGTGGAGATGATAACCTTTCGCTGTTGCCTATTTGAGGGCGCAAACGTGGAGGTACTTATCTTTTGCTATGCTGCCTATTTGGGGACGCAAACATGGAGAAACTTACCTTTTTTGAGAATCTAATTGCTTTCGTCGTGAGGGAAAGCTATGGAAGAAAGAAGCATCGTTAGAATAGCAGCGATACGT
Source organism: Machimus rusticus (assembly GCA_951509405.1). Taxonomy (NCBI): domain Eukaryota; kingdom Metazoa; phylum Arthropoda; class Insecta; order Diptera; family Asilidae; genus Machimus; species Machimus rusticus. Next base: position 14,031,672 of record OX608050.1, read on the forward strand.
CGACGTACTTGCCTTATATTTTTCCGAGTGTCGGTAAGAAAAATGTATAGCGCAATAAGCGGTATCACCGAGATGGGTCATGAATTACGTCCAGGCGTGTCATTATTAGTTTTAGTATTATTTAATTATATTTTATTAAATGTTATCAATACTATGATAATAGAGAATGCATTGTTGTTGAAGTCAGTGAATTTAGAAGATTGAGATCGTTATAAAACATAAGGATGAAAATGATAATGGTAAAGTAAAATTAACGAATAGAAATAAGATTTAGTAGGGTAGGAAGAAAAGAAATCTAAGCATAACGAAGAACTAAGAAAATTCGTCAATTGGTAAAAAGAGGATTATTAAATTGTAGGGAAAAAATTATTAATATGCTAGTGATAAGAGAGCAAAACTGTGCGTTGGTTCGAGGAAGCCGCTGCGGATATACTGCTACGTATGAAAACGTCTGAAATAAAAGGGATATTTAGCTGTTCAGGAATAGTTCAAGAAAAGATAAACTCGTAGAGTACTTAGCTGGCCCCAGCCTCTTAGAATTCCACGAGGTTTTATCCGTATCAAACCAAACCAAGCAACAACTCAAGAACATCAAAATAGAGCTAACCGCAACCAGGTATTGAAGACGCAAGACAAAACCAGTCCGATTGTTTTTAACGCAAAAGAAAACTAAGGGATCGATCTAAAATTAGCCAAAAACAGAAAATGAAGAATTTAAATTAATAATAGACTTATGAGTATTCTAACGGTGTCGACCGAAAATTTACGTACGATAAAATTTCAATTTGTTAAAGATATTTCCATATTGTTAAGAACATTTCCATATTGTACTAAATGTGCTAAAGAAATGGACACTATCATGAATTTAGAACAATGTACTTATCCTGAATTTAGAACGTTCACTTCCTTGGCACCCAAATAAATTCCAATAATATTCCTTTCAAGAAGCAAAACTCAACAGAATTTTCTATAATCCAGTGACACGCAATCATTGCCTCGTTTATGACCTTTATCAAACTGGTTCCAGTCGATATAAGATCGATTCGAACCACTTGCATAAACACTTTTTCCAATAGGATCGAGATTTAAGGCTTGATATTTTTCGATCCACATCGAAAAGTGCCATAAATCCTGCCGTATTCGGATCGAATTGAGAAAAACTTAAAAAAGTCCTTTTGTACAAAAAGTCCCTAATAAAGTTCCTAGGACTTTAAAATTAACTCGTTTGATTTTAATCAATTTTTTCCTTCAAAGTTGTTAAAATATTCCGATAGGAAAAACCAATAGAATTATATCGGCGCTGTTACTGTTACTGCTACTGAAATGAATTTATGAAAGTTTCAGTCTTATGAAAATAACATAACAACACACATATATGAGGTATATCTCAATCCTTACGGCGATATCGTTTATACAATCAACATAAGAGCTTTAATACCCTGTAATCAGTTAACAAAATAACATGATTAGACAATTCGAATACCTAGTTTCGCTGGTAACCGAAGGTTATTAGAACAATTTTACAACAGAATTATACCATATATTGTAAATACAAAGGATTATGTTCTTTTGAAGACACCACATTTTAAATTTGTACTTTTAGAAAGGTAAGTATACTACTAGTTGTACGTAATTCTATTCTGTCTCATCAAATGATATGCCTTATAAAATTTAGCAAGTTCCAATTTCTCACTAATATTTTCCAAGAGTTCGCTACACATATTATTGTTTAGGGCATTTATTACGGCAACCGGCGAGAGGTAGTAATCGCTAAGTTTCGCTTGAACACTATTTCTGTAGGCCTCTCTAACCAAATAATTACTATGTTCCGGCAGAGTATCTAAAAATTGTATACCACAGCATATCATATGTCTCATTAGGGACGGAATTTGGCCGGCGCTGGCCTTGCGGTGGCCCCCCCACTTACTCACTTTAAAAACGAGATCAAATTTTGGCCGAAATCTAACTATCTCGCTCCCCCGTTGGTACCCCAGGCAAACAACTTAATAGCAGTTTATTCTGGTATTCGAATGAAAATAATGCATACCCAATAGATACAGTTCACTACATAACACTTTTTCCTTCATCTTAAAATTATTTGTTTTGAAAAAAACGCAAATTAGGCAAAAGTAATAGCGTAAAAACCAAATTAAGTAAGTAATATTTTAAGCTTAAGATAGAATATAATTAAAAAGTGGATTCTGTCTTTCCAAAAACCACTAACTACATAACAGATAGTGACGTCAAAATGTTCGATTATTCTCCATAATTATAAATGATAGAAGTATGTATGTGTGTAGTTACGCCGTTTCAAGTTGATTTTGGAGAATCATGACCGTAACTGACTTTGAAAATCCCTTCTTTAGAGAGAAGTGTTCAGAACTTTGTGTATACAAAGAAAAGTTTTATTTTGTTAGCAATTTGATTATTTATTATCGTTACTTACTTAAGCATTAATGTAACACAATTGATACAGTGTAACAAGCACAAAATTCCGCAAATTTAGAAAGCGGCTATAACATTTACGTGAAAGTTGAGTTTACATCTCTTGTCCCGTTTGCAGGAGGTGCAGTGCTCTCTGGAGATTTTCAATTGCTGACTTAACATCATCAAAATTTAAGGCACTTCCAGCGTATTTGCAATATTTCTGTGCTTTTGTCATTTGTTCGGGCGTCAGATTGATATCGATCTGTGGGGGAATGTAGAAGTCGTGGTTCTTGTCGGGTGGGACAAAGGGCACAAAACCGCCTGGCTTTTCCTCATCCACTGGAGGACTGGGCAACTTCTCTGGGTTGTTCAATACTTCATCGGCATTTAGGTCTGCGCGGGGAGCGTCAGGTGGTAACTCTGTCTCCGCTGGTTGGTCTGAGTTCTCATTCGAGGGTGATTCCATCGATGGGCCGGATTCTTCTGCATTTGTAGTATCATCCCCCTCATCACCATCTTCTTTCATTGGGCCAGCTACCGGAATCTCCCCGTTCTTCAGGCAGTTGTGGATGTAAGCCGCTTTCCACTTTGCGTATTTTCGATTTTGGGCGGCTTCGTCTGTAAGTTCGCCGAAGGTCTGTAAGATATCGTATATCATCCCGCTCGTGTAGAACGCCTTGACAACATTCCTTAATATAAAACAAACACCATGCAAGGGCCTCAAAATTAGACTGTGTTGAATGAACTTACTTCCCGTAGTTTCCCTCCCTATCTTGTTTGTCAGCGTACAAGAACAATTTTAGAGCATAGTTTTCTAAATGCGCTTGGGCAGCCACCTCGTTCGTGATGGACTCATTTTCTGCGTGCTCCTTCTTTGTAGTCTCCAACCAGTCCATAACAGCTGCAATTATTTCGATTTTATACTGATATGACTCACTGCAATTCTAAAGTTACGCGGAAGACTCACCTAGCAGCAGCTTCGTTTCTTCAGTTTGATGCGTCGATAACTTGAGGCCGACCTGCAGGGCGTAGAGCCTGCTCCAGTAGCTGACAACGAGATCACGGCCATCGTGCTCCTGTGCGGTTTTCAGGTAGTGCTGGATCCCTTTCAGCGTAGCTGGACACGGAGGGAATTCCACAGACATTTCCTCAAAAATGGTTTATTTCAGTTGATGACACTTCAAAAACTGACAGTCAAAGAGCTGCGCACATAAATGTTTTGAATCAAGTCTATGATAAGTAGTGATCCGAACCAGTTAATTATTCGTGATGCCACATTGAATAAGGACGATTATGGAAGAATATGGAAAAGCCTTTTTACAAAGAATGTTAAATCTATTTTTAAAACGCAGTTATGCCCGCCACTGCCACTTTTCAGAGAAATAACGAAAAATTTGCCCATTATTATCAAAAAAAAATATTTGAGCTGTTATTTTTGAAACTGGTATAAGTCCACTTTTTTGACAAGTTTTCTAATTAAATCCACTGACATATAGAAATGGACTACTCGATTTGCTGTCTCAAATGGTGCACCCTTTTGACAGTTCTCACCTAAGGAGAGTTCAGATATAGAAGGCATATATCTGTCTATTTTTTTTCGCATTGGGCGAGATAGGGGGCTTCAAAAGGCGGCAAATTTAAAAATTATATTTATTTTTACTTGTAACCTGCACGCTTAAATCTGATTTTCCTAAAAGTAGCATCACATCTCAAATAATTTCGCAGCGAGAAGTTTCTGAAATAAGACATTTTTCATTGAAAAATTCCCAGCAAAACGTCGAAATGCTCTCTTCTGGATATGCGGTTTATATCGCTAAACAACTGTTTTAAGAACTCAAAAGTAATAATTAGAGCACTTTTGTGTTTTAGCTGTATTCCCCACTAAATTTAGTTACATTAAAAGGACATAAATGCAATTAATTCTGATATAATTCGCCGCATTACGCCACCCAGGGTTTTTGTGATTTTTGTGAAATTTGTGTCGGTAAATCAGACATAAAATAAAAAGATTTTGCAATATGGGATACTAAAAGACTGATTTTCATAATTTAATTACATAATTTCTGCTGAAAACTTAGAAATTGTGTAAAATTCAGTTGTATCTTAAAAAGGGGTAATTTCATGTTTGGGTTCCTTTAAAGAGACTTAAGATACAAAAGGAGCTATTTAATAATTTTTGGTGTAATTACTTGATGGGTTTATGCTATTAAAATGGACTAATGCCCTAAAATGCATTTGACAACAATTCAAATCTACAGCTGACTGCTCAAAATCCGTTAATTGTGTGAGCAAGAGGGAACGAGAAAGTGCACCATCTCGATATAGGCATTTTGTATGGGACGAGTAGTCCATTTCTATATGTCAGTGATTAAATCTTATCAGATTCAGATTGCTTTAAGGCGGATGTACATTATGACGGCACCACTGACATATAGAAATGGACCACTCGATTTGCCGTCTCAAATCTTGGAGGAACGAAGGAACATGGAGTGGAAACGAGCCGAAAAAAGTGAAGCCATTTCAAAGATGTGTGAGTAGAAACACTCACACATAGACATCACTCAGTACAGGCGTAAAATTTTGCTGGCATTGCGAAAGGGCAGGTGATTTAATCTGTTGCAACCACCTGTCCTGCCAAAGGATATCGCCTGGGAACATAAAACCCAATAAAAAGAAAGTATTAAATAATGTAATATTTCTATCAATCAATCTTGATTACGCATTATTCCCCCATAAAAATCTATATGGCGACGATTCTGGCTCCATTTCCACATATCTGACAATTCTTCTGGAGGGAAAATCACTTCAGTTAAGAATGAATTTTTCACATAAAATTTAATAATTTACACAAATTTATAAAACGAAATCGCTAAGTATAGTTTTCTTAAATACTTACTTGTGAAAAGAAATCCCAGGAATCACGTAGTTCTTCACATTTTCGCAGCCAAGCACACAACACTTTCTCGGTATTTTTCAATAGTTTTTCTATAAAATAATTTAAATATGTATATAATTAGCCTTTTCCAAAAATTAACGCAACATTAAAATATAAAAATTACACTTTATAACCCACATTTAAGCAAAAACAAGCACAAAATTACCTCTTCGCTCGTCTGCTCACTATCGAACTTCACATTAAATTGCCCGCTAATTTCTCGTTTGACACTTAATTTGACAATCTCGAGTCCCGGATTTTGGCTTCACTCACCGACAGGGATTTTACACGGTTGTTCCACTCCATATTCGTTCGTTTCTCCAAGTCTCAAATGGTGCACCCTTTTGACAGTTCTCACCTAAGGAGAGTTCAGATATAGAAGGCATATATCTGTCTATTTCTTTCGCATTAGGCGAGATAGGCGCCTTCAAAAAGCGGCAAATTTAAAAATTATAATTATTTTAATTTGTAGCCTGCACCCTTGAATCGAATTCCTCTAAAAGCAGCCCCAAATCTCAAATAATTTCGCAGCGAGAAGTTTCTGGAATAAGACATTTTTCATTGAACAATTCTCAGCAAAACGTTGAAATGCTCTTTTCAGGTTATGCGGTTCATATCGCTAAACAACTGTTTTAAGAACTCAAAAGTAATAATTAGAGCAGATTTGTGTTTTTGCTGTAATCCCTACTTAATTTAGGTCCAGTAAAAGGACATAAATGCAATTAAATCCGAATTAATTCGCTGCATTACGCCACCCAGGTTTTTTGTACTTTTTGGGCAATTTTTCATGGTAAATCAGACACAAAATAAGAAGATTTTGCAATATACATAGAATACTAAAAGACAATTTATCATCATTTAATAACAAAATTTCTGCCGAAAACTGCCGAAATTGTGTAAAATTCAGTTGTATCTTAAAAAGGGGTAATTTCAGTTTGCATGCCTTTAAAGGGACTTAAGATACAAAAGGAGTTATTTATTAATTTTTGGTGTAATTACTTGATGGATTTATGCAATTAAAATGGACTAGTGCCACGAAAATGCATTTGACATCAACTCAAACCCACAGCTGACTGCTCAAAATCCGTTAATGGTGTGATCAAGAGGGAACGAGAAAGTGCACCATTTCGATATAGGCATTTTGTATGGGACGAGTAGTCCATTTCTATATGTCAGTGGACGGCACACAAAATCTGCAGAAAATTTGAAAAGGATAGTATATTAAATTTGTCAAGCGTTAGAAGTAATTGGCCTTATCACCTCACATGTACAGTTCCCACTAATTTTTATAGCATTGTTTCAAAATTTGACACTTCATTTTGTCAGAAAATTTCAATATATGGAATTTTTGTATTAATTATTCAGTAAGAAAGAAAACTTTCAACATTGCAGTTCCTCCATAGCCATCACGGTGATCGGTTGGGCAAAGTGATCGTTCCTGGTGGTGGTCTTCCACCACCAAATTCAGTATTCAGTATATTTCTGATTTTCGTTCATAGAGTTTAGAATGTTATCTATTGTTTTCCTTAAGTGATAATAAAATTCTCAAATTGTGAGAATGTCGATAGGGATCGGTGCTGTGATATTAGCGTATCTTGAACAGAATTGAGACCATTTTAAGATTTTAACGGTACTAGTTCGTGTAATTACCGTTCGTTGGAGTTCAGTTGAAAATTTTCGATTGGAGTTTTTTTTTTTCTGGAGTATGGTGTTTCTTTGTGAAATAATTTTTGATTGAAGCTATTTAAATGCTAGATGATTTCTTATTGCGAGATTGTTGCAATTAACGGGTCTTGTTTGTACAGTTCAATAAAGGCGAGTTTCAGATTTAGAGTGGTGTGAACAAACATAGTGAAACATAATGGAATAACTTTTTTATTTGACGAGATCGGAAAGTTTGATTGACTGTTATAAATAATTGATTGCATCCTTTTATATGTGCTTCAAGATATTCTGGAGAACTTGAATTTAACGGGACCTCCTTTGGTTGACCACATGGTGCTTTTATGGTGGATTTGCTGGGAGAACTTTTAGAGCTTTAAGCTTTGTTTTTGATTTCGGTGCGCGTCTGTGAGGTGGGCTGTTTTTCGGACTGGTCTTGTTTGGTGTGGCTTTTCGGAGGGATGGAAGTGTTAATGGTCGAGACGTCTAATTTTTGTATGGAAGAGATTTTGACTTTGTAGAGTGATGCATATTTTGAGTAGCAAAAGAGTAGCGAGTGAATAATTCTTAATTCCTGGACTTGACATTTTTAATAGCTGTGATATGATTTGACTTTTGTGTATTGATAATGGGAAGCCCCAACATTAAGTGATAGAGTATCCTGTAATCAATTATTAAGCCCGGACTTGACATTTATATACTTGAATTGCTATTATTAACCGAGCCAGTGTTAATTGTGTGTGAAATTATTGAGACTTGATAGTTGGCTATTGTAATTTTTATAGTGAGAGGAAGGAGGTTGAGGAGATTGGTTCTGGAAATTGCTGGTCTTGTGTGGGCATTGTGTAGCCCTCAAAAAATAACTATTTTATATGTTTGAGTGTTCAACGACCTTTGAGACACTGGTCTATGTGGCCTAGTAGCCGGGACCAATAAGTCACACCCGTGACGCCCTTCGGGCAAATTTAAATACACAACAACAACAACAACAGTATTAATTATTACTTGAAATGGATAAGGAGGATCTCGTTCTATTAGATTTAGTATTTAGTAGCACAGAGACAAAGTCTGAAATTGAAGAAAGCGTTTTACATTTGAAAGAAAATGGAAAATCACGGTATACAGAAACCAAGATATGTTACTCCGAGATTTGACAGCTCAGTGTGACGTCATTTTGGGAAAAATGTATGGGGACTCAGAAAATCCATTATTACTAAGTTATTAGCAAAATTTTTTGTAATTCATGAAAACAGTTTTGTCAAAAAAAATTATTTTAATTTTTTAAGAGATTCTCAATACGGGAAAACTTTACTGAGACAAAGAAAAAGTATAACTCCCCACAGGCAGCAATATAGTACGTGCAAAGTACCGCAGAATTGTTATTTTATGACTTAAAGGTACAATTTTTCTGTGATTGTCTATTGTTTTAACTGCTGAGCAAATATATTCCTATATTATATTTATAATTTCTGATTATTTAAAACTTTAAATTGGTGAACTTTTCATAGGGCTGTTGTCGCCGTAAAATGAAGTAATTTAAACCAACAAGGCCTAGTTTTAGCTAACAGAAAATGCAGATATAGATATAGATTTCACAGATTGTGGTAGTTGTGAAAGTTTTTTATTGCAATAAGAAACATTTAAGTAGATACTCTTATATGTATGAATAAGCGTATTTAAAAATAAACAAAAGCTAAAGAAATCTACAGTGATTCAAGCACTGCAAATTTTGCGGCTAATCCATAACTTGTTTTGGGAAAAAACTTTACTGATGAGTTGTCTCTAAGGAAATTATGAAGCTGAAAAGAAAGTAAGAAATAAAAACACCACTATAATTTCATTTTACTGTTTTTAACAATTAACAATTTTATCACACAAACTCTTATTCAAATGCTTAATTCTAAAATATATTCTGGACCTAAAGAACAATTTTTTTATACATTATTTATTATACCTAGCTAAGGTTTAGTCTTGACGCCCACTAGCAAAAGCAATATCCTCGCTGTTCCAGGTTGATTTTTTGCTCTCAGCTTTTTAAGTTGTCCTGGGGTGAATAAGCAAAATATTTGCTGTTGCTCGGACTTGTTATTCTGGCATCGCTTCAAATCCTCTTTGCGCCTTTAGCCTGCGGACTTCAGCTCCTAGGCTCATTATCCTCAACTCTCAGGAACATTCAATTTCTACCCTATAATAAAAACTTTTTAACAAAAAAATTAAACCGCCGAAAAAACTGAAAAGCAAAAAATAATAAACCTTTTTTATTTAACCTTAATAACTAAGTCTTTAAACTAATGTAAGTATACCTAAGTATATATTTTTGTAATTATTTTGAATTTTTATTTAACCTTAATAACTAAGTTCTTAAACTAATGTAAGTATACCTAAGTAGTTTTCCAAATTAATATGAGACCAACTTCGAGGTATACCCTATCTAATAAAAAAAGAATTATCAAAATCGGACTACTCTGTAAAATGTTATGCGTGGTCATACATTACAATAAATGAGTGAACAATCACTCATCCCCTGTTTTTATACCCTTGGGGTTGGAATTTTTTTTCCAAATTTATATGGGACCAACTTCAGGGTATACCCTTTCAAATAAAAAAAGAATTATCAAAATCGGACTACTCTGTAAAAAGTTATGCGTGATCATACATTAAAAAAAAAACAATATATACAGGGTTTCCCAATAGGGATGACCTGGTTTTGACAGCTCGTGGCGGCTATATTTGTTTATGGATTTTTGACAGGTCTATGCAATTATGCTCAGTAAGATTTGCCATTTCATCATGACACGTTTCACTTTTATCCAACGCTTGGAAATTGTCCAAACCTATTACGAAAATTCGCGTTCTCTTGTGGGTACTGTAAGAGCGCTTCGTGCGAAAAACGGTCGTCATAATGCTCCTTCTGAGCGCTCTATAAGTCGCATAATAACAAAGTTTGAAAGTGAATTTACCCTTCACGATACAAAGGTACGTTTGGTGTGGATTATGGTATGGCGGGATCATAGGACCTTATTTTTTTCGAAATGAGGCAGGAGATGCCGTTACCAATAATAGCAACCGCTATAACACGATGTTGACCGATTTTTTTTTCCGGAATTTGATGAAATTGATGCGGAGGACCTTTATTTCCAACAAGACGGTGCACCGCCTCACACTTCCCGACTTAATATGGACTTATTGCGCGATAAGTTCGGTGAGTCGTTAATTTCCAGAAATGGTCCCATCTCTTGGCCGGCTAGATCGTGTGATCTAACGCCTTTAGATTACTTCCTTTGGGGCTACATTAAGTCGAAGGTTTACAGCAACCATCCTAGAAATCTTGAGGCATTGGAAGCCAATATTCGTGAAACCATAGCTGAGATACCGGCCGAAATGTTGCACAGAGTCATTGAAAATTGGCGTGAGCGGATGGGCGTGTGCAAGATGAGCCGCGGTGGCCATTTGGCCGATATTTTATTTAAATCGTAAATGGCATAAAATTTCCTTTTCAATAAAGCAACCAGAACCAGTTTTCCTCGAAAATTGTGTGTTTTATTCAAATTTAAAGTTCGGACGTTCTTATTGGGAAACCCTATATATATATATATATATATATATAGGTATATATATATATATGCGCGTCGACTTGAGAACCTCCTCCGTTTTTTTTCGTCGGTTAAAAATGCAAATGGGTTAATCACTATTTAAACAAATAAATCAACTATTTACTCAGTCTGGACTTCCTTATTTAATATTATCTGGCTGGGTTGCGTTGGTTCATCTGCTTCTGCTGTCCGTTCCTCTGTAGCTTCGGAGGCACTTTCTTGTTCCTTTGATCTATTTATCAAACTATCATATTGTCTTTTTCTCCACAAGCTTTTACACATGCAAGGAGCAATTTGGGCTCTTTAGGAAAAGAAAAATATCTCACTTTTTTCATAAAATGTTTCTTGCCGGTTTAATTTTTACAATTAATGGCACAATTAACCATTTTAATCCGTAAAACTATAAACTTTAATCCACTAATCTAAAAAAAAAAACCGGTTGGTTGGTTGGTTGTTCTAAATTACTATACAATGATAGTGCTGCGGCTGCAGGTTATTTTGTCCAGGCAAGAGGCAATGTTAACCAAATTGACCATGAACCAAAAAAAAAAAAAACAAACACAAATATACTGCCACTCAAGATGGTGCAAGATGGGGTCCCTCGTTTCTGGTGGTCATACCTTGGTTTCTGTATATCGTGATCTCTGAGGAGGGAAATAAAGGAGATGACATGTTGTGAAAAAAGCGTGCCAACTTTCGTTCTTCTTCTTGTTTCTCTCGAGGTACCAGAGACTTCACTTCACTTCACTTCATTTTGTAATTCTCTATTGAAATACTTATTGTCAGGCCAAACAACACTACCTATACAAAAATAAATATACAAAATAATTGATCACTTATTGCACCTATAACACATTTTCTTGCAGAAGAATTATGTTGTTGTTGTTGTTTTTTAGTTTGCCCGATGGGCGTCACAGGGTGACTTTTTGGTCACGGCTGCTAAGGCCAAATTGACCAGGAACCTCAAGGCTGTGTCCAGTATCCTTTTTTAGGTAGGTTGTGGTGGGGGCCAAACAGGTGCCCATTAACTCAGTTGACCAATCAGTACGCTTATTTCTGTGCCAGCTTTAAGTTCTCCCTCCGTGGCTTGAGGTTGTGCAGCATTTGACGACACAACAGGCATTATTAGGACGTCTTAGGTTAGGTTAGGTAAGGTGGCTGCCTCTAGGGCACACTTAGGCCAAGCACGGCCCGTTGTGGTACCACGTGGGACGATTCCCCTGCGACTAACCCCTAAAACCAACCAGAGTCCTTAATGAACCGCTCCAAGCATCCAATCTTGGAAGAGCTCAGTTCCGAGAGGTCACTAAAGAAGCTAACCTAACGTAACCTAGGCTACGGTACCTGCGTACCGCAAGGGCCGGGCAGTGACAGAGGAAGTGTGTGATGCTTTCCTCCTCTTCTTCATTAAGGCAACTTCTGCAAAGGTCTTGCGAGGCCACCCCAAGTCTTCTGGCATGAGTGCCTATAAGACAGTGACCTGTTATGACCGCCACAACGTTGCAAATACTGTTTCTCTTGAGGGAGATTAGTCTTTTGGACCTGCCTCAAGGACAGGCCAGATCATTCTGGTCGTCTCGCAGGTACTCTCGTTTTTCCACCTATTGCTAGTAATATCAATGTAGGACCTTTGAACACTCCGCTTGAAAGCCTCGAGTGGAGTCCGCGGGTGTTGGGTTATCTCTTCCCTGGTCATATCAGTCCCGAGCCTCGCTAGCTTGTCCGCCTTACAATTGCCCGGAACGTCTGTGTGACCAGGGACCCAGACGAGTTTGACATTCAAACGTTCGGAAATCTTGCCGAATTTGGAGCGACAATCCGCGACCACCTTGGATGTTGTGTAAACACCCGTTATTGATTTTATCGCTGATTGGCTGTCGGTACAGATGAAGATGTCTGAGGAAAGTGGCATTGTGTCGTCCAACAAACCAACCGCCTGTGAAATGGCCATGACCTCCGCTTGGAATATACTGCAGTGGTCCGGTAATCGGAACGAGATTTCAATGTCTAATTGCTCGGAGTAAATACCTCCACCAACTTTGCCCTCCCTCGCCGTACCGAGCTTGGTCGCAGAACGAGGCCCTCCTCCCATTCCTCCCTAGAGGGGAAGGAGGCATTGATTCTGGAATCAAGAGAGAGCACAGGAGTAGTATAGTCAATCGCCATGGAGTGCCCCTCCAAGATCTTGGCGTGACCATACTCCGTGCGTGACCATTTACTAATAGCGTTCAGCTTCGCGGCCGAAGATACTGCCGTTTGTTTGCCAAACAGCTCCAGTGGAATTAGGTGAAGAATAGTGTTGAGGGCCTTAGAAGAGGTAGACCTGAGTGCGCCCGTGATGAGCAAAGACGCTAACCGCTGCACCCTATCCAGGTCTGCCCGGTGACACGCCTTCTCAAGGGCAGGCCACCAGACCACTACACCATAAACAAGTATTGGCCTAATAACAGCCGCATAGAGCCAATGGATAATCCGCGGTTCAAGACCCCACCTTTTACCAATGGCTTTCTTGCAAGAGTACAATGCCGCCGTTGCCTTTCGCACTCTTTCCTGAATGTTGGCTTTCCATCTCAACTTCCTATCGATGATCAGCCCTAGGTACCTAACTTGGTCCTTTAGTTCCAAACTGGTCCCATCCAGTTTCGGTGTGGTAAAGGGGGGAGCTTTGTGCTTCCTGGTGAAAAGCACCAACTCAGTTTTGCCTGGATTAACCCGTAACCCACATCTAGTACACCATGAAGCAATCTTGTTGAGGGCGCGAGTTAAAGTGTGAAACAGATCAGAAATCAAAAAAAAATTAAAGACTTGAATTCTGGTCGGAAAGTATGTCTTTATTGCTTAAAATTTTGTACAAGACTCACTCGGTTCCTCAACTTAAAGTAATTGAACGGGTACAATATTTCGGGAACTAGCTAGAATTTCGCTGACGCCGTGTCTGCTGTCTGTTTTACCTGAGCGTTGCAACACGTGATCGGGTGATTGATGACAGGTGAATGCACCGCCGGTGTTCTATATAGATGTTCAAGAATTATGCGCTGCATACTGTAACTCCTCCCCCCTGAGATTGATGCGTATGCAGGGAAGGCCACAAGAGTTGGATGCCCGTGGATGCTGGTGTAGGGATGACTGAAGACAAACTGGTCCGATGACGATTGATTTGGCGTTGCGAGTAGAGTGCGTAGGCTGTCACAACGGTGCAGGTGAAGATGAAGAATCCGAAATTTTGATAGTATGTTGTGACCGTTTGATTTTCCAGAAGCTTTATCTCGGATAGGTTCTCTTGCTGGTAGGTTTTTAATTTTTCCAGGGTAATGTTAACGGAAGTTGAAGATGAATTTATTTCATTAAGCGATGCGGGGTGTATTAGGATGTCATCCCAGTGCAGGCTGTATTTGCTGTCGTAGGTGATTTCGTTGATTATTATGGTGCAGTTCTCGAAGTGGATTAGTCCTGTCCCGTTGATCGTGCTTCCAGTGATGCCACAGGTTGATGTTATGTTTGTGTTTGGTATGTTGATAAAGAGGATGTAATTGGGTTCCGGTTGGTAGATTTCGGTTATCTCTACTCCGTCGAAAAGATTGCAGGTAGCTTGTTTGTTTTTTATAATGTTAGAAATGCATCTGATTTGGTCTATTGTTGCGTTGGTGGTTGGAATTTTGCAGTAGTAGGTTCTCTCTATTAGTTGGCAAGGCTCGCTGTAGAAGTAGATTTCAAGTTCGTTCAAGGAAACATAGGGTTTGGTGTTTATGGTGAGGGTTTTGTTAATCGGAAGGGGTATTAGATGATAGAATGTGTAATATTCTTTAGAAACTATTGGTATTAGTATGTTGAATATAATGTTTGAGCAGTTATAGTAGGCTTGTAGACCGAGAAACTCGTATGCTTGTTCGTCTGATATCAACTCGACATTTTCTTTTTGGAAGAATTCATAGATTTCGTTAAGTTCTGATGGGTTCAAAATGTGCTTGGAAATAATATTGATTCGTGCTAATGTAACAGCTTCCGCGATATCTGATAAGTGGTTGGTCAGTAAGTCGATGTTAAAGTTAATTCTGTTTATGTACTGTGCGTATCTGAGTGACTCTTCGTTCGTTCTTATTTTATTGTCTATGGTTCTGTGATAGTAATTTAGGTATGACTCTATGGTTTCTTGTTGTTTGTTAATATGAGTAGTTATGTTATTGAATCTTTCTCTCATCTGTTCATTGATAAGAGCTTGTTGGTTAATTTTGTTGTCGAGATTTCCTTGGTTATTTTGAATACAAGGAGTCTCATTTGCCCGTTTTGTTTAAATTCTGAAAATGTGGGTAGGGTAATCTGTCTGTCTATGCGGTGAGTGCTATATATTGTGTTGATTGTGGTAGGTTGGATTTCTTCTAGATCTTCGGGGCGTGTAAACTCTGGGTTGATGAAGGAAGACGAGGCACCTGTGTCGATTAAAAATTTTAAAGGTCGACCGAAAGGGGATGATATGTGTACGTAGGGTAGGAGAAATCCGTGCGTGTTAACGTCTAAGTAACCGATTTGTTCATCGAGGCACTCATACGAAAATTTGCGTCATCAATCTCTTGTTCTGTTGCGCTGCCAGGATCGTTTCCTGAATTGGGGTCGCCACTTTGATAGTAATCGTAGTAGTGATCTAGTTCTTGTTGATGGGAATTGGGTAATTCGTATGATTGGGCCGTGCTTCCGCTAGGGTTTTCGGGGTAATTGAATTCTGAAATATTGTGAAGTTCTCGATTCCCGAATGCCGTGGGGTTGGGTTTGAGAAAGCTGTTCGAGACTTGTTTGGATGGTTGAAAGTTTCGGTTTGAAATTCTGGTATTGCCTGAATCTATTTCCATAGGTTGCGGGGGGGGTAGTTTGGGTGGTTGGGGGTGAAAATTTTGTGGTACGTTAGATTGTTGCCTCGGTTGTTGAAGTTGGTAGGTTTGTGGGAACATGGGCTGTTGTCTTTGCTGAGGTTGGAACATTTGCGGTGTTGGCGGGTATTGTCTCGGTTGTTGGGGTTGAACTGGTAGAGTTGCTGTGATCTGGGGGTAGTATTGCCTCTGTTGTTGGAAAGGGCGACTATTCGCTGGACGATTTTGTCTAAAAGTGGGTTGAGGGTTTGGGTTAGGGGTGGCGGGTCTGGTTCTGTAAGAGTTTCTGGGTGCAGGGGTTCCAAAGGATGTCTGTGAGTTAGGTTGGTTATAGGATTTGAGGTAAGAAATATTTTGCTCTTTGACGCAGTAAGTGAAGGCTTCAGCTAGGTTCTTGGGTCTCATGGCTCTTATAGTGGAACCCAGGGGTTCTCTAAGGCCAGATAGGAAAACGCTTAGACACATTTCTGCGTATAAATCTCGTTTTGATTTAACCACGTTCGCATCAGTTTCATGAATTTGAAGGTGATTACTTGCGGTGGATAAAATTTCTATCACCTCGCTGTAAAATTGCTCGACTGTTTTATTACTTTGTTTTAAATTGTGAAGATCCTTGATTAACGACGTTTCGTTTCTTTTATCGGAATAGTGGGAAATAAGGTTATTTTTAATGTCGGTCCACACGAGAGGTGTACCGTACATGTTAAGGACCTCGTTTGCAGGGCCCTCAATTTTGTTACGGATTGCTCGCAGGAGAATTCTACCGTAGGGTGTGCCATCGATACCGGAAATTAGACTTAAAATTTCTTCTACATTGTTTATAAACTCGTGGAGTAATCTTGGGTTACCGTCGAATTTTGGTAAGTCCTTGATTACGTCGGGTACTCTTAAGCTGTTAAAAATGTCCGTTGGTGAATTAGATGTTGTCATATTTAACGCCGGAGTAGTTTCGAAGTTAAGATTTAAGTTTGTGTCACTATTACCACGGTCGGTTAGAGGTTCGCTAGTCGTTAAACTAGGTAGGTCGGATTCACTATTACTAAGTTCCGAAGAATAGATACCACCGGGGACAACACTATACGGGGGGTTTCTTGATCTACGAAGCCTATTGACAGCCGAAATCTTATCACGTATTGTATTGTACATAGATTTTTAGCAATGCATTAGTTCTCACAGTTCTAATCACAAAGTTTATTTTAATTTACTGTAATCGACTTACGAATAAATTTATTGTATGTTTGTTTTATTATAAAAAAATTATACTCTTACTGTTATTATTCTATATTTATATTTATTTGTTTATCTATTTGTTCTTATTAAGATATTTCCGTTAGCTTTACACTTCTTTTTATTTGTTTGATTTCCTTCAATTTTCTGTTAGTTATACTCTTTTGAATTTATAGTTTTATATTATTATATGCTTACTTATTTATATCCCTATTTATTTATTTATTTATTTATTTATATTACTATTATATGGATATAGATATCCTCTTTTCTCCTTTTTTTTTTTTTGACGTTATCACTGTACTTTTTATTTTATATAATCACTGTTTAATTTCACAAATGTCTTAAGTCTAGGTGTGTTAGGTCTAATTAATCTACTATGTATGTTAGCTAAGTGTTTTAAAGGATTCAAGGGAAGAACGAACTTGACTTACAAGAAGATTAACGTCGTTCTCATTTCCGTGACGAATCCTTGAGTCTTGTTGGTTCGTAAGTCCGTGAACTGAAAGGATGAAACCGCACCAGGTGGTATGCTGAACGATGTTCCCTCGTTGAAATCCGCCTGTGTTCACTTCACTTTCCACGATTTTGTTTTCCTACTTATCGATATCCCGTCGATAATTTATAGGCTTCCTCGCGATTAACCGTCGCGAAAATTAGAGATTTTGTTTTCCTTCTTATCGATATCCCGTCGATAATTTATAGGCCTCCTCGCGATTAACCGTCGCGAAAATTAGACTTTAGAACGTGGAAAGGAATTAGACTTCGACTGCGCCAGTTAAAGTGTGAAACAGATCAGAAATCAAAAAAAAATTAAAGACTTGAATTCTGGTCGGAAAGTATGTCTTTATTGCTTAAAATTTTGTACAAGACTCACTCGGTTCCTCAACTTAAAGTAATTGAACGGGTACAATATTTCGGGAACTAGCTAGAATTTCGCTGACGCCGTGTCTGCTGTCTGTTTTACCTGAGCGTTGCAACACGTGATCGGGTGATTGATGACAGGTGAATGCACCGCCGGTGTTCTATATAGATGTTCAAGAATTATGCGCTGCATACTGTAACTCGCGCTGAAGCACTTCCGACAGAGTGCTTAAATGTTTACCCGATATGGCTATCGCTATGTCATCAGCATATGCGACTACCTTGCAGCTAGAGCGATCTAAGTCCATTAGCAGCTCATTTAATACCAGATTCCAGAGAGTCGGCGACAGGACTCCGCCCTGCGGGGTACCCCTGATGGCATATCTCTTTATGGAACCGGATCCTATACTGGCGTTAATGACCCTGCAGCTGAGCATATGGTCAATAAGTTCTATGATGGACTCCTCAAGCCCCAGACCTCTTAGCGATGTCTTGATCGCTGCTGGTCTGATATTGTTAAAGGCTAGTACACCTTAGAAGGAGATGCTCCTCATCCTCCACCACACCGCACTCATCACACAAATCGCTTTCCACACATTTCCATTTGGCAAGGTGTTTTTTGGCATAGGAGTGCCCAGTCATAACTCTGTTAATTTGACGCACAATTTTACTACTCATACTCATATTAGTAAACCACGGTTTCGTCCCCACTCCAGGATGTGTCGATGTGAAAAGTTTGCCCCTAATTCGACCCTCCCTTATGACCTCATCCCTCCAATCATTCGTCAACCTACGTTTAATATTAAGCATCATATCATCAGGTGTGAGTTCCGCTGTAACCACCTCACCATAAAGTCTGGCCGAAGCCGCCAACTCATCCGCTGTGCAATTTTCCACAATGCCTTTATGGGAAGGGACCCATAAGACTCTGACCCACACAAAATGAGATAAGAGTTTCAACAATTCAACTACAATGTAATTTTTCCTCTCCTTATTCTTCTCAAGTGCAAGGCAACTGTTTCTGCTGTCTGTAATAATGACAAGCTTCTCAACTCCCACCGTGCGGGCATGTTTGACTGCCTCCACCATGGCCAAAAGTTCGGCTGACAAAATAGACAGCGACCACATGACTCTGAATTTCAAAGATACTTCATTTTGGGGAAAGAACACCCCGAGACCTGCTACTCCCTCCTGTACTGACGCGTCCGTGGCAACGATTACAGTATCCTCAGGGAATTCCGTTCTTTTCACGCCTTTCAAAACCTTGACCACCTCTTCAGAGACCGACTCCTTACCTACACCATGACCAAAAAAATCTATGTCTATGGTGACACAGTTTGGCGTTTCAAATTATTCTATCTCAAGTCTCGCGATCTGAAATAGCTCCCTATACTTGCTCCAACATGATCCAAAGGGAGTCCCCTCACCAATCCCATCCAAACCTTCCACAAACTCCGGAAAAAGACGTCCAATCCTAAGGATCTCCTTTGCAGTGATCATCATCGTGGCATCTCATTAGCCAGTACGTAAAGTGAATAGTTAGGAGTACTATGGGTCAACCCCAGGCTCTTCCTAATGTGCTTATTTGAGAATGTATTTATTCTTTTTTCTAGCGCCCTAGACTCATTGGTGGACAATGATCTGGAAAATTCAATTTTTGACCTAACAATCGAGCGAAATAACAGGAGCCCGTTCCTTGGGTTTATTCCATACTTAGATCCGCTGATCAATCTAATAACTCTGGCATTCCTGTCAGTGATGTTCAATGCTTTCTTGTAGTGGATTCTACTTCTTAAACTTTTGGAAAAGGTCCAACCAATAAATTTAAGTTCATTCACAGATTTTATCTTGTTCTCCAATATTTGCAGTTGTAAATTGCTCCTCGATGAGAAAAGTAGACTGCTAGTCTTCTCTGAACTAATCCTGAGTCCCAAAACCGCTGGCAGAAGAATTAATAAAAACTTACTTCACTGCTCTTTATTTACCAAAAAGTGACAGCCAAGCCTCTGCCAAAATCTTTAAAGATTCAAGATGGCGAAAATTTTTGGCTACGCTGTCATACATATACTTTACTAGGGAATGTCGCCTCCTTTAGTTCCCTCCTCAAAGGTCTAATGCAACATCTGCAGACCTATTTCCGCTTGGTTTCTGAAGGTGTGTAAGAAAGACATGATTTCGCCATGTTCCAGGAGTAATAACAGCTTCATTTGTGTTTTCTCTATCTCTGCCTTCATCCCATCTTCTTTGCGGATGTAATTAATTATGTAGGATGCACGCGCTTAATGTAATAAGTTCAACTTTTCCTACATATAAATTTATTTCCTTTTGAAGGATTTGAAATTTATTGCTAGAATTCCAAAGGCATTTTCCACTACTCGCCGAGCTCTACTTAATCTGTAGTTGAAAATTGTATTTTATTTACACGTTCGTTGTCCATATGGCTTTAAAATTTTTAAGGTGAGTCTAAAAGCTTCGTCTCCTACTATCACATATGGAAATTTTTCTGAAGTTCCAAAAAGTTCTTTTTCTTCAGGAAAATCAAGTAAATATTGTTCGATGCCTTTGCACAAAGTTGAATTTATGTATACTCCCGCGTCGTTTACTCGTCCATTACATCCTATATGAGCGTACCGAAAACAATAGCTGGCATCCACCAAAGCTAGCAAAATAATGCTATGGAATCCTTTGTGGTTGAAATAAAATGAACCATTTTCTTTTTAAGCTTTAAATGCAATGTGCTTGCCATCTTAAAATAATAATATCATATTAATATCATGACTCCATTCCATAGAAATAAGACATAAGGAAGTGCTAAAACCTTCATATATACTATAGTGTACGTGCGCCACTGACATATAGAACTGCACCGCCGATCCAATGCAAAATCGCACCTCAAAACTAAGACGACTTTTTGACATAAGATTGCTATCTCTTTCCCCCATCCGGCCCCCAGGCGAAATGCATATGTTAGACAAAATAGAATATGTTTTTATATATCTGACTCTTGTGTTCTTCCGGCCCCGAGCTGGTTGGTGTCGGAATGTTTTTTAACAATTACTTAAAATATAGGGCGAATTGAAAGGGGCTGTTTTGTGACAACTTATATTTATTTATTTTCTTTATTTTAACATACATTGCAAATAATTTAATGTGTTTTTATAGCATGAAGGCCCGCGTCCATAGAGTCCGGAATTTGTGCGGAATTTGCTCGACTCCGGTAAGCTTAAAGCTATTGACGTCCGGAAAACAGAGGTATCGCCCATAGAATCCGGAATTTCTGCGGCAAGCTTTATCTCCCAAAGGCAAATTAAGATTAAAAAAACAATCAAGAAGCAAATTTTATTGAAAAGAAAACGATGGATGTTTGATTTTATTGCAGGGAAGGCGCCGCTTTTAGGTGCGACCCATTTTATCAGGTCACTGACAGGACTGCTAGCGAAGGCCCAAACCTTTTAAGCAAACCACGCAAATTAAAATGCTCAAAAACCCGCACAATTATGTTTAAACACAACTAAATAACAAATAATTAAATTGCCACGAACCGATTTCTGTTATATCTCGGGATCAGTAGTCCAGTGTTTAATATTTCAAAATGTTTTCAAAGTTTAGAAACTTTCGCTGGAAGCTTTCCTTGCCGCATGTAGTACGGATCAAAAGTTAAGAAATGTTCAACTTTTCAATCCGGCCGCGACTGCGGCAGCGCGTTTCTATGGGTGCACCCCCATAAGAAAGCATGTAGTTCAACTTACGTTTTCCGCAGTCGGACGAATTCCGGACTCTATGGGCGCGGGCCTTGAGTTTTCCAAGGTAGGCTTGCATCTCCACTTAAAATGGTTTGCATTTCCACTTAAAATGGTCTCACTTTTCGACCGTCGATTGGCAGTCCAGTTCTATATGTCAGTAACGTGCGCGTACCATTTTTTTGGGGTGTTCAAAGGGTGCTCAGTTGAGCGAGACAGAACTTGAGCAAGCGAGATAGAATGAGAAAAAGCTATAGAAATATTCCTGAATACTGTCGAATTATGCATTTTTGGTTTACTTTGATTCATTTCGGAGTGCCCATGCACAAAGACAGCGTTAAAATGAAATTTTAGAGGGGTACATGCACCAGCACCAAACATTTTAATGTTATTCTAATATTAAATAAATTACTATTGTAATCCCGAGCGAATTACAAGAAGTCTGATTAGAACAGTGTAAGAATAACGACGTAATTTAAAATACAATCAAATTGCGGTGAGGTCCTCTTAAAATTTACTTGTTTTTACGCCTGTACTGATGTTTCTAATACTAAATTGCGAGAACTCACACATAAGGGATTCTCATACGCTTGAAATGTCTAATCGCACTTCCTTATGTCTTATTTCTATGATCCATTCCATATACCTAAAGCTCCTAAACAATGGGGGAAATTCCATTGTTTTTCGAAATCTTGTGCCATTCTTCTTTCCTGTTCGGCACCTTAAACAATAAAATTTTATCTTCTGGTTATTGAAATAAACAATTGCTTTAATTTAACCTTTAAATAATCATTTTTAAGGTCAGTGCATATAGCATTTAAAGTTTCAGGGACTATTTTAGAAATTGCTGGAACTGAAGTTCGAAAATCAAATGAAAGGCTTCTGTATGTTTGTTCTGTAGCTAAGTATTTTAAAGTAATGAGTAGTCTGAAAAAATCGCATCTTGTAAAAAAATTTATTCCCACATATTAGTAACGGAATAACTTACCTTGTTGTTGGTGGAATAGATTCACGCAAAACTGTATTTGATTTTTCTATAATCGGTTCAACCTTTTTTAATAATGTAAAGAATGTTTCTTTTCTCATTCTTGTATAATTTTGAAAAGAACCTAAATTTTCGAACTGCAATTAATTTACCACAAGTTGCGTTATATCAAGACCAGCATTTCTTTTTAAAAGCCAACTCTGATCTATTCGCACTTTTACTTCCATTTGTTTTCTTAATAATTAAAAGTGAAATTATATTTAAAAGTTTTATCCCCTCGTCCATTTTTTAATTCTCAAATTTCTAATATTTAATTCGAACTCAAACAGATTGTAGATGAAGAGGAATTCCGGAATTCCAACTTCTAACCTAAGTTCATGCGATGGCACTCCTGACAATTCCAGGCTTTGTGTCAAGCGCATTTTTTGAACATGTTGCCATAAAGTTGATGCTTTTAAACTGCATTTTTTTTCATTTGTCGGTGTGCCTTTGGTTATTACGGGCAAAATTAGCCTGAAATTGCAAACCAGCAATACGACCATCGCTCCTTTAATAGGTTGGTTTCTTTTTAAGTCTTTCATGGTCCGATTTAGCGCTTCGATTACTCTTTTGTTGGACATTGCGCTTTCGCCCCAAACCAATAACTTACATTGCTGTAACATCCGTCCACGATCGCTATTTTTAATGATATGTATTACAAATACAAAATACGGCCACCATCGAGTAGCAGCAATTTCCTTACCTTTTCGAATTTGAGCTGAAAATAGATTTAAAAGGAAATCCTTGCCAGTGCCTTTCGGGGTATCCAAAAAGCAGAAACCATCTCCACCACTTTCACTCAGTTTTATTACATTGTCAAAAATTCTCTTTTGTTCTGAATTCAAAAGCGCAACCTGAGTGTGTTTTGCAAAGAAATAATATTATATATAACTAATTTCTCGTTCTAAATCACTACTTCTCCAGTTCTAATATGTAGGTCTAGCCAAACCAAAGTCAAATAAAAGTTTCCGCTTATCTTTTTAACTTGGTTTTCCACCTTTGCGAGAGCCTTGTTGTAGATTAAATCATTGTATGTAGCATTAGGGTCTTGCAATTTTAATATGTGCAAAATATCTTCAGCCGTGTAATTTTTATATTTTTCTCACATTTGCTGAGGATTTGAAAGCTCGCACGTTACTCTTAATATGCCAAAAATTTCACATATCATCTCCTGCAAAATAGATTTGCATTGTACGGCCTGTTCTAATGTTACATCCAAATGAGTATCATTTTCTAATAACCCTTTTGCTGCATATGTTGTCAATTCCTGAACTTAAAAAAATATGTTCTTTGAATGAGATTGGCCCACGCGCTTGGTGTAACAGAATTCTCAAACAAAGCAAGACTGTAATTAAGGCATCTCACCATAGCCCAGTCAAATCGTACATAAAAACAGGCTAAAATTGCAAAGCGTGATGTAGTTCTAATTTTTTGATATATTGTTAGGACCAGTTAGAGTAGTGTAAACCCAAATTTGCAGCTTCGAAAAACCTGTGCTTCCTGCGTAATACGTGAAAATCTGCAGCTTTTTTATCAGTTCCTTTATAACTCATAAACTGTGCATTTGTTGATATTAGATCTTATTACCATTTTTAAAGTACATTAAATTTGCTACAATTTAAGCCCAACCACAGTTCTGTGCCTTCAATGGTTTTGGAGATATGGCCAATTTTGTTCTTCCAAAATTCAATATTTTAATTTTTCTCTCATATCGGTGTAACTGTTCAACCTATGAGAAAAGTTATAGAAAATGGATTGCAGTAAATCCATCTGATGATGATTTTGCGAGAAGCTGAAGCTGAAGCTCAGGAATACCTGAGTCTCTAAAACTGTTGCGTAAAACCATCGTACTGAAACACAAATGCCAATATCTCGATGGTTGGAAGAAGAAATGTGTTTCGATAGCTCATGCAATAATTTTTCCCGTCAGACCTAGCTCATTCCTCTCCTCACTCAAGGCGAGTTTTGGTACCTACCTGTACAGGAAAGTTGGGCCAAAATACCTTGTAAACCTCTACGCAGCATTGGGATTTTCTTGCAGTTACAGTGATTTTGTGGAAGAACAAAAATGGCCATATCTCAAGAACCATTGAAGGCAAAGGACTGTGGTTGGGCTTAAATTGTTGCAAATTTAATGTACTTTAAAAATGGTAATAACATCTAATATCAACAAATGCACAGTTTATGAGTTATAAGGCAACTGAAAAAAAAGTTGCAGATTTTCACGCATTACGCAGGAAGCACAGGTTTTTCGAAGCTGCAAATTTGGGTTTACACTACTCCAACTGGTCCTAACAATATATCAAAAAATTAGAACTACATCCCGCTTTGCAATTTTAATGTCTAATTTGACTGGGCTACCAGGCCAATGCTGAACAAGGATTCCTTGAACACGACGTTTCCATTCTTTTTTTTGACGTAACTACATTACATATTCCAAGTGTAACATCGCCTGATCTTCACGAATAGAGGAATTTTGCAAAGTTCAAAGAATGCAGGAAGTGTTGTGTTGGGCGGGCTTAATATTCTTTCGCGGAAATTGTTTTAATTAAAATTTACCCTTTCACCATTCTCTAGGTGAACATTGATATGAGTAACGGCAGGATGTCTTTCGTATAACGGAAAACCTAATAACCGCCAAACGACTTCATTGCTGCTGACATAACGGTCGACTAATAAGTCTGTCTGAATTAGTGAGGTCTGTGTTCCTGAAGTTAACACTAGATTTACGGACTGAGTCAATTTGACTCATTAAAAATTTGATTAATATAGGTACATATATATATAAAACTTTGATATTGTTTTTTAAAAACATAGGTTATTAGTGAAGTAATGAAATATATGTAAATGTTGATTATTCTTCCCTGCAGACCCCTTCATTTTGCATTATCGAATGTGGTATACCTATTTTTACGGTTGTGAGCCAATTTGACTCATAGAATGATTTAACAGTTAATCGCATTCCACATGACATTTATTGGTCATATCAGGCCTTTTGTTATCATTTCGATTTATACATCGCGTGTGAGCAGTTCATTTTTGGTGAAATAATATATAATTTATAATTTTATAAAATTCATTCCAACGACAAAAATTCATACTACTGACGCCCGAAAGAATTGTCAAGTTCAAGAGTCATGCAATAGAAATATATGTGCTAAATGTAATATTAGGGGGAGGTCCCCCAGAACCGGACACTTAAGGAATAAACAAAATAGAAAAAAAAGTGTAATAGTTTAATTTGTTTATTTCACTTTAATAAACTCCCAACTATATACGTAATCAACACAGATACATCAGAATCCTCAAATGTTACTTTAAATGTAGTAGATAATTAAGAATAATTAACATATAAAAAAGACGTTTTCAAAAATGTCCCCTAATGACGGACAGCCATCTTTTCGTTCATTTTTACACTTAAAATGTTGATAAAGAAAACTAATCTTAATTATAATAAACTTTGATCACAATCAGGAACATTTTCTATAGAATCACAAAACTTTAATTGTACAACCTGCAAAAATCACAAATGTAGCTAACTTAGCCCTCCTCAACATCAGCACACCTTATCGATGGCTTTTTTCAATATTTCAGGTATTTTTCAGGTAAACCCAAATCGAGATGTGAAAATACCATCTCGATTTGGGTTTACCTATGTTGAAACTGAAAAACACATACAAAAATAATGACTTATAAAAACAAACTTGCTGTTAAACTGTCCGGTATTAGGGGACGTTGAGAGTGTCCGAACTTAGGGGCCCTTAGGTACATACAAAAAAAAAATCTCATTCACATTGTGTGTTATGAATCACAGAAAAAAACCCTTGAGTTATATCATATGAGTCCAATAGCAATAATAAGTAATAACAATGAATATCGTCCCATACTTTAAGTACTGTTTACAGACCCCAAAAAATTACTTGGAACAAAATTTTTACTAACTTCAAAATTTGCACCACACTCCACGACGAAGGAGCCATCATTAACTATTGGCACACCTCCCCCATACTTCACTTGGGAGAAGCTTTCTAACCGCGGTACAAGAAATAAATTGGCGCACTTCGTCGCACTGATTCAAATGCTGTCCGGCTTTAGGAGCCGTCCGGGCTTAGGGGACTTCCCCCTATATAACCAGACACCGTAAATCTAGTGTTAAACATCTTTGTCAAAATAGGAGAATAGGGGACCATCCAACTATATATTATCTGACCTCCGTCTTCTGACGCTCTTCTTGGGTGTAGAAAGTATCCGTTTTAAATGTTACAGTCTCTTTATTAAGTTTTCATGGATTTTTAATCCATTTCGCGTCCTTTAGGCAAGGAGATTGAGAGTTCTCAGAGTCATCTCGCACCGTTTGGCAGTTACAGGGTGATTCGTAAATCAGGAGGTAGCTTTATATGGCTAGTTTGATCTTTTTTTCTACGCATCGCAGCGACCCCAAACCGATCTCAAAAGATCACTATTTTAAAGCCCTTTCCAAAAAGTCCAAAACCACCCCCCTATCCCCAACCCCTTGGCCACAATCACCCCAGGAAGTTGAAAAAGGTAGTTTTTGTTCGCGATTTTTCACCTTTCGCCCCACTTTTCTCCGAAAGTCATGTTATTAACATACCTATTTTTTATTTTTCTTAAGTTACCTATCTAATTACCTTTCCAAAAAGGTGCAACATGCCCAGGTAGAAAAAGGATACGAAAATTTATTTACAAAAATCCTTTTACAGAATATCATGAAAATTTGAATTTTTAAGGAATTATTCGAATTTTTTCGCTGAAATAATAAAAACTAGCTGGTACCTGGGAGGATGTTTTAATTTCAGGGCTTTTGCAACCCCTTTCTACCTGGGCATGTTGCACCTTTTTGGAAAGGTAATTAGATAGGAACAAAAATTACTGTTTGAGATCGGTTTGGGGTCGCTGCGATGTATAGAAAAAAAGATAAAAATAGCCATATAAGGCAACATCCTGATTTATGAATAACCCTATAACTCCCAAACGGTGCGAGATGCCCCCCCCCACCCATACGATATTTTTCTTGTCTCGGCCTGACCTTTCACCTCCTGCAGTATTGACCTCCCACCCTGGAACACCCTGTATACAATAAATAGGGTGTTCAGAGGTGGGAGGTCAATACTGCAGGGGGTGAAAGGTCAGACTGTGACAAGCAAAAGATCGTATGGGTGGGGGGAAAGGAAAGGAAACAGCCAGTGGCTCAGCGTGGTAGTGTTCAAGGTGTTCACTGATCACCAGGACAAAAGTAACGTACGAAATATATCCCTATATATATATAAAATCGAAAGTTGGTTTGTTTGTTTGTTTGTTTGTTTGTTTGTTGCTCAATCACGCCTAAACGCTCGGTTCGATCATTTTCATTTTTTGAGTGAAGACACTACATATTCCGGCCTAACATATAGGCTACTTTTTATTCGCGGATTTCAAAATGGCGGATCCAAGATGGCGGCCAAAAATTTTAAATATCAAGAGATTGCCGTGAAAATTTGTATTTGGGGGTTTTCGGAGCTCCTGATTGCGAATCTACGCTCGAAATTTGGAAATTCAAGATGGCGGATCCAATATGGCGACTAATAATTTTCGAACTTCAACGAATTTAATTGAAAATTGGTACTATAGGAATCTTGAGGCCGCAAATTTCTAATCTACGAACAAAATTTGGAAATTCAAAATGGCGGGCCCACTATGTTTGTTGCTCAATCAATCAACCTTAACGCTTGGTCCAATCATTTCCATGTTTGAAGTGAAGGCACTACATATTGCGACCTAAGACATAGGCTACTTTTTATTTACGGGATTCAAAATGGCGGGCCCAAGATGGAGGCCAAAAATTGTAAATTTCAAGGAATTCCGATGAAAATTGGTATCTGGGGATTTTTGAAGGTCCTGATTGCGAATATGCATACTTTCGAAATTTAAAAATTCTAAATGGCGGATCAAATATGGCAACCCAAAATTTCCAAATTCAAGGAGTTTAAGTGAAAATTTGTACCAAGGGTACTTTGAGGGCACTATATTCGAATCAATTATCAGAATTTAGAAATTCAAAATGGCGGACCTAATGAGGTGACTGATTTTTTAGGAATCAAAAGAATTTTCATGCCAATTAGTGCAGAAGAAAATCAGTAGGACTAACTTCGAATCTGCTAATAAAATTTGGAAGTTCAAAATGGTCGAGCTAATATGTTTGTTGCTCAATCACGCCTGAACGTTTGGTTCGATTATTTTCGTTTTTCTAATGAAGACATTACATATTCTTATCTAAGACATAGATACTCACGGGACCCAGAATGGCGCGCCCAAGATGGCGGATGAAAATTGTAAATTTCAAGGGATTGTTACGAAAAGTGATGTCTACGGATTTTTGAAGGTCTTGATTTCGAATATACTTTTGAAACTTAAAAATTCAAGATGGTGGATCAAATATGACAACCAAAATTTCCGAATTTCAACGAATTTAAGTGAAAATTAATATCAAGGGTACTTTGAGGCTACTAAATTCGAATCTATTATCAGAATTGCGAAATTCAAAATGTCGGACCCAATATGAACCAATAATTTATTAAATATTCACAAGTGTAACAAAACATATAGGCAAACTATAACTTTTATAAGGAATAGGCAATCAACGTAAGATTTGCAGCTTTAATGTTTTCAATACGGCAACGATGAAATAGCGAACAAAATTTAATACACTTAATCACTTATTTAACACTTAACAACGGGAATATACATATATGTAAGTATACAATTGATTATGAGCCCTTCTGATATGGACCGTGGTACAAAATGCGTTTTGGGTGAATCACATCCAAAGATTTTAGTACTACTAAACTTTATTATCTGAATACTGAGCATTTTTTAAGTATTTAAACTAAGTAGTGCTTATGATGCACCGGGTGAAACCGGGTTACTCAGCTAGTAGACAAATAAAAATCTGAATTTCACATTTGTATTCAAATTAAATGGCACCTATTAAGGCCCAAACGAGACTGTTTTCCAGGAAAAGGAAAAGTATTTAATATTTTTGGTTTTTTCTAAAATTTTAACATGTATATTAATCTAATGAATTAAACCGATTTGTACTGTAGAGATATATAAACCGAGGATTTAATTTTATAAAGTGAACGAAACTTTCTAAATCGCTGAGCGGCTGAGATCGAAGGAATCCTTGCACTAGCCTTAACTATTATATAATGGTCTTAAGGCACCTTAAAATAGCTTAAGATTTCATGCGACAGCATGAAGTGCCATACTAATAACTATAATGGCTTTATCTAATCTTTCGTTAACTTTCTGAAATTTTCGGCAAATATTGAGCGAACGGTCGCGAGCGTACAAATCTTAAGGGATTTTAACAAAAGTGACGTTTGGTAAAAATTAAAATTCGAATTCTTTGGTGACGACATTTTTATTATTATTTTTGAAAAACTGCCCCACACTACGCATATTAAATTTGACTAACACGTTGTTGGTCCAGATTTTTTGACACTTTTGTCAAAGGGGTCTTAAGGCAATTATAGTTGAGCTTAAGATTTGACAGAAACTTAACCAATCTTAAAGAAATTCAAAGAAGAATCTTAAGGCGCCTTAAGACCATTATAAAATAGATAATACTAATTGCTCTCTATTCAATGCATGTAAAGAAAAGAGGGGGAAAGGAGCTGAGAATTCAATAATTTTAGACTCAATAGTTTTCATGTTTAATGAGCAATCATGTCATTAATGCCTTGACTTTCAGAATTGTAAATTGATTTGGCTGCGACTGTGTGATTATTTTGTCTTATAAATAATAGGTAATTGATAAAATGGAAGCTTACATTATTGAAGATATCTTAAAAACGTTTCAACAATTGAAAACTCTTCTATTGTCAGGCAAGATATACCGAAAGTTGACATGAAAGATGAGAGACAAATTTGAGAATGAGTCCACTGTAACCCAGCAACCATTTATGACAAAAATAAGTGGATAACGGGTTTTCTTATATTATATATTATATAATCTTATATTATAAAAATAATTATTGCTACTAAATTTTAATAAATTAACCTTGCTTGCTTACTTGCTTTTTGTTATAAATAATTCTAATTTAATAGTTCGTATTTAAAGTGATCCACGCCACGCGTAAGAGCAAGAGGTGTGGGCACAGCTATAACATTATTCGATAGAAAAAAACCTGAAAAAACTACATTGTTTGCAACTTTCGTCACGTAATCGAAAACGATCTGGATTGTTTGAATTTAGAATGACTTCACATGGAGACAGAACACGTCAAGTGAGCACCCCCAAAAACCACTAAGTCGTCGATTTATTATGAAACATAGATCAAATGAATGCCTATACCAATTCTAAACATAGCCCCAACCAATTTTGCAAATTTTGCAAAATTTCATTTTTAATTGTTTTTACGGATGTTTAAATATTTTGATTACTTTTCATGAAAACATTAATTTATTGGACACCTTTCAACGAAATGTTATGAAAAGAGATTCAGAGATTCTTAGAAGTTTATATTTTCAAATGAAATAAACAATTCGTTTTATTTATTTACCTATTTATTTATAATAATTAAATAAACAATTGAATTTTGACGTGATAACGTCTTATAAATCGGTCGACCCGAGAGTCATTTACGAAAACTGTAGTAACGCCGAGCCGGTAACGTGAACAGGATTATGAGGAAATCTTATTAGAAATTAAAAAGACAACGTTTCATTTCAATATGAAAATTCATTATAAACTAGCTGAGTAACCCGGTTTCACCCGGTGCATCATAAACACTACTTAGTTTAAATACTTAAAAAATGCTCAGTATTCAGATAATAAAGTTTAGTAGTACTAAAATCTTTGGATGTGATTCACCCAAAACGCATTTTGTACCACGGTCCATATCAGAAGGGCTCATAATCTATTGTATACTTACATATATGTATATTCCCGTTGTTAAGTGTTAAATAAGTGATTAAGTGTATTAAATTTTGTTCGCTATTTCATCGTTGCCGTATTGAAAACATTAAAGCTGCAAATCTTACGTTGATTGCCTATTCATTATAAAAGTTATAGTTTGCCTATATGTTTTGTTACACTTGTGAATATTTAATAAATTATTGGTTCATATTGGGTCCGACATTTTGAATTTCGCAATTCTGATAATAGATTCGAATTTAGTAGCCTCAAAGTACCCTTGATATTAATTTTCACTTAAATTCGTTGAAATTCGGAAATTTTGGTTGTCATATTTGATCCACCATCTTGAGTTTTTAAGTTTCAAAAGTATATTCGAAATCAGGACCTTCAAAAATTCGTAGACATCACCTTTCGTGGCAATCCCTTGAAATTTACAATTTTCATCCGCCATCTTGGGCGCGCCATTCTGGGTCCCGTGAGTATCTATGTCTTAGATAAGAATATGTAATGTCTTCATTAGAAAAACGAAAATAATCGAACCAAACGTTCAGGCGTGATTGAGCAACAAACATATTAGCTCGACCATTTTGAACTTCCAAATTTTGTTAGCAGATTCGAAGTTAGTGCTACTGATTTTCTTCTGCACTAATTGGCATGAAAATTCTTTTGATTCCTAAAAAATCAGTCTCCTCATTAGGTCCGCCATTTTGAATTTCTAAATTCTGATAATTGATTCGAATTTAATGCCCTCAAAGTACCCTTGGTACAAATTTTCACTTAAACTCCTTGAATTTGGAAATTTTGGGTTGCCATATTTGATCCGCCATTTAGAATTTTTAAATTTCGAAAGTATGCATATTCGCAATCAGGACCTTCAAAAATCCCTAGATACCAATTTTCATCGGAATTCCTTGAAATTTACAATTTTTGGCCGCCATCTTGGGCCCGCCATTTTGAATCCCGTGAATAAAAAGTAGCCTATGTCTTAGGTCGCAATATGTAGTGCCTTCACTTCAAACATGGAAATGATTGGACCAAGCGTTAAGGTTGATTGATTGAGCAACAAACATAGTGGGCCCGCCATTTTGAATTTCCAAATTTTGTTCGTAGATTAGAAATTTGCGGCCTCAAGATTCCTATAGTACCAATTGTCAATTAAATTCGTTGAAGTTCGAAAATTATTAGTCGCCATATTGGATCCGCCATCTTGAATTTCCAAATTTCGAGCGTAGAATCGCAATCAGGAGGTCCGAAAACCCCCAAATACAAATTTTCACGGCAATCTCTTGATATTTACAATTTTTGGCCGCCATCTTGGATCCGCCATTAAAAGTAGCCTATATGTTAGGCCGGAATATGTAGTGTCTTCACTCAAAAAATGAAAATGATCGAACCGAGCGTTTAGGCGTGATTGAGCAACAAACAAACAAACAAACAAACAAACCAACTTTCGATTTTATATATATATAGGGATTCTAAGGAGTGGGAACTAGAAGAATTTCCTCTTACATCAACGAAACAATTAGCCTATCCAATAAATTAGAAATTTAATAAGAAACCTATTTGAAATTAAAAAGACTTCTTATTCCTTTCAATAGGATGTTCTTGTTAATTAAACGAAAATTGTAAGATCCCCTCTTAAGAAATGCATGTTTAAACTTGTTCAGTTAGATACCGCACTGAGAAAAATCATTTTAATCCTTTGTTTTAATAAACTTACACAACAAACAAGACGTTGTCACGTAAACATCGATCGTAAACCGACTTTACAGACAACCAACTTTTTAATCATGTTCTCATGTTTCGATTCTTTGGAATATGGGCTCAAAATGTTCCTCGGACTTTAAACTATACGATTCCGCGAAAAAATTTGACTCCCCGACTCATTCTGTAACTCGGCATCAATTTTCTTCGATGCAGGTTTTTTTTCACTCTACGCTAGAGCGCCTGAGCTCACGTTCTCCGTACACCGAGAAATTAAATCACGTCTTTTTGGTTATTCGGGTGATTGTAACTTTTTCAACTTCGGAATATATTTTACTAACTATATTATTGCATCTATGGGATTAAAATTGTGGAACTGTCGCGTATTCTTGACAGTTTTAGTATCTGCAAAACGTTGCATCAATTTTCTTTCATTTGAATCATGATCCTGTTAACAGAATCTGAAACTTATTTTTTTTTTTTAAACTAGTAATAGTGTTCTCTTGTTATAACAAACACGAGAACATTATACGAATGGGCGAGCAATTTTTTCAAAATTCCGAGAAATTAATGTTTTCATTAAAAGTAATCGAAATATTTAAACATCCGTAAAAACAATAAAAAATAAAATTTTGCAAAATTGTTTGGGGCTA
The DNA here is from genome assembly GCA_951509405.1 of Machimus rusticus. Lineage (NCBI taxonomy): Eukaryota > Metazoa > Arthropoda > Insecta > Diptera > Asilidae > Machimus > Machimus rusticus. The sequence continues at coordinate 14,065,280 of OX608050.1, forward strand.
TGTTTAGTATTGGTATAGGCATTCATTTGATCTATGTTTCATAAAAATCGACGACATAGTGTTTTTTGGGGGTGCTCACTTGACGTGTTGTCTCATGCCAATAATTTTGTTTACCTTTGATTTCTGGCTCTTTGGTATCGTACGACTTTGGAACTATTATTTATTTATTATATAATAAGTATTTTGCGATTTCCTTATCATTTGTTTGTTTGTATTCTATAATTTTAAGCAACGCTCAACGAATTATTGAACCAAATTTCGCCCCATCCAAAATCGTAGAGTACTTAATAATGCAATATTCTTTTATGTGTGTTTCCATTACAATTGTAATCAATTTTTTGTTTTTACTTTCACAAGTTGATATGAAAATGAAGTTATGTTAAATAATGAAATACGGTTTAGCTATAGCGGGAATTTAAAATTACTGAGTACAGTACAAGAAAACGAAAATTCGGCTAAAAGTGATTTATAAATGCTGCTTGATTAAATTTAAATAAGGTCTTTAAAAACATTGTTGTCACAGTTATTAATAAAATTAATAATATATATATTGGTATTATAATAACAGCTTTTTTCTTCTTGATTAGACACATTGACCCAAAATTGAGTTATCTATACAAAACACGTTTAAACATGCCTTATACCAGCGACACAAACTGAAATTTAGAATTTCGAGCGTACTCAATTTCACAATACTATTGTATTGTTTTGAAATTAGAGTCAAATTTATGTCAAAATTTCTTTTTAATAGAATATTTGCCTGAAACTTTTTTAAAAAAATCAGAGGTGATATGATATATTTCTGAAATTAAGAACAGTCGAAATTCTAAATTTCGGTTGGTGTGTCGCTGGTATTAGTAAATTGCCTAAAGCGTCGATCATATAATGTAAATGAGTCAAACGCAAAAATAATGTTCGGGCAGTGTAAAAGAAAAAACCAGCCAAGTGCGAGTCGGACTCGCACACCGAGGGTTCCGTACAAACCTGTAGATATATAAGTAAAAGTTCACCCATCACGACAATCGAGTCATAGTTATGGTATTTTTATTGCAAATATACACATATATATACCAAATTGCTGTTTCTTTTGATTGCCTTGACATAGAAGTTTGATTTTGTTACATCTTAATACCCTTGACACACTATGGCTGAAATTTAGAATTTCGATCTCAATTTCGCGACCCCCTGACACACTGCTGTTCAATTTGAAATGTAAAATTCAATTTCAAATGTAAAATTTTACAAAACTGGAGAAAATGGACAGCGACAGCCTGATTTTCAATTTAATTAACCAGCAAAACATAGATTTTTTACATATAGCAGACTTAATGTTGCACCAAAATAAATTAAAAAAAGTTTGGGAAGAGAAGGACAACAGGATTAAAAGATTGCAAATACAATTTTTGACGTTTCCAAATATTTCCTGATGGTTTAGTAGCCTGTTTTTCAGTTTGCAAACTCAATTTCGCATGAAATTGAGTACGAACAGCTTCATTTCCAAATTGCTTGAAATGTAGGTCGAAATGGAGAAAAGAGCCGAAATTCTAAATTTCAGCCATAGTGTGTCAAGGGTATAAAGGTATTATAGACCTGAGTATTTGATATGAATTTCAATTTAATACCTCTACGCGTTCATGAGGAAAGGGGTAGTAAGTTTAAAATTATTAAAAATATTTTTATTATATGGTGTAACTTAAAATTTACGGTTTTCGCAATATTTCCTTTATATGTGCTATAAAACGTTGTTTCGTACCAAATTTCAACCCTGTAGGTTTTGATTCCCTTGCGAGTCTCGGAAATTTGCGGAAATTTGCGGCATAAACGGCTGTATCTTTTGATTGCGTTGGCTTAGAAGTTTGATTTTTTCACAGCTCCAAGGGACAGTAGACCTGAGTATTTTATATAAATTCCAGCTTGATACCTCCACGCGTTCCTGAGAAAAAGGGTGTTGACAGACAGACAGACGGACGGACGCACAGACAACAAAGTGATCTTATAAGGGTTCCGTCTTTTCCTTTCGAGGTACGGAACCCTAAAAACAATTTTGTTTTTGTTCTTTTTTATTTAATTTTTTTTTTGATGAATTACAAATAAAGCACCCATCAAGATTTACCCTATCCATAACTTTGTTAAATTCTAAATTTTATTTTAAGCTCTATGATTGAAGCACAAATAATTTGGGAAAAAAGAATTTTCCACGGAAATTTAGAGGTTATTTTTGAATGATTGGAGGAAAAATGAATTCATTATTGTAATTAAAAATAGGTAGTACTAAGTTATATTGCTTTTAATTGACCTAATTAAAGTAATCTTGTATAAAAGACTATTTTTCGTATTTTCTGTGGAATTTTTGATCTCTTCTGTGGTCAGATAAAATTGAAAATCTCCGTCTTTTCAGTCAATTTGGGTGAACGCTATTTATCTAGTAACCAACATGTCCATTTACAAATTAATAAGAAACATAAAACAAATCGGTGCTGATTTTAACTTATTATATTTATATGTATGTGATGTCGGGTTGTGGTAAGAAACGGCTGCGTTACATAACATATATGTGATGGTTGGTAACGAACGAGTTAAAAAATGTTTAGTAATTTTTAAAAATTTTCTAAAAAGCTAACTAACATTCCGGGGTTGTGGGTTCGATTCCCACATGAAATACCTTGGTTAAAAACTAAAAATCTCATCTCTCAAAAAACAAAAAATATAAAAAACAAAATTCACAAGAAAGCGCCATATGGGCTAAGTTCCCGAGTGCGCGAAAGAAAGAATTAATTCTACCTTGTAAAAAAAAAAAAAGAAAAATATTCTATATTTCATCCCGGTAATTTTCTTGTACTTTTATTTAGACAGATAGATAAATAGATAAATTATAATAAGATAGATAAATAGATAAATAAATAAATAAATGCTGAATATATGTGCCTAAAAAGAAATCTACCAAACATTATGAGTGACTACTATGTACTTATAAAATTTTTACAATTGCATCGCGACAAAATCAAACTACCAACTAGGAGGAAAATATTTTAAGTAAGAGATTTAGTAAGTTGATTTAAAAAATTCGTGCTCCCACTACATAGAATGTAATTCTACATTTCGCTTATCCGTTTAAAACTAAATGAAAAATGTAAAATATGTAAGTGTCGTAAAGTAATTAGTTTTACTTTACGACACTTACATAGTGTACTACAAACTCATGGTTGGAGGTTGAAAAAGCATTCGTAAAGTAAATAGAAATTTATTGCATTCTGCACGTCTGGTAACAAGACTAAACCATTTGCTGGACTATTCATCATTCATTAAAGAAAGTTGAATTTTTTGGGGATGAATTTGCCATTAGTGCCACTTGTCATCAAAATAGTAGGTAGTAACTAATTTAGAGTTTGCATAACGACTGCTCTTTTGATGTTTCTATATGTATATATGTTAAGTTATCATTGATATAACAAGGGTGTTTTATGCTGTTTAATACTAGACTAGACTACAATTCAATGAAATATTCGCCTTTTATGTTTAGAGAGGCTTTTTCACTGAAAATGAGAATATAAGTAATCAGAGAGTATAACCATTAATAAAAAAGAATCAATTCTTATATACATATTAGATATGTATGTATATTACAGTATAGCGACAATTATTAAGATTGAACGATTACACAGACCTACAAATTAATTTTTTTTTCCTTTTTTGATTTCAGTGTTGATTTATTGGGTTTTGGGACCTCCTAATTACGAATATGAAGTTGGTTTGTTTCTATCACATCAGAATTTTTCACAATATTCCTATTTATAAAAATCATGTAAAAATTGGGGTATTCAAGAAAAACAACAATCAGAAGTAAAGAATTAACTGAGTAGTTAGTATTATTTTTATTAATCGAATATTTATTGTCACGATGAACATTTTAAAATACTACAGAGGCTTGTGGAACCTTTTCTTTTTTTCTGTAAAGCTTCTGTTGAGCGATTTTCTCTTGTGAGTCCGGTTTGGAAATATATTTTTTTCAGAAAGTCCGTTATGGTATTTTATTGTTTTAACACCAAATACGCCCCATAAATGAAACAAAAACATTCACCGGAATTAATACATTCACGCGAAGCCATGTTAAAAGTATTTGCGTTAGTATACGTCCGATTTATAAAATTGAATTGACGTTAATTTTGCCCACAACTTTATATAAATAGGTGAAATGAGGATCTTGGTTGATAAACTAATGATACGAGTATATGTATGTGACATATAAGAATAAAAAAAATTTTAAATACCCTAATTAGCTTATTACGAGTATATGCTTACTAGTACGTATACGGGTATTGCAGCTGCGTTTTGTTGAAGTTTTTCTAAGAATTCAAAGAAATATATATCTTTTTCATTAACTTAATAGGGCAATGATCCATTGCGATCAGCCAAACTTCATTTTATATCATAATTATAAGTTTCACTAAACTCAAGAAAATTTCCTATAGAAAAATTTATGCAAAATAAAAAAAAAATAAAACTAAAATTCTGACGTGATGGAATTTTTTTACTATTTTTCTCGTAATTAGCACACAAAAATCTAGGAGAGACACTACTTGAATTTCAAAAAGGAAATCCGTTGTAGGTCTGTGTTATTCTTACATTAATACTAATTATTAGAAATCAATTTAAGTTTTTTTTTTTTTTAAATCTAAAATGAAACTTACACATGAGTTTTTTTTTTGACAAGTAGATAAGCTATGCCGGTTCGAGCGCAAAATCCCCGTGTATTTTTAAAGGGAGGTCAAAATTCTCAAAACGGTCCCAAAAGCTCGTCATCTACGTCTACGAGCAGTTTTAAGGCTGAAAGCTCTCTCTTGTGTGTATCGGGGTTCGGGTCTTTGCTATTTTGCAGTCCGCCATCTACCAGAGTAAGCTCAAGTTTTTCTAGAATGCGTGTGCTTAGAGCGTATGTGGTTATCTGGGTTCAGGTCTTTGCTAATTTTGCGATCCGCCATCTTCCGGCGTAAGCTCACGTTGCGTGTGCTTGGAGTTTATGTGGTGTATCAGGTTCGGGACTTTGCTATTTTTTCAGCCCTTTCATCTACCAAAATAACTTAAAGTTTTAGAATGTGCGTGGGATGCCGCTCTCCCGCTGAAAGTTTTACCCTATCCTTTGCTAGTTGGAAGCGAACGTGGATGCCTCGATCATGTTACGTGTCATCATAAATCGCAGGGTACTTGAACTTGAGCACTTGAATGTGTCATCCAAGCATAATTTACGCAATTTTGCGGGTACGCATGTGGTTTTGTTTATGTTACATATGTGAAGTCTTATCAGTAATGTGTCTGTAATTTGATCCCTTTAAGGAAACGTTTTACATTAGACTAGGAATTTGAGGATATGAAGGATCAAGCCTGAACATGCTATGAGGGCACATGTGGCTTTGTTTATGCTATCTGGTCTGTAATTTGCCCCCTTTAAGGACTCGTTTTAAATTAGACTAGGAATTTAGGATTATATTTAGGTATGAAGGATCATATCTGAACATGTTTCAAGTACACAGGTGGCTTTGTTTATGCTATCTGGTCTGTAATTTGATCCCTTTAAGGACGCGTTTTAAATTAGACTAGGAATTTGCGGATATGCAGGATCATGTCTGAACATGTTTCAAGTACGCATGCAGCTTTGTTTATGTTGAGGGGTTCTTATTTCCAGGAATTGATTCTCGTTTCAACGTGGGTTTATTTTTTGCTGTTTTATTTTACTTGGGGAAAATTTTTTCTTCACATTTGAGATCCCCGCACGGGAGTATAAATAGCGCTCCTCGAAAATATGTCATTCATCGGTTGATCGTCGTGGTCGCGTTAAGCAAAGATTTCAAATTTAATATTGTGCGGTTTATTAAAGTACGACCGAGGAGTTATTTTATGTGAAAAATATCTAAATGAGAATTTGGATTTGGAAGTGTTTTGTGACTTACTGGTGTGCACAAAATTGTCAGATTTTCTTGTGAACTTGAAAGATTTTCTGCCTGAAAATCTAGTGTTAAAATACAAAGCGCCTCGTCCTGAAGGTTCTAATATTCATGACTATATTAATTGCACTGTTTGTGGGTTAGGGGAAGAACTTCGTGATTGTTTTTTGGATATACCTCTTACCAGAGAAAATGAGACAGAAAACTAGCAGTGAAAGAGACAGAATGTAAAAGTTACTATAAAAGGAGAGCCCTACCAGATCTAGTTCAGTTCATCAAGTGTTTCAAAGTGATCAGCTTAAATAGAAGAAATAAAAACAGTGAAAATGGTTCAACAACCGCAGAAGATAAGACGCATCATCGCCGAAGAAACATCAGGTATCCAAACAAATAGCAGAGCATTAGAAGCGCTAAACAATTATGAGATTAAACCCGTGCTTCCATACATCAAAGTATCTGAGATGGAGCAGCATACAGCTTATAAAATACATGGAATCCGGAAAATTACAACAAAATATGGAGATCGCATCATAGTGGAGTTCCAGAATAATCAAATGTTTCTGCCGGCTAGATATGGCAACTTACCAGACAGCATACTGGAGGAAATCAGGAATCAGGGCAATTTCTACGTAACAAACTTGGGTCCTCTTGGTAACACATTCATCCTAAGCTTTACTCAACATGACAGCGCAGAAAACTTTACTTTGTCATACTTTGCACCCAATAACTATTACGTCAATTATTAAAAAATAAAATATATTATATAAAACAAAAACCATCTTTCATATTACCCCATAATATTCCCTGGCCCTCCCCAAGCTCTATAAAATGGAATGTAATACCAACTAAAGGTTAGTTTGCATAAGGTTCTGGTAATGAGCAGTTGGTATAAAGATTCTACTAAGAAGCTAGAGGTAGACGTGGGGCAAAGGAAAAATAAATTAAAGAATTAAAGTACCATCAAGTCAGGACAAGTATCTGAAAGTAAGATCACTTCTACCAAAAGTTAAAAGATAATAATAAGAAGTGAGTATTGAAAACCAATTTCCCAACCAACCAACCAAGCCAACTAAATATTTCAGATGAATATTAAAGAATTCCTTGACAATTACTCTATTATTCTGCTAGAAGAGCATAAGGAAAGAATAGAAAAAGTCTATCAATATCTTCGCCAATACGAAAATGTTGACAAAGTAATTTCTAAATATGGTAAGCATTACATCAGCTGCTCCTGGTCAAACGATGATGTAACTGCAGGACCAGATACCTGTGAATGTCATACTGTAGAATGGTACAACAAAGAAATTCAGCACCTCATCAATTTTTACATGAGAATCATAAGAAACAGCTGTGGAGAATGCCGAAAAGGATTCGGTTTATACTGACACATGTGTCAAACTTTACCCATAGAGTTAGTCGTAAGGGTGAATGACATATACATCTTCAACACAAATGAAATACTGGAACCAATATTGGACCAAAACCATCGTGAAAAAATATATAAAACAAGAATGAGTGAGGAAAATAAAACGCTAGTTTATATGTTAAAATGTCTTTTTATTTTTATTAATTACAATGAAAACAAATAGTTCTTAATTTTTTCAATTTCTCCATTAATGTATAGAGTTAGATTATTTACAGTTTCTTGAATATTTTTATGTAATTCATAGTGTTGCTTTCTTATTTGTGTATCAACATAATTTTTAGTTGTAGCGTCAGCATTTGTCTTAGGTTCTTTAAGATTTGTGATGTGTTTGAATGTCAAATCAAAGTTTCCTTTCGGAGTTAAAAGAAATCCAATTCCTGCAGGTCCAATGGAGCCTTGTTCACCAGCAGCACCAGGTTTTCCGGGAGGGCCAGGGGGGCCAGGAGGGCCAGGAGGGCCAGGGGGACCGGGAGGATCCTGTTTAAGCCTACTACTTCTTATTGAGCGACCAAACTTGTCAACGTCCATTTTCGAAATGATATATAATTTCATATATGTAGATATTTATTCAATTATATCAGCTTTCCGCAGCTCCTCAATAATTGCTACTATTTCATTATCATGGCTGTTATTACCAGCTTGTTTTGATGCTATTAGTATACGAAGTCGGTCCACTAATTCATTTGGATCATCCCAATAGACATATTCAATGTTTTCCTTTGGAATTCTCATTATCCCCATCCCTCTGTGTGGTTTAGGAGTGTGAATCAATTTCTTTATTATGTTTTTATATTTGTAGGTATTTGTTCCCTTTATTTGCTTATTTTCATTAAAATCACGCCTGTGCGTGCATGTGTCGCTTAAAATTGATTGATAATTGACCAAGTCTTCTTTATTGTAACCAGTGGGACGTTTCATAAAAATCAGCTCAGATAAACCTTTGGTTATCTTGTATGGTCTATCACCAATCACAAAATGTTCATCCTCAACTTTCAATGTTGAATTACCAATCTTCCATCCATCGCTGCTGCTATAATGCACACCATAAGTTTTATCAACTTTCTCATTACTGCTGCTAACTAGTTCCTTATATTTATTAAATATTTGATTGGATGAACTTTGTTCTTTTAATGTTAATGATTGTATTGGTGTAGCAAACTCTTCATTCTCAGAATCATCATAACTGTCATCTTTTTCCTCCTCCTCTCTATCCTCATCATCATCCTCTAATGCTGATAGAGGAGTACTAGTAAATTGCATCTTTAAATATTTTCGTGCTGAGGGAGTATATGTTTCATCATTTCTTGAGCTGTTCTCTTGTTTAGGCTCAAAGGTATTTTCTTCTTTGGGTTCAAGCTTAACTGATGATGTAAGTTCTTTAAGTGTGTTGGTGATTGGCTTAAAGGTTTCCTCCAAATGAGTTTCTGCCTCGATTTTACCAGCCTTGAACGCTTTATATTTCTTTCGAATAGCATTGCTCGTCTTTATAATATCTTTTATCAGCTTTTCATCCATTTTACTCTTTAGTTTAGAGATATATAGGTAGTCAACTACACAGACAGTTATACAGCTAGACAGCTATACAGCATGTTTTTAAACAGCTTGTTTTAATACAGCCTGTTTTTTATATAGCTTGTTTTTAAACAGTCTGTTTTTTATATAGCCTGTTTTAAACAGCCTGTTTTTATACAGCCTGTTTTTTATATAGTCTGTATTTATACAGCTATACAGACTGGTACAGAGCTATTGAACATATAACTGTATCGATATGAGTACTTCAACCGACTGATGATGATAATTGAATTGCACTTTCTTTTATAGACTCATGAAGATATCAAATCCTTTTCGATATCAACTATTATTCAGAGGACTATACATATCAATTACTAAGAATCCTTATTTGTCCACCCAACATTTGCACAAGCTTTTCGGAACTTTCAAACGACATATCAGTATTAACATGATCATTCTAAATATGCTTCAGGTTCAAGTTATCATGCTTAAACAAGATGAGCAAGTTTGTATTATCTCGAATCAGATGCTTTGGTATACGAGTATATGTTTGACAAAGCTGCAAACTATAAATTGCTTTATACCAACCTATGCAAAGTATGCTCTAATATTATCCCGTTTATCAGAAGCCACATCATCAAAGATAAATATTGACGTTACCATTGTTTCATCCAGATGTGTAGCAGCTATACAGCCTGTACAGCCTGCTTAAAAACAGCCTGTACAGCCTGTACAGCCTGCTTAAAAACAGCCTGTACAGCCTGTACAGCCTGTACAGCCTGCTTAAAAACAGCCTGTACAGCCTGCTTAAAAACAGCCTGTACAGCATGTACAGCATGTACAGGCTGTTTTTAAGCAGGCTGTGCAGGCTGTACATGCTGTTTTTAAGCAGGCTGTACAGGCTGTACAGGCTGTTTTTAAGCAGGCTGTACAGGCTGTACATGCTGTACAGGCTGTTTTTAAGCAGGCTGTACAGGCTGTTTTTAAGCAGGCTGTACAGGCTGTACAGGCTGTACAGGCTGTTTTTAAGCAGGCTGTACAGGCTGTACAGGCTGTTTTTAAGCAGGCTGTACAGGCTGTATAGCTGCTACACATCTGGATGAAACAATGGTAACGTCAATATTTATCTTTGATGATGTGGCTTCTGATAAACGGGATAATATTAGAGCATACTTTGCATAGGTTGGTATAAAGCAATTTATAGTTTGCAGCTTTGTCAAACATATACTCGTATACCAAAGCATCTGATTCGAGATAATACAAACTTGCTCATCTTGTTTAAGCATGATAACTTGAACCTGAAGCATATTTAGAATGATCATGTTAATACTGATATGTCGTTTGAAAGTTCCGAAAAGCTTGTGCAAATGTTGGGTGGACAAATAAGGATTCTTAGTAATTGATATGTATAGTCCTCTGAATAATAGTTGATATCGAAAAGGATTTGATATCTTCATGAGTCTATAAAAGAAAGTGCAATTCAATTATCATCATCAGTCGGTTGAAGTACTCATATCGATACAGTTATATGTTCAATAGCTCTGTACCAGTCTGTATAGCTGTATAAATACAGACTATATAAAAAACAGGCTGTATAAAAACAGGCTGTTTAAAACAGGCTATATAAAAAACAGACTGTTTAAAAACAAGCTATATAAAAAACAGGCTGTATTAAAACAAGCTGTTTAAAAACATGCTGTATAGCTGTCTAGCTGTATAACTGTCTGTGTAGTTGACTACCTATATATCTCTAAACTAAAGAGTAAAATGGATGAAAAGCTGATAAAAGATATTATAAAGACGAGCAATGCTATTCGAAAGAAATATAAAGCGTTCAAGGCTGGTAAAATCGAGGCAGAAACTCATTTGGAGGAAACCTTTAAGCCAATCACCAACACACTTAAAGAACTTACATCATCAGTTAAGCTTGAACCCAAAGAAGAAAATACCTTTGAGCCTAAACAAGAGAACAGCTCAAGAAATGATGAAACATATACTCCCTCAGCACGAAAATATTTAAAGATGCAATTTACTAGTACTCCTCTATCAGCATTAGAGGATGATGATGAGGATAGAGAGGAGGAGGAAAAAGATGACAGTTATGATGATTCTGAGAATGAAGAGTTTGCTACACCAATACAATCATTAACATTAAAAGAACAAAGTTCATCCAATCAAATATTTAATAAATATAAGGAACTAGTTAGCAGCAGTAATGAGAAAGTTGATAAAACTTATGGTGTGCATTATAGCAGCAGCGATGGATGGAAGATTGGTAATTCAACATTGAAAGTTGAGGATGAACATTTTGTGATTGGTGATAGACCATACAAGATAACCAAAGGTTTATCTGAGCTGATTTTTATGAAACGTCCCACTGGTTACAATAAAGAAGACTTGGTCAATTATCAATCAATTTTAAGCGACACATGCACGCACAGGCGTGATTTTAATGAAAATAAGCAAATAAAGGGAACAAATACCTACAAATATAAAAACATAATAAAGAAATTGATTCACACTCCTAAACCACACAGAGGGATGGGGATAATGAGAATTCCAAAGGAAAACATTGAATATGTCTATTGGGATGATCCAAATGAATTAGTGGACCGACTTCGTATACTAATAGCATCAAAACAAGCTGGTAATAACAGCCATGATAATGAAATAGTAGCAATTATTGAGGAGCTGCGGAAAGCTGATATAATTGAATAAATATCTACATATATGAAATTATATATCATTTCGAAAATGGACGTTGACAAGTTTGGTCGCTCAATAAGAAGTAGTAGGCTTAAACAGGATCCTCCCGGTCCCCCTGGCCCTCCTGGCCCTCCTGGCCCCCCTGGCCCTCCCGGAAAACCTGGTGCTGCTGGTGAACAAGGCTCCATTGGACCTGCAGGAATTGGATTTCTTTTAACTCCGAAAGGAAACTTTGATTTGACATTCAAACACATCACAAATCTTAAAGAACCTAAGACAAATGCTGACGCTACAACTAAAAATTATGTTGATACACAAATAAGAAAGCAACACTATGAATTACATAAAAATATTCAAGAAACTGTAAATAATCTAACTCTATACATTAATGGAGAAATTGAAAAAATTAAGAACTATTTGTTTTCATTGTAATTAATAAAAATAAAAAGACATTTTAACATATAAACTAGCGTTTTATTTTCCTCACTCATTCTTGTTTTATATATTTTTTCACGATGGTTTTGGTCCAATATTGGTTCCAGTATTTCATTTGTGTTGAAGATGTATATGTCATTCACCCTTACGACTAACTCTATGGGTAAAGTTTGACACATGTGTCAGTATAAACCGAATCCTTTTCGGCATTCTCCACAGCTGTTTCTTATGATTCTCATGTAAAAATTGATGAGGTGCTGAATTTCTTTGTTGTACCATTCTACAGTATGACATTCACAGGTATCTGGTCCTGCAGTTACATCATCGTTTGACCAGGAGCAGCTGATGTAATGCTTACCATATTTAGAAATTACTTTGTCAACATTTTCGTATTGGCGAAGATATTGATAGACTTTTTCTATTCTTTCCTTATGCTCTTCTAGCAGAATAATAGAGTAATTGTCAAGGAATTCTTTAATATTCATCTGAAATATTTAGTTGGCTTGGTTGGTTGGTTGGGAAATTGGTTTTCAATACTCACTTCTTATTATTATCTTTTAACTTTTGGTAGAAGTGATCTTACTTTCAGATACTTGTCCTGACTTGATGGTACTTTAATTCTTTAATTTATTTTTCCTTTGCCCCACGTCTACCTCTAGCTTCTTAGTAGAATCTTTATACCAACTGCTCATTACCAGAACCTTATGCAAACTAACCTTTAGTTGGTATTACATTCCATTTTATAGAGCTTGGGGAGGGCCAGGGAATATTATGGGGTAATATGAAAGATGGTTTTTGTTTTATATAATATATTTTATTTTTTAATAATTGACGTAATAGTTATTGGGTGCAAAGTATGACAAAGTAAAGTTTTCTGCGCTGTCATGTTGAGTAAAGCTTAGGATGAATGTGTTACCAAGAGGACCCAAGTTTGTTACGTAGAAATTGCCCTGATTCCTGATTTCCTCCAGTATGCTGTCTGGTAAGTTGCCATATCTAGCCGGCAGAAACATTTGATTATTCTGGAACTCCACTATGATGCGATCTCCATATTTTGTTGTAATTTTCCGGATTCCATGTATTTTATAAGCTGTATGCTGCTCCATCTCAGATACTTTGATGTATGGAAGCACGGGTTTAATCTCATAATTGTTTAGCGCTTCTAATGCTCTGCTATTTGTTTGGATACCTGATGTTTCTTCGGCGATGATGCGTCTTATCTTCTGCGGTTGTTGAACCATTTTCACTGTTTTTATTTCTTCTATTTAAGCTGATCACTTTGAAACACTTGATGAACTGAACTAGATCTGGTAGGGCTCTCCTTTTATAGTAACTTTTACATTCTGTCTCTTTCACTGCTAGTTTTCTGTCTCATTTTCTCTGGTAAGAGGTATATCCAAAAAACAATCACGAAGTTCTTCCCCTAACCCACAAACAGTGCAATTAATATAGTCATGAATATTAGAACCTTCAGGACGAGGCGCTTTGTATTTTAACACTAGATTTTCAGGCAGAAAATCTTTCAAGTTCACAAGAAAATCTGACAATTTTGTGCACACCAGTAAGTCACAAAACACTTCCAAATCCAAATTCTCATTTAGATATTTTTCACATAAAATAACTCCTCGGTCGTACTTTAATAAACCGCACAATATTAAATTTGAAATCTTTGCTTAACGCGACCACGACGATCAACCGATGAATGACATATTTTCGAGGAGCGCTATTTATACTCCCGTGCGGGGATCTCAAATGTGAAGAAAAAATTTTCCCCAAGTAAAATAAAACAGCAAAAAATAAACCCACGTTGAAACGAGAATCAATTCCTGGAAATAAGAACCCCTCAACATAAACAAAGCTGCATGCGTACTTGAAACATGTTCAGACATGATCCTGCATATCCGCAAATTCCTAGTCTAATTTAAAACGCGTCCTTAAAGGGATCAAATTACAGACCAGATAGCATAAACAAAGCCACCTGTGTACTTGAAACATGTTCAGATATGATCCTTCATACCTAAATATAATCCTAAATTCCTAGTCTAATTTAAAACGAGTCCTTAAAGGGGGCAAATTACAGACCAGATAGCATAAACAAAGCCACATGTGCCCTCATAGCATGTTCAGGCTTGATCCTTCATATCCTCAAATTCCTAGTCTAATGTAAAACGTTTCCTTAAAGGGATCAAATTACAGACACATTACTGATAAGACTTCACATATGTAACATAAACAAAACCACATGCGTACCCGCAAAATTGCGTAAATTATGCTTGGATGACACATTCAAGTGCTCAAGTTCAAGTACCCTGCGATTTATGATGACACGTAACATGATCGAGGCATCCACGTTCGCTTCCAACTAGCAAAGGATAGGGTAAAACTTTCAGCGGGAGAGCGGCATCCCACGCACATTCTAAAACTTTAAGTTATTTTGGTAGATGAAAGGGCTGAAAAAATAGCAAAGTCCCGAACCTGATACACCACATAAACTCCAAGCACACGCAACGTGAGCTTACGCCGGAAGATGGCGGATCGCAAAATTAGCAAAGACCTGAACCCAGATAACCACATACGCTCTAAGCACACGCATTCTAGAAAAACTTGAGCTTACTCTGGTAGATGGCGGACTGCAAAATAGCAAAGACCCGAACCCCGATACACACAAGAGAGAGCTTTCAGCCTTAAAACTGCTCGTAGACGTAGATGACGAGCTTTTGGGACCGTTTTGAGAATTTTGACCTCCCTTTAAAAATACACGGGGATTTTGCGCTCGAACCGGCATAGCTTATCTACTTTGACACAAATAATTATTAAAATTGATATTAATGTTGTTTAAATGAAAAATAAAAATCAGTCTTGAGTTTAACTTTTCGCATCAATAAATAAAAAAATAAAATTTAAACTTGAGTTCTATTTTTCCTGGCACATACAATAATGGGCAAAACAAAACTAAAATAAAAATTTCTTGATAATCATAATCGTTATCGAGTGGTCAAAAAATAAAAATCACCTAGTAATAGTTATTGGACGATCGAAAAATAAATCACTTATCTTTTTATAACCGTTAACGTGCAATCAAAAAATATAACTTGATAATCGTTATTTTGTAATTTTTATTTGTTTACCATAATCATTATAGTACCTGATATAAATCTATCCGATTTTAGTTAATTCTTGAATTTATAAATTTATTGGAATATCTAATACCACGGTGACTTCATAACTGTTGAGCCTAATTCTTTGCTCCTCATGCACGGTTGTGCAACGTATCAAAGTGCAATCTATAACTTAGAGTCACTCATTAACACATTTCGATCATTTACTTTCCATAAACACACAAAATGGAATTCATAACGGCAGACTGGCCAATTTTATATCTGAAATAGTTTGAACATAATCCGAATTAAGTTACAGTCTGGTCAATTTACAGTGAACGTACTAATTATATTAGAAAGGCTTGAGCTCATTTCCACTGCGATGAGGAAGCCTGCATAATTAGATTTTACTAATTCTGGGACGGCACAGAGTTGCATTAAATTCGCAAACGTCCTTGCCAAGTTGAATCAGTAAAATCGTTGGAGCTCCAAAAAGTAAATTCGCCATATAGATAATAAAAAACCACAAACTGATATCGTTCGGATTGCATGACATCAACTCGAGATTAGCATTTTGTTATAAAAGAAGCGGGCGCTCTAAAATCATCTGTGAATGACGTGAACGGCCAAATATGCAACCGGAGATGGTGGCTTTGGAAAGTGATTATAAAAATGAACCGGCATAATAATTAATGCTTGGCCACAGCAATTAGCTACGATTAATGCGGCGCGTTAAACAAAAGATAGTAGAATAATTTTATGGCAGTTTGAATCAGCTTTACATGAATTTTGGGAGAATTATATTTTAACTAGACTAGATGATAACTAGATAACCTGGTTTACGAAATCGGATAAGAAAACATTAAAATTGTTTTAAAATGATTTTTTTTTTAATTTATGTATTAAAAAATCATCGTTTCGTTTATTTCTTGCACGATAAACGGCGAACTTTATTCAAGCTTCATACATAGCTCAGAATTAGATATTTATACCTACATATGTAGGGGAGACTGGGTACGGTTGAAACAATTTAGCTTTTATTGTCCGTAGCATCGCTATTACCGAACCAAGCACCGATTGAGACATGTTTTATACAAGGGCGTGTTTCCATCTTCCAATTTGCAGTATTATTTGAGTGCCCGATGTTTTGTAATTTGTGTAAAATCAAATTTAACAAAAAAACTAAAATTGTTTCAACCGTCCCCATATCAGGGGCGGTTGAAACAGTTGTTTGAATCAATTGAAACACATACAAATAATACAAAATATTCTTCAGTCGTCTTAGGCAATATTACTACTTAACAACTTCACATAAAGTAGGTATCCGCTTATCGAGAACAATAAAAATTAACAGGATTTATTTTAAAACCGAATTTTAGCTCTTCGCATAGTGGAAATATTTGAAAATATAAACTAAAAGAATATTTCTATTAACAATGCTATTAATTTTTTTTTTAATCGTCCTGCCAGGCGAAGCCTTTCTTGCACGTACCCCCGACATCTATAAAACAAGAAATTTAAATAAATAAAGCAAGAAATTTAAATAAATAAATTGTTTCAACCGTACCCACAAAAAATGTTTCAACTGTCCCCAAGCCCCCATTTGATACAAAACAGTTTATAGTAATGGCAAAAATAATTTTACAGAAATACTAATTACGCTGTCATGTTCTAAAAGCATTGATTCAAACACAACTATACCACTCTACACTGTCACTTTAATGAAAAGTGTAGTAATTGCAAAAAGTGTTGGTACATAAATATTTACTTTTGCTTATCAAATAACAATGGGGCCTCCTATAAACAACCATAACGCGTAGTGAGCGACGCGCCACTGAGATTTGTGTTCGGACTTGTCATCCGCTTCTTTCGTCCCTTACACCCCTCCCCCCACCACACACGGTTCGAGAGATATTAGCACTGTTTCAACCGCCCCGTGTTTCAACTCGACTGTAATTTATTAAATTCAGTAAATCTGTAACAAAATATGGCTGTTTGACCACAGACTACTATGTGTTTGAAATTGGCAATATGAACGTAAACAAGGTATATTTTATTTTATTTATCGATAACAAATAACGTTCTGTTACCAAAGTTTTTTTATTGATAACACTAAAGCTCATCAATAGCTAGATAAAATTGTTTTTCAAAATTTTTTGCCCAATATATTAGGTATGTATGTTCTATTTATGCAAAAAATTGCTAATTTTTATTCTGACGTGGGCAAGTGTCCTCGCCTAACTTGTAGAGAATTAAATACTGCACAAAATCGATTCTAACCACTTTTTCCATAACTGCGATATTTTTTGAGTTATTTGCGAAATAAAAGAAGTGTTTGCCAGTTTTATTTCATAAATAACTCGAAAATAGTCAATCGGATGTCAAAATGTATAGGAGCATTTCTAGACAATTTTGCTCTCTACAATATTACGCAACCAGTTTTACGATATCTGTTACCGTTAATGAACAACTTGCAAAATCCTAAAGTACCATCATGTGATCAGTTTAGAGAGTCACTGTATTTACATTGTTGCACCAAGATTTCATAACTAAATTATGAAAATTTTACTTCTTTTAATCATCTTTTTATAAGATTAATTTTTTACTTTCTTCTTTTTAGAGCCCTGCAATAAAAAGCATCTGTTACTAAAAATTTTTTTGTGACTTTAATTTTATGTTGTACTTTTTAATTACAAATAAAACACATTTTTTATTAATAATAGCCGTGTTCTTTTTACATCGAATCCAGTTTTAGATTTTGTGGGAAATTTTGGATTGAATTGAATTTTTAAAAACCGTCACATATTTTAAGATTTTAAAACTTGCGAAAGCGGCATCAAATTGCCATGATATTTAGCCATTCAAACTTCCAAGCTGGAGCCAGATAAATTTTTCGATCAAATTTTTGACGCATAAATGGGTATACATCCAGGAAATTTTATTTTATTTTCGAGAAATAAAAATTGTTTGATATATGTATGTAGTTGCTGCTCAAAAAATTCAATTCAATAAAAAATTTCCTGCAAAACGTGAAACTGGATCCGATGTGAAAAGAACACGGCTACTGTTTATTGAAATTGTTTACTATAAAAGACCAAATATGAGAAAAACTTACATAATATATTATACATATGTATACTTAATCTAATTTATTAAGGAACATGGAATCAAATTGATATGATTGACTATAATTTTTATCAAACTAATATAGAATATAATGTGTACAAAAATGAGATCAAATGATGTATGCGGGGCACAAAAATATGTATCTCATCAATCTCAATATCAGCCCTCTCAATCATATATGTAGTTGTAAATTTCTAAGTCGATTAATTTCCTGCAATGAATTCTTGTTACAAACGTCTACCTCTATCAGTCCTTTTGGTCCTTTTCATCAATTTCGATGGCTACTAATGTTTTGCAATTACTAAATGCTACGAACTTTTGACGAGGAGCGAAATATCTGTAAACATTACAGCCTTACAAATTGTACTAGATTGCATAAAAAATTACAATCATCGGTTCAGTTGTCTCCTCCTGTTCGCTATTATCAATTTTCTTAACCACTTGTATGTCATGCTCGTGAAGGTGTAGCCGTCGCCATCCGGGTAATTAATGCCCATTACTCCGTTAACCAAACCTCTTGCCATAGCAACATTATATCGCAACATGACTCTAAGACCTCTGAACAATGTTAACTTGAGACGAAAGCCACGGTTCTGACCCAAAATTCCATAAGGTTTATACAGGGGGTCAAAAATTACAAAACGGTCCCAAAAGCTCGTCGTCTATGTATGTTACGTCTAGGAGCAGTTTTAAGGTCAGTGACGTTATGAAAGCTTTCTCTGTGTAAGTATGTGTGCTTAGTGAGTATGTATGTGTGTTGTCTCCCCGCAGGGTTCTGGCTCATTCAACTATAAGGTTTATACAGGAAAGCTCTACCCCTCCCCTTGCTAGTAGGACGCCAACGTGGATGTTCCGATCATGTTCCGTGTCACCGGATACTTGAACTTGGGTCGTTGGGAATATGTCGCCCAAGAATAATTTACGCAATGTTGCGGGTACGCAAGTGGCTTTGTTTATGTTATGTGACCCCTTATCATGTGGTATGTAATTTGATCCCTTTAGGGACTCGTTGCTTATATTAGACTAGGAATTTAGGATTATATTGGGGACATGAAGGATCATGTCTAATGTTGCAGGAACGCAGGTGGCTCTGCTTATGCTATGTGGACTGTTATCAGTATGTAAGATTGTTATTGGCCAGCTCACGTGATCTTACTTGCTTTTACTTGGTAAATGTTCCGTCGATTACTCCACACTTGAGATGTCACACCACGAAATTATATTATTCAGTTAGCGTCAATCAATTGAAAGCAACACATCCACTACAATAAATTCAGTCCTGGAAATTTTTAACTTGAAATTTGTATTTATATTTAATTACCTCTTGAAGTAATTAGTGCAGTGTAAGGGTCAAAGGTTAAAAGACTAAAAGAACATAGTAAAAAAGAAATCATCAGTTTTCAAAGGACGAAAAGGATATTGTGTAAAACTAATAATGCCTTGAAGAATGTAACTGCATTCAAGGTTAATGCAGTGTTTTGAGGGGAGTTTAAGATTCCGAGGAGGAATGAGGAAGTGTTCGAGCTCAAATTCTACATGAATACAACGAATGCTCCCATCTATCAGAACGCGGGCATCAATGAATGGTTCAAGCAGAATATTGGGAAAGCAGAAAGAATTAGAAGAGTTCCAGGAAAAAAATAGCGGTTGGGTGTTGTCAGCCATTTTAAACGTTAACAAGTTCACACCGAAACCGAATCATCTTACATTGAATTACCACGACAAATTGATAATAGAAAAAGCCTGCATCAATGCGGATGATGCTTGTTTCGCCTAAGCAGTGGTTTCAGCTTTAAATCCGGTTGAAAAATATTCCCATGTGATGAATTACCCTCACTATTCCATAGCTCTGAAATTAGACAGAATCACGTTCCCAATGACAATCAAACAGACTCATCGCTTTGAACAACAGAATGATGTTTTCATCAACGCCTACATCCTGCAGAAGACTGGAAAAGAAAATTTTAAAGTTCTACCCACCTATTTGTCGAAAGAGAAGAGCAGCACGTCAACCTTTTAATGATCCAGAATATTTACTAGGATGAGGATGGTGAGGAGGAGGAAAAAGATGATGATAAACCCATCCGGTACCACTACGTTTGGTTCAGGAACCTCTCCAGGCTCCTGTTATCCCAGCCATCGAGAAACCAACATCAAAAATACTTTTGTGACCGCTCGCTGTCTGCATTACTTTGTATCATAAGAAAAATTGGATCAACATGTAAAAGTCTGCAGAAAACTCAAAAATTCTAAAATCCGGCTACCAACAGAGGACTAGAAGGAGCTTAGATTTAAGAACTTTAGGAATAACGTAGAAGCTCTATTTGTTATTTACGCGGACTTAGAATGTTTATTAGTAGAAAGCATGAATAGAAATATGTAAGTACCAAAATCATGTACCTACCTTGTAGTGTAGGTTTCTTCTAAGACAGTTCCGGGGTGGGGTTCCTGGAGGAGGGGAGCGGGGTTTTAGCCGGTAAGCCTGGGGTAAGCCTGGTCCAAAGCCTCCCCTGTGCCGGACTCCCTGGTGCGTAAAGAAATTTCCCTGCTTCCCAAAAAAAAGATGAAGAAACAAAGCACTTAGATTATAAATATACATATAAGCTCTTTGCTAGAAGTACGTAGTTCGACCAAATTCTTCCCTTTAACAAACAAAATTGCTTTATCATGACAAAATGTTATTATCCTCAGCACGATTTCGGCCATTAACACGAATACAAATCTGAGTAGCTCTGTTGGTTCGACTCCAGCTCTGTTTAGTGCACCTGACTAATGGTTCACTAGTTAGTAAGCCGTGAAAAGATAAAAACGAGCGGATGGGAATTACCCGGCCATCATTAACGCTCCCTAGTGACTTTATTTCACTTTTAATCCTGCCACCATAAATTTGGTCGATTCTCAATCTATGAATTTATTTCCTGTGCACGCTTAGTCAATTATTTATGGGATATTGAGTGCATACTAATTTCATTGAATTTTGCTGCAAACGGGCATCGGTATAGGGTTTCGGGTTTGCTGTAAATACGTCTGATATTTGACAGAGGTAACCCTTTCTCTAAATTTGCGAACCCCATTTCAACAGTGGTCGAATGAATACCCCAAAAACGTATTAAATTATCCGCACTAGTGCCTCATCATCGTTAGCGCTACACTTTAATGTGGTCGAATATTTCTAAAATTTAATCAGACGAATAAATTATTGCCGAATAATTGGTATTTGAGGAGGAAGCTTAATGATTTCAAATGAAATGTAAATTTTTACGGACGCCTCCGAGAATGGAACATAAATCAGTCAGTGGTCGCATAATGCCGCTTGTCGATATTTAAAAGTTGTTTTACCTGAAAATTGGTATAATAAATTGTATTAGAGTTTTCATTTGCGAAATTTGTATTAAAGAAAAAACTGTCATCTAAATATTTGAAAAGCTTGAAATTAACTTTTAGTACAATGAATTCCCAAACCGGAAATAACCGTAGCTATATCGTGAGCTGCAAAAAATCTTAAAAACTTGTATTGCTTTCATGTTTTGCATCATTGCGATTATAAGCGAAATAAAATATTTAAATTAAATTGCGTAAATTTAGACCAAATTCTAAATATTAAACCATATATGTATACATATGTATGTATGTATGTATGAGAGAGTAAGTTAATCTTTTAATGGCATATTTTATTGATTTTAAATCTTAAATATTGTATCGCATATCGGGGGGCACGGCAGTGCCCCCGCCAAGTCAAGCGCGAAGCAAACACTGCCGTACCATCCTTTACTGGAACCATTTCGCCTCATTTTCAGGCCCCTATTTGAGAACCTCTGGATAAGACCAGAACGCAGAAATTTTCGTCATCCAGTAAGCTATAATCATATACTTAAAATCCAAAATTTCAAGTCTGTAGGTCATTTAGTTCCGAAGTTAAGCGAAAGCAAAGTTTCGCATTTATGACACTCACTCACTCATGATCATCAGAATAGAACTAGTATTTCCCATAAACTCAGAGAGCTGAAATTTGGTACAGAGTTAGGATTTAATGGCCACATAAAGTTAAAACTATAAAAACTAGGATAGTCGAAGATCTGGAGTACCTGGTGACCCTGATTAGAAAACACATTTCTTTCAGAAATTAAGCCATCTAAACCGTCTAAAAGAATAAATAATGAACGTGAATGGGCAATACGAAAAACTGTTGCTACTGTACAAGAATCAGAACCGGAAAAAAAGAAAAGAAAGATTTGTAATAATAAAAAAACTACTCCTAAAAAGAAAAAAATTGTGTCAAATAAGAAAATCTAATAAAATAAATCAATATGCCCACGTTTCTACAAAAAGAAGTGAAATCCCACCAAAAACATTCTGTAAAAAACTAGCCAAGTCTCGATGGAGCTGCTTGTTTATATCTAAAAAGTAATGAAATCTAGACAAAGTCGTGCCAAGTCTAAGGTTCCTTACTGCGATTTCTTTATTATTATAGCAGCTCCATCGAGACTTGGCTAGTTTTTTACAGAATGTTTTTGGTGGGATACACATTACACTCAGAAAGAAACATGACAATTAAATTGTCATTGTATTTATTTCTAAAATTACACTTTGAAATTTTCATTACTGCAATTGCTTACATATTTAGATTTGGTTTAATATTATTTGAGGTTATTTATTTAGCAACCAATAGATATTATTGAAAAACAAATTTAGCGCATAATTCTAAAATAAAAAAGAGGATATAAAATACAAACATAAAATTCCAGATACCAAGTTCTAATAAATTAAGTCATTTGAATTTTTTGATAGAGATTCACACATTAAATTGGATTTCGTTAAAACATATTTAAAATTAAAATCAGTTCAGCTAAAAGTCCTTCATATGTCAGTTATTACGTTCGACTTATATACAATAGCATTGCCAAATAAGAGAATATATGGGCAAAGAACATTACAGAGAAGAATAGTGGAAATAAATTCATTAATTTAATATTCTTGCCTTATCACAAGAAGGTTATCATATTATACACCACAGCAGATGTCCGTGGTGTAATGCTAATTCGTTGCTTCATATTTAGCTTTTGAATAAATTGTTTTAGTGAATAGATTTCGTATAGTTTATGCGATATACATACATACTTACATATGTGGCGCATGAGCACAGACCACTACAGACCTATTAAAGTTAAACATATGGTTACAGTTTTGCTTCGATTTGCCAAAAACAATAACCTTTAATAGTACACTGACTAATTAATCTGGTTTCACATGGTTTCACCCAATTTCTACTGAGTGAGTAATACTTCTAAAATGCTCAAATTTGATACTTCATCCAGATTAAGAAGTCTAGTAGTGTAACTGAAATCTGTGAATGTGGTATAGAATTGTACAAAACTCATTTTGCTACCATGATCCATATCAGAAGGTTTTATAATCTCTTCTTAACTTATGCGTTTTTATTTTTAAGTATTAAATAAATAAATACATAAGAGTATGCGAATTTTTCTTGTATTACTTATTTCATTATTGCCTTAGGGAATGCCTTTCCTTGCAACCTTATGTTGATTGACTTTTTGTTGTACCAATTATCATCTACCTTAACATTTCGTTACACATGTTACATACATATGTTCAATATTAAATTGTGGGGTATTAAATCTTCGAATTGTGGAAAATGTTGTTGCCATTTTGGGTCCACTATTTTAATTTCTAAATCAAAATCACAATCAACATTTCTAAATCACCAATATTTTTGCTTATCGCTTGGAATTTAACAATTGCTGCAATCTACAATGCGCTGTTTTGAAACTCTAAATTAGCTGTTAGTTGAATTTTCAACTAAATTTTCTCAACTAAAATAGTTGTAGTTGAGAAAACTAACTAAAAACTTTAGTTGAAAAACATTAAGTTGCACCCACAACTAATAACTATTAGTTTAGTTGTAGTTTATCAAATAACAACTAATTACTAAAAATTTACATTGTTCCTAGTTATAAAACTAAACCGCTGAAGCTAGTAACATGACAATGGACAATAAGTTATTCTTGTAACGTAAGCACCCACTAAGAAAGGATTTTGTGAAATTCTTGTTGTAAAGGGGTAAAATAAGGAATGTTAATTTGTATATGAAAAGTCTTAATTTTTGAAGATAAATAAATAATAATATAATAATATATAAAAAAATATATATAATATAATAAAAAAATTGGTGTTTCGCTTTGAAGTTAGAAATTAAGTAAGACGTATTTCAGACTTTTTAGAAATCTATTCCTTAAGAGAGTAAAATAGAGAATTTCGTTATTTTTGTAGTTACCATTAAAATCAGTATTTAGCCTTTTAGTTAGAAATTAAATTAGAAAATAAGCAATGAAAGCTTATATGAGAGTTCAGTTATATCTAAGGTTAAAAACTATGAAAATTAGTTTTGGTTAAGGATTTATTTATCGCCGTCAATTGATACTGGGAAAAAATGAAACCTTCGAAGATTTAGTGTTAAATACATACATACATATATAACTCAGGAAATTCAGGCTACCTAAAAATTTGTAACGTTTTGGTGGAAATCGCAGATTTAAAATTCGACAGTTCGCCATCTTGAGATCTCGAATTATGTGAGTTATTTTAAATCAGCGACCCCGAAAACTAAAGCTGTTTTTTTTAATGCACTATATACATACCTAGGCTTTAGTACGTTTTCTCTGCATGAAAAGTTGAAGGTTTTCATCCATGTTCTATATTCCGAGCTCGGAGGTTACTGAAATGATTTTATGACAATATCAAAAATGCTATTAAGGAAATTCAATTCAAAATTACTTTTTAAGCTATGTCAGGATTTTTTAAGTGCCTTAAGCAAATCAATGATATGCCGTTGTGTCAAAGAGGTAGCAAATGTGCTACAGAGACACCTAATGAACGACTGGATCAAATTTCCTCTTCCTAATGAATATGACGCTATTAAAGAAAGGTAAACAGTCATTTTAACGCGTTTTTTTTTTCCAAAAGTAATAGCTGTGTTTCATTGGGCTGTGTAAAATACTCCCAAGTAGTTCTTTCTACGCTGACCTACTCTAGCTCTAGTTGGCGAGCACAAGTCCTGAGTAGTTTCGCCACATTTTCCCGCCAGGTGGATGGTGGTTTTTGTACTAGGTTTGCATGGAAATGAAAGCTTTTCCTCATTATTGGTTGAAGCTTTAGCTATTCTGGAGTTATCACAAGGATTCAAATAATAAAATTTAAGTAGTTAAGGCAGCAAAACATATTTATATATAAATATTTCCATTTTAATAAATAAGGCACAATCAGAGCAACTAATATAATACGATGAAATGTCAAAATTTGAATTTACATTTTACTCCTGACGATAATACATAGTAGCGTTCCATAGAGAAACTACTCGGGAGTACTTTACACAGCCCAATGGAACACAGCTAATATCACATACATACATACATTTATGTGTTACTAGATTTTATGATAAAACTTCATTTCCCGGTGTGATTGGGGCAATCGACTGCACCCATATAAAAATTAAAAACCCAGGCAGAGATGTGGAACATTGCTACATGAATAGGAAGGGATATTATTCTAAAAATGTCCAACTAGTAGATATGGAAAATATGATAATTTACAGCTATTTACATTCTTCTTTTAGATTTGTGATTATGATTTAAAAATTTTGGCAGTAAATGCAAGATACGCCGGAGCATCACATGATGCATTTATATTTGATGTCTCATACGTTAATTCTGTGCTGGAGGAAAGATATTCTGGAAGACAGGGTAATCAGGCTTGGCTTTTGGTCAGTATATTATTCCTTCAAAGACATAATAAATTAAATTGTAATTTTTATTAGGACGATTCTGGTTATCCACTACGCCCCTGGGGGCTAGAAAGCGAATATTTATTTAATTTCTTCTTTCTACCTCAGGAAGTGTAACAGTTGCTGTGGTTGGAGGCGCTGTTGAAGGCTGTATCTGCAATAAATGTTTACTTAAAGAAACTAGTATAACAATAAGTGCAACAACCTACCTCCCTTCTACCTCCTTCTGGCGTGACTCCATCGCCTTCGATAGCATGTGTTGTTATCCACTTTCAAAATATCCAATTCTATAGTTGTATGTTGCCGGGGTGCATCGGGGTCAGCCCAACTTCCTCCACCAGTCTTTGCAAAGAATTTCTTTCTTCCTACTTCCAATTTCTTTACAGTGTGCTTCATATCCTGCCAACACTACAATATTCACTCACAAATAAGTTAAACAGAAATTGTTAAAAGGTAGGTATACCTTTTTCCATTGATCGGGGGTTTTTGCGGAACCACCGCAAGCATTTAGTTCCGCAGCTAGTGATACCCACATGTTTTTACTAGCCTCGGAACTATTTATCCCGCTCGGTTTCAGAGAATTACGCACTACGTCTGATTTCGGCTCAAAGGCATCAATCACACAATGTCAACCCTTCTCCGCGCAACACCCGTCGGCCCCTAAAATCTATCTTCTCTGTTCCTGCTTTTGCCCTTTTCTTAATAATCAGGAGCTAAAGGCTGCGGCAGCAGCAGCCAGAGAGGCCAGCGAGCAGCAAACCGCCAAATGCAGCAAAATTCTCCCCATCTCGATCTACTGAATCCAGCGAATTTTTGTCTGAGTTTTCGGCTATGAGACGTCTTCGTATATTAAAGGTCTTTGGTGTAAATACCCTAGACAGACAGCGCTACGTAAATTAGTAATTTATACTAATTAGTAATTTAGACGTTGTGTGTCATGAGCTCATTTAGCTAAATCACGAAAAACTTGATAATTAATGATTTGTTAAATGACCAAATTCTCTTCATCATTTATACCTAAATGAGGCAAAATGTGCTAGAGTTTAGCTGTTTTGTACTTCTATACCAATTTTTAACATTACTGTACGCTTTCCATTGCATAAAACAAGAAGAAGGAAAATATTTGTCAATTTTTGAAACCGGTGAATCAACTAAAAAACCGACATAGTTGAAAAAGAAGTGCCTGGGACGTGGAGCAGGAACTGCTCTTGTTGAATCTGTGGCATAAGGCCATTGAGGACTTCGGAAATCCAGGCGCTATTCTTGGTTGTCACATGGGAAATGTGACAATTGTCAGCTGATCGTTTCTAATTAAGTAGTGGCTGTGTGTGTCACCACTTTACTAATTAGTAATTTATGCTAAATGACTCATTTAATAAATCATGATTTAGAGCGCTGTCTGTCTAGGGTATAAGACTATTATAGTTAAGGTTTAAATTACATCACGACCACTAATTCTACCAAACGTCACATTTATTTAGATCCTTAAGGATTTGTACTCTACCATTGTAGTTTAGGCTATTGAGTCTTATGCGCGACGTCCTTTGAGGATTGAACTAAAGCAGGCTACATCTCCTAGTAACGTATATGTATAACAGCGTAGCCAAAAATTTTCGCCATCTTTGGAAGAAAATATGTTTGTTTATTGTTTTGTATAGATAACGCTGTATGATCTGACAATAAGTATGTATTTCTACAGAAAATTATAAAAGGAAGTGCCTAGTTAGTTCATACGAAAATAACTCGAAGCCTGCGGGAGTGCCTTTTCACTTGTAAGTAAAAATTTTACCGATTTTTAGCGTAATAACTATTTCCGCACGATATTAGTAAAATTATTGCGGGAAACTCAACAAAATATTTCGAGAGATTGTTTTTGTCAATCTAAGGGGAGTTTGGCGCAAAGACGTAGTTACAAAAGAGATAATCTATTTTTTATAGGCCACCTCGAGATGAAATTTTAAGAAGGAAATGGGTAATGGCTATTGGAGTGAGTGATAGGTAAGTATATGTATATGTATAATAAACAGGAATTATATGCTCGAGACATTTCCTCTGTAATGATCTTTAAGATATCAACAATTTTTAGCGCCTTCTCTTGCTCCTCAAGAAAATAAGAAGAAGAATGAAAGTTGTCATGCTTTTTTCACATTCATCTTCTTTAGTACCGTCCTCAAAGTCGACGTCGCAAAAGTGGAAAAAATTTCGCGGCAGCTTCCAAACTATAGCTTGTATCGAAAAATGATTTTCACTCAAGTTTACTCTGAGAAGTTATTCTTGTAATTAACCACCTCTTCGAATAAAGAATATGAAATTTTCGAGTTTAAGGGGTAATGTCATCAAGTGTTCACTAAATTATTATTTTAATTTTACGATACAAAATGGCGGCACAGCAAGGAAAACAACAAATTTCGGACTTTCGATATGGGCGTACCGCTACAGGTCACAATTTTTAATTTGGAACAAAAAACCAAGTTTCTTAAAATAAAATACAAATTCTAGTGAACGTCGCTCGTAGGATTTTTTCGAAAAATTGATTTTTAAAAAATTGGTTGTCTGTAAAGTCGGTTTACGATCGAAGTTTACGTGACAACGTCTTATTTGTTCTGTAAGTTTATTAAAACAAAGGATTAAATGAAGTTTAAAATTTTATTAAATTTATAAATCACGTATTTCGTTACGCTCGAGTGAAAGAGAGACACAAGGCAGACACCGGTCGAGCGAGTCTCTCTCAAGTGCTGCGCGCGCACCTTCTCATGTTAGCGGCTCGTCGCGTCGTTACGTTACTTCAGTTTTCGTAAATGACTCTTGGGTCGACCGATTTATAAGACGTTGTCACGTCAAAATTATTTGCGGTATCTAACTGAACAAGTTTAAACATGCATTTCTTAAGAGGGGATCTTACAATTTTCGTTTAATTAACAAGAACATCCTATTGAAAGGAATAAGAAGTCTTTTTAATTTCAAATAGGTTTCTTATTAAATTTCTAATTTATTGGATAGGCTAATTGTTTCGTTGATGTAAGAGGAAATTCTTCTAGTTCCCACTCCTTAGAATTTATAATGAATTTTCATATTGAAATGAAACGTTGTCTTTTGAATTTCTAATAAGATTTCCTCATAATCTTGCTCATGTTACCGACTCGTCGTTACTTCAGTTTTCGTAAATGACTCTCGGGTCGACCGATTTATAAGACGTTGTCACGTCAAAAAATTGCGTTAATTTGAACTTTTTTTTCTTGTTTTATCGAAAAAAATTTACCGGAAATCGCTTATAATATCTATAAAATTCAATCGTTCAATTAGTTTTGTCATAAAAATGTCGCTGAAAATAATCAGCGGGGTTTCAACGAACAACAGATATACCTAGATATAAAAATTATTGTTGCCGCCTTTGTCAAACCTTCATATTACGTACACCACTGACATATAGAACTGGACTGATAACAATTGACGGTCGAAAAGTGAGACCATTTTAAGTGGAAATGGAGATTTCGGCCAAAATTAGATCTCGTTTTTAATACATAAAACATAAACTTATCTTTTTACCTCAAATTATTCACTTTGGTTTTAACGTCTTCCTGAGTTGTGTTATTAATGGACGACTTCAAATTTTCAGTAATTTTCGCCAGCGCATCATATCGCGCATGTTTATTGCTGTAGTATTTATTTTTTGCGGATTTTTTGGATTTTGCTCCCACGGGTCTATTAGGAGCAATTTATTTTCCCGATTCCATTCCATCTGTAATAATTCACAAATTAAAATTATTTATGCGCATTCATAACATAAAATAAATACCTTCTTTTCAGCTTTCTCCATTATTCAAAACTCCTATGACTTCTTGAATTGAATTAAAATCAATTCTAATTTTCAAAAGGTCATATTATTACTCAAATGTCAGGTAATATGAGATATATGGCTGAGTCTACACCATATGAGTCGATATTTATGGGAAGTCATATGCTTTTTCAGGAGGTGAAAGTGTTTTGATTCCATGAATCTCAATATTACCGACGGATTTGCCTTTTCAGTTTAAAAGATTGCAATTCCGATTAAAGATTGCTTTTGGGATGACCATAAACAACGCCCAAGAACAGAACCTGAGAGTAATCGGTGTGGAGTTAGAAAAACCTTGTTTTTCGCACGGGTAACGCTATGTGGCTTGCTCACGTGTATCCAACCTACAAAATCATTATGTCCTATAGCAAAAGAAACCAGGACCAAAAACGTTGTTTATTGAATTGTCTTAAAATAAATACAGTATCATATCAATGCTATATCCCTCGCGGGTAACAGCAAGTAAATCTATTATATATATAAAAATGGACGTGTGTGTGCCTATATTTCACTCTGCAGCCAAAACTACACATCACAGATGAAAAGTGTTTGTGTGGGGTAGTAACCCCAAGCTTCCCATCGTGCAATATGGTGGTTGCGAGTCGATAGCTATAAGTGTAAAAGATATGGGGGTTGAAAAAAGTTAACTTCGAAAATGTGTGACTCTAATTGAGCCGTTGAGAATCATAGTGGCGTAGAAGGGAAATTTCTCGAAAGTTCGATTACTTTCTGGAACTATCTAAAAGATTTGAGAAATTACTCGAAGGTTCGATAACTTTCTGGAACTCTCTAGAAGCTATGAGAAATTCCTCGAGAGTTTGATAATTTTCGGGAACTAACTAGAAGATTCGAGAAATTTCTCGAAAGTTCGATAACTTTCTGGAACTTTCTAGAAGATTCGAGAAATTTCTCGAAAGTTCCACAACTTTCTGGAACTTTCTAGAAGATTATAGAAATTTCTCGAAAGTTCGACAACTTTCTGGAACTATATAGAAGATTTGAGAAATTTCTCGAAGGTTCGACAACTTTCTCGAAAGTTCGATAACTTTCTGGAACATTTTAGAAGATTTTAGATTTTTCTCGAAAGTCCGATAACTTTCTGGAACTATCTAGAAGATTTGAGAAATTTCTTTAAAGTTCAATAACTTTCTGGAACTGACTAGAAGACTCGAGAAATTTCTCAAAAGTTCGATAACTTTCTTTAAAAATGATTCCAATTGGTCTAGAACGTACTGAATTTTTCTATAAATTTCAGAATGATCTGGAAAGTTCTAAAAGATATTTAAACGTGAATTATTTAAAAAAAGAATACTAATCGACCTCTTGAATGTTCTGGATTGTTCAACAAATTTCAAGACTTAAAAATGATTCGAATCGGTCTAGAATGTTTTGGATTGTTCTGAAAATTTCGAAAACATTATGAAAGATTCTAAAATATATTTAAATGTTTTAAATCAGTGAATAATGATTCTAATTGGTTTAGAACGTACTGCAAAATTCTAAAATATATTTAAAAGTAGTAAATCACACTAAAATTATCGGAACAATCCAAAACATTCTAGAACGATTAGAATTAGTTTCAAGTGATTTACGACATTTAAATATATTTTAGAGCTTTTTAAAACGTTTTCCTAATTTTTTGAAAATTAAGTGGGTAGTGAGGATGGCTTCTGAGACTATATAAGACGAAATGTGATTCATATGCTTCAGTTTATAAGAAGTGTGGGACGAAAGATAATTTATAAAATTCATTAAAAAAAACGTGCTCTATATTGTACTATCAAAAAATAACCCAGCGAAGCGGGTGTTTCCAGCTAGTAAGTAAATTAAAAATATATATGCGTATATACATACATATATAATATTTTTTATAGCTTTTGATTTTTCATGTATAACGGAAATCAATTCTTTACATATGATGCTGGAAGTTTTACCCGTGAGTTAATTATTGTCATAACGATTCATAGAGTTTCTGCGATGAATTTATGTGCAGTTCATTGTCATAAGGAAAGAAAATAATTTATTACCTATCAGAGACAGTTGACTTCGATTGATTGCGGCCCCCGTGTTAATAAATAAGTGAGTAAATAATTTGATTATAAAATGAGCTATGTAATACTTCATTTCCTGGGAGCTGCTTGAATTGATTGACACTAATTGAGGAAAAGGTCTTCAAAATATTACAAATGGGAACAAATCTGTTTATAAATGACTAAGCACGTGCCTCATTCATCATACATAAATCTTACGAAGTAAACATTTATTTCAACCAGATCATATGGAAATGAAATAATATACTAGAATGATAATTTATTTCGTCTCCAACAATTACGAAACGAGAAATGGTAATAAAATAGAAGTACATAGGAATTTATTAAAGTATAAATTTTATGACTTCGTCCACGTGAAAAGAACCAATTTATAATAATTGGATAATTGGATCAGTGGGCATAAATAGCTCTGAGGAGTCAGGGAACTTGTACCAAATTTTTTTAGGTATACATATATATGTAATTGAAAATAACAAAAACTGCAAAAAATTCATATAAAACAACTTCATTAAAAGACAGTCGTCCAGTGGTTTATAGTGAAATTTATAGTAATTAATACATATAAAAAAATTCCCTAAAAAAATAGTTCAGTGGTTTCAATTTACTTTTCTAGCTTTTTTTTCTTGGCGAAAGAATTTATTACACAAGAAGAAATTTTTAGTTTCTGAGCTTTTTTATTCTAAGTATGTACAGTATTAATGAGTCCGATAGCCGGGTTAAAATACTAAGCCATATTGTCATAACCTTTGAGAAACTGGAGATGAGACTATTCAATTTATCAATAATAATTCGACAAGCAGCCATCAGGACAATATGAATTCTGCCAATACTTGGAAAGAGTTGGAAATATGTATTAAGGGGGAAGGCCGTCACAGTGGCCCAAAAAAATTCTGAATATTCGCGAATTTTTTTATGGTATAATTTATTTTTTAAAGATCGGATACAGGAATATTTAAAGAGTATATATTCAACTATATGTAAACAAAATTTTATTAAAAAATATACCAAAGCCGTTAAGTTATATACATTTTCTCGAAACAACTTTTTTTGACCTTGTCCCAACGGTTCCTTGAAGACCAATGGGCCGATTTTAAATTTTTTTGTTTTGAAAGCTTTATAATTACAGTAGCTATGGTTGTACGTAGCCGATTTAAAAAAATTTTTATATGACTATTTTTTAATACCATTTTACTAAGCAAAAAAAACCAAAATTTGGAAAAAAAAAATTAAAAACGCCACCATTTTGCGAAAACAAAAAAATTTAAAAAACCCCTACGTGCAACCATAGCTACATTTATATAGATTCTAAACAACATTTTATTTTTCAATTTTAAATACTGTTTCAACATGAATCGTTGGGACAATGAAGGAGGTAGTATCGTTGTACTAATTATAAAATTCTACATATACAGGGTGTTGTTTTTATACCGTATACAAAAATGAGCGGGACAAAAGATCTGCTATAGATGAATAAAAAATTGTATGGCAAGAGGGGTCAATGTCAACCGTTTGGGAGTTACAGATTGCAATCTTTCACGGTATGCACATCACTATTTTATTTTATCTTGTGATCTACTCAATGAAGCGACATTTAATCCACTGTAGGTACATTCACTTCCGAAACTGGAAAAACACATTTGTTTTCCTAAAATTCAGCTTTTCTCCGAATTTTTTCCAAAATTCTGTAATTAATGCACATATTTCTTACTTTTATCGAATTGCCCATGTTGTCAACAAGGTAAAAAATACGCAGAAAAACTGTTCCTTTATAAATCCAGACTCACATCTTATTGTTTTATTGACCTGTAATCACAAAATTTGTAAAACAAACAAAGTTTCTAAGAAGAAGATCGGAAATGTATTTTCAGAAGGGTTCTGCCCTGCTACTAATACCTGGTGAAATTTTGCTAAAAAAGAAGGTTAGTCAAAAAGAACATCAGTCATAGTCGAAAACACAATTGATAACTATGGGTATTCTTAAGCTGAAATAGTTATAAAATGGTCGAACAAACTTTTGAGGAATACGTCGATATAATTTAAATTTACGTTGCAGTAGACGGAAACGAAAAAGAGGTTGTCCGGGAATACCAAAGGAGATTCCCTAACAGATGTGTACCCTAAAGATGGGTATTTTTCGTGGATTTCTCCAGAGAAGCCGGAAGTGCAACATGACCACCACGGAGTCACAAACTTTTACAACCTTCATACCTTGTTGAATTCTATCCACATAGGACAAGGAAGACATTATTTCATTATAAATTCAGTGCCAATGTTTGGGCTGGTATTATCGGCAACCATTTAATAGAACCGTTCATGTATAAAATGAGAAGTTTTTGAAGAATACACTGTCAAATGAACTTGAAAATATCTCTCTCATTAATTTAAGGACAAAGTTTTACCAACATAATGGAAGATCAGCGCATATTGGTAACATGTTTAGGCTACTCCTTGTCTGGCTGTACTCTACACCGAGTTCATAGTGTTCATGGCCTTGACAGTTTTCTGGACAGAAATCTTGACTTTACTGAGCACATTAACTATGTATATGGTTGCCAATGCATCCGCTTTGTTAGTATTTGTAAAAAGATGTCACATTTGTGAACCAGCTAATTATTGGTGTAGTTATTCTCCGTCTTTAAGAACCTTATTTATTCCTAAACGAAATCCTCATAACCTAAGGAATGTGTCTTTGTTCCAAATCACTAAATCTCGAACTAATTATGGGTATTTCCAACCAATTAATCGTATGTGTTTGAATGTTAATAAGCATGCCGATTTGTTTGATAATCGTATTAGTAAGCATGTGCTAAAAAGTGATTGTTTAATCAATTTGCATGTAACGGTTTGGTGTGCGGTATTACTCACACTGGCCAAGTGGTGATCAGTTTCATGCAAGAGATGAATCTTCTTGAACTATGCTGATGGTCCTTATTATTATGTAATATTAAATGAAATATTTCCTGAGCGCTGGATTGGACGAAGTGGACTATAATTAGGTACTTCTAACCTAACCCATTGTTTTTTGTTTCCCTTTAGGTAGGTTAGACTGCTTCTTATGGTGTAACATACAGCTTGAAAAAATAGGGATTTATATTTTAATAGAAGTGTGAGGTATACCTAAATATTTACTAAGATACTTCCAAGTCTTTCAAGGTATTGACACTATTCGTATGGTATTAGTAGTTGCCAGTACCAATTCCAGTATTGGTATTTGTAAAATGTTGCAATACCATTATCGGTACTGGTATTGATATCGATAATTTTTTAAATTCACATACTGGTATTGGCGTTAATACTGCAGTACCAATATATTGAAAAACTTTACAACTCTGTTGCTAATCTACCGAGAACAAGAAATAATTTTTACTGTATATGGCATGTTATTACTACATTTAATTCTAAAAAATAGTAAGAGAATACATATAATAGCTAGTTTTACTGCTGACAAGAAGACTGTGTGATTACATTAAGGTATTACTAAGAACGTTATTGCAATATGTATACTAGACTTAATTTTCCCCTTGTTCATCTTTTTTACCACTCTGTCCAAAATTTTATTTAATAAGGACTGGTTTTTGCTAAATCGTTATAACAGCCGGATCTAAAAGCTGTCAGAACCCGGGGTAGTGGAGGATATGGAGAACCTCTTTCGTTCTTTTAACAATTTTATTTTTACAATTGAAAATTTCATTTATATTAAAATTTAAGAAGCTGCAGAACATTGGAAAGGATATAGAGTGTTGAGTTTTTGGAGCGACATACTGCTGCACAAAAGAAGTAAAATTCCTTTTGATGAACCGTTTGTTACGGTAGTTGTTGTTGGGTATGAATTGTTGGAATTTGGCGATGAGTTGACACGGTTTGATAAACAACGGTCTGCTGGTGAAACTGCCACTGTTTTGCGTGCATTAATATGAGCGGTCGCATTGTCACAATTGCTGTACGCTGATATTATTTGAATAAGTTTATTCTCGTTGTTGCAAAGGTGTGTTTTTCTTTTCACAACTTGCTTTGCTGATATTTTTGAATGAAACATATATCTTTTTAATTACATATTTTAAGCTATGTTCTTGAAGACTTAAAAAATGAAATAGATTTCTTGGCATAAACGTTTTTACAAAATTGTCAGCTGGATCTGTACAAATATTTAGGCCGTTTTCGAATTAACATATGAGCCAATATTTTGGTAAGAAGGCAAATTCTTCTTGACCGATAACTCATCTCATTCAAACTGAAACCTCCCGAAAAATTTCCCGAAATAGACATGGATTTGCTATGCGAGGTAATTTAGTTTCAGGAAATCCCAAATATTATTTATATTATTTATCCCAAATATTTAAAACTTTTGAATTTCATTATTTGGCGGTGATCAACAATATTCTTAAATGCCTTGGGACATTTCGGCGGAACATACATATTTTAATGTCCGATGCTCTGTTTGTCTTCGCGAGCAATATATTACTAGAAAACTGACCTCTATTTAGATTCAAGCAATGGGTGACGCAAATGGAAAATTTATTAATATTTTCACTGGATATGATGGTAATAATATGATGTTTTATATATTTCAAATAGAGCTCATATATGTATGTTAACACTTTTCTTTTGGGAAGAGTTTGTGACCAAAGAGTTTTACAGTGGAGCCCTATGTATATTAGCCAAAACAGATTGAATTAGAACTGAATAGAACTACATAATTATAGCAAATTTGCTTTCAAAATTTTCAGACGAAGTTTTCACCCATCTGGCTACCATAGTTTTGGTAGAAAAACAAATATAACATCGAAAATTTCTAAACGAAGCACCTATCGTTTTTGTACATTGCTAGATATGTACATTTCGCAATAACCTGTCGGTTATTTTAAAGGACAGCAAATCCAAATTTCAAGACGACGCACGCTGGCGGCAGAGAAAATTTACACTTTCTGACTAATTAATGACCCGTTTCTCAAATTTTAACATAATCGACGCTAATAAATACCATGTTTTTATTTCGATTAGATTATGTTTTGTTATTTTTGAAAGTGGCATAAGTAAATTTTTTGAAAAATTCACGTGATAGTCTTGTATTTATTTTAACTGGAAAATTGTTCAAATTAAAGTAGACTTTTAGAGTTACGTATCCCCATGCCTACCAGCTGAGCCACTAGTTTTGAATATCTAAAAACATCTATTTATTTGAGTACCCAATGAAAAACGAAACTTATAAACTTTTATCAGGTTAGTTTTATTCTTTAATTTGACGTGGGTAGGTATGTATATGTGGATAATATTTTACAATTTGTTGCTTATATGTAGATGTTATGGGCCTTTCCAACTCGGGGCGAGCGAAAGAATTCCGAGTAAAAGACAGCGGTCTTTATATGGAGGAAGGATATGGGGATTTTCCCACGGTAGATTACCCAACGCGAACCTAACAAACTTTTTCTGCACAGACTCAATTCTATTGGTATGTCTGGCATAATAAGGTGACTAAACTAGACTGCCGTATTCAAGGATAGGTCTTACAATGGAAATGTATAACTGCTTATATACAGTTATATTATTAAATTCACGAGACCATCTTTTTACAAAACCTAACAAGGCAGAAGCCTTGGAAACCATATAATTAATATGTTTAGTAAAGTCAAGCTTTCTGTCTAGAAAAATACCAAGGTCACGAACACAGTGAACTCGGCGAAGAGTACAGCCGGACAAGGAGTAGTTGAAAGTCAAGGGATTGTGCCTTCTATGAAATGAAATAATTTCACACTTAGATATATTAAGTTCCAAATTATTGTACAGGCACCAAGACTGTAAGATATCTAAATCATTTTGAACTAACTGGCAGTCATTAATATTTTCGATACGACGGAAAATCTTCATGTCGTCAGCATAAATAAGAATATTGCAGGATTTCAACAAGTGTGTGATATCATCTACAGCTAAAATAAATAGAAGGGGGCCAAGATGACTACCCTGAGGGACACCTGACGTAGCTTTAATACTTCTCGACAAAGAGCCACGAAAAGAGACATGATATGTTCTGTCACGTAAATATGACTGTACCCATTGTAGGAAAAGGGAAGGGAAACCCATACTTTTCAATTTGAGAATAATGACAGAGTGAGATATTTTATCGAACGCCTTGCTAAAATCAGTGTAAATACAATCAGTCTGATGATTGGTTTTAAATCCATTTAAGGTATTGGTATAAGGTATTGTAGGTCAACATCGAACGAGAATTCTTTGCAGTTATTAATTTATTAAAATTAAAGTACGTCATTGTGATCGGTCTTTCCTACTTATAGAACTGGAACCTCTTCACGATGTATTTCAGTTCAATTATCGGCTGACATTGTAAATGTAGGTATATATTCATGTTGTGAAGGCTGAAAATTACCAGAAGTTCATTAATCATAACTTTTTTGATTTGCTCATTATAATATGAGTAGATTAAATTAACTATGTACAGCAATCTATGCCGTATTTAAGTTTAATATACCTACATACATATTTTTCTCAATTTCTAAATATTAAAAATAATAATCATTTATAAATCTATATCTGAAATAATTCAAAATATACTAACCTTTAGACTTTAATTATATTGAGACCTATTAATGATTTTAAAATTAATTTAGCTCAATGCGTCAGGGATATTCTTAAAATTATATAAAATTTGTCCTTAATATGTATGTGTCTAGTGAAAGACGCAAACATTCAAATTTTCAAAACGAATACTATATATTTATTATATATATTCCAGTTTAGCTCCATTAAAATTTTTTTTCAAATATTACAGAAGAAGACGAGGAAAAAACTTGATTAGGTTCACGATTGAATTAGTTCAAGGTCACACAAATACGAGACTAATTCTTGATTCTGATTAATTGTCATCATTATATTCGAAAAAAAACTGCAATTTAAAGCAGAGTACTTAAATGACAAATGTCGCGAGAAACAATGGGATCAAAGCCCAAGGCTATTTTTCTGCGAATTGATTGCCACCAGAAATGCAAATGCTGCCCGGTCAGATTTCCAATGTCAATTTGCAAACATAAATTATTCTTATGCGTGCAAAACTTGCACCTTCTAATAACGAATAGTCTGGGTTGGGAAAGCCGAGTTGGCTTGAGGTTATCTAAAGGTTGAACTCATCGACAGTGTCCGCCTTTTTATTACTGATTAAGTAATTTTAATAAATCGTAATGACTAATCACATCCAACGGTGGATGACTCAATATTTTTTGAAAGTCGAATGCAGACTAAATTGTGCTGAAAGTACGCAAGGAATTTCAAGCATTCATTATCCATTTTAGTGTAGACGCACCGATAACTGGCGCTAATCTTGAAAGTATGGTTCTGAAGAAAGAAAAACAAAGCTGGTCGGTCAACAGCATAGAAAAAAGTAATCTTGTATAAGAGTAGATTAGTGTTGATTTAGTCATCTGGGACTCTGAGCCACCTAACCTGATACAATAACGTTACCAATATGCCATGACTTTCTTGGCTCTTTTGATGAATTGCCGCTGCCCGCTTGGTTCTTAGTCATAACTATCATGCTGCTCCATAATTAATCACTTTTACTATTTCAACTTCGTAAAGACATTTAAAATGCTTTCGACAGTTTGAAAAATAGAAAAGATTTGTAATGGCACTGTGATACCCACCCATCCACGGATTCACCTTGAAATGTGAGTGCCTGATATTTGTGAATATAATTCCAAAATTCCGCAAGCATTCATCTGTGATAATAAATTAAAATCAATTTTTCGCTTTTTGTTTATTCTCAGACACTTTTATTAAGTTACCCTTGGATTTACATTCTGTTTTTGTTAAAACTATCTAAATCTAGAGTTTTGAAAGGTGGGAGGGGTCCTAAATTGGAATTTGGCACTTTACTAAATTATCGAAAAGAAGTTACTGAACTCGTATAGGATGTTTTGGTGTCGTCAATAGAAGACTATGCGCTGTTTACTTCTCTGAAAGCTGGTTTCAGCTAGTCGTGATAATAAATTACTAGGGCTGAAATTCTTGGGAAGGTGGATAAATATAGAAACTTGTAGAACATACATATAAAAAGGTAATCTTTCTTTTCAATATTCATATTAACAATAAATTAAATAGATTTGGACTAGCATTATAAATCATAATAATAATAGTCATTAATGAAACTACTAGTGTTACCTATTATTATTATTGATTAACATATACATAATGTCGCAAAAATTTTCACTCTTAAAAATATATCATTACTCAGGATCATTAATTTGGCAGTGAAAAGGTTTAAATATGATTTCCGACATTTAAGGCTTCTGGTGTTATTCATTAATCATTTAAGCCATCCTACATATATTTAGAAATATCTATCTCTATTTTCGATATCTTTTCACAAGAAATGAATGTGGATATATAGCCCCAGTCATTTAAACCTTCTTGTTATGACCAGGGTTTGATGGTAAATGATTTGTTATCAAATTATTTTTTTTTTCCAAAAATAGATACCTACCCAAAAGCGACAGATTTCCGAAGTGTCACCAAAATTAGTTACGGAGGTAAAAATGGCCAACAGACAATTTTTGAGGAGAATTGGCTATATACAAAAAGGTTTAAGGCAATGAAATTTTTATGTGGGATGCATTATTTGAATATATTTAATGCTTTAAGTAATCAATTATTATTTTAAATCATTTTATTATTATTATAAACTAATGCTGTTCCAAAATTTAGCATAGTCATATTAGGAATTAATGTTTACAAATTTTGTTTTTTATATGCATTTCTTTTACTTTTATTATACATATATGTATGTACATAGCAGCTGAGTAACCCAGTTTCACCCGATGTATCATAAATACAGGCGCTTTCGAAAATCATCATCATTTCAACCACTTTTTATTATCGTCTACCTAAACATTTCGTTACACAAGTAGAAACTATTTTTCATTATTGCATATTAAATTGAACACTCTTACTTATTTTCTAATGCTATTTAATTTAATTTAATTAATAATTTGGTTTCTGAGATCACGTCACTTCTTTGAAATGTAGGCAAGACGTCAATCGGGGTAATATTTAGTGAACAATTACCGACAGTATTACACATAATTTTTTGACTTAGAGAAATATTATAGATAATGCTATTTAACGCGTTCCCTACCACATGTACTGAAAACGGTACACAAGTGAAAGCTCTCTGTCTCAGAAAATTACTTTTTATATGTATACGTAAGCCTCACACGAACGCTTTCTTCAAAATTCTGGCAGGGAACGTGTTAAGTAAAAAAGAACTGACTTTTTACTCAATTTGCTTGAGTTGACATAATAACTATATGTTTAGCATTTGTACTAAAAATGGAAACAAAAGCAAATTTCTTGTATTAAATTTAGGTATGTAGGTATACCTATATAAAATCACATTAAAGGTTCCAAATGTTTATCCTCAAGATCGACATAGGTAGGCATTATTTAAAAAAAAGAGAAAAATTACGCATCGTAGGTACTTGGCCATACATAATTTAACGATTTTAAATTGCATTCTGTAAAAATTAAGAACTTTGCAGTGGAAATTTTCAATTTTAATTTAGAAATGTTGTTGGAATTAAAAGTGTATAATTTTGGAAACTACAGCTGACCGCCAAGAAATTCCTTCAGATACTTCCGTTTTAGGATAAATTTCCTGCATTTCATTAAAATCCCCCTATTATTAACTGGTTCGACATAATTTTTTATACATTTGTATTTTTAGAATAAAATTTCCAAATTAACATACATATGTATGTTATGTAAGTGATACTGTGATTACTGTTGATAGAATTTTTCACAAATACGGGATGTCCCACTCAACCCGTACCAGCCAAGGTTTGTGGTTTGGGGACACCAATACCTATCGATTGGACCCCATTTATGTTCCGCGATTTTTTGTAGTTTTCGAGTTATAATTTTTTTTTGTTTTATTTTCAGTTTGTTTTTAAATTTTGGATGGTTTTAGCTATAACTTTTTCTGTGAAGTGATTCTTTCAGATTTTCTTTGTTAGTATTATGGCTAGCATGTGTGTTCGTCTGTAAAAACACTAAATACCAAAATTCTACTGAGCTATAGCTCAGATTTTCATCACAAAATTAAAATTTCGGTTTGAGAGAAATTTTTACTTGATTTCAACTTGAAAAAAAAAACTGAACCCTGACTGAATGACTTCCTCTTAGCTCTCAAAATAACACAAAAAAATTGGTACGTTATAGGGCATTTTTATGAGAAAACTGAATTTAAAGTTGATACAGTCGAAAATAGTGACATTTATTTCATGCATTTGAAATGACTTTTCTAACATTTTTCCGATTAAAATGGTGAATAATTATGAATGTTAGCTAAGAATAAGTAAAATAACATATTTACATAACTTTTTACTCGCAAATACAACTTTTTTTAAAGTACAATTTAGGTAAAAAATGAGATGGGTTTCGGGTTTCAGGGTTAAGTATTTTTTTTTCAAGTTGAAATCAAGTAAACATTTCTCTCAGACCGAAATTTTAATTTTGTGATCAAAATTTGAGCTACTATGTAGTAGTTAGAATTTTCGTGTTTAGTGTTTTTACAGACGAACACACATGCTAGCCATAATACTAACAAAGAAAATCTGAAAGAATCACTTCACAGAAAAAGTTATAGCTAAAACCATCCAAAATTAAAAAAAAAAAAATGAAAATAAAACAAAAAAAATTATAACTCGAAAACTACAAAAAATTGCGGAAAATAAATGGGGTCCAATCGATAGGTATTGGTGTCCCTAAACCACAGACCTTCGCTGGTACAGGTTGCGTGGGACACCCTGTATATTGTATACTATCGTCACATAAATTGTAATATGTATTTATAAATTAAGCCAGGTTTCCAGAAAAACAAAAGCGTGTTATATACAGAGCTAGAAGTAGGTACTTGGGATAGCAATACTTTCTAAAATTGTGATAGTGCTGATAGTTTTTTTCTGTGGTAACAAAAGTACTTTAGATAATTTTTAAAAGTTTTAGCTTATTTTTTTTGTATTCTTTACGCTTTCGCAAAAAAATATCTATAATAGTCTAAAAATAGTTACCAGTCATTCA
The DNA here is from genome assembly GCA_951509405.1 of Machimus rusticus. Classification (NCBI taxonomy): domain Eukaryota; kingdom Metazoa; phylum Arthropoda; class Insecta; order Diptera; family Asilidae; genus Machimus; species Machimus rusticus. The sequence goes on from OX608050.1 coordinate 14,108,291, forward strand.
GGTATAAGAATTTTATTTCATTCCAAAACCATCTTAGAAACACTAACGTTAAAGCAATTATTTACGGCATTTTTTCTTTTTAACAGTAGACAGATGCTGCGGCTGTTCATTTATAAAATTAATTTAATCATTAACCCAGGTAGTGACAGCAGCTTCGCATTTCCTGTAAAAACCCGAAATTTGGAGCGTCCGAAATGAATATGAAGACCATTTTTTATATTTATAGCATTATAAACACTGAAAATAAATTGATTTTGTTATAGTAATTGCCAATGATGTTGAACACAGAACTTGTTTAAACTAGTTTTAAAACCACTGACAATTTTTGTCTGCTTGACTACATCCAGTCGGAAACAGTACATAAAAGCTTATCAAACTTACAGTTTTGGAAAATAAAAAGATCACAACTATTCCAAGGAACCGGTACGCTCTAATGAATTAAGAATTGAAGAAAAAGATATTTTTTTAAGAAATTTTCTTTAAAATAAAGGAGAAGATTTGTGTAATTTATTCTTATGTTTTTCAATTAACTAAAGTTTTAAATACAAGCTCCTTATTTCTTGATATGTAAGAAGTAATGCCATTTGTTTTTCTTTTATAAGATGAAATAACAAGTTCTTATATGCAGTAAACGGACAAACAAGCAGCTTGTTAACTTTTGAAGTCTTTTGTTTGTTTAAAGTCGACTGTAGACACAATCTTCTGATTTTGGTCAGATTGTGTTTCGCTTTTTCCGACGTATTTTGTATATAAGGCGGAACAATAGAAGTGGGTTGTCCTTTCACTGAACCGGATTTTGCATTTCTTGGAAATTCCTATGCCCACTCTTCCAAACTGCACAGGCTTTCAAAGTCATTGGTACTTCCCGCAGGATGCATCATATTATTATAATAAAATCAATTAGTTTGTGAGCGAACTATAATAGTATATTTAAAAACAAAAACATTTATGTTAAACTGATTTAACATTTCTCCGATAAATATGAAATTAATTTGGATGTTAAGGCTTCTTGTACAAACCGGATGTGTCCTTGACATTCAACAAGAAAAACAGTGAGAGCTCTTTGCCTTTTGCTAAAAAATTATTATTAATGAAATATTTTGCCCAATTTACATCTTTCCCATCGTTTTAATTGGATCGTTATTATACAAATCCGTCGAATATTCCCATGGTGTTGCGAGAAACAGCATATCTGCGACAATTTACTGCGCAGTCTTCAGCGGTTTCCATATATATTGGCGACGTGAGATGATTACGTGTTTCTTTATTTAAGCTCGATCGTCACAAAGAGCATATGACGACGAAAAGGCCCTTATTAGTAAAAAAGTCTTAAAGCATCCCATGCGTCTTTAAATGGTAAAAGTTGTTAAACACGTTCCAAGATTTAGTGGGCGACATTAAGTTTTAATGGACGCGTCGGTTATATGATCATCAGCATTAGTAATTTGGGCACTCCCAAGCCTGTCCGCCTAGCCGCAGACTTAAACTCGCGGGTATTCCAGGTTTCTGTCGGATTGTCTTGCCAAACAGCTGCTTTACTTTTACCTCGCTTGATCTCTTGTGGCGCTTCTGTTTAAGTAAGATGACCATGACCGACGCTAGCTGCAGACGTGCTTAACGGCACTTGGCTTCATTTATTGGCGCGCGTTCCCCAAATTAGTAAAATTTCAACCTCCGGTAGCGGCTAAAAAGTATACTTAAGTGATGAATCGATATATTTGTCTCTCGTGAGATAATAAGTTTTATGACATCGACAAAATCATTTTGACGTTTATGCTGACAGGAGTAATTAGTTAAGGCACAATTCCTTTTATTTACCTTCGGAACTGCCAACTTAATGTAGTGTTTCTTTATTCATGTCTCCCTCGCTCTTATTTAAAATGTTCAAAATTCAATATGTGTACACCTAATTCTGTTTTACGCGATAGATACGTTCCCAACAAATTCGCGTGAAAAAAGATACGGTATCCATATAAAAGAAGAGAAATGATTGATTTAACATTTAAAGAATCAGCTAAAATAATGTGATTAAAGCATGCAAATCCATCGTTTTTAATATTTATAGAAATTATTAAATTAAATTATTCTAAAATTATGAGTAATTATTATGTATTGAATTGTTATTATGAATTTGATTTATTATTATGTATTGTTAAAGAACATAACTTACATGTTTAGATAATTTTTTTCTTTAACAATAATAAATCAAAATCATAATAATAATTCAATACATAATAATAATTCATCATTTTAGAAATGAAATATAATTCATAATTTAAAATATGTATGAAACCTCAATAACTTCATAAGTTACTGAAACAAAAATTAGCAAAACATCATCATCGGCAAAAGAAACAATTTAAAATCATAAAAATTAATTTTAGGTAGCTGGGTCAAACGCAAAAAACTTGAAGTAAATATAATAAGTTGAAATCAGCACCGATGTTTTTATGTTTCTTATTAATTTGTAAATGGACGTATTGATTACTAGAAAAATAGGAATAGAAATCGTTCATTTGAAAGAAAAGACGGACGTTCATTGACTGAAAAGACGGAGATTTTTAATTGTATCTGACCACAGAAGAGATCAAATATTCCAAAAGACAAAAAGTACTATTTTAGTACTACTTATTTTTAATTACAATAATGAATTCATTTTTCCTCCAATCATTCAAAAATAACCTTTAAATCTCCGCGGAAAATTCTTATTTCGCAAATTAATTTTGCTTCAATCATCAGTTTAAAATAATTTAAGAATTTAACTAAGTTATGGATAGGGTAATTCTTGGCAGGTGCTTTATCTGTAATTCATAAAAAAGAAAAAAAAGTTTTTTATTTTACACTGCCCGAACATTATTTTTGCGTTTGTCCCAGCTATACTTGCACAGTCGTCTTCATCTCAAGCGCTTTTGCCTGCTTGGACATACAAATGTACATAACATGCGCGAAATTCTAGGGAATTCTAGGGTTTTTAAGCGTGTTTTTCTTACCAACAATTATTTTAAATTAAATTTTTTTGAACTGCCTTAAATCAAACTAAATTGCGTAAAAAAGGAATGTATTTTTTTTCTAAATCGCGCTAAATTAAATTCATGTAAAAAAAAGTTCGCGTAAAAACAAAATTAGACGTAAGTACAATGAAACAGGTGCAGGTATACAAATGATTTGAATGACGGATTTTGAGCAGTCAGCTATGAGTTTTAATTGTTGTCAAATGCATTTTTGGAGCATTAGTCCGTTTTAATTGCAAAAATCCATCAAGTAATTATGTACAACAAAAATTATTAAATAATTCCTTTTTTTATAAAAAGTCCCTTTAAAGGAATGAAAACATGAAATTACCATTTATTTATCTAGGATTATTTTAAGATACAACTGAATTTTACAAAATTTCTAAAATTTTGTAAGAAAAAATTAAAGCAAACAGCACAGTAAAAATTAAAGCAAAAACTCAAAAGTGATGGTCTAATTAATCCTTTTGAGTTCTTAAAACAGTTTTTTAGCGATATAAATCGCATATTGAGAAGAGATCATTTCGACGTTTTGCTGAGAATTTTTCAACGAAAAATGTGTTATCCCAGTAACTTCTCGCTGCGAAATTATTACATATTTAATGCTACAGAAGAATTAGATTTAAGCGTGCAGGTTACAAATGAAAATAAATATGATTTTTAAATTTTCCGCCTTTTTAAGGCGACTCTCTCACCTAATGCGAAAGAAATAGACAGACATATGCTTCCTATATCTGAACTTCCGTAGGT